>CP139756.1:11202500-11802500 GCA_034370585.1 Fragaria x ananassa | reverse complement strand
GTACAAATTCTGGACACATAAGAGCATATTTTGGGAACTCCCGTACTGGAGTACGCTGTTGATCAGGCACTACCTAGATGTGATGCACATAAAGAAGAATGTCTGCGACAGTGTGGTAGGTACAGTGCTCAACTTGGAGGGGAAGACGAAAGACGGTCCTAAGGCACGCGTTGATCTTAAGAAAATGGGAATCAGAAAACATCTTTGGCTGAAAGAGGGGAAGAAAAAGATGCCTTGGGCTCCTTACACCGTGAAGCCTGATCAGAAGACCCAGATCTTCAGGTGGATGAGTTGTGTGACGTATCCCTCAGGCGTTGCAGGAAATATAGCCCGGTGTGTGAACTTGCGGGAGAATAAGATATACGGCTTGAAGAGTCATGACTGTTAAATATTGGAAAGAGTTGCACCTATATTTTCCGGAAGTTGATGGTGATCTCGAGTACCACAACATGACGTTCGCAAATTATTTTCGCACCTGGGTACGTAATTTAATCTTCCCTGTTATATATATATATATATATATATATATATATCTAATTATTTTCTATTGCATATATTTTCGGATATTTACAGTTCAATATCCGTTACAGATGGACATGATTAAATCTGATGATAATCCAAACTGGTCGCACGAACTATTACTTCTTGCGATGCAACCGCAACGGGCTAGAGTTTATCCCACTTGCACAGTGAATGGCGTCAAATTTGTATCTGAAGAGAGAGACAGCAGACGAAGAACACAGAATTCTGGGGTGATGGCGCTTGGTCATGGCCTTGACTATTACGGTGTTCTCCATTCAGTGGTCGAACTGGTTTATGCGGAAGGCATGAAAGTGCATCTGTTCAAGTGTAGATGGTTTGATACAGACGCACAGAGCATGAAGATGGATCAGTACGGCAATTTATCGGTCAACACTGCTACAAGCGCCTACGAAGATGACCCGTTTGTTTTTGCGACATCAGTAAAACAAGTGTTTTATCTTGATGACCTTGCCAGGGGTGACGCGTGGAAAATAGCGAACATTGTGCATCCTCGAAACATTTACCGGGCGGCTACACTTGGAGTGACCATTCCAGGGCTAGAGGCTGATGCGTATCAGGAGCCGAACGCAGTAGGTATTCATGATGTAGCTACTGTTCGCGAAAATAATGTTAAACATGGTCGAGTGCTCAGAATTCGTGACGAAGATTCAACCTTTATTGATGTTGATCCAAATGAAGAAACAGACGACGACTCTGACGACGAATTAAGGCATAGATTACCAGATATTAATTCCGATACCGAAGAAGACTCATCGGATGACTCAGATTACGAGCCTTAGCTTAGTTATAATTGAGCCTTAGCTTTGTAATTGTTGTCCAAATTAATATAAAGATTTCCGGGCGTGTTTGTGAGCCTTCCATGGTAGGCTGGGTTCCAAACCCCTTAAAAGAATATGTTTGTACTAAAAGAATATGTTTGTACTAAAATAAATAAAGCACATTTAAATTTCATTGTACATGATTTTTTATTTTTAACCTTGGGCGACGAATTTAACAAATATCGTCGCCCAAGTATTATCTTGATCGACGAATTACACTCATTTCGTCGGCCAAGAGTAATCTGAATAATTAAAATAAAATAAAACACATTTAAATTTCATTGTACAGGATTTTTTATTTTTACTCTTGGGCGACGAATTTAACAAATATCGTCGCCCAAGTATTATCTTGGCCGACGAGTTACCCTAATTTCGTCGGCCAAGATAATCCGAATAATTAAAATAAATAAAGCACATTTAAAATTTCATTGTACAGGATTTTTTTTTTAGTCTTGGGCGACGAATTATTTAAATATCGTCGCCCAAGTATTATCTTGGCCGACGAATTACCCTAATTTCGTCGGCCAAGATAATCCGAATAATTAAAATAAATAAAGCACATTTAAATTTTAAGGAAATGTTTTTTATTTTTATAGCCCCGTCAGCGTCTCGTCGATTGGAAACTATTCTCAGTTGAAGGTCCGGCCAGATTACGTGATTTGGAGGGTCGAATAGCCGTTTCCGTCCGTTTAGGGGTTTGACCGCGCCGATTGACCGGACGGATCGAGCCCTTATCTTTGTCAGATGGAGCTGAATTTTTTCCCACCTACGTAATTCGTTATGCTGGTCATATCTGACGGTCGGTTTTCAGTTCCTCTTCTACGATCACCAAACTCACGATATATGTACTAATGTTGTATAACTTTTTTATTTAAGTGTTGAGTTTAAGTTTCGTTTTGAAGACAACGTATGCGTAGAGGCCTCAAACGCAAAAAAGTCGTGAAATAAGATATGACCGGAACGGTGAAATACGTCAACCCGTGAAAAATGAAGATATTTCGGTAAAATTTCGGTGCCGGTTGTTCCGGTCAACGAATTTCTCTTATTTCTACCTAGTGGTAGCCCTATCCCGGGTATTTATTTTTTACCAAATTTTTATAGCCCCGTAAGAGTCTCGTCGATTGGAAACTATTCTCAGTTGAAGGTCCGGCCAGATTACGTGATTTGGAGGGTCGAATAGCCGTTTCCGTCCGTTTAGGGGTTTGACCGCGCCGATTGACCGGACGGATCGAGCCCTTATCTTTGTCAGATGGAGCTGAATTTTTTCCACCCACGTAATTTGTTATGCTGGTCATATCTGACGGTCGGTTTTCAGTTCCTCTTCTCCGATCACCAAAATCACGATATTCTGAATTTTATGATAGAACTCTTGGCCGACGATTTTCTTCATCTTGGGCGACGAGATTTATAGTGAAGAACATCGTCGCCCAAGTAGAGTATCTTAGGCGACGACTTCAAAAATCGTCGGCCAAGATTATCTTGGCCGACGATTTTCAAAAAACAGGGCGACAATTTTTATAGAATCGTCGCCCAAGAACGCCAATATAAAAGGCAAAAATTCGGAACCCTAACCATTCGCGCAGACGCTCACAAATCCAAGCCCTCTCTCTCTCTCTCCGAAAATCCACCGAAGCCCTCTCTCTCTCCCTCTCTCCGACCCCGACCCCGCAACCCGACCCCAACCCCGGCCCCGACCCCGGCCCCGACCCACAATTTAAGGTATAACCCTAAAACCCTAAATTGGTTATGTTGATGAAAATTTTAATTGTTGTTGTTGTTGTTTGAAATTGTTGAAATTGTTTGAAATTGTGAAATTGTTTGAAATTGTGAAATTGTTTGAAATTGTGAAATTGTTTGAAATTGTGAAATTGTTTGAAATTGTGAAATTGTTTGTGAAATTATTGTTGTGTTGTGAAATTGTTGGTGAAATTATTGTTTGTAATACCCTAGATTTTCATATCATTTTTCCTTGTATTATTCCTTTATTTAATGAAGGATTATTATGAAAATTCTTGGGTTTATGCGAAGTTGAAGTTTCGGGAGTTTATTTAAGTTGCCTTGATTTTTTAATAGGCCAAAAGTTGACCTTATTTTCCGTAAGTTATCTTCGAAAACTTCCTTCGTGAAAGTTGTAGAGCTTGTTGATACGAGTTCGTAGACATGCGGCACGTCTAAAACGGATGTCGTATGAGAAAATTTTGGTCAGAGGAAGTTAAGTTCCGGGTGTGGAAAGTGTTTAAGTAGAAAAATGTGTGTGGGTTATTTGGGAAACCCTAACACTAATCAGCTCTCTCTTTTCTCACTCTTCCCACTCGCTTCACTCTCTTTCCTCTCTGCTCTCTTTTCTCTCTCCCGAACTCACCCGCACGCCAAACTCCCACCGGAGCTAGCTCTGCCGTCCGACCGCCATTTGGACCGCCGCCGGTCCCGTTCGACTCCCACAAGTGCCCTCTTCAAGGCTGGGCAGCTGCTGCTCAGAGTAGGACGCCGGAAACGACGTTTTGGCCGGCAAAAAGGGGTTGTTGTGCCACCGGTCGGAACCGCCGTGTACGGCGGCGACGGGGTACTTTCTTTGGTGAGTTTTGATCCTCTCCTTTCCCTGGTAGTGTTTAGGCTTGGATTGAAGCAAGTTTTTAAGGTTTTAAGGCCGGTTTTTGCAGATTTGGCTTCGAAAATTCTGGTCACTGTTCGGGCAGTTTTCAGCCGGTTCCGGCCATTTTTGGCCAAAGTCTCAGGTATGAAAGTTGTTCCCCTTGCTTCAAGCTTCAACTTTGCTGTTGGGAGTTTTCTCAAATTCGGAAATTTGGGGTGGCGCGTGAGGCCCACTCGCCGCCGCCTGTGGCGGCGCGTGGCGGCGCGTCCGGGTGAGTAGCAGCCCTAGTTTTCTGTGTTAGGTAGTCCTTACTGCTGTGAGCATGTCCGGGCAGGGTAGAGACCGTGGCTGCTATGTTAACTAGCCCTTGTAGTTCCTAGGGTGTTGTTAGTGTGTTGTTGGTGTGTGAAGTTTTAGTTTTGTTTTGGTTAGGCTTTGTAGATGCTAAGTTATTTCTAGGGTTTGTTGGATCGAAAACTTGGAAATTTGGATCTTGGGGAGTGGTAGAATTGTTGTTGAGAGTCCGATGACCTTGGGAGGTCTTGGAGAAAGGATTGCCTCCTTTGGGCAACCTTTAAGTTAAAGGGTATTTTAAATCCTTGTGGTGTTTTGCTAAGGGTTATGTTTTGTATTTTTTAGGTGCTTTATGAATTGTTGGTTCCTTGGCTCTTGTGTAACGGAAGAACGCAGCAGGATTATTAGGTGAGTAAATCTCACCAAGGTTCACTTTTGAACCTAAGGATTTTATGGTTATATAATGATAATGATGATGATGTTGGTTTTATTATTATGCTTTTAAATTGTTTTAAAATTATATGAGCTTGATCGCCAACGGCTCATAGGTAAGATAAAAACAAGTTTTCTTTATATTGTGATGTTGAGAATAATGATGCGATATATATTATGTTGTTGAGAATAATAAATGTGATCTTGTGTTGTTGTGGATAATGTTGTGAAAATCTTTATGATTGTTGGATAAATAGCCAAACCGGGTACCAAGCCCTTTTTGGGTGATTGGTTGCGGTTAAGATGCTATTTATCATTTTTGTGGTGATATTAGACAGTCAAACCGGGATCTCAAGCCTTTGGCCGGGTGATTGGGTACGGTAGGAATAGAGCTCTAGTCCGTCTGTCAGTGTAGGTCATGGGAGATACTGTATAGTATCTGGGACCCATGGGTACACATAGTGGTGTTGTAGGTCATGAGAGGTATTTTATTAAATATCTGGGACTCATGGGTACATCTCTTGGGTAATGTGTTTGTTGTGTGGTTTCAAATTTCTGATCCAATCTCTCTTATGAATATTGGATGTGATAAATGTTGTGATGTTTTGAGTTTACTCATACGAGCTTTTTAGCTTACCGGGTTTGTTGTTTACAACCCGGTGCACCATTATTTTGGTGTAGGGGTTAGACCTGCAGGTGAGGATCAGCAGGGTTGAGATGGAGGCGTAGTGGCAGGGTTTTTTGTTGGGTTTTGGGTGTGTCTTTGTATATTCTTTTATATTCACGGGGATAGGAACTATTAAACTCATGTGAGTGTTTCCTATCTTGTTCTAAAGTTATGTAAACAAGGAAATGTAATATTTAACTCAATTTGGGGTTGTGTGTAAATTTACATTACGCATTGAGTTATTTTCCTTGATTTTTTGTTGAAACAGGTTTTGGGATGTTAGTATTTTAGGATATATCATGCCAAAATTTTTGAAATTTATCTTTCAAAAAAATAGGGGCGTGACATTGTTGTTGTTGTTGTTGTTGTAATTTAGGAAATTAATGGTAAATTAGGGTAAATTTGTGTAAATTATGGTAGGATTTTAGGGTAAATTATGGTAAATTGTGATGTAAATGATAATTGTAAAATATTAGGGTTTACGGTTTAGGGTTTAGGATTTAGGATTTGTGGAAATAATTTGTAAATATATTGTAAATGATTAAATAATTTTTGATTAAATAATTAAATAATATAAATTATAATTGTAAATATATTGTGGAAATTTTGTAAAAAATAATGGATTATTTTTTAGTAAGGATGTAAATATTCGTAAATTAATTTTTGTGATGTAATAATTGCGAATTAATGTAAATAATTTGTTATGTGAATTAAAAAAATAATAAATCTTATAATAACTATTAATTTTTATTTGTGTTATTATTGTTGATAAATTTTTCGAAATTTATGGTTATTTTTTGTTAAATTAATTATAAGACGGTAAAATATTTTTAATAAATTTATGGTTATTTTAAACAGGATGGGCATGAGGAGAACTTTTGGACAACGTTCGGGTGCGAGGAGCCAATATTCCTCGGATGGTACCTCAAACAACCCGTCGGAATCACCGTCGATCGGGTTTCCGTGGCAGCTGACGGCCCGACATGCGGCGCTTAGGGGTGGCGCGAGCGGCTCGCGTTCTGCTGGGCAGTCGAGTCCCGCAGCGACGGCCCCTCGTCTTCGAGAGATACTTCCCCGGTCGCGATCTAACACCGCCCCCACACAGTCGTCCCCGACCGACGGTGATGGTGGGTCATCCGGGGTCCCTACGGTGCCGTCCGGCCTCTTCCTTCCTCCGACGATACCGGCGATACCTCGCGTCGATGAGGAGGGTCGACCGATTCGGGAGCAGCTCCCGCATGTGGCACCGCACGAGGCCTATATCTACAGGGAGTTTCCCACGCCTCTTCATCCCGTGAGGGTCTCCGAGCAGGCGGACGGAGACGAATCCGTCGGCTCAGCCTCATCCTCAGGTAATTTATTATTACTGTTTTGTCGATTTTAAATTTTTTTTTTTGTAAAAATGTATTATTAATATTAAATTTGATTCACAATGTCACAGTCGCCGGAACGAGAAGGCGGAACAGGAGAGGCACCGTCAGCAACAAGGGACTCGATAGGGCGGTCGAGTCCGCTGGACGGATCGCCATCCCGTTTTCCAACAGGAAACCGGTGGACGCCGTGTTGGGAAACCGGTACACGCGCGCCGCGGGAGGCACCATCCGCTCCAGACTCCCTATGTTGTGGGGAGTCTGGAGCCAGGTTCCTGATGGAGTGAAGGAGATGCTCCATCAGTCGATGTCGGTGAGTTTACTCGATCAATTACTATTTTTTTAACTAATAAATTATTTAATTATCGAAAAAAATACTAACAAGTGGTAATGCAGCAATGGTTTGTGGTTCCCGAGGAGGGACGTGACTGGGCGGACAAGGCCCATAGGGAGAGGTACCTCTATTTAATAATTTATTAAATTTTATTTTTTTAATAATATATTTAATATTTTTTTTGTATATGTAGGTTCAAAGAGTGGAAGCACGACCTCCGGTTACACTGGAAGCAGTACGGGAGCGACCGTTCGGGTACCCCGAAGGAGTTCGAGTATCGGGAGTACGAGTGGCGGTGGCTTCTTGTCACGCAGTTCAACGACCCTCACAAACAGGTAATTCGTAAACAAATTTGAATATTTAATTAGTGAATTAATTATAATTCTATGTTTTTAAATATTTACTAACGATAATTTTTTTTAAGCACCTCGCCCGGGTGAACGCTGAGAACCGGCAACAGAACACAACCAACCATCGTGCCGGTTCGAGGCCGTTTTCGGCCATCATGGATGACGTGCGGCGAGAGCGGCCAGAGGAGAACCCCTATGTGGGGACCTTTCAGAGGGCATATCCTCATTCTGAGGAGGATCTTGTAAGTTCCTTATATTTTCTAATTTTTAATTTTAATTACATTTTATTAAATGTATATTAATATATTTTTTTAATATATCCAATTAGGCGAGGATGAGGGAGGCGGAGCAAGAGGTCATGAGAGGCATGGTGAACGACACATGGCCGGGCACGGCAGAGGATGACATGTCAGAGGCCATGTCCAGGATCGACACTTCAGATCCTACCGTTGGGGCGCGGATTATGGCCACTGCCTTCGCGCAGCGTTCCAACACCTACTACTGCCGGGGTATGGGAGGCGCTGGAAAGGGGATCCTGAAGACAACGCCAGGATTTCAGCGCAAGGGAGCCGCCGGAGCCTCAAGCAGCAACAGTCGGCTACAGGATCAGTTCGAATGTCTACAGTCTGAGCTGGAAGCCCAAAGAGCGAGGGAGATGGCGGTGATGGCAGAATCATATGCGGCTTCCACGGCTGCGCATATGGAGCGGCTGAATGAAGTCACCAATGCCAACCAGGCGGCTCTGGGACAGTGGATGACTGCCTGCATCGCTGCACATGCGGCAGGACTTGATTTTCCGCCCATGCCTACGCTTATACCATTACCTCAGTGGCCCCACCCTCAGCAGCAGCCTCCTCAGCCTGACCAGCCTCAGCCTCAGGACCCTCCGAACGGGAATGATGAGTTAGATTTCGAGTTTCTCCATAGGCAGATGGACTGAATTTTTGTAATAAATTATTTATAAATTTATAAATTTGTGTTATTTTTAATTAAATTTTAGTATTAGAAAAATTTAAAGAAATGCCGAAAAAAAAAAATTCCAGCAAAAATTAAAAAAACATTATTTATATATTTAAAAAAATTATTTAAATATTTTTAAAAAAAATTTAAATATATCTTAGGCGACGAAATTGCTAAATCGTCGGTCAAGGACTTACCATATAAGACGACGAAAAAAAATTATCGTCGCCTAAGATGTAGTGATCTTAGGCGATGAAATATTTAGTTTCGTCGCCCAAGGTTATAAGATCTTAAGCGACGAAAAAATTTTTCGTCGGCCAAGGTGTTAAATCTTGGGCGACGAATATTTTTGGGCGACGAGAAGTAGATTTTAGGCGACGAAATTCGTATCGTCGCCTAAGAATTACTCTTAGGCGATGACGGAATGAATTTTCGTCGCCCAAGTTCTTGGCCGACGCACTTCTGGCGACGACGTCTTGGCCGACGACATGTCGTCGCCTAAGTACTTAGGCGACGAAATTTTTTAACAGGGCGACGATTTTTTTTCGTCGCCCAAGATCTATTTTCTGGTAGTGAGGTCAAAAAATTTCAAAATGTTTTAGGCGGTAAACCAAAGTTGGAGGAAAATTTTCAAAGGACTTTAGCCGACGAAAATATATGAAAAGTCGTCGGCTAAAGTCAAAAAATTTAAAAAAATAACTATAGCCGACGAAATACTCGTCGGCTAAGATGGTTTTTGCCGACAAATAACCTAATATTTCGTCGGCTATAGTTATTTTTTAATTTTTTAATTACATACTATAGCCGACGAATACGTTAGGGTATTCGTCGGCTAAACCATAAAATTTTTCTATTACCTACTATAGCCCTATATTCGGTGGTTATTTTGCGTAAAATTTTTATACGACTTGTTGCGTGTCATCGGGTTAAAACTATTTTCAGTTGGAGGTCCGGCCAAAATACGTAATTTAGACGGTCGAACGACCTTTTCCGTGCATTTAGGGGTTTGACTTACGAGATTGACCGTCCGGATCGAGCCCTTATTTTTTTTGGATCAAGTTGAATTTTTTCCCATACATGTATTTTATCATGATGGTCAGATCTGACGGTCGGATTTCTGTTTCTCAAGTTTGATCATCACAATCACAACATGCATACTAATGTTGTATAACTTGTTTACCAAGTGTTATGTAAATGTTCCGTTTCAAAAACAAACTATACGTAAAACCTTCAAACGCCAAAAAGTCATGAAATAAGATATGACGAGAATGTTGAAATACATCCACGGTTGAAAAATCACACTATTCCGGTAAATATTCGGTGCCGATAGTTGCGGTCAAGGCAATTTTTCATTTTTTCCCCTTATGAGTAGCCCTATATTCGGTGGTTATTTTGCGTAAAATTTTTATACGACTTGTTGCGTGTCATCGGTTTAAAACTATTTTCAGTTGGAGGTCCGGCCAAAATACGTAATTTAGACGGTCGAACGACCTTTTCCGTGCGTTTAGGGGTTTGACTTACGAGATTGACCGTCTGGATCGAGCCCTTATTCTTTTCGGATCAAGTTGAATTTTTTCCCATACATGTATTTTATCATGATGGTCAGATCTGACGGTTTGATTTCTGTTTCTCAAGTTTGATCATCACAATCACAACATGCCAAATGTATAAAAATACTTTTAGCCGACGAATTTAAAAGGTTTAGCCGACGAATTTCCAAGTTTTAGCCGACGAGTTTAGAAGGTTTAGCCGACGAATTTCCAAGTTTTAGCCGACGAAATTGGTACCCTTAGCCGACGAAATTTTCAAAGGACTTTAGCCGACGAAAATATATGAAAAGTCGTCGGCTAAAGTCGAAAAATTTTCGAAATTTTCAACCAAAATTTTTTGGCAGTCAACCAAAATTTTAAAGGACTTTAGCCGACGAAAATATATGAAAAGTCGTCGGCTAAAGTCGAAAAATTTTCGAAATTTTGAACCAAAATTTTTTGGCGGTCAACCAAAGAGTTTAGCCGATGAAAATAAAGAATTTTGTCGGCTAAAGTTCTTTATATAGCCGAAGATGGTAAGAAGTCTATTATCTGCCGGATTTTCACAAGGTTAGTAGTTCGATTCTGGATGATGGTTTAATTCACAAGGTTAGTTGAATTAGTCGAATTGTTGTTTGTTTATCATTGCAATTTAGTTTTGCATATATTGTTCATTTGTCTAACCGTAGTTTGTAATCCAGGAGGAGCTTAGGTTGGCTCTGTTTCAAACTCAAGCAGGCGAAGATCTTTTTCTTGATAGAGTAAGTTCATTCAGAAACTTTCTGCCTAATTGTATATTGAATCATTTATTTGGCATTCTTTAAGGGATTTAGGATTACCAATGTGAGAATGTCAAAAAAATCTGTCTATGGGTAGTTGAAGTTATAGTCTTTGGAGCATAACATTCTCTTTGATGCTGCTTTTTTTGTTTGGCTAAAGGCCTTCCTCCAAAGTTATTTTCTGCAGTTTTTTTTTTCAAAACCCAGCAACTTTAGCCGACGATATTCAAACACTATATTCGTCGGCTATAGTTATTTTTAAATTTTTTTTATAATTTTTTTATAAGGTTTAGCCGACGGTTTAGCCGACGAATAACCTAATATTTCGTCGGCTATAGTTATTTTTAAATTTTTTTTAATTTTTTTTATATGGTTTAGCAGACGAATAACCTAATATTTCGTCGGCTATAGTTATTTTTAAATTTTTTTATAAGGTTTAGCCGACGAATAACCTAATATTTCGTCGGCTATAGTTATTTTTAATTTTTTTAATAAGGTTTAGCCGACGAAATATTTTATATTTCGTCGGCTATAGTTATTTTTTAAATTTTTTTACAACGTTTAGCCGACGAAATATTTTATATTTCGTCGGCTATAGTTATTTTTTATTATTTATTACGCACTTTAGCCGACGAATATTTCGTCGGCTATAGTCCCAGACTATACCCGACGACATTTTTTTCGTCGGCTAAAGTGGGACTATAGCCGACGAAAAAAAAAATTTTGTCGGCTAAAGTCATCACAGACGGCCTTTTCCCGACGACACTATAGCCGACGAAGGATCGTCGGCTAAGGTCTTAGCCGACGAATTTTTTTAACAGGCCGACGAAAATTTTTCGTCGGCTAAAGTACTTGTTCTGGTAGTGTCGACTATTTACTCTAATGTTGTTGCAAGCCTCCTTTAATAAAAATCTTCTTGCATTCATTCAGCAAACCGAAAGCTAGAAACTCAAATAGAAATAACAAAACTATCAGCTACTGGTTTGGGTTCTATTGCAAATATATGATCTGTAACTTATAGCGAACCCTCTTCTTCCTTAATTGTTATGATGCATGTAATATGAATTTGATGCATATATTATCGAAATATGTTGTGTTTTAATTGCAAATGTAAACATAAAACAATGGATATGTATAATAAAATGATTTTAAATATAAATATGTACATAGTGAGTTACCGCTGATGTTGAAGACTCCCTCAGCATAACTATATATAGCAAGGAGCGCTGCTATAGAGAAACTTAATAGATGTTAGCATTAATGATTATTATTGTATAAAAGTTCACAACATAGCTAAATAACAATCCATGAGAATAGATTATAGAATAATAGGTACCGTTTTTGTGCCATAATACTTAATCTTACCTATACTTAACTCCTCAGAGATTGTGTACCGAGTCGGTTGGTTCTGAACTAGTCTCTGCAAAAATCAATCAAACACTTACACTAGACTAGTAACTTCCAATATGCTTCCAAGCTAATTCATTGAATTGATATACGAGGCAACCAACAAATAAAACAGCAACCAAACCATCTATCATTACAATTATTATTGCACATAACAAACATGAATTGCTATAATTGCCAACATACAGGAACTACTATAATTGCATATAACCAAAAGAGGAGGCAGCCAACAAAAAAAAAAAGAGTAACCAAGCCAACTACAACACCAGTAACCAAAACTTGAATGTGTTATATATATTCAGAATCTTGTAAAAGCTTATAGCTAGATATCAATAGCATGCATATGAAACTTTATGTTGTTTTCCGAATAGAACTAGAAGAAAATTATTTAAGCAGAGCTTAATCCAACTAGGAGTAAATTGCCCAAACGGAACTCAACCTTTTAACAGAGAGCTACAAATGCAAACTAAAGTCATGTTAGTCCTCCATTGTTATTCAGATAGAATTTCATAACAGCAAAGATAAAGTGTGTATATGGAATATAAATTTTCAATTGATAGAGTCACCTCAAGGCCAATGTTGAACAACAAGGCCCAATTAAGATACCATGCCAGCTGCCAAGTACTTAATAAGACCATGATCACCTACATATAGCAGCGCCAAGAGGACACCCATTAGCGAGCGACACCATTAAGTGCAACATGTTAAATTTCTTCTAGGGTATAAACATATCGAAAATATATGGGTACTGAAGCAATGATTATGCTAACAATCCTATAGAAAATAAGGTTTAAAACCAATAAGTGGTGCCTTATTACAAGGTAATAGTCCTCCTCAGTAATGCTCCTCAGCAAAACTCACATATACAAAAACAAAGAATGATATAAATTGGGCTGGAAATGGGCATAGACTTGACTGTAAATATAAAAACTAATTAAATCACAAATAAACATCATAAACAGAAGAATGAGAGAAGAATACCCAAAAATCTTGAGAGGCCATTCGAGCATAGGGCAAAAACCCAGATTAGAGTTGGTTTTAAGTGTCAAAAAAAATCTTGCTGTTATGCCAAAAAAAGAAGGGATTAGTCAAATATTTATGGTTCTCTAAGATACGATAGTTTTCTGTCGTCTTAATAGGTACATATTTATTGTTAAATTTCTCTTGTTTTTGAGACGACAGACATCTCACTTCTCGTGAACACGCTAATTTTAACTGCCTGCGTGTTGCTATTTTCAGATGACAGAATTTTAAATATCTGTCACAAAAATTTATCAGACGACAGTAAAAACGAGTTATGTCGTCTGATCCCTGTCGTGTGATTGCAAAATTGGCGTAGTATATATATATCTCCAAGCGCTTCTTTGAATAGGAAATTTTAAAACTTAAGGTGAGCATTTTGTTATTTAGAAGCATATCTTGCTAGTAGAGTAATTGATAGCTCAACTCTTTGATCTCAGAAGTCTTTTTGTGAAGATTTTGTCAGTGGATACCTCACGAGATCATGAATCTAATGGCACTCATAGTCTCAAAAATTTATAAATTATCCTTCCAGTTTTCACATTCAGATCAGAAATCATCAGTGCTGTTTAAGCAGACATGTATGAAATCCTCGCAGAGTGAGTTAAGAAATCTTAGGGTACTAAAGAATAGGAATCATACAGCTAGCAAGAATGATAAACTAAGAATTCTTATTCTCTAAGTAAAGTTTGCCATTTGCAGAGGCTATGCATCATTCTGAAGTATAGAACTAATAGAAGGAAGTTACTGTATTAAATAACTTGAGGAAATTAATAGTAAAATTTAGGTCGGAAGTTACAAATTACTGATTACAGTAAGGAATCCTGCTAATCTGCTAATCCTCTTATTCATGCATATTTCTATCTGAAAAGAAAAACATAATGAATAAAGCATATACATAAAAGAAATGACCCTTGTACTCAGAAATGAAGAAAAATTGAAGACATAATCTTTTGCATGTTTATAAGTTCACTTGAACTCCCGAATCATAGGTTTGTCCAACTTCCCAGTCTTGTGGTATGTTATTCACAGGAACAACCCAATTCTCATCACCGTCATCATCACTGAATAACATCCTTATTTGCAGGGGTCCAGTTGGAGGTGAGGTAGTTGTCCAAACTGCTCCATAGCTTCGGTCCAGTAACTTACAGACAAAGTTTTGTGTCTGCAAATATTCAAAAATGTTCCAGTTAAAGTGAAGATGATGACATAAGTTTAATAAACAAGTGATGCTGATAAGAACAATACGCTAAAATGTAAGAAGATGTTGAGTAACCAGAAAAGAAACGTTCCTAGCTTGTTTTTCTTTTCCTGGTTTAAACTTTTAACTATAACTGTGCTTGGGCTGGAGCATGCAAGTATTTACTGTGTTATAACAGTAATCAATGTATGGAAAAAGTCTCAAGTTGTTTTGGTTCATATAATGCTTGGATGAAAGTACCAAGTATTATCAAATAGTAAAGATTGTATAAAGTATAAACGAGTATTATTACTTGTTAATATTCAAATTAAATACCTCACATAGCTGGACAGCTGTGATATCTTTCTTTCCTTGTTGGTACCATATTACAAAGGCCAAATAATAAGGATAGTTACTGTTCTCGTCAATCTTGATTGTTATATTTTTGTTGGGGTAGCTGCATGAAACACTGTTTGGGAAGAGAGTCAGAAAAGCAATACTTGAGTTAGAATCCATCATCCTATTAAGTCTACCACAAACTAAGAACCAGAAGTTGATAGGTAGAAATGTTGCTCCAGTCTTTAGGCTCTTACCGTCTGTATTCAATATCAACTATACCAAGAGATAGTAGAGAAGCAGCTGCATCAGTTGTTTGAGCCATCCGTGCAAACGCTCGTTGGCTGAGGATAAAGTCTGTGCGATCATTAGAGCCTGAATCTGTTATAACTACAGTTACTCCTTTGTCTGAGCAGTAGCCGCCATTTGTGCACCTCACCTGGTGATTATGAATGATAAAAAGTTATCACCTCAAACAGTACACATACCGTTGAGACTTTATAATATAAAGATCATACTTTGGAATTTTGTGGCCTTGCATCACACTTTATTAAACCACTGCAATAAAGCACACACAACACATATTCTGATCTTCGTAGTTTAGCAGTCTTACCTGGTAACAAGCACCACATCCAACCCCATTGCGAAAGAGGTCAGAGGCTGCTGAAACATCCCCACCATTGATTGTTGCTCCGAACGTGCCAAACCCGCAAGCACCGACTACAGTTAAATAGAAAAGGTATTAATAAGAAGCATCAAAATATGCTGTTCATTTCTATCTTTGTTTTTTGTTCAAATGAAAGTTAAATGCTTCTTACTTTCTGTTCCTTGTGTTTCAGAATTTGGATAATAAGCTGCTCGAGATTGAACAAAGCAGTCATTACACGTTGCAGCCTTACCGGCCAGTGTTTGTAAGAAAAGAAAAACAATGACAAGGCACAAAGGTGATCGCAGACAGAAAGCCATTGTGAGACAGAAGATGAGCAAATTCAATGAGAGGTATAGCTGGAATATTGCATGAAGCTAAATGGTTACACTGGTATTTATAGTAACTATGAAGCGTATCTTCGATTTGGTAAACCTCGCCAACTTTGACATTCTGCAATTATTACTGTTACTATTTGTTCTTTCAGCTGCCTTCCTTGCTATAGGTTTGTTTACCTGATTTAGAATATTATTGTGGAAAACTTGTTTACGACTTTTAAATGTCATTATGAATGTGATTGTAATATTTTTTTCCCCTTTTGAATCTCTTATTAAAACTAGAAAAAGTCATTACTTAACCTGTATTCAAGTGTGAATCATTATACTTACCAACTCCTAGTTGCAATATCCAATGAATGTAGGCTCTATCTTTCTCTATTAGGCAGTCTTAATAAGATAATCTCTACATTCTCATATCTTGGTTGCTCTTCATTTGATTTTTTAAAGTGATTAAGAAGCAATAAAGCATGTCTTCGATAAGAACTTTTAGGTAGGAAACATTTGATTCTTACATCTAAGTTGATTTGTGTGTTGCTATTTGACCAAGATAGGCATAGCTGGAAACTGACTTTCGAAAACCAGAGAGAAAGGTCAGAATTAGAGATTGAGACCTTTGAATGAAATGAATGACTATCCAATGGATTTACTTGAAATTGAATTAGGAGGAAGAGTTTGGTGTTCTTGCACTTTGAAACCTTATGTTAGGCATCTATAACGTTCCCACCTTGGAGAAGTTTCTGTTAATCTACTTATGACTTCATTGTGAGAGCATGTTTGTTCATGATTATTGGACAAAGATGGCTCAATCTATAAAAGGTGTTTGCCAACCACATCCAGGGAAATTTCCCCTGCATAACTGTATCTTAGTTTAGTGTAGAATAAGATAAATAATCAATTGATGGTAATTATTGGATATCAAACATAACATAGTAATTTGTACTTGGGCTCAAGGCATGTTCAACTACTAAATGTCATTGTTTCTTGAATTTGACTCCAAGCATGCCCCTAAAAACGAACTTTATGAATTTTTCTATGACATATAGGGCAGGCATATCATATAATCTATGAAACCCAGTTTGAAATGCATATACTCATGAGGGAGAATGTTCATCATTTTCTCTGAAGTTGCTTATTTGATTGGCTGACCAGCACTATCTTTATAAATATTGTGACAGGCTCATTGTGAATATGCTTTACAGTAGCATCCCGAGGTGGACTGCCATTGAAGAAAAGAAAAGATATCTATTGAACCAAATCAGCCATGACATGGAAACCACTTTGAGGGTTTCAAGGTCCCTACAATGACAACTCCTCAGGCTCAATTTGCTTAGCTAAGGAAGAGCTAGGTAAGAGCTGGGAAATGGGAATTGCATCATATGGTATGGGAATAGCTTTGAAACGTTGCATCATATGGTTGCAAATTGCAATGAATTCTTTATATTCTGCAGACCTGCGGTTCCATTCAACTGGTAGTTTAGTCTTTGAAGAAACTGAAAGTGGGATTCTATGTACTGAGTTGACACCCCTACAAATTGCTCACCATACGTTCTTTCATAATTATATGCAGTTTTTAAGAACTAGAAAAAAAAAACACTTTAGGGAGATGGTCCAAACTTCTTCAAATTATTCTTATTATTATTTTGAAAATGAAATAACTTTATTGAGGGACACAGCCAAATAGCCATACAAGCCCAACCATACAACATAAATAAAACAAGAAAACTAATCGACTACTTCATACCCAGAAGTAGGAATAGACAGTTTCCTTGCCAACAAAAAGAGAAGAGACACGACCAGAATGCCGTGCTCAATCTGTGACCATAGGAGGGCAAGGGAGCCCATCATTCCGGAGTACATTGGTGTAGGAAGGAACAGCTATGTATTATTATGAAGCTGCAACTTATCAAAAGCAACAGTAAGGCCCAGAACGTGATTCTCCAACGGGTTGGAGAAGATTTAATTTGATGAAGGCCATGGAGAGATGAAAGAAAGGAAAAAAAAAAAACATTTGGTATTGTTACATTCTGTGAAGGGTTTCTTTCTCTGTGAAGTCCAAAATACTCATGTATTGAGGTCATGATCGAAGTCATCGCTCCTTCTAATTAAGCTATCAATATACCAGTGTCCATCTGTTTGATGCTCTTGGCAATCATGTTCCAATAGGACTTAAAACAAACTACGTACTGCTCACACAGAAAGGAATGCAACGAGCTTGGATGCCTGTGCAGTTGTGGACCAGCAGCCAGCGAGAGCAACACAACCTAACCTGATCGTTGTTCATAGCTAGTTGGCCGATTAGGGCTCACATAATAACCTAGCTGTGTCAACTCCATCAATTACATATGCATGTACGTATACATCAGTCATATCCGCCATATGACATATGAGGGGATCGATCAGGTTTCCATCCAAACACAAAAGGTGAAGAAGATCGATCAGCACACAAAGAAACTATACTTACACATAGTTGTTAGCTTGTTAATTTGCAGAGAGGATTCAAAGCACCAAGGTGCACTTAAACCAAGATGAATAGACCGTTAGATTACATTTATCCTATTATTTAATATTTAAATAAAAGTTAAGTATAAATATCAACGGTTAAGATTTTCTAATAAATACTTGGTTCACTTGTACCTTGGTGTATGCAAGAATTTTCGGTTAATTTGTTCTCAATAAACTGAGCTTAATTAGAACAATTTTCTACGTATGCAATTTGAGGTCTGGAGCTTTGTATTAAACTAAGGATTAATTACAAAACACCACCCGAACTATGATGTTATTTTCATTTTCATACCTAACTATCAAAAACTTGCATTTTCATACCCGAAGTTTCATTCCGTTAGCATTTTGATACCCTGACCACTAACACCGTTAAATGTTGAGGGCATTTTCGTCATTTCAATAAATATATCATTTTTTACATTTACTTTAACAAAATAATTTATTTTGTGAGGATATCAAATACAAATAAAACAATTTACTTTAGAAAAAATATTTAAAAAAACTCCAAAATTAAATATTTATTTTTGCAATAGTGATAAAAGTTAGTAGAACTCTTGTATGTATATATATTTTTAGAGTTACATGTTAAGCAAAACAAAATAAAATAAATTAAAATATTGTTGCAAAAATAAATATTTAATTTTGGAGTTTTTTTTTTAATATTTTTGCTAAAGTAAATTGTTCTATTTGTATTTGATAAACTCAAAAAATAAATTGTTTTGTTAAAGTAGATATAAAAAATACATTTATTGAAATGACGAAAATGCCCTCAAAATTTAACGGTGTTAGTGGTCAGGGTATCAAAATGCTAACGGAATGAAACTTCGGGTATGAAAATGCAAGTTTTTGATAGTTAGGTATGAAAATGAAAATAACACCATAGTTCGGATGGTGTTTTGTAATTAATACTTAAACTAATGGAGAATGATTCCCGATATGTAAATAACAATATTCAGCCCTCAAGTAGTGGATTGAGCGCATGCAGCACCAATGAACAGAACCGTTCCCGTCACGTCTTCTCTGATCACGAACATGAATGGATGATCAGCCACAAAATCTGTCTGCTAAGGCGAACACATCAAACGGCACACGGAAGTAGCAGCTGCAGCTTTGGTGCCTTTTTCATTAACTTCAACGACGGCTTTATGATAGATGCTAGGAACAAATAGTGGCTCACCCACTACTCCACTAGTGATTTCATCACCTCTGTCAAACCTTTCAGAAGCCCCAAATCCTTAACAACATTGCAAGGTTCAAAGCCGAAAGAAAACTTGAACTTTGGGATTCTCAAGTCACCAACTCTTACTCCCCAAGATGGAACGTTATAGTCATCTAATAAGCCAGGATCGGAACCAAGTCTGTCAACCAAAGCCGGCAGACCATCTTTTGCGTTCGGAACAAACAAGCGCATGGAATACAGACAAGGCATATAGAAAAAACCAGATGCGGACAAGAAAAAGGGGCCAACTCTCGAATCCTAAACCTATTCAATAGACAAACCCCTTGAAAGCCATAAACAATTTCAAAAGAGATAAATTCGATACTATTCTATTACAACCCAAGAAGTAAAAGACATTGATAAACTTTAAGAAAGGGACCATTGTTACCTGTATAATTTGGTCGATCCCCTGCCACTCGAAAATATCTCCACTTTTCAGTCATGCTATCGAATCTTCTATCCACTCTTATGTCTTTTATCTAGATATGAGAGAAAGAGAGAGATAGAGAATATTCGTTGTAGTGAGAGAGAGAGTCGTTGTTGTTGTAGAGAGAGAGTCGTTGTCGTTGTAGAGAGAAAGAGTCGTTCTAGAGAGAGAGTCATTGTTGTTGTAGAGAGAGAGAGAGAGTCGTTCAGTCGTTGTCGTTATAGAGAGAGAGTCGTTCTAGAAAGAAAGAGTCGTTGTTGTTGTAGAGAGAGAGAGAGTCGTTGTACAAAGAGAGAGAGAGAGTTGGAGGCAGATGGAGAATAAGGGAAAGAGGATAAGGTTAAGGTGGGTTGAGGGTTATTAGGTGATTAGACAAAAATACATTTTACAATTTGAATTTAATATGTTTCCATAACGGAGCCAACGTCCCACGTTAGTCTCAGATGCTGATCTTATGTCGAGGTCAAAATGTGGGATACCGTTTTGAAATTTTTAAAAAGTGGGATACCATTTTAAAATTTTTAAAAGATGGGATACAAAAGTTTTGCTTCGTTAAAATGTTAGATATTATTTAGACTTTTTTTCCTAACTAATAAGAGATACAAACTTAGGGGAGTATAGTAATATTGAAAACGTAGGGTGTCAACTTTTACTTTTCACAATGTGTTGGGGCCAAAATATAAACGAAACTATAATAATAACAAGCACGAGAATAAATATCGTTGGGGAACATCTAACATCACTTTGTTGCTGTATTGATTGATTCGAAGGTAGATTCCTTCTCTCAGTTCCCTTCATATATTCATATATACTTGACCTTCTCTCTTTCTCAATCTGTTACCCATTTCGAACATAACCCAAATTTCGCAAAGAAAATATCTCCCCTACCCATCAAACTATGACGGCTTCTTCTAGTGTGGACAGGTACCTCTCTTGATTTTCTTGCAACATTCTGTTGAATTCGATCAGGGTTGTTCCCATTTTTCACAATTGTAATTGCATTAGCACAAAATGGAAAAAGAAACAGCTAGACTGCTTAGTGTTGTATTACTGTGATCTTTTCTAGCATGTTGGAATTTCATTTGATATGTATTTCATGTCTTGGATGAATTTGTACTATCAAAGGCATGTTCTTTAAGCCTCTGAAAGTATCATTTCCTAACGTAATTTGTTTGTTATTGTTCAGTTAGAAATAATATACTTTTCTTAATGAATTTTTATCAATTGCTGAACTATACTATATGCATATGTATATCTAAGCTTGTTTACGCACTTAGAAATCAAGCATTTTAATAGGCAGACTCTTGAGTGGTGGGATTTTGGTTAGAATTGCACAGGATGAGTTGCATTCAGTCCAACTTTACTACACTGGTCATATTTAAGGGTTGGATTTTTAAATTCAGTGGTATAGAGCTTGATATGGTCTCGGCTTGATGAAGTACATGAGCATGATTGATCCGTCCATATTGATCAGGACTCTCCATGGTTTTTCTTTCATGAAGCTCATAGGGATCAAATCAGTGGAACATAGTAGAAGTAATTACATAGTAGAAACAACCAATGGCGTTGCCCAATAGTAGCATATATGAATTAGGAGATTGCATATATGTTGACATACCCCACAGGTAGTTTTATGTTGTACACACCCTTAAAACTAAAGAATTTAAAACTATCAGACCATACCAAAAGAGTCTGAATATACCTCTCAAGAATGCGACATTTAATCTAATTCTAAAAAACAGCTTTACACCCTAGGAATTGGTCTGCTTAACCCTTTATATACTATATAGATCGTAGATTTTTTTTTCCTTTTTTCTGTTGTAAATGAGATTTTAGTGTTTCATTGATTGTCCTTTACATGAGGCGTAAATGATTTCTTGCATATGCATATATTAGTTTGGTTGTTTTTCCATTTGGTACTCATGGCTTATTACTTCTTTTTCCCATTGTTGGTGTGGTTGTGTGTGTGCTACCAGCAAAAGCATTCTCTGTGGAATTGCTCCAGTGGAAGCAGTGCTCTTTGATATTGATGGAACTGTATGTGATTCAGATCCAATTCACTATGCTGCCTTCCGTGAAATGCTTCAAGAGGTAGAGTTTTATGTTCCTTGAGTAATGATGCCTCTGCTATGAAGAAAAGATTTAGAATGTCTGTGGTCATATTTTTCATTTTTCTTAGTTAGATTCCTATCAAACCATGAAAACAACTAATCGTGCTTTCAACCATTTTATCTTATAGTGTTGTATAAACTGTATGGAGTCATATATTACCTGCAAAGGGTATGTATTTTAAAGATCTTTGACTGTAGAGATAGTTGATTAACTGAAGTGTGACATCTAACAGATAGGTTTCAATGGAGGGGTTCCCATTACTGAGGATTACTATATTGAGAATATTGCTGGTAAGCACAATGACGATGTTGCCAGGCTACTTTTTCCTGATGATTTTGAACGAGGCATAAAGTTCACAGATGACAAGGAAGCCATGTTTCGTAGGTAAAAGCCTGACCTTCTCTACACTTCACATATCTTCTGGTTCCCAGCTTATAGTTTCTTTTATGTAAAATACAGATTGGTTGGAGACAAATTGAAGCCTGTGAGTGGTCTTGATAAAGTGAGGAAATGGGTTGAAGATCGTGGATTGAAGCGAGCTGCAGTTACTAATGCTCCCAGACCAAATGCTGAACTAATGATCTCCATCCTTGGCCTCTCAGATTTTTTCCAAGCTGTTATTCTTGGGAGTGAATGTGAGCATGCCAAACCTCATCCAGAGCCCTACTTGAAGGGCCTTGAAGCGATCAAGGCATCAAAAGAACACACTTTTATCTTTGAGGTCTGCCTCTTCTTCATGTCATGCTCCTAAGATAATTAATTTGTGCAAGAGGTTCAAATTTATGAAATGTTCTGTTTTCACTTTACCAGGATTCTGTTTCGGGGATCAAAGCTGGAGTTGCAGCTGGTATGCCGGTTATCGCGTTAACCACCGGAAATCCAGAACACATATTAATGGAGGCAAAACCCTCCCTTATTATCAAGAACTATGATGATCCAAAATTGTGGGCGGCACTAGAAGAGCTTGATAAGAAGTGGCACTAGTGGTGCTTAAAGGTATAAATAGCAAATTCACAGTACGCTCAAAGGCAGGCTTAAATAATTCAGTTGCTCCATATAGATTCACCTGTGGCTGCTATTTCCGGGCTGCTGTATTATTCATCATTGTTCATTCAATCATAAAGTTTAAGTAGCTTTTTGTGGCTACATCAGAACATGCATATACAAATTATTGATCACCTGGATTTGTTCTATTCACTGTTAGAATAGAGACTTGAATCTGAATGAAAGATACTGGTAGATACTGGCAAATTAAGTCCAACCAATTTGGTATGTGAATTGGTAGTACAACTATCGAACCAAGGTTTAGGCATTACGAATTTACGACCCCCTTAATTGGATAAAATATTATTATTAATAATAATGTTGGTATGGGGATGAGCCTCTAAAATTGACTGGGACCCAAATCCCGTAAATTTAAAACCAAGACTTCCGCAGCAAATTTTTATTTTTTTATTTTCTTTTGAGAGGGAAAAGTAGATATTTTCACACTTGGAATAATTGGAATGTAACAGAAAGGGCCAGGGGCAAAGTGTTCTGCATCGATTGACATTATTTAGTAGCTGCCTCTAAAACGAACCACTGAGGCTTAGAAATCTACTTATCTACATATATGATATATCTCTGCATCGTCTTTCATCGTTCTCTAAAGGAAGCTAAGCGTACTTTTACTACTCATGAATGTTTCCTTGCATTTTTCTTTCCCACATACCAAGGGTAATGTAGTCGTTTTTGTTCTCTCTTCTCTGCAAAATTTGAGAAAGTGGGGATATTCAACACTTGTGAACGCGAAGCTTTAGGTGGTGAATGGACCTATAGTTTCATATGCTCAACGACTGTTAACTTTCTTTAATACATGAATTCCTTGCTATATAAGCTTCAGCTTTCAACAGTCCTAGAGAACCCTTGCTGGAAGAGTGAGGCCCCACTTCTGTTTCACGGTACAATCAAAACAGACTACAAAAGAGCACAAGCAAGAGCACAAAACAAACCGGAAATATTGAAATTAGACGGTTGAACTTGTGTTGGTTTATTCTCTCACACTGAATGTTATGTTTATTCTCTCACACTGAATGTTATGAGCATCTCCTAAGCGATATGATATTGCAGTATATTGCAAGTTGAAAGCAAAACAACTTCATATCTGAACAAGGTTTCAATAGACAACTCATCAAAAGGTGAGTAAAACTTAGAGGTCCTAATTGCCCAAGAAATTCATTAAACCGAAATCTACATACCTCGCACTTTATTATCTAACTAAAACACCAAAATCACCAATCTTAGTTTTCCTACAGCCCTAGCTCTTTCAGCTATTTGTGAACCTATTAGAGTTTTTCAAGAGAAACAGTGAATTGTGTATCTATGACAAAACTTTCAAAAGAAAGAATTTCGAAGCGAAGACCTTTACAGATTAGGCTGCAAAACCAAAGAGCAATGGGCATGTAAAATGATCATGACAAAAAGCTATATCAACAAGCGCATCCAGACTCAGCCTGCAACTGAGATGCACCGCCACCAGTAGACCTCAGGTTCACATCAACCATGTCTTCTTGCTTCGTTGATGAGAGTGTTTCCATTCCTGGTAAAGCTGCAGCAATTTTCCTAAAAAGTGCCTGAACAAAGATTCAAGAAGAAACTACTCATTAAAAATACTGAAAATGCACCATGCTGATTGATGTACTCTACTTGTTCTAACAGCAACTAAGAACAATTCCCCAAGTTTAAGCATACTAGGCAAAAGTGTGATATGTACAATCCAAATAATAAAACATCCAACTAAAAGAATCAACTGAGCATCTGATCTTTATGCTGCTTATGGACTAATTGCCAAATCTCATCCAATACAATGAAAAGGGTTCATCCCAGAAACCCATCAGGCACATTCTACCATTGTTTTGTTCACTTCCTTTTCTTGGTGAACTTTAGGTTTCTAAGAACAATTAATATCGATATAGAACTCTAAAATGCCAGTATACCTTGATATTAAAACCAGCTTTTGCACTGGTTTCAATGAACATGACATTAAGGTCACGAGCCTTGGCTTCTGCTTCCTCTACAGAAACTTGCCTGTTGAACCAGAAATGAAAATTTAAGCATCGAAGAAAAGGAAACGAAAAGCCAATTCAAAATGAACGCCAAAGCCAAAGAAAAGAAAAGCATCCAATGACTAAGACCCTGGAATTTCGATGGTCAGATACATTTGTTGAAAAAGACTTCAACTACTTACAATTCTAATTTCTGTTTGAGACGCAAGAATTTAAAATAATAGGATACACTTGGGGCCTTATTGGAATACTGCAAATGTGAGCATATAGGTCTTTACGCACTTATCTTGCATGGTACTTCATTTCCAAGTTATACATAGATATTCCCTGAGTTGTGCACACTAAAAGATTTTGAATGATACATAATAGTCCGAGTTGTACATGATGTAACCAAACATGAATGCACCTCAAGCATCGTGGTATTTACGAACTAATGCCCTTTCTAAACTCGAATTTTAGGGATGCTTTAACTTGTGAAAGTGAACTATGGAGCATATACATTTTGCAGTATATGCAGTACACTGAACAAATGTTAACTCCGATGCCTCCTTACTTTTCATGTATCCACAATGTCCCCCTAAAACTTCTTTTGAAACTGAGGCGGCATCATATTTGAACCATCGTCATGCAATGGATTATCAATGTGTTCCTTGAGTGTTAGCAGCAGCAGAGACCATACTTAATTGCTTGATCAATTGGGGAAGATGAGTAGATGAAGGGGTTAGAAAAGGAAAAATTAAGAGGAATGAGTTGGGCGAAGAGTTGTGTCCTTTTGGGTTCTGGAAGAGGAGAAAGTTGGGGAAGAAGATGGGGTTATGTAGTGTGTTAGGCTGCAATTAAGTATTAATAGATGCACAAGTATTAATACTCTAATACCCAGCAGCTTCCTGATATAAATAATCAGAGAGAAACAGAATCCTTGAATAATGCAGCCATCCATGGCTCCATGCCCATAATGAAGATGAAAATCCGACCTATTCGCACTCACCTGACCACCCCTTATAATCATTGAAGATTCTCCTATCCATTTCCATGCAAAACGACCATAATGCCTAGAGATACCCTACACTTTTCTTTGTTTCTTCTTTCAAACACTACAATCCTTTCAAAAATAGCATTACTTAGGTTCAAAATAGTATCAATTAGGTTCACGAGACACCCTACACTTTGCTTTGTTTCTTCCTTCAACACTGCAATCCTTTCAAAATATCATCACTTAGGTTCAACCAGCTCAACCTAACTCGCAAAATAATTTCATGCTATTTCTACTGTACAGAAAATTGAAGGACATTATCTGTCAGCTCCTTGTCTTCTTTACACAGGATGCTTCCATTCCCATTTACATTTTCTCTCCTTAGAACTGAAGCAGTACAAAGTCTTATAGCTGCTAAAGTAAGATCTGGGAATTATGGAGTTAAAATTCCATCGTCTATGAGTTAGACTCTATCATATATCCAACACTTTCAAGAAAACTTCTCTGCACCCCCAAAAGTTTCATCTCCTGTGATTCTCTTACAGCAACAATTGCATCCACCTTTTTCTTTGCACCCACATTTAGTCCCAAATCCCCTTCTAAAGGAACCCTCCATAGTTAATTCTCAAAGAAAGCTTTATTTTTTAGCACCAAACTACGAACATGTACCCTCGCCACTTTCATTACTTCAACACACCAATTCTTGTAAGTGGTCTTTCTGCCCTTCCTCTACTCCATAAGAAATATGTAGTCAAATTTTCAAATTAGTTTGCTACACAGCCAATATCTTTAAGAAAGATAAGTATAAGTTGGCAAACAGCATAACACCATCTAATAGGTGTTAAGAATATTTCAAACCAGAATTTTGAAAGCTTTCAGATGATTTTCAGTTCAGATGGGATTTTTTTTTTCTGAGAATCTGGATATCTGGGACGAAAATCTGGATTTCTAATTCAACTTGCTTAGCCAAACATATCAGAGGAAAAAAAGTCAAAATTGCAATGTCTTATGCGTCTAAAATTGTTCTGGATTTAACTACTAGTAATAGCTAATGCACACACCAAAAACAGTCCCTTGGAGAGAATAAACTGAAAAATAATTGGTGAACTATCCCACATAACCATATATTTTAAATCAAATCTTACCTCTTGTCTGCAAGATCGGTTTTGTTTCCAACAAGGACAACAATGACATCACTTCCCCTCTCAGTGCGAACCTCATCAATCCACTTTGAAGTGTTTAGGAAAGATTGTCTGCCTACACGATATATTACCAGAATGGTCAAAGACATACACCACGTCTGTAGTATGATACAAGACCAATGTAGCCAAAATGAGATTAAGTCAATAAAGACGTGGGCATAAAAGTGAACAATAAAAAAGCTTGATTACAATCAATAGATCATATAGAAAACACATAATCCCTTTGAAAATTTGGACAGTTTCGAATAAATATTTATTGCACAGAGGTGAAAATCTTGTCCAATTGATTGCAGTAAATTTTGTGGTATTCAGTAGAGATTCATGACAATGACAATGACAATATTAGTGGAGTTTAGAAACTTTAACAGAAGAGTATGCCAATGGGTGATCAGGAGTACATAGAACTAGAACAATATACGCTGGATTGTATAGTGAACGAGAGAGAGAAAGTGTGAGCATGTAGGTGATAATCACATGGAATATGATAAGAAAACTGCTTACTTGCAACATCATAAACAATTACAGCAACAGAAGAATCCCTGATGTAGCTAGGAATGAGACTTCTGAATCTTTCCTGTCCAGCTGTATCCCTGGCACCATAAAGGAAAGGGTCCACATTTTAAACAAAACTCATGTTTTGTGAAGTGCTAGAAGTTATTGATATAAAACCAATTTTAGCGTTATTAGAGCAATTGCTATGAACTCATTTTTTATTTTCTTAGGACGTTTAGTTCTAATTTCTCTTCGATAATAGGACCTTGGCCATCAGTGCCTATGACAGAAATGTGCAAAATAAGTCCCATTTTAACAGCCAGTACGCAAGAAGCATTAGGTGGGATAGCTCAACTATAAATTCCATGTCCTACCAAAGGGTACTTCTACACATTAGGTAGAAATGATTGATATATATATATATATAGAGAGAGAGAGATAGAGAGTTAGGAAA
Organism: Fragaria x ananassa; assembly: GCA_034370585.1. NCBI lineage: Eukaryota > Viridiplantae > Streptophyta > Magnoliopsida > Rosales > Rosaceae > Fragaria > Fragaria x ananassa. Next base: position 11,774,479 of record CP139756.1, on the reverse strand, counting down.
CTAGACGGTATGAACTTCACATTCATCCATGGTGCAGTCCAATAAAGCTAAATCTTACCATAACTGCAGGCGTACCGTTCGATCTTCAAGATACATAGTTTTCGACAGAAAATCAATACCAATTGTAGCCTGCTCAATGGAAATAAGAAGGAATTATTTTCCACTACAGCACAAATTGCATCTATAAACACAGTAAAATATAAAAATAACAGTTCCAGAGACAAAACACGAAACAGGGAGCAGATACAACTAGAAGAACAAACCATATCAAAGTCTTTTTGAAGAAAACATGTTACAGATCTAGCTTTTAGAGTGAAATAAAAGAACCACCACACTAGGCTACGAAAATGCTACAAAATCACGATTCATGATGAGTAGCATTACCGGCTAATATCATCAAATATGGTACACCTCAACTGTGAAACAGATGCAAGTAAAATTCTCAAGGACATTACACTACAATTGAGCATTTTTAAAGGCTTGTCATATGTAAGTCAAAAAAAAAAAAAAAAAGAGCTTCCAAATTCTTCAATCTTCGAAACATATGCACCATTCCATACAGCCTCCAAATGCAATAATCGCTTTGTTAGTGAAGTAAATGAAGATTTCGACACCGAAAATAAGGGTTTATGAATTGCTAGGCTCAGGATATGTACAAATTTCTCTCAATTCTAGATGCCAACCTAATTACATTGTCATTGCCATTTCGTCTGATCCGAAAACCGGAAATGCATACAACACATATTACCACCATCCAATCAATCCACTAAATCTCCCTAACAAATCTGCTTGTTGAATCTAAGCTAAGGATTTCGAAACGCAAGATGAAAACGAAATTGATCTGAGAGAAAGTAGATCAGCAATGAAGTCCGAGAGAATTGATGTGAGGTACGAATTGTAGGAGAGAGAGGTTACCTGATAGGTGTTGTCGAATTTATCATACATGAAGCGAGTGATGATACTGGTTTTGCCGACGGACTGATCGCCCAGAAAGACCAGCTTGTACTTTGCCAAAGCTGACACCGGCGCCATTTCAGATCGATCGCTCACACAATCAACCAGAAACAAAGAGAGACAAATATGGGCAGCTCTGCCTTTCCCAACATCAACGTTCAAGGAAGGAAGGAAGGGAGGAAATATAATTATTTATTTTACTATTTTTGGACCCTCTGCTTGTATTATAATTACTAGAGAGGTTTAATACACACCTCAAATAACTTAACACATCTTTAATATTTAATATTTTAAATCAAATCTGGTTGGTACGTTAAATGAAGCAAAGACCATGTGTAATACACTCTTAAAATATTAAAAACAAAAAAGTTTTATATTTGAAAACTAATAATGTGAAATATTAAACAAATTAAAAACGAAAACTTATTTTTATAAACTTATAAAATGAATTGCCTTAAAAAAAAAAAAAAAACTTATAAAATGAATTATTGAACAAGTTAAATTTTTAACTCTGGCATGGAAGGGAACAAATTAAATTTTTAAGACCAAGAACTTATTTAGAGAAACTATTAAAGTAAACAAAACATTTTAAAGGAAATTTGGATAATCAATTAATTTCTTTTTTGTCCTTAAAAGATTCATAATTTTTATATTTAGAGTGTCAAAGTGTGAAACGATGTAATTCTTATACATAATGCATATGAACACCTATTTCGTTATAATCATATTCACAAATGTACTTTTCATCTTTTTAATCATTTTCATGGTTAAGATTTTAAATGAACAATGAATCTAATATGAACATCTATAAAATTTTCATCTTTTTTATCATTTTCATGTTTAAGATTTTAAATGAACAATGAATCTAACACAAGTAATAGATATGAACATCTATAAAATGTTAATTTATATAAATATATACTAATTATACAATAATAATAGTCTTAATATAGTCACATAATAAAATATTTCATGAATGTTTATATTACGGGTAATTTAGGTATTTTGGGTTGTGTATTTAGTAAATATCATAATAAGAAATTAAATAAGTGGTGTATTATGAATGAGATGTGTATTAAGATTTTAAGGATGTGTATATAAAATTTCTCTAATTACTAGCCTCAAGTACAATTTGCTTTTTAAAAAGAAAAAATGCAAATAAGTATGTAGTAGGGTAAATTTACGAATAAATATATAGTAGAGTAAAATGTAAAATGTAAATTGCAAATAAATAAACTTTATTTACGTTTTTAATCTTGTCTAATATTTTATGTTTTTTCAACAATTTGTAATATCAAGGGCAACTTTAGAAGTTCAATTTTTTTTGTGAAGCTTTGACACCAAAACTTGGCTTCACATTATAGGAGTGAAGATGAGCAACCGAAATTCTTCTTATGCACCCCCCTCCTCCCGCTATTTTCCGGCCCCAAATGAGTTGAGTTCCGATCATTAAATCACTACCTCATTGCATCAAGTCAGGGAATAAGAAATTTTAAGAATGGTACATCAACATTGTATCATTGATAATTAAGGTTTCTTAACTTCTTGAAGTACCACATTGATACATGTACTAACAATCCCAATATCGTTCTTGTACACGACCTTAAGTTCATCATAACAAAGTTAAATAAATAAAGGTAAAATACTATTTTGATTACCTAAAACATATGTTATCTTTATATAAAAAAAACCCGACCACCGATGAAAACAAAGCTTAGGTCATCTGGCTCAAGCTCAACGAGGCCCATCTTGAGACCTGCCTCATTTTCCGGATTGTTCCAACACCTTAAACTTTTCCTTCATCACCGTCTCTTATCCTGTGCATTGCAAATTTATTAAGCTGATTCTTCCAAAAAAACTATAAAAATAAAACAAAACCACAAGACTTTCAAAATGAAACCCATTAATCTCAAATTCAAAAACTAAGTACCATAGGTGGTGAAGCGGCGGAGACGGTCATGCCGCCCATGCGATTCGGTATTCGTTGTCCAACCGCAAAGTCGCAAACCCAACAAAAGGTGTCACATCCCAACTCATAATTTTTTACCTTATTTACTATCCTGGTTTTAATAAGAGTTTTTATCGTCTTCGTAAATGAGTATATAGTATCGAAGGTCTCTAGAGGGGTGTTTAGGGACGATTATTATGGAGGAATTATTCGTAGTGGAAATATTTGAGGACGGTAAAAATGGTAAATTTTAGCTAGTAAAAAGGTAAGTTTTATTAGGGTATTATTTTGGGGTGTTAAATTTTGGAGTTGGGTTTATATTTTGATATTTGACCGGTTGGGCCAAGCCCAAATCTTTTTCTCTTCTCTCTCTTCTATCTCCTCCCTCCCGATTCTCTCTCCCTCTCTTTTTGCCCGGAAACTTCTTCCTAGTTGTTCGTCGCCGTCTAGCCGCCTCAGATCGCCGCACCGATTCCAAACGGTCGGCCGTCCACCCAGCCTCCTTCTTGGACCGGTGGCAGCCTCTCTAGCACCGCCGTGAGAGAGAAAACGCAGCCGAAAGGTCCGATTGTCGTGGTGGTTCTCTTGCCGGAGCTCCCTCCTCCGGCCACCATAGCCGGAGCGGCTTGGCTCGTTTGAAAGCCTTCCTCTTGTGCAGTAATCCTTCCAAAGGACTCACTCCCTCTTAAGCTAGGTAAGGAGAAATGTGGAGTTGAAATTATAGGGCTTATTTCCTATTCGATTACCCTATCTAAGCTTGGAATTGGTGTTTATGCTAGTTAGGAAAGTTGTAGAGGAGATTGAAAGGAAGATGCTGTCAAATTTTGGTAGGCATTGAAGGTCGCCGGAGTCAGCCGCCGCTGTTAAGGGGATTTTCATAGTTTTAGATGTGTTTTCTTAAGGGGAGTTTATTGATGTGTAGTTTATAAATGTTTTTATGAGGAGAGTATGTATATAAATGCTAGCTAGCCATATGTGTCTGTCCACCTTAATGAGGTAGAATATATCCGCATTATGGTGTGACGTGAGCGTTGGACACAAGCTTAGTAACCCTCTATGAGTGTTTAATTCATATAGGGGGTATGGACACATATTTATACACTAGTATGTTCACCTTAATGACATAGTATTTTCAAGGGAGGTTTGCCAAGTTTTTCAGTAAATTCTCCTTGGAGGTGGACCTCGCAAGACGTGTTTTGGGTTTCATGATGAAATTTGGGGTGGGTCTTGACAAAAGGTGCTTGTTTTTTTTTTTTTTTTTTTTGGACAAGTAAGCATTTTATTGAAACCCAAAATATGGTAGTAAATTACAAGCCCAAATAAAAATTTAGGTAGCAAAATACAGACCCACCTTCGTTTCCGCAGACTGCCACCACATCTGTATGAAAAATTGTTCTGATTGCCAAAACCGATCCCGATTTGAAATAGCCACTGTAGAAAGCCCAAAAACCATCTGTTTCTACCTGTCTCGGGGCGAGATCGCGAGTCGAGACAAGATTGCGAGTCGGGAAGAGACCGTGGGTCGGGACGAGGTAGAATCCTTGGTTCTGAACTCTGTACCTACATAAGTAACAAGTCGTCAGGAAGTTGGGACTGGGGTGGCCCAGCTGTCACATCCCGACCCGTAAATTTTTACCTTATTTACTAGCTTGGTTATAATAAGAATTTTACCGCCTCCGTCATTGAAGTTATAGTTTAATTGGTCCCTAGAGGGGTTTTCGGGGACAGTTATGCTCAGAGGATTATTCGTAGGAGGAAAATATGACGACGGTAAAAATGGTAAATTTTAACTAGTAAAAGGTAATTTTTATTCGGGTATTATTTTTCGGGGTGTTTTATATTTTTTGGAGTTGGGTTTATATTTGGTTTGGGTAGGATCCGGTTTGGAAAAAAAAAAAAGAAGCCCGAATCCTATTCTCTCTTCTCTCTCTCCTCCCTCCCGACTTTCTCTTCTCTCTCTCTCTGCTCCACGCCGGAGCGCCGTCGTCCGGCCGTCGCTGGTCCAGCTGCCGCCCCCAATCGACTTGTCTCTCTCTCCTCTCTCTACTGCTACCCATCAACTTGCCAGGCATCGTCTATCCCGTCCGATCGAACAAGCTAAAGTACGGCTGTGTTCTTCTCTTTCCGGCGAACTCCGGCAGCGACAACGACAATGATCGGTAAGGTTCTCCTCCTCTTTCTTTCTTCTTTCTTTCTATGCCTTTCACTCTTCAAATCGAGCTCGAATTCGGAAAGCCCTCTTTGGTGTTTCTAGGTTTTCGTCGAGTTTGTCTGGTGGGTTGTTCTTGGAGCTCCGGCGGGACTTCCGAGCTCCGGTGAGTCTAGAAGAGGTTGCTTGGAGCTCAGTCGCGCATTGGAGGGATTTAGGAGCAGCAGGTGTGTTTTGGGAGCGGAGCAGAAGCTTAGGGTGCAGCTGCTATGGTGTGGAGGTATTGGTGAGCTTGTGTGTTGTTGAAAGCCACGGTTTGCAGTGGCGGTTTTGGCTGAGAATGAACTCAGTCCGGCAAGAGCTGTAGCAAGGTGAGAAATCTCTGTGTTTTGGCTCGGTTGGGTGATTGAAATGTTTTGTGTTTTTGTGTTATGGAGAATTGGTGATTAATATTGGGTTTTTGTTGCTTGTTGTCGAGAACTTGGTGTATTGAAGGATATGGGGAGGTCATGGCGAAATTCCGGCAAGTGGCCGGAATCCGGCGAGAATTTTCCGGCTAGTCGTCGGAATCCGGCAAGGGGTTCTGACGAGGCAGCATTTTCGGCTGAGAGTTGTTAAGGTAGTTTTGAGTCTGATAATTGTTATTGATGCTTTAAGAGGAATTGATGTTGGAGTTTAAAATTTTGGTCTTGAAAGTCTAGGCTTAATGTGAAGTTGGATAGTAGGGAAAGAGTGAAATCGTTGATAATTGCAACTTGTTTAAAAGCATTAAGTAGAGAATGAGGTTGACTCTAGTTTGATTTTGAAATGAGCTAAATTATACTATGGGTGTCCATAGTGATTTTGCGTTTATTTTGTTACTTGGAGGATTGGTGAATTAGATTGGTTGTCACGCTTTAGGCTTGGAAATTCATTGAGAACTTGTTTCCAAGTTGAGATTACAGATCAAGAGCAAAATGAGATCTGGTTGTGAAATTTGGTAAAAAGAAAATAAATAATATTTAATATATGTCGGTCAATCCTGGTCAACCTAGGATACTTAGTCAATTTCAGAAGAAGACGAATCAATGAATATTTCGGAATCTGGTTTGACCGATTTATTCTGCTGTTTATTATCAGACGTGGGATTGGCTCGAGATTGTGAATAGTGGAGGCAGCGCTCGAGGAGTATGCCGAGCATTGCAAGGCTTAGGCCTAATACTGTGAGTGGACGTTTATTTTTAAATAATATGCATGCTTTGGTTCATGATTGAACATTTCCTTTTGTTGGAGTTTTGACGTCAATTAATTTTGACGCTTTTATTTCTCTTGGAGAGATACCGAAAATGGGATTTTCGGTGGATATAAATATGTATTTATGAGAGAGTATGTATAGAAAATGCTAGCTAGCCATATGTGTCTGTCCACCTTAATGGCGTAGCATATAGCCGCATTAAGGCGTGACGTGAGCGTTGGACGTGAGCGTTGGACGTATTTGAGTGTTTAATTCATATAGGGAGTATGGACACATATTTATACACCCGTCTGTCCACCTTGATGGCGTAGTGTAGCACCGCATTAAGGCGTGACGTGAGCGTTGGACGCGAGCGTAGTAGCCCTATATAGACCCATGAATCTATATAGGGAGTATGGACGTGTGTAAATACATACATATATTATAGAGTCTGGGAGACTCGATATTATGATATGAAAGTTTTATCGCTTGCAGCATGCATTCGATTTTTCTTTAGAAATTGATTTGGGGAAACATAAATATTTTATTCGTTAATTTATTTTTGTCCACTCACTCTAACGTTTCATTTTCAAATGTTTTCCCCTGGGCTCTTCGTTTTAAAAATGCCCAGTTTGCAGGATTGCATAGTTGAGGTCGGACGTATATGGAGAAGAGGCATAGTCAATAGTGTAGCTTCCGCTCATTTTTATATTTCTAGTTCATTTCCTTTCAAATAGAGTTGCTCTGAACTGTGGCTGTTGGCTTTGAGATTTTCTTGTTTAAGTTAGAAATTAAATTTTGAGATGTTGTGATTTGGGGAGCACGAAGGCTCCAGGAGTTTATGGTTGGAATTAAATTTTCAGAAGTGTTTGCAAGTTTTATTAGGAAGGGTTGTCCATTTTCAAGGGAGGTTATGTCGAATTTTTTTCGGTAAACTTTCCTTGGAGGTGGTCCCCGCACGACTTACTCCGGGTTTCAGGGTGAAATTCGGGGTGGGTCGTGTCAGTTGGTATCAGAGCATTAGGTTATTCGATTCCTTTCTCTTTTAGTACTACCTCATATTCTTGGTCACACTTAGTGTCTATAGAGTGATGGTCCGTCCGCGGCGGATCTATTAGCATTATATGCTTTAGACACTATGTGTTGATTAAGTGAGTGATGTAGTTGTTCTTATTTTATTTATGGACAGTAGTGTGCCATAAATGTTTTCATCTCTAAGACTATGCCTCCGTACGCCGACCTCTTTGGTAATCATTATGCTTCGAGTAATGAAAATGTGTATGGATCACGCCTTTCCAAGGGTTGTTGAGTGATATCATAAATTGTTAGAGTTCAATTGGGAGTTGGGAACTCCAGTTGAGAACTCATATGCGTGGCAGCATTCTGTTCATTTTGTCCAAATTATTGCTTGGGTTATGATTAAGATGTTAAGGTGAGCATCTCGTGCGAATTTTTAGAAGGTGAAAAGTTTAATTCAAGACTTGGAGTTCACTATTTATAGTGGGCAAGTGTGAAGTTGTAGTAGTCCGATGGAAAAATCGTGGTATCGAATTGCGTGATTTCTGGGATAAAAGAGTTGGAAGGAAAGTTTGAAATAAGTGGTGTATTCTTTTGAGGTGAAGGTTGATTGAAGTGATGAGGAAGGTACCCATAGTAATTCCAAGGGGTACCTTTACTAGTTGTTGAGGACCATAATCCTGAGCGAGTTAGTCACATGGGATCTGTGACTAGTGTTGGGTTGCAGGAAGTTATTGCATAAAAAGTTTAATGTCAAATTAGATAAGTCATGATTGAAGGTCAATTTACCGACTATGTTTATCCGCAGTAGAAAGCAGTTGGGAACATTTTGGAATAATGCTGGTTATGTCAGCACGTATTCTGGTTCCTACAACTTTAATTATGGATAAGTTTTTATCTTTTGAGCAATTTATTAAGATAGTGGTGGTAATATCTTTTGAAAATGACGGATAATAATAGTCGATGATTAGTAAGATTTCTGATGATTTTTGGTCTCTATTGTGAGTTAGTTGAAGTTTGTTAAAGCACTAAGTAGAATGACTTGGATTGTTGGTTTTACAAAAGTCAGTCGTCAGTGCGTTGTGACAACTTCTTGTTGTGCTGCAGTCGGGGAATTATTGCAAATTGAATGGTGTCATCAAAAGTTTCGAGCTTCGAGCAAGCTTTAAAGCATTGAGCGAATTCTGTCGGCTATAGTATTTTAATCATGGGGCCGTTATGGATTCTTTCGGAATTCTGGGTGTTGAAGTTGGGTTTCCAAATTTGTTGAGTGTTTGGGAAGATGATAAATTTAAATGGAATTGAAAAGTAATGGTGGAGTAAGAGCGGGATGGTTGTGGTCGCTTCGGTTTTACGACAGCACATGGTGAAATTTTAAATAGGTGTTGTCATGAGTTTTTGTTTTATAAATTCTAAGGTAGTTGCATGAAGTTGGTGGAAGTGGCGAATAGTAGATTTATTCATAGGTTGATCAATGTCTCTTCTCAAGAGCGTTTTGTGGTGGGACCACTCATTGATCCAAGTTTTTGTTTGGGAGGTCTTTGCTTTTTGGTTGTGCGTTTATCTGTTGGTGTCAGGATGATTAGTGGAAGTTTTTAGTGCGATTTCGAAGCGGGTTCTGGCAGATATTGGAGATTTGTGGAGCTTTTGAGCTCGAAGTTAGAGGACTTGCTTTTCGTATGCTTTAAATTATTTCTTCTGGAGCTTGAGTTGAGTTAAGTCATGAGTTTTGATTCTTGCTTGAATTCATGGTTTTCGTTGGTTGGTGAACCACAAGGTGTAGTAGTGGGTCTTGTATAAAATTTGTCAATGCTTAAGGAAGGTGTTCTATTTATGTGGATTTCAACGTCAAGTTTGGCATCATGATTTGACTGTGCCAATTTTTTCGTGGGCATTATTAGTTAGTTTTGCTTATGGCGAGCAAGGAGGAATATCTAGATTTCACATGATAGTCATGCTTCAGATTATCTTATGGGTTGTGGTAAGGAGATTAGCAAAGATAGCAGAATCAAGAAAGAGTTGGAATTCCCATAAGTTGCTAGTTTGTGGTGCACAAAATGGTAATGTTATAGTTTCGGCGGAGAGACCTCAGTGATGTAGTATTGATCTCTTCATAATGTCATTTCGAGAATCGAGGTTATTATTTATTGGTGGACTGGTCACTTTGGCAGAGCGAGGTTATCTTGTGGACTTGCGAGAGCTTTGACTCCGCAAAGTGCCTCGGTATTAGACATGATTGTGGCAGTTCTGCAGTGTGTGCATCCTTAAATCTGTTCGATTAGCGGGTCTTAATTTTGACCCCTATGAGCATGTGGGAATGCGTGAACTTTAGTTTCCTAGCAAATGGGCTTTATTGACGAGTTGTGAGCAGCGTGCTATCGAGGTTCTTGCGTGACGTTAGGAGATTTGAGCCCGATGGTGATAGCAAATTTATGCGTGTTATTTGGGTTAGCTATTTCCATTGCTCAGGAAAGAGTGTGCATACCTACGGGTACTCGTACTCTGGAATAGGTATCACTGAACTCACTTACGTGTTAACGTTAGTGGTAGTTCAACGAAGGACTTAGAGTCTTCGAGAAGATTTAAAATAATTCAGGATTCAGATGAAAAGGTTAAAGGAGTCAGAGTTAGATTCGAAGCAGCTCTTATTAGCTAGTAGAATTTTAAAGATGTTCAGGAAGGACCATGAGTTTCAAGTGAGTATTTTGAGTGTTTTCGAAATTGTCTCATTGGAAAGGGGTGGTACGTTTTAGTAACGTGCAAAGCTTGGTCCGAGATTTATTGGTCCTTATGGGTTTTTAGATCAAGTTGGCTCTCTTGCGTTTCAGTTAGTTTTGCCTCCAGAGTTATCCAGGATACATATTGTGTTTCACGTATCCATGCTTCGCAAGTTTGTTGCCAATTCCTCTCATGGGTTGCAAGAGCAGCCGATTATTTTGTAGAAAGATTTGACCTTTGATGAGGATCCGGTTCAGTTTTTAGACCAGAGGGAGCAACTGGTTAGAAGCAAATCTTTTCCTCTTGTTAAATTCTGTGGAGGAGTCACCAAGTGGAAGAAGCTACTTGGGAATCAGATGAGCAAATGATGCAGCAGTATCCTTATCTCTTCGGATGACAGGTACGTAAATTTCGAGGACGAAATTTTTATAAGGAGGGGAGAATTGTCACATCCCGACCCGTAAATTTTTACCTTATTTACTAGCTTTGTTATAATAAGAATTTTACCGCCTCCGTCATTGAAGTTATAGTTTAATTGGTCCCTAGAGGGGTTTTCGGGGACAGTTATGCTCAGAGGATTATTCGTAGGAGGAAAATATGACGACGGTAAAAATGGTAAATTTTAACTAGTAAAAGGTAATTTTTATTCGGGTATTATTTTTCGGGGTGTTTTATATTTTTTGGAGTTGGGTTTATATTTGGTTTGGGTAGGATCCGGTTTGGAAAAAAAAAAAGAAGCCCGAATCCTATTCTCTCTTCTCTCTCTCCTCCCTCCCGACTTTCTCTTCTCTCTCTCTCTGCTCCACGCCGGAGCGCCGTCGTCCGGCCGTCGCTGGTCCAGCTGCCGCCCCCAATCGACTTGTCTCTCTCTCCTCTCTCTACTGCTACCCATCAACTTGCCAGGCATCGTCTATCCCGTCCGATCGAACAAGCTAAAGTACGGCTGTGTTCTTCTCTTTCCGGCGAACTCCGGCAGCGACAACGACAATGATCGGTAAGGTTCTCCTCCTCTTTCTTTCTTCTTTCTTTCTATGCCTTTCACTCTTCAAATCGAGCTCGAATTCGGAAAGCCCTCTTTGGTGTTTCTAGGTTTTCGTCGAGTTTGTCTGGTGGGTTGTTCTTGGAGCTCCGGCGGGACTTCCGAGCTCCGGTGAGTCTAGAAGAGGTTGCTTGGAGCTCAGTCGCGCATTGGAGGGATTTAGGAGCAGCAGGTGTGTTTTGGGAGCGGAGCAGAAGCTTAGGGTGCAGCTGCTATGGTGTGGAGGTATTGGTGAGCTTGTGTGTTGTTGAAAGCCACGGTTTGCAGTGGCGGTTTTGGCTGAGAATGAACTCAGTCCGGCAAGAGCTGTAGCAAGGTGAGAAATCTCTGTGTTTTGGCTCGGTTGGGTGATTGAAATGTTTTGTGTTTTTGTGTTATGGAGAATTGGTGATTAATATTGGGTTTTTGTTGCTTGTTGTCGAGAACTTGGTGTATTGAAGGATATGGGGAGGTCATGGCGAAATTCCGGCAAGTGGCCGGAATCCGGCGAGAATTTTCCGGCTAGTCGTCGGAATCCGGCAAGGGGTTCTGACGAGGCAGCATTTTCGGCTGAGAGTTGTTAAGGTAGTTTTGAGTCTGATAATTGTTATTGATGCTTTAAGAGGAATTGATGTTGGAGTTTAAAATTTTGGTCTTGAAAGTCTAGGCTTAATGTGAAGTTGGATAGTAGGGAAAGAGTGAAATCGTTGATAATTGCAACTTGTTTAAAAGCATTAAGTAGAGAATGAGGTTGACTCTAGTTTGATTTTGAAATGAGCTAAATTATACTATGGGTGTCCATAGTGATTTTACGTTTATTTTGTTACTTGGAGGATTGGTGAATTAGATTGGTTGTCACGTTTTAGGCTTGGAAATTCATTGAGAACTTGTTTCCAAGTTGAGATTACAGATCAAGAGCAAAATGAGATCTGGTTGTGAAATTTGGTAAAAAGAAAATAAATAATATTTAATATATGTCGGTCAATCCTGGTCAACCTAGGATACTTAGTCAATTTCAGAAGAAGACGAATCAATGAATATTTCGGAATCTGGTTTGACCGATTTATTCTGCTGTTTATTATCAGACGTGGGATTGGCTCGAGATTGTGAATAGTGGAGGCAGCGCTCGAGGAGTATGCCGAGCATTGCAAGGCTTAGGCCTAATACTGTGAGTGGACGTTTATTTTTAAATAATATGCATGCTTTGGTTCATGATTGAACATTTCCTTTTGTTGGAGTTTTGACGTCAATTAATTTTGACGCTTTTATTTCTCTTGGAGAGATACCGAAAATGGGATTTTCGGTGGATATAAATATGTATTTATGAGAGAGTATGTATAGAAAATGCTAGCTAGCCATATGTGTCTGTCCACCTTAATGGCGTAGCATATAGCCGCATTAAGGCGTGACGTGAGCGTTGGACGTGAGCGTTGGACGTATTTGAGTGTTTAATTCATATAGGGAGTATGGACACATATTTATACACCCGTCTGTCCACCTTGATGGCGTAGTGTAGCACCGCATTAAGGCGTGACGTGAGCGTTGGACGCGAGCGTAGTAGCCCTATATAGACCCATGAATCTATATAGGGAGTATGGACGTGTGTAAATACATACATATATTATAGAGTCTGGGAGACTCGATATTATGAGATGAAAGTTTTATCGCTTGCAGCATGCATTCGATTTTTCTTTAGAAATTGATTTGGGGAAACATAAATATTTTATTCGTTAATTTATTTTTGTCCACTCACTCTAACGTTTCATTTTCAAATGTTTTACCCTGGGCTCTTCGTTTTAAAAATGCCCAGTTTGCAGGATTGCATAGTTGAGGTCGGACGTATATGGAGAAGAGGCATAGTCAATAGTGTAGCTTCCGCTCATTTTTATATTTCTAGTGCGCTTCGACAGAACTAGAGTATACCGGATGAGGTCTTGTTGCGGCCGCTTGGCAGGGGGGTGAAGTTTTGGGATCCACCGGGTAATTTTACGTTGGTATACGAGTACCAACTAAGATACGGGTTGATGTTTCCGCTGCCCCCGTTTATGCAGTACACATTAGCGTGTCTGCATGTCGCCCCTGGGCAAGTTACCCCCAATATACTAAGGCAGATATTGGGAACGAGGGTGTTGTTTCGCCTGCTAAAGCAGGAGTTCCCCAATTGCGAGGAGTTTAACTCGTGCTGGCACATGGGGTGGTGTGCGAAGAAGAGCAGCCGGGGCTGTGTGATGATGGAGTCATGAGGGAAGTTTAAAGTCTTGGTGGAAGACTTGCCCACATCAACAAGTGAGACCTGGAGACGTAGGTGTTTTCTCGTTGGGGGGCAATGATAGGAGTGGCACGGGCAACCTTTCCTGGTTCCTAGGAGGTTCTAGAAAATAGGTACCTTGTACTTGTGCCTTGTGTTTCTTTGTTTTGTTTTGCCATGTCCCTACTGACAACTGGCTTTGTGCAGTTCCTCAAGAGCATAAGCTGACCGAGCTGATGGAGCGCCAGATTCATTGGGTGATATAGGCATTCGAATGTAGGAGCTCGTATCAGATATGCCGCCTTGGCATATACAGCCATTTCGACTATGCCCGGGTGCCGGGTCTGTATTTTAGTGGTTACGTTCTCTGCGTAGGTTTGCGGGTCGTTGTCTGACTACCGTTTGTTTGTTGCAGTGACAATGCCACGCGATGTTGGTTCGCGGAAGAAGGAAGGTCCGTACGACAAAGTGTCGGACGAGGACATGCAAGATGGGCTGCTGGCTGAGGCCGACCATGCCAAGTAGTATGATATTGACCTGGAGACGGGGGAGGGTAGGGAAGTGGAGTTGGGCGACTGTGTTGATTTTTTAAGATTGAATCTGGCGGATGAGGACTATGCTTATGTGCCTCCGTTGGTGGCGGAAGTGATAGGTTTGGGCGTCCAGGAAGTGGAGTTGGGGGAGGCGCAGACAGAGGGTGATCGCGAGGGCGAGCACGATCGGGCGCAGGGGGAGGAACTTGTCTTGGAGGAGGTTGCAGATCTTGGTGACGAGATTGGCACGGCAAGGACTCGAAAGAGGAAGGAGAGGGCCAAGCCGGCTCGCGAGGGTCAATCTATGAGGTCACGGAGGGAAAGTCGGTCCGGGGGATCCAGGAGCTTAGCCGAGATTGCCCAAGCTTTGGAAGGGACGGGGGAAGCGCAGCCGTACTTAGCTCAGATGGCATACGACATGCGTCACCGCTCCCGGGATATGCATGTGTTGGAGGAGGCAGATCCGCTTCCGCTGGCTAGCATGGCGCTCGCCAAGGAGAAATTGACCCGGGTAAGCGCCAGCACGCTTTTGTTTTCTACTGTTTTGAGCTTGGGTTACATTTTGTTGTGTAACTGCAGGCCACAATGCTGATGTACGCTGCGAGCGAGCAGGCGGTCTTTCACCTGCAAGGGATTGCTAAGGCTAAGTGTCAGCAATTGAGGGAGGTGTAGGAACATAATCGTGTCCTTACAGAGTGGCTAGCGCAGGTGGAGCAGAACACTACTGTCTTCTAGGCCCAGGCTGTCGATGCGGATAGAGAGGTGGTGGAGCTGAAGGAAGCCATAAGGAGGAAGGATGAGCAGGTGGAGGCTGGGGAATTGGCAGTTGCCAAGGTAGCTTCTTTGGAATCTGAGGTGGCGAAGCTGACGTAGTCACTTGCGGAGCTGGAAGTGTCCTGGAAGGCGAAGTGTGGGCGGGCTGCCGGGGTAGGGGAGAGGTTGTTTAGGGAGGGCGAGGTGTACAAGCAGCAGCTAAAGGGTGCCTATAACAAAGGGCAAGATGTTCTGAGCCGAACTGGCTGCCAGGCGGGCTGGATTAATGAGTCGGCTATGCGTAAGTGGTATGCTGAGAAGAATATTGCGAAGGTGGCGTGGGAACAAATGACACCTGAACAGAGGAAACAAGCCGAGATCTCGCGGTCTCTAGCGAAGCAGCATGAGGCGTGGCGTGTAACGTCCTCCGTTGGGCAGAAGGGGACTTTAGCTGCGGGTGATCCGCGACCTCTGGCAATTGCCGCTGCGTCGTCCGTGAGAGCTACCGGCCCCGAGGGGTCCATACCTACCCAAGTAGTGGTGTCTCAGGCGGCTTCTTCAGTTGTCTCGTCTCGTGATCCTCGGGCTCCGGGGTTTCTGGCATGTACGTTCCTTGAAGCGCAAAAGTCTCCAGTAAAGGGGCCTCCTTGCCCAGAGGGAGTACCTGGTAGTTTGCTTGTGTGCCTTACCACAACTATGAGGCCTTCATTCTTGTCACGGGACTAGTCGAAGCATTCATTTAGACAGAGGGTGGCGGTGAATATTAGCTAGGTCCGTGGGCGTAGCAGCGGGTCGAAGAGCGGGGGGAGTGTCAACAAATCTGGCGACTCATCCTCTGGGGGAAAATGAGATGTACTTGATAACGTTTTGGTAGTCATAGGGAAAAGATTTTTGTTGGGAACAATGTAAGTGGCGTGGTTAGCCATTGTGACTATGGTTTATATTAATTTGCCTAGGAGTCCAGGTTGATGTTTTGGCATTATGCTTAGCCTTTGTGTGTTTGTCTTGCTTTTGATTAATTTTGTGGTTTGTGGCCCTGTGTTGTGGGGACTAAGTGTAGCATGTTGGAATGACAAAGCACTTCATTACATTTAGATTTAGCCGTTAGCGGGCAAGGTGTACATTGTTGGAGCCGCTACTGGGCTAAAGTACATAAACAATGAAGTAACGGCTACAAAGCCAATGTTAAAATTGGTTAACTGGGGTAGAGATGGAGGTGGCGAGCCTTCCAGGGCGGGATAGCACGCGACCATCACAATCTCGGAGATAGAATGTGGCAGGTCCAGGAGCGTTAACTATCTCGAGTGGGCCCTCCCACTTTGCCTTGAGGCCAGTAGGGTGGGGGATGACCTCTTTCATGACCTAATCGCCTACCTTCAGGTATGCCTTGTCCCGGCGCTCCTCCAGGAGGTCCATGTGAAGTCGTAACCTTGTTGCATTTGTCTCGGGGTCATAGGCTGTGACACGTTCACTCGGGACCTCTATTTCCACCAGTATCACTGCCTCGGTGCCATAAGCCAAGAGGTATGGGGATTCCATATGGCCGTTGTGGGGGTGGTGCGGAGTGTCCAGAGAACGTCTAGGAGCTTGGCTGCCCACAAACACTTGGCTTCTTCCAGGCGTTTCTTCAGATTTTGCTTGATGAGCTTGTTTATAGCTTCCGCTTGGCCATTGGTATGAGGATGTGCTGGGGAGGCATAAAAGATTGTTGTTCCCTGATCTGACAAGAATCCCCGGAATCTGACAAGAATCCCCGGATGTGCTGGGGAGGCATAAAAGATTGTTGTTCCGTTGTCAGTAACGATGGCCTGGGGTACTCCAAATCGACAGTACAAATTTCACCAAAGGAAGTTGATTACCTTTTTAGTGGTAATTATGGCAAGGGGCTCTGCCTTGATACATTTTGTGTTGTAATCCACAATGACAATGGCATACTTGAACTGTCCCGGGGCTGTGGGGAGCTGCCCTATGAAATCGAGCCCCCACTAGCTGAAAGGAACGAGCGAGATGATGACAGAGAGGGGCACTAGGGGGTGATGTGCAAAATCTGCAAATTTATGGCATTGAAGGCATGCTTGGACTACCACTTTGGCATCATGCTCTAGGGTTGGCCAATAATACCCCGCGTGAAGCGTTTTGAACATGAGGTTTCGGGCCCCGGCGTGGTTCCCACAGATGCCATTGTGAAGCGACTTCAGCACTTTGTGCCCTTCTGTCGTGGGTAGGCATCGCATCAGGGGACATGACTGGCCCCAACGATATAGCTTTCCACTCCTGAGCAAGTAAAGAGAGGCTTTGCGGCGTAGCCGCTGTGCTTCATGCTTGTCCTGGGGCAGGGTGTCATCTGAAAGAAAAGTGATGAATGGGTCCATCCATGAGGGCTGTTCCATGGGCTCAAGGGTAAAAATTTCTGAATAGGCTCTTGAGATGCTAGGCTTGTCCAGTGTCTCGATGTGCACATCAGATGGCGTGGACTCGGGAGGAGCCGTGGAGAGTCTCGCAAGGGCATCAGCCTTGGAGTTTTTTGCTGACGGGATTTGGGTGATCGAGCTTGTATGAGCTAAAGTGTTGCAGAAGAGCGCCCACGAGACTTTTGTAGGATCCCAAGTTGTGCTGGTTGGCCTTGAAGTCCCCTGCCACCTGACTGACTACAAGCTGAGAATCACTGAAGATGTGGAGGTGACGGGCTCCGAGCTCTTGACAAAGTTGAATGCCTGCGATAAGGGCTTCATATTCAGCGATGTTGTTGGAGGCTTTGAATTCAAACCTGAGGGCATACTCATACGAGTGACCCTCTAGGTCCGTGATTATGATTTCTGCTCCACTGAGTTTGTTGTTAGAGTATCCATCAACCTGGAGTTCCCAGATGGCGTCCCTAGTGGGGGCGTCTGGGTGGGGACTGCTATTGGCCAAGGAGATAAATTCAGCAATAAATTTTGCAGCTGCTTGCCCTTTGATAGCCGCTCACGGCTTGTAGTGCAAGTCAAATTCTCCCAACTCAACCTCCCATTTTACCATGCGGCCTGAGGTTTCAGGTTTCTGCAGTATTTGTCGTAAGGGTTGGTTGGTTAGCACATGGATTGTGTGGGCTTGGAAATATGGCCTGAGTTTCCTGGCAGTAGTGATGAGGGCGAGAGCAAGTTTCTCTATGCCTGGATATCGAGTCTCAGGATCCGCGAGTCCTCTGCCACAATAATAAACTGGGAGCTCGTTATCATGCGCATGGCATGTGAGGGCCGCACTGACGGCAGTGGCGAAAACAGTCAAATAGAGGTAAAACACTTCTTCGGGGATTGGTTTGGATAGGAGAGGGACAGTGGCAAGGTACGCCCTTATGTTGTTAAAGGCATCGTCATGCTCCGGGCCCCAAGTGACATCTTTTTTATGCTGTGCTTTGAGCAGTTGGAAGAAGGGATTGCACCTGTCTGTGAGGAGGGAAATAAAACGTGCCAGGGCTACCAAGCGTCCTGTAAGGCACTGGACCTCGCTCCGGGAGGTCGGGGTAGTCATGTCCAGTATGGCCTAGGCTTTTTCCAGGTTGGCCTCGATGCCTCTTTCACTAACCATGAAGCCAAGGAATTTGCCGCCTCCCACGGCAAGGATGCACTTCTGAGGGTTGAGGCGCATCCCGTGTTCTAGGAGCTTAGTGAATACTTTGTTGAGGTTGGCAATGTGGTCGTCCCCTGTCTTGCTCTTGACCAACATGTCGTTGACATATACTTCCATGGCCTCTCCAATTTCATCCTCGAACAGGGCATTGACCAGCCGTTGATAAGTCGCCCCCGCGTTCTTAAGGCCAAAGGGCATGACCTCGTAGTCCCTTATCGGTGACAAAGGTTGTGTGAGCCTGATCGGCGGGGTGCATTTTGATCTGGTTGTAGCCCGAGTAGGTATTGAGGAAGCTGAGCATCTTGAAGCCAGCTGTGGAATCGACCAATTGGTCGATTCATGGCAAAGGGAAGTTGTCCATGTGGCATGCCTTGTTAAGGTTCGTGTAGTCAACACACATGCGCCACTTGCCGTTAGGCTTGGGGACCATGACGACGTTGGAGACCCATGTCGAGTAAGAAACCTCACGGATGAATTTGATTTCTTTGAGCCGTTGGACCTCGGCTTGGATAGCTCGATACTTGTCTAGGTGAAAGGCACGTCTCTTTTGCCTGACAGGGGGTGATTTTGGAGGATGTTGAGTTTGTGGGTGATGATATCAGAGGACATTCCTGGCATGTCGGCATAGGACCAAGCGAAGACTGCTTGTTTTTCCTGAAGGAAGGCAATGAGCTTTTGGCGGAGTTCTGGGCTGAGACTTGAGCCAATGCGGACTTGTCTTCCGTTGGATTAGGTCGCGGGGCTCTCTTCTTCCCGCTCCCCTCTGGGTTGTCTCGCGGGTCATCGATGGGCTCCGAGGGGCTGAGAGGCAACATCTCATAGGCTCCCCGCCCCTGCTGGATGGTATTAAGATGACAATGTTCAATGGCCGCCCGATCCCCTTGAATTGTCAGGATGCCTCTTGGGGTGGGAACTTTCATGAGAAGCATGTGACCGGCGATGAAGCACTGCAGCCCCTAAAGGATGTCCTAGCCTAAGATGAGGTTATAGGACGAGGGATAATTGACTATGAGGAAGCGAGTTGTAATGGAAGAACGGCAAGGAGCGGTTTCCACTGACACGGTTAGGCGATCTGAGCCTAACGGCTGCACTATCTCGCTAGAGAAGCTGACAAGGGGATCGTGGTTATTGTACAGTTTAGTTCGGTCTCGCCGGAGTCCTTTGTAACAATCGGCAAACATGACACTTACGGCGGCCCCTGTGTCCACTAAGGCTATGTGGCACCTGTAATGATCCACCTGCACATTGATTATGAATGGCTCACAGTGGTGGCAATTTATGGTATCCTCCCCTCTACGAAATGTCACTTGATCCCACGCTGATGGGGTGATCGTGACACCGCGCTGGATGTCCAGGATTTCCAAGGGTGTCGTGCATTGCCGTTTAACAGAAGGCTGGCGTGGGGGGAATCATGGGGCTCCACCGTGCAAGGTTAGAATCTAGCCATGTACTTCAATGGCGTTAACTCTTGTGGCGGGAGTGCAATATTGGTGGAGTTGCCCATTCCGGACCAGATGTTCGATGACATTGCGGAGGCCATGACACTGTTTTGTTGTGTGGCCATTATCATCATGATACGCACAGTATTTGTTGCCGGTGGCTCGCCGGAGCTTTTTTGGATACTTGCTTTTGGGAGGTGGGGGAATGAGATCTTTGTGCTTGGCCTATATGTCCTCATATGTGGTGGTCAGAGTAGTGTGGACCTCCTAACGAGGCGACCGGGGGGGGGGGGGGGAACGACGTTGTTGCTGCGGAGGGCTCTGGTCTCTCGACTTATAAAGGTGGTCACGGTTCCTCTGCCCCCCATGGCCACGGTTGGAACCGCACCCCTGGTCTCGGGAGGAGCCACGCAGCTTCCCTTTATCTTGCCCGCGGTCAAAGTGTTCATACTTTGGCAGAGATTGTGGCTTTCGTGGAGGGGCGGGAAGTGCTAATGTGGCGGGAGCGGAATGTCCGAAGGTGGCAAATTCAACGTGGGCCCATCGGACAGCCAGGTCCATCAAGGCATCGTAGGATCCCGGAGGGTTCCTATTGATCTCCATTAGAAAACTGCCAGGGAGCAAGGCCTGACGGAAAGCCTGCTCCGCCACGCGAGGTTCCAAGTTGTGGCATCTCGCAGTGACTAATTGCCATCGAGACAGCAGTTCATGGAGGCCTTCGCCATCATTTTGCTTGATGTGGAACAAGGCATCTACACTGCGATAAATGCTGGCGTGTAGTATAAAACAGCTGAGAAAGCGTTTCTCGACGCGACTCTCGACGCCTTCAATCCGCGAAGCCAACTGCGTGACAGACTGGCTGAGTTTGAGCAGTAGGCGGATTGACATGTCAAGAGGTGGGTTAGGGGGGTTAGCAGAAGTAGGAGTGGAGATAGGTTGGGCAGATGGATTAGGCTGATTTGGCAGGGGGGTCATTGGGGATTGTAGATGGTTGAGGGGCTGGGAATGGAAATGATGGGTGGTTAAGAGGATGGGTCACGTATATGATCTGGTTAGGGCCTCCTTGGAACATGGAACCGACCTGGCCTTGATTAGGAAGATAAGTGGTGGAGGAGTCCGGGGTTCCAGAAACTCGTGCCGTGCGGTCCAAGTTGTCGTTGTACACGTTACAATGGTCTAACGTGGCGCGGAGCAAGAATTGTTTCTTTTCCAACTCGGCGATGCGTACCCGGTACGCTTCTGCTTCCGCCCTCTCTTTCGCCGCTTGCTCGCGGAACGAATGGAAATCTCGTTTTAGAATTTTGAAAGCCATGGCGGGGTCAGGATGGCTAATGGGGGCTGCATTGTTGGTTTGGGGAATGGACGTGTCTCCGAATTGGAAAAGTTTTTTTTCTATTTGAGTGCTAGGGTGGGTGGGGTCATCGATGATTTTCACCATTGTGCAGAGTTAAATGGGAGTTCCACAAGAGGGGACCCTCCTTCTAGCGTCAATTGTTTCTACCTGTCTCGGGGCGAGACCGCGAGTCAGGACAAGATTTCGAGTCGGGAAGAGACCGCGGGTCGGGACGAGGTAGAATCCTTGGTTCTACACTCTGTACCTACACAAGTAACAAGGCGTCAGGAAGTCGGGACTGGGGTGGCCCAGCCTTTGACTCTCCGATGCTTAAGTTAGCTTTTGGTTGCCACTTGTGGTGTACGGGAGTGTGAGAAGAGAGTTCTGTCCTTACCTTTTTGGGAGTTTGTGCCTGTTTTATAGGCCATTATTAGGCGTTGCGGCCTCAGTCCCCAATGTGGGACTTATTTGTAAACATTTGCAGCGTCTCCCCTTTTAGGGGTGTTTTGCTGCCAGAGAGTGGGTTTGGCAAGCGGGTTGTTACCGGACCTTCACTCTTTGGATATCTGTGAAGGGCTCGCAAGAGCTGTCTCGCCTGGAATGATCTTCGGTGACCGTGTAATTGTGCCTTATTCTCGGCTCAGCCAAGTATTTTGGCTGTGTACTAACACCATCCAAACCAAGTAGAATCGTATCAACACTTGCAAACACAAACCTCAGATCCACCATGAAACTCACTGCCACAAAGCCAGCAAAATGCTGCCGAAACTGTCGCAAAGAACCAAGAAAAGTAAAAAGGACAAAAGTGTTGGTGCTTGAAGACGGTGCTCGATCTCTGTACACCTCCATTTCACAACTTGCATCATAATGCATTAAACAACAGCAGAGAGAATGAACCTCGAGGAGCCCAAGGTCGTACATATGAAAAGGAAAGCAAGGAAGATTGATGAGACGTGTAGAGATTGATTTTGAGGTTTGCAGAGAGAAAGCATGAGGCCAGATCTGTAGGAGGGGAGAATAAAACATGAAATCAGGAAGACAAAGGACAAACTCCGTCACCGGAGAACCGAATAAGATTGTCGGAAGGACGGACAAACCCGTCAAAGGGATGGACAACGTCATCCAAAAGGTGAACGGAGCAGCCAGAAGTCGGAGCACACTGACAACTCTCAACGGAGGCTCTAGCAAGAGAAAGTTTGGAGATCTCTACTTTCCTTTTTTTTTTTTGGCTATTGCTATTAACACACCCATTTTTGAAATTAACACATCCTATCTATTTTCCTATCCACACATTTTTATTTAATTTACAAACTTATCATTTAAATTTGATTGATGATTGGTTCTCACCGTATAGGGAGTGTGTTGATAACAAAAATATGTGTGTTAGTATAACCACCAAAAAAAGGTGCTTGTTTAATAAAATCCTGAAGTTCAAGGGGCCAAAATATAAATAACCATATACCCAATTTTCTTCCGAACCAAAAAAAAAAACGCAGGGTTTAAGCCCCAAGGTTTTTGCTTCTTCTCATCTTCAACCTCCCACGCCAAAACGCCGCCGTTCAGCTGCTGGAAACTTTCACGGCCACCATCCAAGTAAGCTCTCCAATATCCCCCTTCTCTATCTATACACTAGGGTTTATCGTTTATTCAAATCACACTGCTAATGCTCCCCAGTTCATGAACCTTAAACCCAGAAATGACCTAAACCCCTAATCCCAAAATGCACCGCCTCCTCTCCATTTTCACCCACAAGATTCTCACTAATCCCAATTATACCCTCCCCAAGCAAACCACCTCCTTCTTCCTCTCTTCCCAATTCAATCCGAGAACCAACAGATTAGGGCTACTGCGGGTTATTTCATATGCGCCGTTGAATCGTCGCACCGCCGATCCCGAAGACCCGTCCAATTTGATCAAGGAGGATGGGGTTTCGATTCTGTCCCAAATGTGGATTGAGAATTTCAGAGAGCCTGATAGGATTGTGACCAATTTGACCTCCTACATTCGGAGATTCGAGCTCTGGGTGTTGGCTTATCAGAAGGTCTGCGCCGACGATATGGGGGCTTATATGCCCCGGAGCTCGGTACAGAGGTCTGCACTTGAGGACTTGTTGGCACTTAGAAATGCTGTTCTTGATGGTAGGTTTAGGTGGGGAGCTAGGCTGGAGTTTTATATTAAGTCACCTAAGGATAAGACCGAGTACGAGTCTTTGTCTAAGAGGAAGATCAAGACTATCTTGACCACTACGCAGCCATCCCCGTTTCAGGATAAGTTGGTTCAGGAGGTGCTGTTGATGGTGTTGGAGCCGATATATGAGTCTCGGTTCTCGCAGAAGTCGTTTGCGTTTAGGCCCGGGAGGAATGCGCATACTGCGTTGAGGGTGATCAGAAGGAGTTTCGCGGGGTATTTGTGGTATATAAAGGGGGATTTGAGTACAGTGTTGGATGGGATGAAGGTGGGGTTGGTGATTAATGCTCTGATCAGGGATGTGAGGGATAAGAAGGTGGTTGATTTGATCAAAACGGCGTTGCTTACACCGGTGGTTACGAGTAATGATGATGGTGTAGTGAAGAAGAAAAAGTCGAGGAAGTATCAGAAGAAGAGGGTGCTGGCAGAGGATGAACCAAAGCCGGACCCTTATTGGTTGGAGATGTTTTTTGGGTTTGCACCTGAGGAGGCAGAGAAGCTTCCTTCTTGGGGACATTGTGGGATACTCAGTCCCCTTTTGGCTAATATTTGTTTAGATGAATTGGACCGCTGGATGGAGGGAAAGATTAAGGAGTTTTATCATCCGTCAAAGAGTGATGTCATATGGAATAGCCCGGAAGGCGAAGCAGAACAGGGAAACACGTCTTGGCCTGAATTTGTGCCTACAAGTGGGCCAGATAAGACCAGAAAGATGGATTATATAAGATATGGGGGTCATATTTTGATTGGTGTTCGAGGACCTCGAGCAGATGCCGCCACATTGAGAAAACAGTTGATTGAGTTTTGTGATCAAAAGTATATGCTCAAGCTTGACAATGAGAGCCTCCCTATAGAACACATTACTAAGGGTATATTGTTTCTTGATCATGTGTTGTGTCGCAGAGTTGTCTACCCAACTCTTCGTTATACTGCTACTGGTGGGAAAATCATTAGTGAGAAGGGTGTAGGCACTCTTTTGTCAGTTACTGCAAGCTTGAAACAGTGCATCAAGCAATTTAGGAAACTGAACTTTTTGAAAGGGGATAGGGATCCTGATCCACAGCCTTGTTTCAGAATGTTTCATGCCACTCAAGCTCATACTAATGCACAAATGAACAAGTTTCTATCAACAATGGTTGAGTGGTATAGGTATGCAGATAATCGCAAAAAAGTTGTAAACTTTTGTGCTTACATTTTAAGGGGTTCGCTTGCAAAGCTCTATGCAGCAAAGTACAAGCTTCGTTCACGTGCAAAGGTGTACAAGATTGGTGATAGGAATCTGAGTCGTCCTTTGAAGGAGAAGAAGGGGCAGTCACCCGAGTACCATAATTTGTTGAGGATGGGTCTTGTTGAGTCAATTGATGGGCTTCAGTATACCAGGATGTCTCTTGTACCTGAGACTGATTACACTCCTTTCCCAAGTAACTGGAGACCTGAACACGAGAAGGCATTGCTTGAATATATAAGCCTTGATGATCCAAAAACTTTAGAGGAGCAACGCAGGTGTATCATGGATCAAGGTCTTGTGTCTCCACAGAATTACATCTCAATGCTTGTTTGGAACTACAAGAAAAGTGCTGTTCCGTTGGATCAGTTTACGTTTGTCAAAAGCGGCAGCAGTGACATTGAAAGAGATGAGCAATTGCTGCTTGACTCAATTCAGGATAACCTTGAAAACAAAACTATAGAAGAGGAGGAAAAGGGTGAACGGTTTTGTGTATCACATTTGTAAAAAATTTACTGGCATATTAACAAGCTGATGTTATTCAGGACAAGTTATAGAAATGTTGTCTACAAGGCAGTACTTATTTGGTTAGCTATTCTTTTTCTTTCAATTTAGAGTTACCACAGGTTGCACATATTCTGTTTTTGTGGAGTAATTGTATTTTGAGCAAATTTGTTGTTATCTTTTGTTTCAATTTTCAATGATCCTGCTGTGGGATGTAGATTTGAACTTTCACCATGATATTACAGTCACTTGTTCAGGCTTCAAGTCTTTCCCTGCTTCATTTTCGACATATCAACATAATTAGCAATAATAGTGAAGTCTAAAAAGATGTATGTTTCCCTTCTCTGTTAGTCTTCTCTTTCAGACCATTTCCTTTCTCTTCACTGTAGTTTTATTCAGAGAGAAAAAAGATAAGAAAAGAAGAAGCAATTGTAGTGTTGCACCAGCAGTAAATTACCATATTGGGTCGATCTAATAAATCTGGAAAAACAGGTTACCATATCAAATTTGTTTTTTGTTTTGTTTTTGGTTTTTTCGATTAAGCATTTCAAATAAGTTTTAAGATATGGGAAAGGGTGGATGTTGAGGGACTTTTCCAATATATACAGTTACGTTTTTGGGTCTCATCTGTTGTTTGGTAAACAAATATGTGCCGCCGCTAACTGGAAAGGCTTATTTGTGAGTTGTAGAACAAAGCTTAGAGGCAGAGACAAAGCTCAAGCCTTGAATCAGAAGAAGATTCAAGAGGTATGCTTTCTTCTTCTTCTTCTTCTTGTCTTCCCCCTACTCTCCACAACGTCATGGCATTGTTTCATCTCCACAATTTCATGGCCTTGTTCCATTCTCAACCCTCAAATCCTTGTACCAAATCAGTGAAGGTCTTCCATGAATTGCTTCACATGCGTCCTCTCCCTCCTGTCGCCTGCTTCAGCCAACTCTTGTCTCAACTCGCCAGATTGGAGCATTATGATCTAGTCATTCCTCTTTTTAAAAAAATGGGTCTCATCGGAATCCCCCCCGACGCTTCTGCTCTTGACATTCTCGCTAACTGCTACTGTCATCTGAATCGAGCCGAGTTGAGTTTCCCTGTTTTGGCACTCTTCTTTAAACTGGGTCTCCAACCACATCTCACCACCTTCTCCACTCTCATCCACGCCTTTCTTCTTCAAACAACCATACACCCCTTGAAAGTCGATTTTCTTGACTCGGCCTTGAACATGTTCCATCAAATGCTTTACTCACGTCCTCTGCCTTCTGTTGTCCTTTTCAATCAAATATTGACTCGACTTGTCAAATTGAAGCATTACTCTGCTGTCATCCCTCTCTTTCCACAAATGCGTCTGCGTCGAATCGTTCCCAATGTCTATACTCTTAACATTCTGATGAATTGCTATTGCCATTTGAATGCAATGGGTTTCGGCTTGTCTATCTTTGCCCAATTCTTCAAATGGGGTCTTGAACCAATTATCATTACCTTCAACACTCTCATCCACGGCTTTGTTCTCAACAATCAAGGTGCTGAGGCTACACGTGTTTTCACCAAAATGCTGGAGGAAGGTGACTGTGAACCCAATGTGGTTACATTCAGCACACTTATAAAGGGGTTTTGCAAGATGGGGGACTGC
The DNA here is from genome assembly GCA_034370585.1 of Fragaria x ananassa. NCBI lineage: Eukaryota > Viridiplantae > Streptophyta > Magnoliopsida > Rosales > Rosaceae > Fragaria > Fragaria x ananassa. Next base: position 11,748,006 of record CP139756.1, on the reverse strand, counting down.
CGTGCAGCCATTCAGTTGCTTAGGAAGATGGAAGAAATAGGATGCAAGCCTAACATAGTTTCCTACAGCATCATCATCGACAGCCTTTGCAAGGAAGCATCAATTGATGAAGCATTGAAGCTCTTGTCAGAAATGAGCAGTAGGGGTATTACCCCTAATGTTGTCACTTACACCTCACTGATTGACGGACTTTGCAAGCTAGGTCATTGGGAAGAAGCTACAAGGTTGCTGGATCAAATGCTGAGTAAAAGTGTCTCCCCAAATGTCCTCACCTTCAGTGTCTTGGTTGATACACTTTGTAAGGCAGGGATGGTAGTAAAAGCCAAAAATGTGGTTGAAATGATGATGCAAAGACATATTGAGCCTGATACAGTTACATACAGTTCCCTTATGGACGGTTACTGTAAGCGAGGAGAAATGGACCATGCAAGACAAGTTTTTGATCATATGATTAGCAAAGGCTCTATGGTTAACGTCCATAGTTGTAGCATATTGATTAACGGATATTGCAAGGTTAAAGAGGTTGATAAGGCTAACGAGATTTTCAAGGAAATGCGTCATATGGAACTAGTTCCAGATACAATTACTTATACTGCACTTATTGATGGTTTTTGCAAAGCTGGGAGAATTCAAGAAGCTGAAAAGCTGTTCTCTGAGATGCAAGGCTGTGGCCAGCTTCCAAATGTTCAAACTTACGCTGTTTTGCTTGATGGCCTGTGTAAGAATCAGCAACTTTCTACGGCAATAGAATTGCTTAAAGAGATGGAAGCCGACAAATTGGAAGTTAATATTGTAGTTTACACTGTTGTTATTGACGGTTTGTGCAAAGCTGGAAAAATGGAATCCGCAAGAGATCTCTTCTGTGGTTTGTCATTAAAAGGCATTCAGCATGATGTGATTACATACAATATAATGATTCAGGGACTTTGTCATCATGGATTTTTAGTTGAAGCAGAAAAGTTGCTGAGGGAAATGGGAAGGAAACGATGTTTTCCAGACGGTTTCACTTATAACACCATTATCCGAGGGTTGTTAAATAACAATCTGACATCATGGGCTGTGGAAATTATTCACGAAATGGTGGATTGGGGTTTCTCTGCAGATGCATCAACTTTGGAATTGATTGCTGGTTTATTGTCTAAGGATATAGTACATCCAGCATTGTTGCCGCTGATGAAAGATCCACGATAAAGTTGATTTGAACTCCATCAATCTCAGGTATGTCAATTTCTACATAGCTATAAAGTTTTTAGTTCCATTTCCTAATTTTTCTTTCACTTAATTTTATTCAGAGTTATAGATTGGAACTTTGACTCTCTGTGAATGCAAGATTAGAATTTGCTCGTTGCACTCGCTCAGATTTTATTGATCTTGGCCTTAGTATATGCAACTACAGTTATGACTTATGAGCTTAGATTTCTTTCATTGGTTTTAAAATCTTGGCTGCCACTCTGCGGTTAAGTATATTCTCTTAATGGTTGTTTTTGTACTTGTTTGTTTTTTGGGAATAGTGGGACATAAACCTCCTGAGATCTTCAGAAAGATCAATTTTAGTGGGTCCCAACTCCCAAATGATTGAAAATTTAAATATTTTTGAATAGTGTTAGTGTTTGTTGCATTGTTTGTAGTGTTCTCTGTTTTTTGAATCGGTGACTTGTGAATTGGTCGAATTTCTAATGCAAAATTAAGTGATGGGAATGGTATTGATACTGCGATGTAGTTATGCAGCTTCTCATGATTGGGCAGATTGTTGTCTGACTGGAGCATATGCACTTTCGACTAGTAAATTACTGCTTAATGGAAAATATAAAGTTTCAGCTGTAACGTTACAAATTCACAATCTTTTAAAAACATTTGAAGTTTACTTGGCATGTAGATTTAGATTTGGGGTTTGAGGGCTGAAAGAGTAAGAGTTAAGGGGAGTAACTATGTGGTATATGAAAACAAATTAAGTAGAGGCAGTAGTGGAGAAACAACACACTAGAGATAGAACAGGCAAGTGGAAGCACTAGGTGATCCTAGCGACTATAAGTATAGAAGAAAATGCTGAATCTTAGGGAAAATGATGTATTTATCAAGTTATATGTTTTTTTTTTTTTATTCATCAAGTTTCCATTGAAATAGGATCCAGAAAATGAAAATGAGGTATTTGACGATCTAGAGATAGAACAGGCAAGTGGGAGCACTAGGTGATCCTAGCGACTATAAGTATAGAAGAAAATGCTGAATCTTACGGAAAATGATGTATTTATCAAGTTATATGTTTTTTTTTTATTCATCAAGTTTCCATTGAAATAGGATCCAGAAAATGAAAATGAGGTATTCGACGATTTTATTCCCTGAATCAAACAAAATTATGTATAAAAAACCACAAATTTCAGTTTGCTGTCCTATAGTTTCGTTTACCAAATCAGAAAAGTTACTTTATTATCACTAAATTTGGCAATTACTTCAGCCAACCGTTTTGTTCTCTTTACCTTTCCCTATGCTTTTAGGAAAATGTAATAATTCCCTGTGCAGCTTTTTGCTGGAACAATCCCCTAATAGTGTATGCCCTTATGTTCAGTCTGTTGTTTCTAAAGCTCCCTTTTCTGATGTACAAGAGTCACTTCTGCACAGTTTAATATCTCTTGAGCAATCCATGTCTGTTTTTGTAACTCGAGCAATTCAAAAGATGAGGGATGCGGTTCATGACTTGTGTACACTATTCTTAGCTCTTGCAATGTCACAATTTGTTTCCTTTCGGTTTTTTTTTTTCCTTTTCTCAAAGAAAGGCTCTGAACAGTGATACAATGCAGAAGTCCTGCTGATGTTTTCAAGTGATTTAAACACAATCATGACTACTGGTTGGCAGTAATTGATTTTGGATATGTTGTGCTTTGAATCAATTTTCTCTTCATCCAAAAAACTGGTTGTTCATTGTCATTCTCAAATGTTTTTAGCGGCAAGGATTTGCATTATTTTGTTTTTTGACACCCTCCTTTCGGATTGTTCGTGGTATCCTAAAGGCTTCCTAGGCCCAAGGACTAATCTGCTGGGGCCCTGGACACATTTATAATTCAGCAAATAACATTGAACAACACCAACGTTCGAACCCATGACGTGTTCCCGTGATGGGACCCAATGCATCCACTTCATTATTTTTGTTGAACTATACATAAATCTTATTTTATGGGAAAAATTGTCGGATCTGATTTCGTTTTGTTATGCCTACTCACATGATTTAAGTCGAATGTTTCTCTTGATTGAGCATTCTCAAACAATTTTACATGTTTATTGGAATTTCTGATATCCAAAATATGTTGGTACTTAAAGCAAGGACTGGATGATGATTTCTCTGAGAAGTACAGAGCTGGGCTAATGGCAAAGCTATTGAAGAAAGACCTGTCCCCGGAATATGAAACCAAATGAATTTGGAATGTGATAACTCAAAAAAGTAGTGTATTACTGTATATGTATTTCCTCTATGCCTGCTAGAATGCTTTGTCTAGACATTGATCCCTTGATCTTTCCAATGCTTGTGCTCTGACGCTTAATCGAATAAATGTTGATATGCAGGTACATGTTTGACTGTACAAAACAGGTAGCAGAACAACACAGAAGCATTCAGAAGAAGGATGTCATCAGCTGGTACAATACATATTTGCAACAATCATCTCCCATGTGCTTTTCCAATGCTTGTGCTCTGACACTTAATTGAATAAATGTTGGTATGCAGGTACATGTTTGACTGTGCAAAACAGGTAGCAGAACAACACAGAAGCATTCAGAAGAAGGATGTCTTCAGCTGGTACAATACATATTTGCAACTATCATCTCCCAAGTGCTTTTCCAATGCTTGTGCTCTGACGCTTAATTGAATAAATGTTGATATATGCAGGTACTTGTTTGACTGTGCAAAACAGGTAGCAGAACAACACAGAAGCATTCAGAAGAAAGTTGTCATCAGCTGGTAACAATACATATTTGCAACAATCATCTCCCTAGTGTCAGAGATATGCAATTCATGTCTGGGGTTGCAATACAGACTTGAAAGAGGCTGAAGCAAAGCCGGAGTCTGTAGAAGTCACTAAACACCTTGCAGCCTTTAAGATGTCGTCTGAATTCTATCATAGCAGTTGTTGAAAAAAAAAAACAGACGGGTGAATATTTGATGGGAATTGGACTGTTAGATACATTTTTAGTCCTAGTGTCTCATGGTGTACCAGGTTGTATGTGGGTTTATTATAATCCACCAGGAAGGTGAAAGTGAAAATCAAAATCATTTCCCGTTATAGCGAGCTTATATTGATTCGAATTCTTGCTGGCTTCTTTTTTTGTTTATCTTTGTGTTCAGGTCAATCTCATTGATCTGATATGAGGTTCAAAACTGACCTCAAATATCATAAGTTTTCCTCCGGAATGCATACGTAGGGTTTGGATTTAGTGATTGTGATGCATCTCCATATAATATGACGAGGGCTATATTTTGAATAGGATAACGACTCCCTAAACTAAAACAATCATCCTTCAAAGCTTACTCACATTCACCTGCTCAGCCTACTTATGTTCTCATGACTTCTCACATAATATGGGGTACCTGTTAGTTCAATCTTAAAAAAACGAAGGCACAATGTCTGTGAATAAGACCAAGGCAATTGCCCCTCTTCTCTCTTTCATTTCTTAAAAAGATCTCTTCATCTTTGTACTACATTTTCAGTCTCGAATGTGTAGGCAAATTCAGTAAACTCAGCAGAGAAATGCTGCTGCGGCACTAGTCTAACTCATGAGCAAAGCACATTTCATTGAGCTGCACTTTACTTCTTCTTCTTTTCTATTTTTTTTTTTTGTTTTTTGTTTTTTTTTTTACAAATAACATCTCTATTATTGCAAAAAGTGTTAACTTATTTACAAATAACAGCCTATTGTTTAAGAAAAATACTTTCATGTCCTTCTGTTATGTGTCTTGACCTAATCGTTTCCATATTAGAATAGATTACAGTATTGATAGATGTTCTAGATTCTTCGGGAGACTCTATGTAATGCCTATAAATAGATATTTCTATCAATAAATGAATATATTGTTATTCTCGTTATATGTTCTCCTTCAACACGTTGTTCTAACCCTGAGTCCGTAGCCAAAAAGAAAACCCTAACCCTAGCAAACCAAAACCCAATATTGACCGACGAAACTTTCAGTACTTGGCCAAACCCGAAAACCGTTCCCAGGATTCCAAAGCCGCCAGCCTCACCCCAAGAACCGGCCGAAACAGTACTGAACCGGTCACCGGAATACCAGAACCTTCTGTCTGATTAATGTCGTCGGTTCAAGCCCTTCCCGGAGTCCGATCGCCTTCAAATTTTGTCACCAGTAGCGCATCGTTGTCAGGGTTCTTATATCAAAATTTCACTGCAAGAACCGGTCCAGAAGTAGGTGAACCGCTCAACAGACCAACGGTACCGCATAAGAAAAAGAAGGAAAAAGTTCTCAAAACCCTAACATCACAACGCCACAATTGCACGCCTCCGTACACGCCATGTTAGGCGGTCTTCTGCTACATCTTGTCAACAACAAATCCCCAAGGTTCCAAGCACTTTCACACTCGTCTCCGAAAGTGAATTCTCCGGCAATCAAAACGAGGTAAATCTTTTTTAAAAGTTGCTGCTTTCGAGTTTTTAATTTCATAGTCGGGCTTCCTAGCCTTCTTCTCCATCCCATCTTTCTTTATAACGTGGGACGATATTGAGGGATTGGGGCCCCTCATATCAAGTTTGATTAGTGGCGGTTTTGTCATGATACAACTCAAAAAACAAAAAACAAAGGGAAGAATCGATTGTGACGGTCTAACAGTCATGGTTTTTCGCATCGATATTGTGACCAATACATCTTGGCTCACGTTCTAATTCCATATACTTGATTTTAGTATTCGAATTCTCGATACTAACTAATCCCCTTTGTCTTTTGCAGATGACCGAGCCATCTTGGCCAGAGTTTGAAATCCTTGATGCTTAAGGAAAAGAGTATCATAGGTTGGTGTCGGACGTGACTCACACGTTCGTCGATAAACGATACACCACCATAATTTTCCCTTCGGATGTTCCCAATACTCCTCCTCCTAGTTTGGATACCAAAGCTCAATCCCTCATGTTTTTGAAGCGTCATATCCACCCAATTCTGAAGAAGCAGTATTTAAAAAAAGAGGATCCCAAGGATTTATGGGACGTTCTAAAGCAACGTTTCAACAATGTACATGACGTACAACTCCCCGAATTGACTGCGCGATGGGAAACCATTCGTTTGTTGGATTTTGCTAAAGTTGAGGACTATAACCAAGCTATGTTGGACCTCCAGGCAGAGTTTAATTTTTGTGGAGTCGATAAATCCGAGCAAGACATGATCGAGAAGACCTTGAACACCTTTCCCTCCTCCATGAGCTTACTTGCTCATCAATACCGCCTTGAGTATGAAAACGAAAGATTTAAGACTTTCAGTGACCTCATGAATATACTTCAGAAAAAAGAGAGGCATAATGAGATTATTCTCAACAATAATGCAAGGCCGGTTGAGACCAAGAAAATCCCTGAAACTTATCAGGCTAGTGGTGGGAGAGCTCCAAAGCAAAAGAAAACCGATCGGGCCGCACCTTATACACGTAGGCAATCTGCCCCACGTGGGGGCGGCAAAGAGAACTAGCAACGCGGTCCAAACCGCAGCCTCACATGGAAGAGGAACGGCGGCACCACCGCCAACAACCAAGGAGGGGGCCGGTTCGGCCCTAGCTCTAGTAGAGATGGAAATCCTCCACCTAACTCTGTCAAACACAGTCGATTTTCTTGCTTCAAATGTGGTTCAACTATGCATATGCACAAAAAATGTCGTGCAAGCAAGGACATTCAAGATATCTACAAGAGGCATAAGCAGTATTTGGCTCAAGAGGCTAATTTTACTGGTGGAGATTATGAGATGGATCACGGAGACGCAAAGCTCGCCACCAATCTCACTAAAGCAGATTTTGAGACCAAGAAGAGTGTCTCTTCATAGAGTGTTGAAACTCCGGATTTTGATTAGTCTATGTATTAGACGGTTCTTCTGCTATGTTATTCAAGTGTTCTTTTGTTTGGCAATGGCCATGTTTTAAGACTTTGGTTTTTCTTAGTCGTTTTGGAATTAGAATATCCTTGATGTATTAAGTTAGCATTAATAAAATTTCTCTTAGTTTTCTGATTTAAAGAATGGTTGAGAATTGTATTTCCCTTAATAATGCATGAATGGTTCGAATTGCAAATGTTACTTTGCGCAAACAGCAATCTATCCGCCAACTTCGTTCGAGCTTTGTGGACAGCTCAGGACGAACTAGAATGCGAGTGACATATTTCTGGACAGATCTATGAGTCTAGTTTCCAGATCTTCTCACGGTTCGTCCATATCTCTTTCTATGACGAAGTTATGACCGTTTTAGTAAGCAAAGGTCATTCTGCGCGGAAATTCTTATGCACTCAATAAGGGATCACAACTTGATCACAATTCCCTGAAATTCCTCTATGTTATTTAGAGTGTTCGCCATGTCTTGAGTTCAAGACTAATTGATTAACATTATTTTGTAGATGTCTCGCGGCGAAATTGAGTGTTTGGCTGACAGTGGGACTACCCACACTATTCTGTGGAATAGGCAATTGTTTACTGATTTTGTGCCTTACAAATCCTCAGTGACAACCATGATTGGTTCATGGCCGGTTATACAAGGGCGAGGTATTGCACATTTCTTGTTGCCAAATGGCACAAAGATTCATATCACTGATGCATTATTCGCGCCAAAGGCTAATCGAACCATGCTAAGTTTTAAGGACATTCGCGCCAACGGTTTCTATTTGGAAACTCATCGTGAGAATGATAAAGAGTTTTTGTGTATTACCTCTAATGAATATGGCCGTAAGCGCATCTTAGAGAAATTTCTGAGTCAAAGTAGCGGTTTAGGCATGGTTTTGTTTTCGATTCATCAATGTGACTAACTTTCTTGTACACGGGTGGCGAGGGGAGGTGACGCAAGCATCATCACTGGTGATTGTTTGGATGCAAGACCCTTACCCGGAATTTGATTTGGGTATAACCTTCATTTTCAGAGACGTCGCCTAACCTCTTGGTGGTTGGATCGTGGGCGGCGGGGGTGATTATGTGAATAGCACCATTAACAAAAAAAATTCAATCACTCGATCATAGTTCTTATTTTTTGTTTGTATTTTTGTTTTTTGTTTTAGAAACTCATGCAATTATAGTTCTCTAGAGCTTTGGTGACAACCCAAAACCTCCTCTACACTCACCCAATCGCCGATCCTAAACCCCTTAAAAGTTGAAAACCCCTAAAAGCCATGGCCTCTTCCGCCGCCAGGGCTATATATGTTCCGCTCCGCCGCCGCTAGGACCACCACCTAAGCCTGGCAACGGGACGGGTTCGTGCGGTCACGGGCGGGTTCTTAACGGGTTAAACCCGTTAAAAATCCGTTAGCTAACGGGTCAAACCAGGAAAAGCCCGACAGGTTTGAGGGTTTCCATTGGAACCCGCTAAGCCGCGAATTTTTTTTTTCTAAGCCCCTTGAACCTGTGAAGATTTTTTTTTTTTAAAAAATGAGATAAATAAAAAAAAAAAAACTTACACCCCAAAATTTATCAGTCAAATTCCTTACACCCTGCAACACCATAACAATATATCAGTCAAATTCACCTCCATAAACCACTAACATCAACTCTCTCAACTCTCTCCAACATTTTCTTCACCCAAAGATAAACCCTGAGACTCATCATACAAACTCATCTGCAAAAACAAATATATATACCAGCAAAATAAGCAAATAAAGACAAAATTGGTACCTCTTTTCTGCTTATTAGAACTGGATATGCATATATACATAGTAGAATCGAAAACAAATAACACAACAAGCATCACAAGTAAAATTGAGAATCATATCCTGATGGAAACCAACACAAGAATTCCAGTTTCTAATCTCGATTCTAACCAAATACCCAACTCGAATTCACAGAAAAAAGTAGAATTTTACCTTATCAGAGTCGAAGTGTCGAATCCAAAACACAACACCCCCACCTCTCTCTCTCTCTCTCTCTCTCTCTCTCTCTCTCTCTCTCTCTCTCTCTCTCTCTCTCTCTCTCTCTCTCTCTCTCTCTCTCTCTCTCTCTCTCTCTCTCTCTCTCTGAGATCAAAGATGCATTGGTTGCTTTGAAAACCCAGAACCCAAATCACAGAAAGACCCAATCTTTGAGAGAGAACTCAGAGAAGTAGTGATATCTGTGATGAGTTTCTGAGAACTTAGAGAAGCAGAAAGAGTGAAATACTCAATCTCTTCTTCTCGTCCTTTAGTTTCTTTATTTTATGAATTTTTTTTTTTGCTTGTTAAAAAAAATAAATTGTTTAACGGGTTCCGACGGGCTCAGCCCGCACGACCCGTTAATTGACGGGTTTCGGACTGGCTCGCAGCCCACGGGCCAAATTGATCAAGGTTTAACTTATGGATGCATATATGGATGAGCTCTTCCCGCCTCTTCCTGATCTGTTTGTGTGTACGTAGATCATAATAAGCAAATTGTACATTGCATTCTGATGTTAGATATGGTCTAAATTGTCTGGATCTAAAAAACAAAGAGCTTTGGTGAGACGATACGAGTTAGATCGATTCGATCAACAGGTTGACAAATTTTTGGTAAACATTTCCTTACCATATATTTAGGTTAATCTCAAGAGCTTAATTTGGTGAAATGATATCTTGTTGTGCTATGAATATAAGGTGTGGATGGAGGAAGACTCGATCATATAACTTCTTTCTATCTTCGAAGCTGAGCTCAACACGAGATGTCTTTTTCTATCAAAGAAAACAAGTATATTATACATGAGCCGTCTGTGACATCCATCCACTGCCATCACCCTTATTCAGTTGGCTTGTGACGATTGTTCTCAACAGTCTAAAAATTAAAACGAAAAGAGGGGATTGGCTTTGATTTTTGAGTTGTATGTCGACGTCTGAAGCGCTCATCTTTATGATTAGCATTTTGGTTTCAAATTTTCAACTACATAAAAAGTTTCAACAAATCTCCGAGTACTGCTTTCTGCAAATTCATTTGCCCAGAAAGGAGACTATACAATACAAAGAAAAATTTATATGGCTAGCCGATCATTGAGCTAGCTAGCTTATTATTAGCTTGATCAATATTTGTATATACAAATACATTCAAACAACGTCTATATATGTTGCGTATAGTATTTAGAAGATTGATAACTAATTAAAAGAATAATATATTATAATTAACATCAACGTACGAGCTTAGCTTTATTTATGATCCAGAGCTAATGTGTTGATAAAAGCAAGAGAGATGATGTTCAATTGGCAGAAGTGATCATTCTCCCTTTTCAATGGATAAACTTCACCTTTCTTCTCCAAGAACCCATCTTCACAAGTGCTAGATGCATCCATGGCAGAACTGATTTCTATGTTAGCTTTACCATAATCCTTGGCCTTGAAGGCACCCACAGCGTCCTGTAGGGTAAGATCGGCATCCGAATACAGCTCTAAACAGTCTTCCAAGCACTCCTTTGCATACTTGTCGAATTGTTTCTCGACCAAAAGCTTCGAAATGGTGGAAGTGATGCTGGTCGCGTTGGATATGGTGAGGTTAAGTGTAATGGCCACAAGTTGCTCAAGGTCTGCTCCATGGCTTTGGGGGATGGCCTCAAGGCTTGCAACATAGCGCAAATTGGGATCACTAGCTGCAGCTTTCTTGCAGGAGAGTCGGATGAGATCATTGGAACCCATTGTGTTGTGAAAGTTTAGACCAAATTAACATATAAGTAGAGTAAAATATATCAACTCCTAGTATAATTTTATTGGAAGCTGTTGTGGAATCTTTGTAGTTAGGATATATATTGTGAGTTATAGAAAGTGCATTATAGATCAATTAGGCAAATGAGACATCTTGCTCTTTTTTGTCTTTCTGTTTTTATATGATTTTTGCCATTTTTTGGTTATGGAGATACGTGACTGTTATACTACACGCAAAGCATGGGGCTGGCATGTGAGTTTATTCAAGTGCAAAAGAAAGAGAGAAATTAAGGAAGAAGATGATGACCATAATGTTAGAGATCGAGATAGTGGCCGGACGATGGTTGTGATCGATTTTGAATATCCAGGGTGCTGGCTGTAGCCTCATCAATGGCTAGCTTCACTAGAATCTTGATATTGCTTGACTGCACGAAATTAAAACGTTTCAAATTGAGATGGACCGAGAAAAGAATCGAAGTACGTACTTATGAAAATATGGAAAGTTACTTTGATCAGGCAACGAAATATTATTTTGATGGAGTAAATGCTTGTGACACCTTGTAGTTTACACCTAAAATCAGTTTTGTCCCTCACTTTTTTTTTTAAACTGATATACCCCTATACTTTGAATTCTCGACTGATTTACCCTTTTTTTAAACTGGTATACCCCTATTCACAGTCATAATCAGCTGGAAAAAGGGCAAATCAGTCGAGAATTCAAAGTATAGGGGTATACCAGTTTAAAAAAAAAAGTGAGGGACAAAACTGATTTTAGGTGTAAACTACAGGGTGTCACAAGTATTTACTCCTATTTTGATTGTCTAGTGTGGGATATCTACTCGAGCTCCATGTAAAATTTGAAAGCGTACAATCCAATATATATATATATACACACACACAGTCTTTCTCAGCTGCGGACGTTCGACCAATGGTTTTGGTGCAGATTTTCATTTTTGCATCACTTTTCGATCGAATTTCCTCATCTCCACCGTCTAGTATCTAGATAATATTGTGTAGATCATCTCTACAAAATTTTAGCCAATTTGGTAATCGTTAAGGCCCTCAAAATTGCGTCTTTCTGTTATAAACATGAACGGTTCATGTTTGACAGAATTCAGTCCGTTCATTTGTTTTTCGAGTTTGAGGACCTTAACAATTACCAAATTGGCTGAAATTTTGCAGAGATGATCTACATAATATTATCTAGATACTAGACGGTGGAGATGAGGAAATTCTTTCGAAAAGTGGTGCAAAAATGGAAATCCACACCAAAACCATTGGTGCTGAGAATGACCCTATATAGATATATATATATATATATACATATATATATATATATTGATTTATAAGTGAAGAGGATGGATACATTATGCATCAAAGTGTCAACTCGAACACAACTACATACTCAAGCAATATTAATCATGATAAATTTAAGTTATTGTTCATAATGTATATAATTCGTTCCTGACTAGGAAGTGCAATATATCAACATCATCTACACCTGTGTTGTGAACTTATATGAATCTCAATCTAGTGGTATTGCATGTGTTGAAAGGAAAGGGACAGTTTCACGAGAATGGGAAATGCATGCAGAAACAAAGGGCTCTAGCTGTTTCTGGAGGAAAAGGATCTGTCACAGTAATGTGTGAGCCAAACAAACCTAATCTGGGAAATGAGGGGGACTCTGAGTTCGGTGAAATTGGTAGCTATAGCTCTTTTCCGGCACTGAATGTGCAATTGCCCGACGCGGTAGGGCTGGCCTATTTTTGGTCTTAATTTCTTGCATATTTGGGTGAAAAAGTTGATATATATTACGTACCCAGTTGATATATATATATATATAGTCTTTCTCAGGTGCGGAGGTCCGCACCAATGGTTTTGGTGCGGATTTTCATTTTTGCATCACTTTTTAATCGAATTTCCTCATCTCACCTGTTTAGTATCTAGATAATATTGTGTTGATCATCTCTGCAAAATTTCAGCTAATTTGGTAATCGTTAAGGCCCTCAAACTCGAAAAACAAATGGACGGACTGAATTCTGTCAAACATGAATCGTTCATGTTTATAGCAGAAAGACACAATTTTGAGGACCTTAACGATTACCAAATTGGCTGAAATTTTGCAGAGATGATCTACACAATATTATCTAGATATTATACGGTGGAGATGAGGAAATTCGATCGAAAAGTGGTGCAAAAATAGAGGGCTGATATACAGTCTCAGGTGCGGAGGTCCGCACCAATAGTTTTGGTGTAGATTTTTATTTTTGCACCATTTTTCAATCGAATTTCTTCATCTTCTCTGGTAATTTCTTCAACTTCAAGTAGAGGGCCAAAGACTTATCAGACGACCTTGTAAAGCACTTAATCTGGTACATGCGAACAAAAAACTCAAGTTTCCCCATTTTAGTAGAACCTGGGTACAGACCAATGTTAGCCTCTTCAATGAAATTGTAAAATCTCTCTACATCTGATGGTCTGACATTAGTGTGTGAACCATCCTCACCAACATAGGGTGAATGACAAGGACTGTTGGTAGCAAATACGTGAGTCAACATATGAAGCAGGTCAAAAGGTTCATCTTGGGACTCATCTTCTTGCTCCATCTCATCAATGAATACAGGATCGGGTAGAGACTCACCATGATCAACCCACAACATATCCACATAATTAGGATCCATGCCATCCACCTTCAAGTGCTCCTTCACCGTAGCAGGATGAAATGAATCCCGGTTGCAAAAAATTCGACATGGGCACTTGATCAACCCGCACTGAGTGTTGAATAAAATTATGCATACCAACATCATATTCAGTGATACATCTATTCAGCTTTCCCAGGTTTTATCCATTGAAACTACAAAATAAAAAAGAGAAAAAACATACGCAAATCATCAGTTAATCTAAATGGTAGTATGTTGAGAACACAGAGAGAAAGAATACATGAGAAGAGCGACTTGTAAATCGAATTCGATAATCAACCAGTACTATTTTTTATTTATAATTCTGTAGTTGGCACTTCCTATCTTCCAACAACCATGTAATGGGAATTTGACAAAAAAAGACCATGTAATTGGAAAGAAAGTTTCAAGGATGTGATGCCCATCGATACAGCCATATAAACACAGTAATACGAAAGAAAGTGAGCATTCATGTACATACCTTCTGAGTCATGAACAAGTTGAAGAGGATGATCGAGGAGAACATAACTTGTAGAAAATTGGGGGGAAGATTTTGCTATCTGCCGGTAAGAAGAAGACTAAATTTGGGGATGAGATTTGGGGTGTGATTTGGAGTTCTGGGTTAAGGTTTTTTATTTCAATGCGGCTTGGGTGAATAAGGTTAAAACACAAGGCTTATGTGAATAGGTTTCCTGCCATCATAATTTAAAGCATGGAAGGAAGGAAGGGATTTACCCAAAAAAAAAAAAAGAGTAATGGTGAGTGATCTACAAACACCAACACTTACCATTTGTGAGTTACAAATATTTTAAATACCAAGAATGAGTATCATTGGTGTCAATTGAAGAAAGTGGTCACTAACACTACAATAGTGTGTAAACAATGATGTCTGTTGAACACATTTGTGGTAGTGTAAAATGTTGAGCACAGCAACAACAAAAGCCAAGAAACTTAATAAAAGGCAAGAAAACAAGTTATTATTCAACCGGCCGTTACATTTTTCTTCTTCTTTGTGATAACAAGGTAGGTCAAAAAAGATTGAATTTTTTTCCAACTTTTATTTTAAAGATAAATGTTAATTAACTATGCCCCGCGCAACTGGTTGATAAAAGCAAGACATATGATGTTCAACTGAGTGCAGTCAGCGTCGTCTTTGCTCAAAGGTGACACTGCTTTCTTCTCTTTGAACCCGGTTTCACAAGTATCAGGTGCATCCAAGGAGGCACTGAGCTGTGTAAGAGCTGAGCCATAATCTTTGGACTTGAAAGCACTGGTCGCTTGTCCCAGACTATCAAGGGCATCCGAAAAAAGTTCTGCGCAGTCTTGTAGCGCAGACTTGTCAACTTTTGGATCGCTCTGAAGCTTTGTAATGGTGGACTTGATGCTCGTGGCCTTCTTTGTGGTTAGGTCAAGTGCGATTCCGACTAGTCCTGCAAGATCTGCACCCTTGCTTCCCGGGCTGGCCTCGAGGGTTGAGACACAGAAGTTGTAGTTCAAGGCTTTGTCACCGTCTGCGGCTTTCTTGCAAGCTTGTTGGACGAGATCGTCGCCCATTGTGCTGTGACATAGCACGAGAAAAAGGATGGTAAGGAAGAGAGACCTCATTGTGAGAAGTTGATCAAGATTAAAGAATAAGATCAGAGCCAATTCAGAGGAGTGTTGTGTGAAATGTAACACAAAGGGTACGTATATATACACACATAGAACATATCTTTATGGTAAGATATGGAGAAGTTTTTCATACAAAGGGAAGAAATATATCCCGTTTCATTGTCTATTGAAGTCTGAATATTATTGACTATATACGGTGTTTTCTTTTGGGTAAGAAAAATTAAAATCTGTAACGATTTATTGTTTTCCATAATAAGGAGAATTACATTGAATGTATATACAAAGCATCTTCTTAGCTCCAGATCATATGCAAGGGTTTTCTTATAATTTGCTTTAAAATCATATAGATCGACCATCTACTCGCACCAACGTACGAAATCACTCATAAACTAGTCAATAGTTTCTTCTTATTTTTGGAAATGAAGTCAAAGATTTCTTTGAGATTAATTTGGATAATCAATGAAAGTTAATTTAGAAAAGAAAATTAAAGTTTATGACCGTTACAAACGTGTTTTGCCCTCGTACTCCATGTTGTGTTCAGTCATGAAGAGTCCATCTGTTGAATCGTTATACTCTGTTGTCGAACGAAGACGATAAAAATCTTGAATCTTGATATTAATTTTATGACAATATATTATCTCAATTAAGTTAGATAATTACTGTAGTGAATAACTAGTGGTAACTGATGAATAATAAAGCGTTACCCCGATCTGCATGTTTACCTCAATCACCGATTTTTACTAATTAATCAAAAACGACTTTGATCCGCAGTGAAAATTTGAATCACTGCCATTGTTTGAGCACATAGCCTTGTTTGCCAGATGCATCATTCCTGGTCCTGACAAATGGTTTAGAATGACACAGCAGGCACACAGCAGAATACGTGGCTACGTAGGAGTTTACATGCAGATGCTTACATTTGTGTACTCCACCGCTTGGCAAAGAGTGTATAAAAGGCACGCATATCAGATATATGTTTGTGGTTGCAAATTTCAGATATAGAACAAAACACCAAAGAAAGAACAGACAGATCGGATTTAGCTATGTCGTCTGCGCAAATGGATCCGCATGACAAGATGAGAAGCAGAGATGTGAATAAGGTGGCTCGGGGAGAGCAAGCTCCTAGGCCTCCTCATGAGTATGGCTCCATCAGATCAGCCCCTCCTAAACCGACTCCGACTCCGCCGCCGTCGCGGCCGTCGCCACCACCTACCTACAAGGAAGAGGTTGAAGATGAAAATAACCCAGTTGCGCGGCACTGCTATGCTAGTTACTGGCAGTTCTACAAGTGAGTATATATATCACCCCCGGCCATCATTTTTAATATCTAGGTAGAACTTGATCTTTACGAATGTCATAAACTTCACATATACTTGGACTGGGTTGGTGATCGAATATAATAAGTTTCTATTAGGTAAAAAAGATTTTTGATTGCAGATTTTATTCAATCATTAGAGACATCTTACCTGCAAGCTGAAATCTTATGAAAATGATCTGTGGTAAATATTGCTCGATCAAACTAGCTAGATAATTGGTGATTAGGTTTTATACATGCTGACAGTAGCAAGATTTGAAGATGATCAAGTCCATGACTCCTTGATCACGTATAGATATATTTACTACATGCACCAACTTTGGATTCGTTCAGTACGTGATGTTTTACATGTCATTCATTTCACTGCCATGTAATGTAATAATTGTGTATATGCATGTTGAACTCAGGTGTATCAAAGACAAGGGCGATAGCGCACCTCAATGTGTGAGGTTTGAGAAAAATTACAAGACTTTGTGCCCTCCTGAGTGGGTAAATATCAATAAACCCGATCCTTATAGCCTAATAGTACTGGATCATCTTCGTCATAATTACATCTTGTTTATATTTCTATGCATATCTATATTGCATATATATATATATATATATATATATATATATATATATATATTGGTACAGTCCTTACATTATTTTAAATTACAGATCGAGAGGTGGGATGAAGATCAAAAGCGTGGAGTGTTGGTTATAGATTGAAACAAGTTGCTGATCGATAGGCTCATAATCGGGATCTTCTTCATCAACTTGTATTTGGTTGTTTTCCATTTTCATACCTGATGGAGGCCATTGATTTCTATAATATAATACGACATCCTCTTCTAAGTGGTGATAGAAGCCATATATCCGACCTTTCCTGAGTCCTGGCCTCTCACATCTGCATTATCTTGGTCACGCATTATTCGATGTTGTACAACTTGTCTTTGCATGAGGTGTGTAAAACATCCAACATTGTATGACATCTCTTATATGAATTTGTATCCTCAAACATTGTATGACATCTTTTATATGAATTTGTATCCTCATTGTGACAGCATGATGAACACGCAGACTATACTCAACATGATCAAGAGGTCTCAGTCCATTTAGTACTATCTTGAACCCACCATTAGAATCTTCAATTTGAACCGGTTCCGTACCTATATACATTACAATAATATGTGGCTGTAGTGACCAAATTTTTAATGACCTAATTATAATGGTCACAAATAACGTAGTTCTAGTGACCAGCAAACACTGTTGGTCATTAAAGCATTTTGAGGTACCGGCTCCATACCTATATACGTACACTACAATAATATGTGGTTGTAGTGACCATATTCTTAGTGACCTAATTATAATGGTCACAAATAACATAGTTCTAGTGACCAGCAAACACTGTTGGTTATTAAAGCATTTTGAGGTAATAAAAATAAAAATTGCAAGGCCGCCTTTTGGATAAATTTTAGTGACCTAGCTATCATTTGACAAGTAATGACCAAGTCGACTTGGTCAGTAATTTTTTTTTAATTATTAGTGCCTGCATCAGATTCATTAGTGACCAAAGAACATCTAAAAAAATTTAGGGCATATTACTAACCTGGAATGAAATTGAGAATAATGTAATTGATTTTAGAATGGATGAATTCTGGCGTTTACTAACATGTCAAAGTATTAAAATAGATGTGGGTCCCACTTACTTATCAGGAATCAATTCCTAACCTCTTATTTGATTTCTAAGTGGGGAGATGAGTATCAGAATCAAGATAATGAAATCAATTTTTTCTCCCTAAAATATCCTCACATAATTATAATATTTCTAAATTACCCAACCCTAAAAATATATATTTGATGAAGAGTATGTAAATACGAGAATAAAGGTCTACTCATTCATTGATAGATTGGCCTTTATATAGGCATTACATAGAGAATACCTGTAAATAAGGGTTTGATATCTAACAGATATTCTAGTCTAATAAGGAGAAGATCTGGTCAAGACACATCATCAATGATAGGAATATAAATTCCTTCAACACTCCTCCTTATGTCGCATACCAGAATCACATGGCGCATGAACGTTGCCTCGGTAAAAATCTTGCCAAGTAAAACAAAAAATGTCAGGACCCACCCCGAATTTCATCCTGAAACCCAAAGTAAGTCCTACGGGGACCACCTCCAAGGAAAATTTACCGAAGGATTCTGCAAACCTCCCTCGAAAATGGATAACCCTAAACCGGAAAAATTAAAGAACCACCTTTTTAACCCAAAATTAACATCATCCGGTACAACCCAAAAATCCAGAAAAAGATATACAAAAATCTCAACAGTATTCAAAGCTACTAAAAATTAAAAACAACGGAAGTTGACAATCTCCTAGTAGATTAAACAGGTAACCTACTGGCGAAATGTAGCGGAAAGATGGTTGACTATGCATCGACGTCTCCTTTTAGACCCCACCCGAACGCTGCAGACTGGGCATTTTAAAACGAATGGCCTAGTGGAAAAATATTCAAATACGTCAGAGTGAGTGGACAAAAATAATTTCAACAAAACATGAATATTTCCCCAAAAATACTTTCATTGAAAACGCTTTACCAACAACAGCTTAAAAGCTTAACTCAAAAATTATGCCTCTCAGGCTAGGATTATTATATAAATCAGTATGTATTTACACTCGTCTATTCCTTGTACGCTATCTATGAATAAGCTCGAAAAGTAGATAGCCATACAAGGCTACAACACTGGCATCTAACGCTCACGTCACCCCATAATGGTATTTTATCTCATTATGGAAAAATCACACGAGTGGATATATATACGTGCTGATTCCTTGTATGAATTCTATGAATGAATTCGAAAAATAGAAAGTCATACAAGGCTACGACGCTCGCGTCTAGAACTCACACTTGCTGAACTTGGCAAACAACTGAGCATTTTTCAAAGTCCGCAATACCAATCTTAGATGTTTGGCGTGCTCATTCTCACTTTTCGAGTACACCAAAATATCATCTATGAACACGATCACGAAGTGATCAAGATATGGACTAAACACCTTATTCATGAGATCCATGAATGCAGTAGGTGCATTAGTAAGTCCAAAAGGCATCACCAAAAACTCATAATGACCATAGCGTGATCAGAAAGCAGTCTTGGCTACGTCACCCTCTCGGATCCGCAACTGATGATAACCATATCTCAAATCAATCTTTGAGAAACCGAAGCACCCCTCAACTGATCAAACAAATCATCAATGCGAGGTAACGAATACTTATTCTTCACTGTGACTTGATTCAGCTTCCTATAATCAATGCATAGTCTCAGAGTGTCGTCCTTCTTCTTAACAAACAACACCGGGGCACCCCATGGAGACATTCTAGGCCGAATAAAACTCTTATCTACTAACTCCTGCAGTTGAGTCTTCAACTCTTTCAATTCCGCTGGAGCCATTCTGTAAGGTGCCTGAGAGATAGACATAGTTCCAAGAAGCAACTCGATAGAAAAATCTATTACAGGAGGCAGTAAGTAAACAGTAGAATGATATAAAATATTCTCATACCAATTGTTGTTGATACTCATTCATGATAATCTCAATTCCAAATTTAGTTAGTAAACGTGCTACTTTAAAACTCGGGATTATTCGCAGTTTCTAAAAAAAATTGGAGTAAACGTTCTTATACCTAATTTTGGTATTAGGTTGTTTGGGTAAAATTTTTCATCAACCAATTAAGAATTTCCTATTTCTTGTCTGTGTGTCGTATGCTTGATATCGTTGTGTTTTGGGTGAACCACAGTAGTTGATAATAGAAGGAGAGATGATGCCATTAATCATATAGATAGTTCATGGCTTTACCCCTCTCTCTCTATAACATCATATTAGGTCAAAACCGAGAAAATTTTAGTGTCATAGAAGAACCACGTGACAGTATAACATGTTCTAACGTTCCAATCAAATATTCATAATGTATCACTACCCACTCTCCGAGCAACGCCGACCGTGACGCGCGTCTCCAAAGAATTCCAAAAACAGTTTTAACCTAAACAAAAAAAAAACAAAAACCCCACACGCACTCTCTCGCTTCATCCTCCATGACGTCTTCTAGACTCACTCTCTCTTCCCAAACCTCTTCCTCTTCCTCCCATTCAATTCCCCTCACCAAACTCTAACCCTAACCCTAATCCGTAACCCCCAAAATTCCAAAACCCTCAGGAGACTCGTTAATCGTTATGGAATCGCAGCCGAACAATCTCTTCGACACGGCGTCGCAGCCGGACACGGCCACCGACGCCTACACCTTCCTCGAATTCAACACCCAAGGCGAGGACTTCGACTACCCCGAGTTCCGCGACCCGATTCGGTCCCCGGTCGCCTGGCCCACGCCGTCCGATTCCCTATCCGACCCCGCCGACCGCGGAGGAGGAGGAGGCGCGGGCTCCGACCACCAGTCGGACGCGTCGCCGATGTCCGCGGCTCCTGGGAGCGCCACAAAGGCACGGGCGGGTGGCTCCGGCAGTAGCGGCGGGAATAATAGTAGTAATAATCAGGTGGTGGATGCCCTAGCGTCTGGGATGAGTGTGTTGAACTTTGAGGACACTGGGGATGATGATAGCTATGAGTTTGGGAAAGGAGATTTCACTGAGCATGCGTGCCGGTACTGTGGCGTGTCCAATCCGGCGTGTGTTGTGAGGTGTAATGTGCCGTCGTGCCGCAAGTGGTTTTGTAATTCCAGGGGGAATACCTCCGGCTCTCATATTGTGAATCACCTGGTGAGTGTCCGGGTTCATTATCTTGTTTAGTTTTGGAATTTTTTTGTTATGCTCTTGTTATTGTTCGAGTTGGTGTAAAGTGAATTCGATTAAGAACTGTGCATTTAGGAGTGAATAGTAGGGAATGTAGTAGATAGAGAGATTTGGGGGAAAAACCGGCATTGTATGTAAACCTGTTGAAGTGAATATAATTGAATACGGGGTTGAATCTTTGAATAGATCATAAGTATGGAGATTTGTTTTGTAGAGGCTATGCAGTGTGCATGTACAAAACTGCATTATTATAAAGAAAACCTAAATCATAGTCACAGTCATATTAGACTTAGAGAAGTTGCAGGAGATTCAGTGGTTTGGCTAGCTTTTGAAGGTAAAAAGAATGTAGGTAGGAAAGTTTAAACAGCCAGATGATCTTATATGTTTCTCTGTAGTTTCATAGATGTTTAGAAGACATTCCGACTCATGCTGCTCTTTATTGGTGAAGTTCTGTTAAGAATAGGGTCACTTGGAATGCCATCAAGAGTACATGCTCTTCATTTGAGTGGGTTGTGTTTGAGACCACTTGCATACAAATGCAGTGAACGAGCATATAATTTCCTTTTGGTCTTAAGCAATCATTATCTACTGGATTTTGATTTTGTCCAGCTGCAGAGATTTAGTTGTATGTTTATGCTTTACATCCACCTATGTTCTGGCTAGTTGTTAGTGAGTTTCTACTCCTTTTTAGTTGTTGGAAGTTTTGGATTGGGGTGTCAATTATTCCTTTTTCAGATTGTTTTCCAGTTGATCTTAGTTTTAGGTGTAGACTGCTACTTTTGTAGAATCCTACTTTTTACGGGAGAACTTTCATGGGGTGCCAAATAATTTTGCTACTTTCATGGAGAACTTTCATGGGGTGCCAATAATTCAGCTGTACTCTGGCAGTCATAGTCTGAGGTTGGAGTTTGAGTAGGTTTGAAAAAATGAATGAAAATTATGTTCATTCATTGTATGTTTTGATATTTATGGGCTTCAACATCTTCTCGTCACAGTTGTTTTGGAATACTAGTGTTTGCTCTGTTACAGCCTGTCGCCCCTATTCTCTCTTACTGTCTCTGTGTTGTTAAGGTTTTCTTACTGCAACGACACGCCATCATGCAAGAGCATCTGTTGGAGGCTTATATCGTATATGGTTACTTTTCAAAATTGTATGCAGCTTGTGGGTTTGCTTTTTAATGTTGCCTAAATGCTAAGTTGGAAATTAAGTTGCTATGTTCTACTATTAGATATTGTTACTACTATTTCTAGGAGAGTCAATACAACCCTTAGAGGTTTAAAATAATTATCTGTTATCTTGGGTCCCGCAGGTGCGTGCAAAACACAAGGAAGTCTGTCTTCATAAAGATAGTCCTTTAGGAGAAACAATCCTCGAGTGCTACAACTGTGGATGCCGCAATGTATTCCTTCTTGGATTTATTTCAGCCAAGACAGAGAGTGTTGTTGTTCTTCTTTGTAGGGAACCCTGCTTAAGTGTTAATGCATTGAAGGATATGAATTGGGACCTGAGCCAGTGGTGTCCCCTGATCGATGATAGGTGTTTCTTGCAGTGGCTTGTTAAGGTTTGACTTTTTTGTAGCTCTTGTATTAAACTCTGTTTCCTTTTCCTCGAGCCAACCTATAGTTTCAAGTTCAGACCCTCTAAGCCATTGTGCTTTGCAGGTCCCCTCTGAACAGGAGCAGCTGAGGGCACGCCAGATTAGTGCTCAACAAATAAACAAGGTAGAAGAACTCTGGAAGTCAAATCCTGATGCTTCCCTCGAAGATCTTGAGAAACCTGGTGTGGATGATGAACCCCAACCTGTGGTCATAAAGTATGAAGATGCATACCAGGTACACTTGTTTTCTGTGATTGCTACTGGCTTACTCAAACATGAGATGGTCTATATCATCATCTGCGCGATGTAATTTTCATAGTGACAAAATCTGACTTTGTTTCCTTGGAAGTGGAGGCATTATCATGTTCTATTTAGAAAATAAGAGAGAAGAATCTGCATTTGCATATATGTTTGTTAATGGCATTTTAAATCTATTTCTGATGCAGTATCAAAATGTGTTTGCACCACTTATCAAGCTTGAAGCTGACTATGATAAAGTATGTGTACTATCCTCTGCCTTTAGTCCTTATGTTCCTTCTGTGAAGTACAAGCATTTGTCTAAGCTGTTTGTTCTTAATTTTTGTTCCAGATGATGAAAGAATCTCAAAGCAAGGACAATCTCACCATTAGGTGGGATATCGGTCTTAACAAGAAGCGCGTTGCTTATTTTGTTTTTCCAAAGGTGATTTCTGGGAGTCTATCTTAGTTTGATCTTTTTCCTGCTGTATTCCACCCTTTTTATGTCCACATATATCTTCATTGTTGTGTTGCGTTGCAGGAGGACAATGAGTTGCGTCTTGTACCTGGTGATGAGCTGCGGCTTTGTTATTCTGGGGATGCAGCTCATCCAGCATGGCAGTCTGTGGGACATGTGGTATGACTTTTCCTGATTGTAACAACATATGTCTGTATGTACTTGTGAGCATTTTTCTTTGGCTCAAATTTTATATATCTCATCTTCCCAGATCAAGTTGACTGCACAAGAGGAAGTTGCACTCGAACTTCGTGCTAGTCAGGTAAATATGGTTTTCTTGTGGCTAAATACTTCAACAAAAAAAAAAATTGGTTGTTGTTCTTTGTGCTTAGTGTTAGTATTGTGTATGCAGGGAGTTCCAGCCGATGTTAACCATGGCTTCAGTGTTGATTTTGTGTGGAAGAGTACAAGTTTTGATCGTATGCAGGGAGCCATGAAAGCTTTTGCAGTGGATGAGACAAGTGTTAGTGGGTATGTGCTTTGTATTTTTTCTGTATCTTTATTTTCTTGACATGAACAAAAGTTAAGAAAGAACGTATGTTGTTAAAATCTTGATCAGAATCAGATTTCTAAATTTTCAAAGGTTTACCAGACAATCTTTCACCTATGAACATTGGGTTTGTTGCCTACTTAATGTTGGTACACGTGTTCATAATTTCTCTACTGCTTGATTTTGTTCGGAACTGTCAAGCCTAAGGTCTTGAGATAAATAATTTCACTTTTTTGGATGGAGATTAAATTAGCTTGAATTTTCTGATCATATCTTTGCATGAGCTTATTTAACGTGAGATGAATTGAACCTTGATTAGTTTTAATTGTGTGGTGATCTTACAGCCTGATCATAAACTACAATTACTGTTATATTTCCAATGCGCCTGTTGGGATTTTTATGCATCTAAAATTTAATGCTCCTTTGTACTTTCTGCAGGTATATTTACCATCACCTGTTAGGCCATGAAGTAGAGGTTCAAATGGTCCGTAATACACTACCTCGTCGTTTTGGTGCACCTGGTCTGCCAGAGCTCAATGCATCTCAGGTTGATATATTGATAAACTTACGGGTTATATACTCTGGTTTTCATTGTTTGACAAAGATTTAAGTTTTCTTGTAGAATAGGTTGCGTTTGTTTGTTTTTAGATAATTAAGCTGTTTGAAATCCTGGGTCAAAATTGAATCATCTTCATCAGCAGCAGTATCAACATCATCAGTCTATAATAGAATGGCATGTATTATGTTATAACATGTATATTTAGATGTGGTCTCGATCAATGCCTATACATGTCCTGGATTTTCTTGGTTCCTCATACTCTAACCATAAATGGCCTATGTAGACAGAGTTTTGGCTTTGTTGACTTTCAGCTTTCCTTCAAGTCTGACCTCCTTTAGAACATATTCAGACCGATGTTTGTATTCATGCATGACATAGTTGATTGATTTTCTTCATTTGTGCTTACCAGAATTTTTTTATTGTCTAGTTCTCAAGGGGGTCTCATATCCTATTATCTCATGGTTCCTTTTGAAGTTCTTTGTTGCAAGTATTTTTCTGATCGTCTTATATTCCTTTATGGATAGGTTTTTGCTGTGAAAAGTGTCCTCCAGAAGCCTATAAGTTTGATTCAAGGTCCACCTGGCACAGGAAAAACCGTCACTTCTGCAGCAATTGTGTATCACATGGCTAAACAAGGGCAGGGACAGGTAGAATCACCAAGATTCTTTGCTTCACACCCCCCCCCTCCTCTCTCCCTCTCTCTGTCTCTCTCTATCTTTCTCTATGTCTTTCTCTCTTGTGCACTAAATTTTCACTTCTCCAGGTTTTGGTTTGCGCACCTAGTAATGTGGCTGTGGACCAGCTAGCTGAAAAAATAAGTGCAACTGGGCTGAAGGTAAAGAAGCAGT
Organism: Fragaria x ananassa; assembly: GCA_034370585.1. NCBI lineage: Eukaryota > Viridiplantae > Streptophyta > Magnoliopsida > Rosales > Rosaceae > Fragaria > Fragaria x ananassa. The sequence continues at coordinate 11,722,562 of CP139756.1, read as the reverse complement.
GCTTTTCCTACAATTAAATCAACCCTCTTGTCTTCTTTGTTTGGTTATATATCTTGTATTGAATTTTTTTTACTTTTTCTGGTTCTTGTACTTGATTTTGGTGTCTTAGACATAAAATTCGGAAAGCTTTTCATTATGAGAAAAGCAACCAATTTAGAATTATCTTAGGTTTGGCAACTGAGTTGAGTCCATGTGTGCCAAGTATAAGTGTTATACTAACACCATGGAGGTCACAGGTAACAAAAGCTCTCTGGCATCATGGGATATGGATGGATAGGGGTGTATTTAAACAATATAAACTAGCTATTCTACTTCACTTAAAGTAGTTTCTTAATTTAAAGCAGTTTAATCTCAGTTAACCTAAATAGCAGTAAGTATACTTATACAGTCCACTTAAATCAACATTCAGCTGATCATTATACCAGCGAAACCATAAAATGGAATTCTGTTATATTTATCACAGTTCTTTTGGTTGAAGTGTTTGTATTGTAATAGTTGGGTTATTAGTGTTAATATGTTCCACTTATTGGTTTGTAGATAATGGACTGCTACATGTTTATATGGTTTGTTTTCTTGGATGTCTCTGAGTCTGTTTCTTTCTGTTGGGCTATAAGGTTGTTAGACTGTGTGCAAAATCAAGGGAAGCTGTCAGCTCACCGGTTGAGCATTTAACCCTTCACTATCAGGTTTGTTTGTATTTGTTAGCTAGTCTTTCACAGTTTGCTTACAATTATGTTCAATGTTTTAACCTGGTGCTTACGGATAACAGGTTCGTCATCTTGACACATCAGAGAAGAGTGAACTTCACAAGTTACAGCAACTGAAAGATGAGCAAGGTTTCTGTCTATCTCTCTCAAAAATCATTTTCATTTCTTATATTAATATTCTCAAGTAGTCTTCTCAAGTACTAATACTTTTGAACCTGGGGCTTTTGTACCACGATAAAATTATAAAAGTAAAAATGAAGACAATGCATGAATCATTCTTCCCATTATCTTGATGTTATACTGAACTTTTTATTGAAGTAGTGTGATTAATTGTAACAGATGCTTTTTTGGAACCTCATTTGAGTTATTTTTTGTATATAATTTTCCCCACATTGCGCACAAGCATTGGTGATGAAAATCTGTTGCACGTATATATTAATCCAATGCGTATTCTTGCAGGTGAATTATCAAGTAGTGATGAGAAAAAGTACAAAGCGTTGAAACGGGCAACTGAGAGAGAGATTTCTCAGAGTGCTGATGTCATTTGTTGCACATGTGTTGGTGCTGGAGATCCACGATTGGCGAATTTTAGATTCCGTCAGGTTGAGATACATCTTTCATAACCAGTTCTACTGTCAGTGTCAGTCACAACTTAAAAGATATTAAAATATCATCTTTCCTGTTCATTTAGGTACTTATTGATGAGTCTACTCAGGCAACAGAGCCTGAATGCCTTATTCCTTTGGTACTCGGGGCAAAGCAGGTATCTTGAGATCAAATCACTCAGTTTTACATTTTCTTTAAGGGTTGATGCTTTGCAGTTTAATGTAGAGTTTCTATTTTAGGTTGTTCTGGTTGGTGATCACTGCCAGCTTGGTCCAGTCATTATGTGTAAGAAAGCAGCTCGTGCTGGGCTTGCCCAGTCTCTTTTTGAACGCCTTGTTTCACTTGGTGTGAAACCAATTAGGTTGCAGGTAGTTGGTCAAACTTATTCAATCTCTGCATGGATGTAGCATGTGGCATAACTGAACTGATGTTATTGTGGGTACAAGTATGACTATGTTGCGGTACTAATGTGTTATCTTTTGCGATTTCACATTAGGTCCAATACAGAATGCATCCAGCGCTGTCAGAGTTTCCTTCTAACAGCTTCTATGAGGGCACACTTCAAAATGGCGTCACCATCAATGAAAGGCAATCAACGGGAATTGATTTTCCATGGCCAGTTCCCAATCGTCCAATGTTCTTTTATGTTCAGGTACACCAAGTGCCAGTTAATTATTTGAGAAGTAGTTATGTCTAGAAAAGCGTTGTATGTTGGCCTTTTTTTCTTTTTCTATATGGTATTGGACTCATTCGTTGGTGTTACAGATGGGTCAAGAGGAGATAAGTGCTAGTGGAACATCTTACCTGAACAGAACTGAAGCTGCTAATGTTGAGAAGATTGTCACAACATTCTTAAGGAGTGGTATCGTCCCTAGTCAGGTGCCATGACATTCCATTTGCATTTAGCTCTTCTCACTGGATTTCATGTATCTTTACTTGATAATATAAATGTTTCACAGATTGGGGTGATAACACCATATGAGGGACAGCGAGCATATATTGTGAACTATATGTCAAGAAATGGTGCTCTCAGACAGCAACTGTATAAGGAAATAGAGGTAATCTGTTTGATTCATCAGCCACATGATTTTGTGACAGTTGTCCATATCATCAATGTTCTTCATCTTCATTATTTATTGTTGTTACAGGTTGCAAGTGTAGATTCATTTCAGGGAAGGGAAAAAGATTATATCATCCTTTCATGTGTGAGGAGTAATGAGCATCAAGTGAGTAAAGAGTATTTTTATCACTTTATGTGCAAATTCATTTTATTTTTTTCAGAAACTTTCTTTTCCGTGCTGTAGCACGTGTACTATCTTTTGTGTATTGTGTGTACTTGTGTATCCTTCAATGTGCCATTTTTTATTTATCCTGGCATTTCTTTTAACAGACTACTAGAGTTTGCACATTTAGCTCTAAGGTGATTGTGGAATAGTTGTTTCTCATCAAGAGAAGGGTATTAATATATCTGGCTAATGAACTTCTCTTTCAGGGCATTGGATTTCTTAACGATCCTCGGAGGCTCAATGTTGCCCTGACACGTGCTCGATATGGTATCGTTATTCTGGGGAATCCAAAAGTTCTAAGTAAACAGCCCTTGTGGAATAGCTTGTTGACACACTACAAGGTATCATCTGATCTCTAAGAACTATGCAGAGGTGTGGTGTTTGACTGTTAGTTTTTGACTCTTTCTGCAAGATCAGATGATTGAAAAGGAGTGAAATTTGTCAATTATTTTGTGGTATTTAAATTGATAATGTATTGGTGATTCACCTTTTGCTCTGAGCACCGTAGTTTCCTTGGTACAAATCTACTCTCTTATCAAAAAAGGGAATAAGAAATTAAAATACTACCACTTATTTACTGGAAGACATGAGCTTTGATTGTTGATGGTAGTGGCTGATGCTTACGGTCAGCATAATTGTTAATGCTGAATGATGTTATTACAGATCACCTTTATGTTTTCCTCCCCTTGATGAGGCACTATTTAGTACTTAGATTTTATCATGTTGGTCAATCAAACGATTATGTTGTATGTATTGAGTATGACTACTGACATTTTGTTTATCTTTAGGAACATGAGTGCTTGGTTGAAGGTCCTCTAAATAACTTGAAGCAGAGTATGGTTCAATTTCCAAAGCCGAAAAAGGTATGTTATTTTTCATTAGTCACAGTTCTTTTCTTTTTGGAATTGGTAGAGCAGACACAAATTGATTTTCAATTTGTTTGTGGGAGTTGGATCACATATAATAAAAGTTGGTGATAGATGTGAAATCATGTTTGGTTTTTTTTTTTAACACAGATCTACAATGATCGTCGTCTGTTTGTTGGTGGTGGTCCTGGAGTTGTCCCAAGTGATAGTTATGGGTCTATTGCCCCATCCGGTCAGAGTGCTGATAGAAGAAGTGGTCGCGGTAGGGGTATGTTATTTCTACTACCTTCCCCCCGCCCACACCCCCCCCCCCCCCTGCATGAATTGTTTTAGGATGCTTGCAATCTAGGATCACGATGTTAAGGGGTAAAACCGTAATATAGGGGTAGATAGGTGCACCACCGTTGTGATTAATGGTTTGGATTACGAAAAATCTCAAATTTAAGTTGCTCACAATGCTGTTGAACCTAAGAATTGTCCATCTAAAACTGAATGCCCAGTTGTTCTTATTATGTGCAATTGTTCTTCTACTGTCCAAAATGAAATTTCACATGGAAATTGGAAATAATTATTTCGCTGGGCAATCATATAAATGGTGAACTCTGTAATTGAATAACAGCTGGAAAATGTGTATACGCATTGGTTAATCTTTTTTTTTTGGCTGGATCCTCATTGTTTCTGTCAAATTCAGGTTCTTACCTACCTCCTGGTCCACCGAATGGTACCCAGAGGCCTGGTGTACATCCTGCTGGATATCCAATGCCTCGGGCACCACTTGCACCATTTCATGGTGGTCCCCTTTCTCAACCCTATGCTATTCCAACTCGCGGAGCTGTGCATGGACCAGTAGGAGCTGTTCCTCATGTCCCTCAACCTGGAAGCCGAGGGTTTGGAGCTGGACGTGGCAATGCTGGTACTCCTATTGGCAGTCATCTCCCACACCAGCAAGGCACACAGCAGAATGTAGGAAATTTGGGATCCAATTTCAACTTTCCTGCTCTGGAAAATCCTAATAGTCAACCATCTGTGGGCGGTCCATTATCTCAACCTGGATTTGTCCATAATGTTCGTAACTTTTTTCTTTTTTCCGTGCTAAGGGTATACATGGATTTTTATCTGCATTCAGTATCATGTCGTCCTTAATTTTTTTTTCCTGTGACAGATGCCAGGTCAAGGGCCGAGCCAAGCATTTCGCGATGGCTTTTCTATGGCGGGCATGTCTCAGGTTTTTTTCTTCATACTTTCCAAGATCCCATTGAGAATTGTACAAAATTGTAGAGCTATATTCATCATATCTTAATTTCACCTCAGGAGTTCTTGGGTGATGACTTTAAAAGTCAGGGATCACATGTTCCTTATAATGTTGCTGACTTCTCCACTCAGGTTTGTATTTATTTTCATCCTTTTTTGTGTTTATCTGTAGAGGAACTATTTAGTTGCTTCAGCAGCATTTCTGGATGTTGAAATTTCAGGATGTTCTTGTCTGTCAGATTTCTGTAAAGCATTTTGGGGCAGTTCATAATTTTTATTAAATAACTTTGCTATTCCTCAAGCAGTTTGTTAAGGGATGTTAGACTAATCTGTCGTATAGATTTTTTTTTTCCTCATGGTATTCTGATGGTTTAATCTATTGTTGTTTGAAATGGATTCCCCTATTATGTTCAAATTTCAGAGTACCCATCTTGTACATTGTTTTTCTTAGAATCATCCGTGTACCCATGTGTAAAATAGAATTCAAACATAGGGAATTTGGCCTGCAGTTTCCTTTAATTTCACAGTATGTTGACATGCTGCTGGCCTTCTATGCAGGCTTCTCAGAGTGGATATGCTGTTGATTATGTTACTCAAGGAGCACAAGGAGGGTTTCCAGGCAATTTTATGAACCAGAATTCTCAAGCTGGGTACTCTCGATTTGGTTCAGGGAATGACTTCATGTCTCAGGTTTGGTGATTTCCACTTGTTAGTTAAAAAATGAACAGAAACCTATTTGGTGCCTTGTCTTCTTCGTCATTTAGGCAAATCTATTTTGTGCCTTGTTTTTATCATCATTTGGGCAAATATGAACTGCGAACTGCATATTTCAGGACTACATGGCACATGGTACACAAGGTCTATTTACCCAGGTGGGCTACAATGACCCATCACAGGATGATGGATTGCAGAACCACTATGGCGTGGGGAATGCAAATGCGCTTCAGTCTCAGGTTTCTTCTCATATAAACTGTTTGATATATAATTATCATGGATAGTTCTTTGGCCATTGTGTAGCGAATATATAGTGTAAATGGGCAAATGTTTTTGGCATCCTTTTGCGAGTTATACCTTGCCTAGGTGCTTTGTTGATATCTCTTGTTTTGAATTTGATAAATTTGCTCAACATATTTGCAGGGATATATGAATTCTCTCTACTCCCAGCCTTTTACCCATTACAATACACAGCCAATGAACTTGCAGGCTCCACAACAGCAGCCGCCCCAGCAGGGTCAGAGCTCCCAAAATCAGAAGATTCACTACAATGGTTAAGAAACAGTAGGGAATAATGGCTGTGATGGGTTATAATCTTTGCATTCAGCAACTCGGTTTGTGCTCTCTTGTGTGCCCAAATATATCTACCCTTAAATGTAGAAAATTTGCCGGTTGAGATCAGCGGTTATCTCCATAACCAATAGTTAATGTTCTGGGTATTGGTTATAAGGATCATGAGTGGGGCAAATGAGCATGGGTCTGAGCAAACAAGAGCAACACATCCAGGGCTGAGAAAGAAAAGGATAACCCCGATTACCTGCTTGAAGTTTTGTATTGTTCTGAAGAAAGGTAAGGAAGTGTTCGACGAGTGAGAGCATTACATGGCATGGTTTTGGTGAAAGGGTGTGGAAACTGGAAGCAGCGGGGGGCTATATATCTAACTGACTGGGGAAACCCCCCTCATTTATACAGAAGCGGTTTACCACAAATTTGTGCAGCATGCTGGGGAAAGTCACCTAGCCCTTTCAGTTCGTGACATGTAATTATACTCTGCATTATTATTGGATAGATGATGATGATGATAATAGCTTAGCAAGTATTATTCAGTGCGTGTACTGCTAGCTGAACCCCAGTGGTATATAAAAGCGTGATAATGGTTTTCTTGTGCAAGGCTTGATTCAAATACTGTATTGGTTATTTGTGAGCGAAGTGTATTGAGTTCTCTTGTTTTGCATCTTATTTTTGTTAGTTTCAAAAATCTTGGCAAGTTCAGTAAGACGGTGAGACTTGACTTGCTCACATGGTTGAGATATAAGCTGAACATGAGTGGGATTATTACAAAAGCCTGTAACCCGAACGAAAGCCTACCAAACGAGCAGTGCAACTCAACTAGCCGTGGTGCAGACCTTTATGGACTTGCTAATATCACACTTTACCTAGCCGGAACCAAGGTTATTAACATCACTGCACAGATTCAAGAGCTGAAGAAGGATCCGAAAGTCGACCAACCAGCGTTACAAGACTGCGAAGAAGCCCCTGATAGCATGCAGGAAGCTATCGATTCGTTCAAGGAGAAGGATTATGAGGCTGCTCTTAATCCTCTTAAACGCACCTGGTACTTGTGAAACTGGGTTTCAAGAGAGGAAAGCAGTGTCTCCCTTGAAGAAAGAGGATGATGATTTCACTCGATTGGGTGTCATATCTCTTACTTTCATTGGCATGTTAAGTGGGAAACAATGAGTCGTAGTTTCTACACCCAAAATTTAAAAGAGTTCGGATTAATTTCTCCTCTGTTATGAACTTATGATCACAAAATTAAAAACATAATGTGTACGTTATGCATAATTAAACGAAAAGGTTAATAACAGTTTCTTTCTAAGTTTGTTTTCTTGATTGATTGTCTATAGCGAAAATAGGAATTGATCGCTATGCATCATATACCTGAATTCTGAATTGCCCAATATACTCTCTCTTGACGTTTAGAGAAGATCTCGAGTGGTATTCTTCATAATAATAATAAATAAATAAAACTTATAAACACAATAAAAATTAAGTGATGACCATGATTTCTTTAATCACTAAATGACCATATAAACATACATGTATTTCGTGATCATTCATATGTATGTTACATTGTGATATGTATCGAGCTTCTTATTTTGTCAACTACATTTGTCAACTACATTCTCCATATTCAATAGTATGTGTACAGTGTACTTGTTCGATATTCAGATCCAACAGAAACCTGTTTGCTATCCATGGGTTCATGGTTTAATTCCCTGCACAAGTTACAAGTACTTAATTGGATAGTGCATTGAGGTGGGCAGGGGGGAGACCAAAACCTTAATTACGCAAAAATCACATCCAATTTAGATCGTAAGAACTAGGACTCTAAAATACACAACATCAAGCACAAAGAAAAAGAAAATAGAACTAAAGCTAAAACAACGATAATAAACTAAAAATAATGAGGAATTCCTTCGTCCTACCGATGGAAACCAAAGCGTGCTCACAAGACCATATCTGCCATCGCAAATCCTCTATAAACATGAAATGTTTAAGCAACGCAACCCATACATTCATAGCCGCGTGAAGAAATCATAGAATGATTGTGCAAACTATAAAAAAAAATATTGACAGAAAAGCGAACAAAGGCAAACTGGCGGTAACATCTAGGATCAATTACCATATAGTTAATTAGAGAAGTAAAATAACTTACGTTGTACCTTAGGCAAAACACTATTAATCAACGTAATCATCATCATTGTTGTGGACAAAAAGCCTTCCTACGGTACCATATCAGTCTTAGATATAAAGGAGATTTGGTACCATAGAAAGCTTTCCGTCTTCAACAATGGCTGACCTATGCAAAATTTAGACCCATGAAAAAAGAAAATTTAGAGGCGATGAACTTGATGCAAGGATCTAGACTAAAGGGGGAGCGGCAACTAGGGTGTAAGGTTCCACGAGATGTGAAAGGCATGTATAGAGAGCTTCTATATATAGAGTTTTATTAGGTTTAGGTTTTAGCCAATGAAACATTGGTCACTAGATCAATGAGAACAAAAATCGCGATGGATGGTTAATAATTGTTACTTTCAAATATGATATTATTTTGTTTAGCCAAAACTTCAGCAAATAATTAATTTTAGGAAAAATGGTTCAAACAGTGTCTTACCTTTTAACGAAGCAAACCTTTGGTATCTCATTTTCAAAAAACTTCAAAACAGTATCTCACGTTCTTACCTCGACCGAAGTTTGGTATCTAGAACCGTTACCTCCGTTAAAAAAACTGACGGCAACCATTTTTATTCATGAAATGACCAATATACCCTTGAGTTTTTGTTTTTGTTATTCATTTTATATAATAAAAAAAGAATTTCGTTATAACGGTACCTCATCTTTTTTTCTTTATAAACATTGGTATTTCAAGTTTTGATAACATCAGAACGGTACCTCAAGTTTTTAACCCGATCTAATTTTAGTATTTTTAGCCTTTAGTCGTCAGTTCCGTTACGGGGTTTGCTAGGTGTCAATTTTTAAAGGCTATTTTTGTCTCTTCATGTCTTCATTCATTTTTTACTTTAGAAACAAAAACAAAGATTCATGAGTTATTGTTTTCATGAGTCGATGTGAAAACTTGAGGTACTATTCTGATGTTTTCAAAACTTGAAATATAAAAGTTTATAAGGAAGAAAAGATGAGGTACCGTTATGACAAATTTCTCTTTTTATTATATAAAATAAATAACAAAAATAAAAACTCAAGGGTAAATTGGTCATTTTATGAATAGAAATGGCTGCCGTCAGTTTTTTTAACGGAGGTAACGGTTCTAGATATTAAATTTCGGTCGAGTTAAGAACATGAGATACTGTTTTAAAGTTTTCTAAATGTGAGATACTAAAGTTTTGCTTCGTTAAAATGTGAGACACTATTTAGCTAATTTTTCCTTAATTTTATGATTTGGTTGAGTTTTGATTTTTAAGAATCAAGTATATTACTATCTTTACTATATTAGAAAGCCATGTCCTTTTAGTGTCAAAGACTTCACTAATTTTTTGAAGTCTCCAGACTGTCCCCTACAAGTATAAAGTTTACTAAAATAAAAGATATCATAGGGTTATTTTTGTAAAACAAACAAAAATTTAACAAATTGTATTTCGTTAATTTTATCCAAGGTTATCAAAAATAAAGGTTATTATAGTATGAAGCAAAATTAAAAAACAAAATAATAAAATAAATAAATAATCATTGAGAGAAAAGTGAGTAGTGAGATGTATACCAATAACTGTGAATTTGTGGTAAAAAAAAATTAGTATTATATTATTATGTGCAAATATTAATATGCTTAGCTTGATGGTAATAGACTCTCGACTCTGGAGCACAAGTCACATCGAAAAAGACCCCAAACTTGAACGGAATTACAAAAAGACCAGGGGGGAAGGAAACAAATAAAGAATTGCACTGACCAAATTCAAATCCAGTCAAAGGAAAGAGTCCTGCTTCGACTAAAACGACAAATCGTATAAAAAGGCGGAAGGCGGTCACGTGGATTCCCACAACGACTCCTCCTCCTCCTCCACCACCGCGGCGGTTACTCTCACTTCGTTTATCTTTTTCCTCCAAAATCGGAAACTCCATTATTTCATTACTCCAATATCGGAACCTCCATTATTTCATTACAATCTTTACAGATTAAAACCAGCAAAAATAGCTTTCCTACTCATCTTCTGCTGCTACTTCTTCCTCTTCCTCTCCCTCTACGTCGTCGTTTCGTCTCCTTCACCAATGGCGGCCATGGAGAGCTTGATCGCCCTCGTCAACCGCATTCAGAGAGCCTGCACTATCCTCGGTGACCACGGCGCAGGCGACGGCGCCTTGCCTACTCTCTGGGAGGAGCTTCCCTCCGTCGTCGTCGTCGGAGGTCAGGTATGCTGTTTTCTTCTCTCTCTTTCCCTTTTCACGCACTCGCATTCTCGCACTCTTTTGTTTGTTTCCTTCCGGCGAAGCGAGTTTTGAGGTGCGCTGGTTTTGAATTTGCAGAGTTCCGGCAAGTCGTCGGTGTTGGAGAGCATCGTCGGCCGCGATTTTCTTCCGAGAGGATCAGGTAGGGTTTAAATGCCGTTCGGTGATTCATATTCGCCGTATTGATTCTGATTCCGTGATTTTGCGGCGTTTGGACGGTGAGAAAGAAATTGCAATAGTATAGTGAATAGTCAACTTAAAGTCAACTGAGTCAAACTAAGGCCCTGAGCAATTTTAAATTTGTTGTCAAACTGTTAGGATTACTTTGTGATTAGATTATTGAAATTGTATAAAGGCACAGAATGTAAAGGAGTTGAAATTCGGTTTTGATTTGCAGCAATTAATGCCTTTGTTTAGTGAGTAGGTAATGATGAAGCTTTTTTAATGTTGGTTGGCTTTCAGGGATTGTGACAAGGAGGCCTTTGGTGTTGCAGCTGCACAAGTTAGAATCAGGGGTGCAGGAGTATGCTGAGTTCCTCCACTTGGAGAAGAAAAGGTTCACCGATTTCGGTATGTTATTTGTTGTACAGATATTGATATAGATGCAACTCCTGATTTTTTTTTTCACTGATGAATTGATAATGTTCTTGTGTTTTTGTTGACCATGCTTTTTGGCTCATAGTTTCATTAGATTTTCCAGACTTTTCTTTCCATTGTGTCATCAGTAGTTTGAAATTCTGTAGTGTTTAAAATGGTATATCATCTTATGGAACACTTGAAAGGTTACTTTAGGTGATTCGTAATGAATGGTGAAACAAGCAAATGATCATTCGGTAGTGCTATGTATATGGATGCTAATTCTGATAATGTTTAGTAAAGTTCTAAATATGTTTTTCATGCCACTTAAGATGTTCTTATTTACTAGGTGTCCTTCTCCAAAATAAAAGAAGCCTTTGTTATATTACTTGTAATTTTAAATAGCCTACATTCAGGTTTCTTGATATGAATGTTTAAAGATTAGTTTAGTAATAATATTTAGCACAAGTACCTAACTGTTTGCCCTTTTCTTCTATACTGAAAAAAATATTGAGATGATTTTTTTGTGCATTTTTTTTCCTCAATAAACAGCTGCAGTTCGGAAGGAAATTCAGGTTGAAACTGACAGGTTGACAGGGAAATCAAATCGGATTTCTAATGTTCCTATTCATCTCAGTATATACTCCCCAGATGGTAAGCCTATGATATCTTTTGTTTTCTTTTCTTGTGTGTGTGTGTGTGGTGTTCTAATCATTGGGTTTCTTGCTCTGTTGCATAAAGTTTGAACAGCTTATTGCTTACTTGCTATATTTTTGTGTTTTTAATTGCTCTGGAATTTATTGTGATATCTTACAATCATGATTTGTCTTTTGGCAGTTGTCAATCTAACATTGATAGATTTGCCTGGCTTAACTAAGGTTGCTGTAGGTATACTCATTTACTGTGTCCATTTATATTATGATAAAGTTAAAATTACATTCATTTTTATCTTTTGAATATTGCACTTATAGATGTTTGTTACTGACAGAGGGACAACCAGAGAGTATTGTTCAAGATATAGAAAACATGGTTCGTTCGTATATAGCAAAGGTAATACAGAAGTCCTTTTCCCTTAATTTTAAGATAAAACTCATCCTAATTATGATTATTCACTATTCATACGCCTTGAATGTTCAAGTATTTGTTGAAAAATCTTATGCTCTAGCTTAATTTGGTTCAGTCAAAATAAGGGGCCAAACAGTTTTACCAAATTGGTTTACTGGTCTTCCATGTAAAATTAGAGCATGCATATGGGAACAAACAACATTTCTACTTTATTCATCTTCTTGATGGTGTGATTGGAATGTGGAGGTTGCTTGTTACTTGAACTTTTGAGTAGAATTTTGCCTTGAACTTCATTGCAATTAAACAAATTTCATCATTTTATTCTTAATAAATGTATGCTTCTGTCTTACAGCCTAACTGCATAATTCTCGCATTAACTCCAGCGAATCAAGATGTAGCAACATCTGATGCTATCAAGATCGCAAGAGAAGTTGATCCTACTGGTATGCTTTCCATACAATCTTCCTGTTTTATTATCTGAGTATATAACCTTATATGGTTCTATGCATATGTTCTCCTGTTCATTTTGAATTGAGCCGTATCTTTGTCATATAGGTGAAAGGACATTTGGTGTGTTGACAAAGCTTGATTTAATGGATAGAGGAACTAATGCTTTGGATGTAAGACTTCTGGCCTTCTTTCCATTTCCTTTTTCCCTTTTTCCCTTTTTCCTTTTGTGGGTAGTACATTTCATTGTTTATTTTGTTCAGCTTTGATTATTGAGAATTTCTGTTTAGGTGGAAGCTACTTAACGATTATTGATGTGTCCATAGATGGTGAATTTTGGTTGCGAATATGTTTTATGCACTGAATGACCGTTGAATTGCTGTTTTACCAACTGTAGGACAGAAGAAAATGACTAATGTGAAAGTGCCTTATTGATGCAGAGGATTAATCTTTCTGAATAAAAATTATTGAGTTGATAGGTTCTGGAAGGAAGATCTTATAGGCTTGAACACCCTTGGGTTGGAATTGTGAACCGTTCACAAGCTGACATTAATTCAAATATGGACATGATTGCTGCAAGGAGGAGAGAGGGTGACTATTTTTCTACTAGTACAGAGTATGGACATTTGGCCAGCAAAATGGGTTCAGAGTATCTTGCAAAACTTCTCTCCAAGGTAATTCCCATTTTTTTAATTTAAGATTCTGTATACTTTTTACCCTAATTTTCTATTATGATATAGAATAATCTGGTTAGCTGTTTGTCTGAGTATGATTTCAGCATTTAGAGTCTGTAATTAAAGCTCGACTTCCAGCAATTGCTTCTATGATCAACAAAAGCATTGACGAACTTGAATCTGAATTGGATCAGCTTGGCAAACCTGTTGCTATTGATGCAAGGGTGAGGAACTTATGCGTGCTATCTCATTTTTCCTATATTTTTTTGAGGGAAAAAGATAAATATCCATTGATTAAAGATCATGATGACCAAAAGGTCAAGTATGAATAGTTCAAAGACCATACAAATGCATAGCTATGCTAAATCAAACTATGGCTAGAAATTAAAAAAACAGCCTCAAAACTAATATTTAATTAGAGAGAATTTCTGCTAGAGTATGAGTCTCAACCCCAAAAGCCTTAACTGAAGCCCAGCCCGTAAGAAAAAAGAGAGAAGAAGGTCCATATAGGCCCATCTCAAACAAGAGCCAGGCCCAAAGGCCCACCTTTCTCCCTTCTTTCATCCAGCCTCGGCCACCAAAGGACTTCTACGTTCCGCCGCCGTTGGGTCAATCCGGTGGCTTGCCTGGCCGTGATGCCATAGCGCTGCCGCGAGGAGGTAGCAACACCCTAGAACAAGTCTAGAGCAACCTGGTAGCCGCTGCTCTCAGACGTCACCAATCACAGACAATCTCAACCTCAAAAACTACCACCACCGTTGAGCCGCAGACCTTCCTCCGCCTTCTTTTACTACCCCTCAGCCGTCGTTGATCAGAAACCTCTGCCCTGAAAGAGCCTTCCTCTCCTTCGCAACCCTCTGCTTGCCTTTCGGCTTCGCTTCCTTGCGAAAACAGATCCGGGAAGACCCAGTTTCACCGCCCAAAAAGCCAAAGAACCGATCAACTCCACGATCTCTTCCGTTCACCCGTAAGAACACAGCGCCAAAGACGTCCTGTAGCAGATGAATAACCCGTCAGGCCGCCGCCGCCGCCGTACTGCACAAAACCTAGGGAAACCTAGGCTTCGGGAAAAGTGGAGCAAAGCTGCGTTTTTGCTTCCTTTTTTGGAAATGGATAGTTGATTATAAGCTTGTGAGTGATATATCTCTTTTTTTTCCTTTTTTCATATTAGTGGATCATATTTTGGTTTATTTTGTCTTGTATATTATGTTTCAGGCCCAGTTATATACTATCTTAGAGCTGTGCCGGGCATTTGATCGGATATTTAAGGAACACTTGGATGGAGGGTAGGGTAATCTAAACCCTTTTTAATATTTTTTTTTTTAAGTATATGAAGTAGAATCAATTCCATTAATCAATCTATCTATCTCTCATATACATGCTGTTTAGAAGCGGAGGCTAATACACCCTTTCTCAAGACATTCAATTTTTTTGATCTGGGACTCAATTTTCCATTTTGCTTATCAAAGAATTTATTTGATGTTTCCATTTAACTTATGAATGCAGTTTCTTTTTCGAAGTGATTCATTTCTCTTTCAGTGTCATGTCTTCTTTCCCAAGTGAGCACTCTTATGAATAAGAAAAATGGAAAGCAGTTAAATTCTAATATGGCATAGCCTGTGCTTTTTCATTATATTTGCATGCTCTGATGAATCTTCATCCGTGGCTCTGATTATTGATGTTAAATTATACCCTGAAAGTATGGAAGTGAGAAGAAAATCAAAAATTTATGTTTCCTCATGTTTTGCAAAATTGCAGACGACCTGGTGGTGATCGGATGTATACAGTATTTGAATACAAGTTACCAGTTGATTTGAGAAGGCTTCCTTTCGACCGTCATCTTTCATTCCAAAATGTAAGGAAAGCGGTCTCGCAGGCAGATGGTTACCAGCCTCATCTAATTGCTCCTGAGCAAGGTTATCGGCGCCTCATTGAGAGTTCACTCAACTTTTTTAGAGCCCCAGCCCAATCTTCAGTAGATGAAGTATGTGTTTACCATCCCATATAGCATATATTCTTGTTTCTGCAGCCATCAAAAGCAAGATTCATGTCAAATTAGTGACTGAGCTTATTAGCCATCCACGAACTTGCTATTTTCTGTTTTCTCAAAATATTGATCCAATACTGCAGGTTCACTTTCTTTTGAAGGAAATCGTGAGAATGTCAATCAGAGAAACTCAGGTTCCTTGCTTTGAATAATAAACTTTATTTCCAAGTACTGGTTTAGTAATGAGGGAAGTCATAAGTTTTGTTTTGGATTGAACAGGAGTTGAGGCGCTTCCCAACTCTTCAAGCAGAATTGGCAGCAGCCGCTTATGAAGCTCTGGAGAGGTTTCGGGAAGACAGCAAGAAAACGGTTTTGCGATTGGTGGACATGGAATCTTCATATCTGACAGTGGATTTCTTCCGGAAACTCCCTCAAGAAGTGGAGAGGGGAGAAGGACCTTTATCCGCAGCCTCTGAAGACCCTTATTCTGAAGGGCACTTCCGCAGGATTGGATCAAATGTTTCCTCCTATATTGGGATGGTGTCAGAGACACTGAGAAACTCTATACCAAAAGCTGTTGTTCATTGTCAAGTGAGGGAGGCTAACCGGTGTTTGCTCGATCACTTCTACACTCAACTCGGCAGAAAGGAGGTAATGCAACAATCATTTTGTCTCTCTTTAAATGATAAATGCACATCCAACTAAAAATGTTAATCTTACAGTTATTAGTAGTTCTCTGAATGAGTTTTGTTATCTCCTACAGGGGAAGCAACTTGCACAACTGCTTGATGAAAATCTTGAACTGATGGAGAGGAGACAACAATGTGCCAAGAGGCTTCAACTATGCAAGGCTGCGAGGGATGAAATTGACTCAGTTTCATGGTCTAGATGAATTTCTTGATCTTCAAAATAAGTATAGCTTGAAACATTCTGATCATTCTTAGAAGGTTCATGTCGTTGGCTTTGGTAGATAATTGGCTTGGTGATACCATAATAGTTTCATGTTGATATTTGAAAGGCCGATTTGGCTCGGAATTTAATTGTTCCTTCTTACGATAGCTGTAATTACAGTATACCAGATTGGTTGAACTTATAGTCTCTTTCATTCAGATTCAAGTCTCTATTCTAACAGTGAATAGAACAAATCCAGGTTATCAATAATTTGATAACAGTGAGGAATAATATAGCATCCCAGACATAGCAGCTACAGGTGAACCAGCGGAATAATATAGCATCATAGTTCTTGATAATAAGGGAGGGTTTTGCTTCCATTAATATGTGTTCTGGATTTCCGGTGGTTAACGCAATAACCGGCATACCAGCTGCAACTCCAGCTTTGATCCCCGAAACAGAATCCTGGCAAAGTGAAAACAGAACATCTCATAAGTTTCAACCTTTTCAACAGACAGATTTATTTTCTTAAGAGCATGACGTGAAGAAGAGACAGACCTCAAAGATAAAAGTGTGCTCTTTTGATGCCTTGATCGCTTCAAGACCCTTCAAGTAGGGCTCTGGATGAGGTTTGGCATGCTCACATTCATTCCCAAGAATAACAGCTTGGAGGCCAAGGATGGAGATCATTAGTTCAGCATTTGATCTGGGAGCATTAGTAACTGCAGCTCGTTTCAATCCACGATCTTCAACCCATTTCCTCACTTTATCGAGACCACTCACAGGCTTCAATTTGTCTCCAACCAATCTGTAGTTTACATCAAACAAACTATAAGATGGGAACCACATGATACTATAAGTGTAGGAAAGGTCAGGCTCTTACCTATGAAACATGGCTTCCTTGTCATCTGTTAACTTTATGCCTCGTTCAAAATCATCAGGAAAAGGTGGCCTGGCAATATTTTCATTGTGGTTACCAGAAATATTCTCAATATAGTAATCCTCAGTAATGGGAACCCCTCCATTGAAACCTATCTGTTAAATGTGACACTTCAGTTAAACAACTATCTCTACACTCAAAGATCTTTAAAATACATCATTTTGCATATATGCACCTTTGCAGGTAATATATGACTCCATACAGTTTATACAACACTATAAGATAAATGGTTGAAGCATCGTTTGTAGTTTTCATGGTTTGATGTGAATCTAACTAAAAACAATGAAGTATGACCACAGACATTCTAAATCTTTTCTTCATAACAGAGGCAGTTTCTCTTGAGGAACATAAAATTCTACCTCTTGAAGCACTTCACGGAAGGCAGCATAGTGAATTGGATCTGAATCACATACAGTTCCATCGATATCAAAGAGTACTGCTTCCACTGGAGAAAGTCCACAGAGAACGCTTTTGCTGGTAGCACACACCCACACCAAGAATGGGAAAAAGAATTAGTTAGCCATCAAACATCAGTACGGAAAGTCCAAAAGGAGAAAAACAAACAAACTAATATATTCATATGCAAGAAATCATTAACGCGTCATGTATGATACATTAAATCTCATTTACATCAGAAAAAAGGAAAAACAAAACAATCTCAGATTTACACAGTACAAAAAGGGTCAAGCTGACCAAATTCCTAGGGTGTAAAGTTGCGTTTTAGGATTTAATTTGTCAACATAAATGTCTCAGTTTTGAACATACTCTTTTGGTCTGGTCTGATTATTCTAAACTCTTCAGTATTAAGGTGTAAAACACAAAACTAATTGGGGGGGGGTATGTCCTAATTCATATAATGCTACTAGTAAATTTGGCCACTCGGGCAACGCCATTGGTTGTTTCTACCATGTCATTACTTCTACTATGTTCCGTTGATTTAATCCCTATGAGCTTCATGCAAGAGAAACCATGGAGAGTCCTGATCAATATGGACTGTTTAACCATGCTCATGTACTCATCAAGCCGAGACCGTACCAAGCTCTATACCTTTGAAGTTATAAACCCAACCCTTTAATATGACCGGTGTAGTAAAGTTGAACTGAATGCAACTCATCCTGTCCAATTCTAACCAAAATCCAACCCACTTAAGAACCTGCATGTTAAAATGCTCGATACAAAGCGCTTAGACATGCTTAGATATACATACGCATGTATTATAATTCAACAATTGATCAAAATCTCATTAAGAAAAGTATATTATATATATATCTGAACAAACAAAAATTAAGTTAGGAAGACAAAATGATACTGTCAGAGGCTTAAAGAACATGCCTTGACATTACAAACTCATCCAAGACATGAAATACATATCAACTGACATTCCAAAATGCTAGAAAAGATCACAGTAATACAATACTAAGCAGTCTCACTGTTTCTTTTCCATTTTGTGCTAATGCAAATACAATTGTGTAAAATGGGAACAGTCCAGATCAAATTCAACTGAATGTTGCAAAAAAATCAAGGAAAAACATAGAGGTACCTGTCCACACCAGAGGAAGCCGTCATAGTTTGATGGGCAGGGGAGATATTTCTCAAACGAATTTGGGTTCTGATCGAAATGGGTGGCAGAATGAGAAAGAGAGAATGGTGAAAGTATGAATAATGCAATCGAATTAACGATATTTATTCTCGTGCTTGTTATTTTTGTTTACACTTTGCCCCCCCCCCCCCCCCCCCCCCCCCCCAACTAATTCTGCAAAGTAAAAATTGATGCACCAAACGTTTTCGAATATTATCTAATTTAATTTCATCACACTTACAAAGCTGTTTTCTGTGTAAAACTAATAATTCAAACATTCTCAAATCTTTTCATTGTTGTAGACTGGTTTAGTTAGGAAGAGTGTTTTTGTCGACGAGTCTTAATCTAAATTTGATTCATGTTATAAGTAGTCATACGTTGTGTTACATGATCTATAAATCTCAAATGGAAATGTATATTTGAGTGTTGTGAAAATATATACATGTCTCACATTAACCCTTTAAGTCGAGATTGTAGATCTGCCCTAACGCGCATACAATGGTTGATAGTTAAATCAAAATTGGACAAACAAATAATTCAACTCTCATCATCAAATTTAATATTGCTAGTTACACTTACAAAACATAAAATATTACTAAATTGTTTGTGTTGTTAATATAAATATAAATAAAACTAATTTTCTAATATATGTAGTCGCAATCGACTTTTATAAAATAAAATAAAAGTAAGCTTATGTGGCATGTTCGAATGATTGTCTTAAGTCTCATTTCTTAAAATGTGGTTCACTTAGCATTATAGGAACCATCTAGAACTCATATGATATGTCAGCTTATGTGGCAAAGCCACGTAATTTAATGAAACATTATGATTATATGATGTATATGTCATAGAAGTTGACACATAAGATGGGCTCTGCGTAATCACTGTGGTTCATCGACTGATAGAGCATTGCTCTAACATGAAAGTGACAAGCTAAGAATATTCGCGCTACATTAAAAAAAATTGCGCTAGACACAAAATAACCTAATCTAGTGCCACTCTATTTACATCAAATTCTACAGTTACCTTGTCACAATCACCGCAAGGCCAATCTTTTCGGTACAAACACAAAATTGTACTATCTTACTCCCAATCCATATTACACCATCATAATATCACTGAATTTGGAGCTTATATTACTCTTTTATTACTTTTAAAAGAATTTTATTCACATACAAAATTTCTTTATGCACACTCCCATGTTTTAAAATTTCTTTATCCCCTTTCTTGAAGATCAACAAAATGAAAACGTAAGTATGTAACAAACAAGAAAAACAAGAACTTTCACCTAAAACTAGAGATGAGAACGACCAAGATCCCACATTCAATAACAGGACATGTAATTTATAAAATCCACTTAACAAATTTCTCATCCTCCGATCAATTTTTTTTTTATGGATTTGATTGGTTGAAATAACAAATTCAGTTCGAATGCTAAGCTTTTGAATTTCTATACGTATTTATGATTCTAAGAAATATGCATTCTGCAAGCTTAGCTTCTAGTGACAACAGATTTCTATATTATTTTGATTGATTGAAAATCTTGAAGTTTATTTGAATGAGAAAATTAACAAAAAAAAAGGTTCAAAATCAATTAGTTTAAGCTTCATTTGCTTAACAATTCGATTTGATTTTACTTGAAGAATTTGTGGTAAAACAGAGTGTTAGTGAAGATCATCAACTTGTTTGGAATCGGTTTGGCAGAAGGAAGAAGAAGATTGATAAAAATGGTGGGTATTAAGAAAAATAAAAAGGTCATAAGCAGAAGTTTGATGAAATTTTTTTGACAATAAATATATAATGAGTTTTTGAATCATGACAACCAAACAATCGGTATCATAATTGATGGATTTCAGAGGATGTAAGTGTAACTTAATTCACAAACTTTCGTGATAAGAAGATCAAGCAAGATGAACTAGAAATCGATTTATACGAGATCAGTACACATCGAATTTCATTAAGAAACAGGCGGCTCGTTTAGGGTTCTCGCCTGAGGTGGATGTGGATGGGGAGGCGGTGGCGGCCAGGCAGTCAACTGTGTCGAAGAGGAAAAACAAGAATGTGTTGCAGCAGATAATCAGTGAAAGGCGAAAGCTAGAACCAAAGAGTAAGAGATTGTCCTTCCTCAATGCCTGAGGAGGACTATAAGGAGGAACCTTTGGCTGCGAAATACTAGACTGAAAGGCAAAGGCAGTGAACACATTGGAGTTGTTATCTGTGTTGTGTTGCGAGTTTAGGGGTGAAGGGTTTGGTGATAGTAATTTGAGGTTTGCTATTGTTAAGGTTTGATTGAGGCTTGAATTTGGTAACTGAGTTTTGATTAAATTCTGGCTTTTGTATGGGAACTGTGGATTTGGTGAGATAGATTGAATCAGAAATGTAGTGATGTTAATCTATCTGTTTTGATTTTGTTTAAGGTGTGTTTCTGCATAAACCGGGAGGGCCATGCGGAATCACTGTGAAACACTAATATGAACAATCACAAGTAAGGCAAGGACATATAGTGGTTCACCATGCCTCAGGGGACATGGCTACGTCCACTTACGAATCAACTATCATGGCCAATGAAGTTTGGTATTTTTGGCTGATTATTAAGTTAGAATCCGGCCATTGGATTTTATTTTGGTGGAAGGTGATTTTAAGGATGTCGGTGAAATTTGTGGAGTTTTGAGGTTGGCAGTGGATTTAAGATTTTAGAGTGTTAGGCTTGGTTGAGCGGGCGAAGCATATTTAATTATGCATGTTTTGCTGTAAGCGTCGGTGTTTTATTTAAGGTTTTATTTATTTGGAACAGGACGTGAGGAGGCTCGAGCGGAAGAGACCTCCGACCGACATCAGGCTTAGGACTAACCTGTGAGTGGACCTTTGTTTTAAATTATTGTGTTCGAAATGCTTTATCGTTTTGAATGATTTTCTGTTGTTGGATATTTCCCGAAATTGAGAATTTCGGTGATTATACTCTTTTATGAGAATAATATGTATATGATTAAATGCTAGCTAGCTATATGTGATTTCCCCCATACCGAGGTACAATTCCGGTATGGGTGACGTGAGCGTCAGACGCGAGCGTCGTAGCCCTGTGTGACTTTCTAATTTCGTATTCATTTATTCATAGATTTCGTACAAGGAGTAAGCACGTATATATATACCACTCGGCCGCTTTCCCCCAGCCTGAGGTACAATTTCAGTGTGGGGTGACGTGAGCGTTAAACGCAAACGCAGTAGCTTTGTATGATATCTACTTTATTCAAGTTGTTCATAGATATCGTACAAAGGGTTAGGTGAGTGTGCATACATACTATATATATAATATCCTGGTCTGAGAGGCAATTTCTTAAAGTTTGGGAGTCTAGCCAGGCTGGACCCCAGTTCAGAATCTTTCTAGTTGAGCTCTTGTTTTTGCCGCTGATGAGACGTTTTCTTGGAAAGCATTTTTGGGGAAATATTTATTTGTTGTCGTAATCGTTTTGTCCACTCACTCTGACGTGTGGAATATTTTCCCCTGTGCTCTTCGTTTTTAAAAATGTCTAGTCTGCAGAGTTCGCGTGAGGTCTAGTAGGAGACGTCGAGGCATAGCCACTCATCTATCCGCTACATTTTGCCAGTAGGTTACATGTTAATCTACTAGAGGTTTGTTAGCTTTTACTGTATATTATTTTATTTTATTTTTAGTAGCTCTGAATACTGTTGTAATTCTTCTGTGTAATATTTATTCTTGCTACTTTTGGATTGTAGCGGAGGATTTATTTTAGAGTAAAAAGGTGGTTCTTAAATTCTTATAAGTTAGGGTTGTCCATTTTCGAGGGAGGTTTGTTGAGTCTTCGGTAAATTTTCCTTGGAGGTGGTCCCCGCAGGACTCATCTCGGGTTTCGGGATGAAATTCGGGGCGGGTCTTGACAGAACGAGTGCGTCCAGACCAGGTCAGACGCAAGTTTTTCAAGGTTGCATATGATCTATGTTTTCTCATATATAGATTATAGTTCTTAAATTTTCCTTTTATTTCCCTTATATGCTTAGAATAATTTCCTATAATATATTCTCTATTGTGATTATAATTTGTTCGCTATTGTGATTATAATCTATTCGCTATTGTGATTATAGGCTCACGTTATGATGTTAAAAGAGCAAGATTTATGTAATGAGGGTACTACCCAACTTGAATCATTGATCTTATTAGCCTTATGTAAGGAAGAGAGTAGATCGATTCATGATGTTACGTCTAGGGGCGGGTAATTTGCACCAAATATGCGGTTATCGAGTCGAATCGCACCTTAAAATAAGATTCGGTAACCGCACTAAACTAAAATTGTGTCGTTTTATGATCACACCGCACCAAACCGCATTAAAGCAATTCGGTTGCGGTTTCAAGTCATAAACCCTCTTATTTAAACCAAACCGCACCGAATTACATTTTTCTTATATTTTATTTATCTATTGATGAAAGTTTTGGTTTGTAACATATAAAAAATTCATTTATGTTGACAGAAGAGATTGGGTCTATATGGGTTGCTGCCACCAAACCGGCGATCACCTTGGGATGAGGACTGGAAAGCGGCAGCGCTAATATCCGGCCAGAGATGGGATCAACTAGATCGGTGGTGGTTACGGTTGCCTGGGTTTGATCTTGGGAGGGATAAATACCTTGACCGGCGTATTGGGACACCGACACGAATGCTGATCTCCGGTGGTGGAGATGGTGACGTCGTCCGTGGTCAGAGGGAGAGAGCTCGAGCGAGACGGTGGATGCCTTCTTGCTGCATAACTAGAGTTCGGCTGTGGCAGAATGGTAATTGGGCTTGGGCTTCAGCCTTGGCCCAAGTCTTTATTTCCTTTATGTTTTATTTCTATGTTTTTGTTAGGCTTTTTTGCATTGCAATTTTAGTGATAAGCGGTTTTATACCACAAATAATACCCTCTCTATACGATAGGGCACAAATGGTGTTGTGTCGGTCTATGCACCTTGTGTGCCTCAGATGTTCTAGGTAGGTGACGTGTCCTTTGTCTGGTCAAATGGACACAGCTAGTGGCAGGATGAAACTAAGTGTCGTTGGGTTTATTCTTCGACGACAACATAGTAGGAAAGCTGCAACATTGAACATTAGGATATGTAATCGTGTTACATGTCTACTGATCTTTCTATTATGTCATCACTGTGACAAAACAAATAGAGACGCCAGTAGAGTAGTACTTTTTGCTAGTTGGTGCTTGTTAGAATACATGTACTTTGTAGAAATTCTCAATATTATTTCGAAACTTCTAGATGCTTATTGTAATCAGGGGTTTAGGCTTCATGTCCCCTCTTTTATTTGACAGTTTCATTAATGAATGCTTAAGAACAGCTGCACCAGCCTTTTGTTTCAAAAAAAAAAAGTTTGCATATGCAAGTTGCTATATTTGAATGATAGTTGATATATATATATATATATATATATATATATATGTGTGTGTGTGTGTGTGTTTGTTAAGTAATCAAATATGGTATTTTAGTTAGTTATTTGATATGAATGATATTTGTAGATTAATATGGACTCTAAAAATACATTTTATGCCTTACTGACATTGTTAGGTAAAAATAAGCATAACTTTTGGTAACCATTTCTTGCTTAAATAAATAAATTGATTTCACACTAAAATTGACCTGCACAACACTGAAAAATGGTGTAACTGAAATAATCGGTTCAACCTTTTGAAATGCGATTTCTGTTCGAAATATTGTAAAACCAAAAAAAGCGATTCGGTTGCGGCTTGAGCCTTAAACCGATCCGAACCGAACCGCGCCCACCCCTAATAACCTCTATCTTTAGAATGAAACACCCCCATTAACTCAAAAAAGCATTGATTAATGATCTTAATTTATGGTTCATCCTTCTAAACATAATTTTGTTTAAATATGACAAATAAGATAATCTTGAGATTCTTATCTAGTCGTAGAATAAAGATTCAGAGAATAAAGATGTATTTTATTGCTTAATGTTTTGTAGCTTTATGCCGTTAATAAGTTCCTCTATGATAGGACAATGTGAGTTTAGTCCTAGTAAGTGCACGCAGCATGCTATGACTGCTCTAAGGAGGCAACGAGTTCTTTGCATAGTTAAATGGATGCAGTCATTTTATGACAGAGCAAAACTTGAGCATAAAGGTAAAACATATATATTTTATGATTCTCTTTGAGCTTTAACTTTCTGTTATGTTGCCATGTTTTGGTTAAAGCAAATGAAATAGTCAATTATGCACTCTTTGTTAAATGAGTCTTGTTATAATATTTAGGTGATGTAGGATCTCTTGATATTGTTTTGAGATGTTCTTATACTATAAGGTTTAAGCTTAATGTCCTTTTATATTCTATAATTTCATTAATAATAACGGCGTGAGTCTGCTATTCTAACCATTATCTTCATCAACAAAAGAAGGATGATTGACATAAAACAAAAATGGGAATTTTAATATTGAAATTTTATTTGAAAAAAGAAAAGAGACAATTGTTTGAGCTCCTAATCCGTTACCTGTCACACACATACAGTCCAGCTAATACAAAACGTAGCTTGAAGAGTCTTTCTTCATTGCGTTGATCCCAAAACGTCACTCGACTCGTGGACACATTGAACTCGTTTAGACTTTAGACTTTAGACTTTAGACCTCTCCCTCTCTCTCTCTCTGCCCAATTCTACCAAAACAAATAAAAAAGAAACAAACAAGCGAAGAAAAAGGAAAAGCTAACCAAAGACTCTAAAGCAAGCAGGGCGACAAAGCACAAAACCATTCTCTGACACTGAACAAAAGCGAAGCTTCCTTTTTCCCACTCATTTGAGTCATTTCCCATTTTCATCTCTGCCTCTGTTCTCTGTCGTTTTCGCTTCGAGGGTGGCCAAAGCTGTAAGCTTTCTCAAGCTCTTGTCCTCTTGAAGTTTGTTTTGAATTCGGAATTGGAGTTCTGTTACTTTATTTTGCTGTTGTTGGTATTTCAATGTGGAGTTCATTGTTTGCTTCAGTTTTGATTGCTAAAGTTTGATTCTTTGATACTGTTTTTCATATGAATTCAAGAATAATGGTTTGGGCAATGAGAGCTTTATAGTTGAGGATGCTGTATCTTTTTGTTTGATTCTTCTGGGATGCGGTAGTATTGCATTATATGATTTCATTTTGAATGTGTTGTTACAAAGTTTGAAACTTTATGTGGATTTTGGGGAGGCATGAATTTGGTGGAGATATAGTTTAAGAACTGTTTATATTTGAGTTTTGATCCAAATGCTTAGTTAGAAATGCCAAGGATTGTCATTAATTTGTAAAAACTGCAAAAAAAACGAAAAGAGAAATCAATGATTTTACTGGAGCACTTCAAATCTGTTATTATTGTATTGTATTTGTGGACATTCTAAAAGTTTTTTTCGAGAGGAATAAGACTATAGGAGTGTAATATCAGTTTTTAAACTGTTATCCTATAGGATTGTTCCAAATCCTTTAGACATTAATTTCATTATCATCTTTAACATTATTGTGCTGTTGCTTGATAACTTTTAATGCTACTGGACAATAAACGCTGCAATGTTCCTGAGGATCGTGTGCTGAACTTGATATTCTACTGAGAAGTATGTGACTGTTACTGCCTTCTGAGACTGAGCTAGACTTATATTCAATCCATATGCATTTGACAGAAATGTTAATAATCTGTCTCTTTGAGTGGTAATGTCTCCGTCACACTTGAAATGGTATGCTTGGTGTTGTATTCTGGTGGGGCATGTTTGCATTTCTGCCCTGTCTCTTACTTCAGAGCAGCACATAAGTTCAGGCACTGTGTCAGAAGACTGGATGAAAGGTTTGGGGTCACATATAAGTGATATAAGTGATGGCTCTGAAAGCAGTACCTCGACTTATGTTGCAACAATGTTATCATCTCCATTAAATAAACCAGTATCTTGTGAGGACCTGGAAGGTGTTGGATCATTCAATACCACATGCTTGTTAAACTCAAACTTGTCTTTCTATTCTGATCTTCACATATGTGGTACTGGAAACCTGGAGATACTCCCTCATGTATCACTTATTTGTCCACTTGAAGGCTGCATGATTACCTTTAACATGTCTGGAAATGTTAAAATTGGTCAATTTGCGGCTATTGTTGCTGGTTCTGTGGTTTTTGTGGCTGCCAATCTGACTATGGAGTATAATTCTTCTATAAATACAACATCTTTGGGTGGACCACCGCCTTCTCAAACTAGTGGAACTCCAGTGGGCTATGAGGGAGGTGGTGGAGGGCATGGTGGCCGAGGTGCTTCTTGCTTGAAAAATAATCAGACAAGCTTTTGGGGTGGTGATGTTTATACTTGGTCAAAATTGTCCGAGCCATGGAGCTATGGGAGCAAGGGTGGAGGCACATCTACCAAACATCCATTTGGAGGTAATGGTGGAGGACGTATCAAGCTTCAAGTGAAGGATATGTTATATCTAAATGGATCTGTAACTGTAGAAGGAGGGGACGGCGGGACAACTGGTGGAGGAGGATCTGGTGGAAGTATTTTTATACATGCTGTCAAGTTGTGAGTATATACTGTTTCATTTGATAAAATGCTTTACTATTTAATTTCCTCTCCTAGCAACTAGCTCTATTGGGCGCCGTGAGAAACTTAGGATCTATAATGCTTGGACAGACCAATTTTTATTTTTAAATAGTACTTTAACATATCAAATTTGGTGGCATAAATTGATAAATATAGTGCATCCATGTGTTTTTTGAACTCAAGAATTTTCTTGATTCTACTAAAATCCAGACTTTATTGATGTAGTTTGTGTTGTAAATTATTGTACTAACTTACCATGGGATAGTGAAAACAGGGAATAGGAAAGATAGTTTCGTACATTATCTAGTGGGAATGGGAAAGTATATTAGTTACTGTTTCTGAAGTGAATATACGATAGTTTCAATAGGTATTGTGTGAATTTAAATACAATAAAGTAAAGAAACCGTGTGTAAGAGGGAAAACTGTAGGAGAAACTGTACGATGGTATTTAGTGGGGCCATATTTATAATGTAGATAAGAAAGATAATGAATTAGGGACTTAGAAGCTGAACCGATATAGCTTACAGTACGATAGTCTATTTATGGAAGTACACCATTTTAACTCAGTGTAACACTCTACTCAACATGATTACATTTAACATTGTACTATATGGGTTCCAAATTCTATGTTAATATCTCTCTGTTGTGATATTCTATATTACCCATTTGATATTCACTTAGAGATACGTTAACACAGCTACACAAAACAAATTGCTTCTTGTATTCACTTCCACTTATATAATTGCCAAAATCTATGATCCCCTCTTAACATTCTTGCCACTCAAGGATCTTCTGCTTTGTTCTGATGAACACCTAATCTTTTTTTCTATTTAAAGAATTTAATTACTTGGACTGCAATACTTACTAAAAGAATTCCTCTGAGTAAATTCAATTGTTTGCATTTTCTTACGTCACATAGGAAGGGATATGGTACAATAAGTGCTGCTGGTGGAAGAGGATGGGGTGGAGGTGGTGGTGGAAGGATTTCACTTGATTGTTACAGCATACAAGAAGATGTAAAAGTCACTGTTCATGGTTCGTACTCATCTAGTTTTAGAAACAGTAAAACTTTGAATTTCAAATATTTGGTTCTTATTTGCTAGGAACTTTATGAATCTGAATAATGGTTGTTTTACAAATGGGTCGAGCTAATTCTTTAGTTGTTCTCTTTTTCTGGAAAGTAAAAGCCTAGCTGTTCTATGCTACCTCTTTTTAGTGGACTTGTTCTTCACTGCTTGTACTTTTTTTTCCTTTCATTAAGTTCTTGTTTCTAGAAAAAAAAATCAGCATCTGTTCGCTGGTAGGCAGTATCACACATCTGAAACCATCCTACTGTAAGTAGACAGTTTAACCTAGATGCATCAAATCCTTAACAAATAAAGATTTAGAGAAGGGAAGAAGAACAATTTGAGGGAGTGGGGGATGTTCTAATAACTCCCTAGTGTTTGAAACCTAGTCTAGAGACTCATAACTGCATGCTTAGGCTTATATTCAACTTATTAATAAATAAGATGTTTACATTCTCCGGTCCTAGAATATAACTCTTGTTGGGAATTTTTTATATGCCTTTACTTCTGTTGATCTGTTTTCATGGATATTGGAGCTTAGTTTTATTATTTCAGGTGGTTTAAGTATTGGCTGTCCTGGGAATTCGGGAGCAGCTGGCACATACTTTAATGCAGATCTGCTTAGTTTAAGAGTTGGAAATGACAATATCACAACAGAAACTGAAACCCCTTTGCTTGATTTTTCTACCACCCCGCTATGGTCACATGTTTTTGTGGAGAATAGTGCAAAAGTGTTAGTTCCACTGCTGTGGACCAGAGTTCAGGTTGCCAACTTTTAGTATACTCAAGTAAATTTTTGTTTTCCACAAGTTGATCTTCATGTAAATTTTTTATTTTTTATTTTTTTTATCAACTATTATAGTTGCAAAGTTTATCATGTGAAATCATAATATTTGATTGTGGGATATCCATCTACTTCATTTTGGCATCTGTTTATTATTGCACTGATTAGGCACTATTTCATGTTTTCTTTTAAAAAGTAATAATAATTCTTACTCAATGCCAAGTCCTTTTTCATCATCTGTATATAAATATGTAAGTTGTAATATCTCTTGTTTGATTGTGAAGGTGAGAGGCCAAGTTAGTTTATACCGTGGAGGCAGCATCATCTTTGGACTGTCTGAGTTTCCGGTCTCTGAATTTGAACTTGTTGCCGAAGAGCTTTTGATGAGTGATTCCATCATAAAGGTACATAGTTCTATACCACCCACCCAGGTGCGCAATGTATCCATCTGGATGAACACAGAAAGAGATTGAGGAAAGCTGATTAAGATTTTAAATAGAATTTAATCAAAAATTGTACCTAACCAAGAGTATCAAAACCTACATAACCCCTAAGGGGACACCATGCTCAAAAAAGGAACTAGCTTTCCTACACTTTAAGTTGTGTCTGTAGCAAAAATTTATACATGCTTTCTCTGAGTTATTCAGTAATCACGAGCGTCTTCTTGTTGTGCTTACTCATGACTTTATTTCTCCTCATGTACTATTTGGGCTGAGTATTTCCTTTCTCAGTTTCACTTCTAAATGTAAGGTGTGTAATTTAGCATTTGAGCCTTTTGTACTATCTGTCAATTTGTTTGGGTTCTTATTTATCAATTTTACAAACTAATTTGGTCTTATGATGCAAGATATGCATGTGATTCCAAGTATAAAATCTATATGAAGTTCTTCTTATAAAGCTCTAGAAACTCTCTTGTTTCTCTGTTAAGAGTCTAAGAAAATACCTTAATGTAAATGAAGGTTTTTGGTGCATTTAGAGTTGCTGTCAAGATGTTACTCATGTGGAACTCCAAAATTGAAATAAATGGAGGTGGAAATACCATTGTTACTTCTTCAGTTCTTGAAGTTAGGAATCTCATTGAAATGAGGGTATGATTCTCTGAACTTCATTCTTGTTTATGTTTTATGAATTGAAATATGTATCTGTTCTTGAATGAAGAGCTGAGTTGGTGCTTTGTCTTTTGCAGCATAAGTCTGTCGTTAGCTCAAATAAAAACTTAGGTGTTTATGGTCAAGGACTACTGAAGTTGACTGGTCATGGAGATACAATAAAAGCCCAGCGTCTTTCCTTGTCTCTCTTTTATAATGTAACAGTAAGTTGGTGTATACATTTGTTGTTATATTAATTGAGCTCTCTCAGTACCTTCTATTGTGCTGCTACTTTCCCATTCTAATTGCACTGCTGTGATTATATAAATAAAAAATAAAAATAAAAAGAAGTAGAAGAAGAAGACAAAACAGAGAAAATTAAAATCATCTCAGAGATTTAAAAAGTTTTAATATTGATACACCATATCTTCTACATTCTATTGATGTATTCTAATCAGAACAAAAAGACTACCATTCCTTATTCACTAGTGGGTTTTAATTTCTATACAAGCCAACTGTGTGATATTTGGCAACCTATGGCATGCATCTCTTAAATGTGCCAACACCTTGATTAGAATTTATCCCCATTTAGAATTATTGAAATGGTTATATTTACACACTTTCAGAATGTGACAAGTTTTACATCATCAAGTTTGTGTCTCTCCTGATCAAAACTTATCTACTCCTACTTCCATATATAATTCTGTTGTTACTTTGTCCGCCTTTCTTTTTTATGGTTGTACAAATCTAGAATTCCATTTGGATGCAACCGCTGCTCAACATTTCATACTTAAAACAGGTTGGTGCTGGTTCTCTACTCCAGGCTCCTACAGATGATGATGCAAGCCGAAAAGTGTGAGTATCAGTTTAGGGCTTGTTGCTTTATGATTATCGTTTCTTATTTATCACCGAGAGAAGTTTATTGAAAGTTATTCCTCGGTTCCACTTTGTAGGGTAACAAAATCCCTATGCGATAGTAAGACATGCCCATTGGATTTGATTACCCCACCAGATGATTGCCATGTCAATTACACACTTTCCTTTTCCCTTCAAGTAAGTACTAGAATTCATTAGAAGTTAATGAAGTTGATTGATGAACATTCAAAATTAGAATCTCCTTCACAATAATTTAATCATGCTTGATTTATGGTTTAGTATGCAAGGACCTTTGTACAATGTGAATTTCTAGTTCATTGATTGGGTGAAGTTTGTTTCTACCCATGGCACCTTCCCTGTCTCAAACTTAATTAGCATTTTATATTTATTCAAGTGAAAAATTCTTTACCATAGCTCATTTCTTTGAATCGGAATATTCAATTTACAATAGTTTTGAGTCTTACACTACCATAATGAATGACCATTTATAGACAAATTAAAATCAAACTTATCAGGTTAATTTTCTGGCTTCAATCTTTAATCCAATCGACTCTGTCCTGATGGGTTACTCTAAAAGTATCAATTTGTGGGTTGGGTAACAGGTATTGCTGTTGACATATATTTTCCTTTGGCACTTCACAGATTTGTCGCGTAGAGGATCTTCTTGTTCATGGCGTTGTCAAGGGAAGTATTGTTCACATCCACAGGGCTAGGACTATTATCATTGCTACTGATGGCCGGATCACTGCATCTGAACTAGGTAAATGAGGTTATTCTTGAAATAAGTTGCAAAGCTTTAAGGCATCTGATTACATTTATTCATCTTATTTTCAGGTTGCAGTAAAGGTATTGGAAAGGGAAACTATTTAAATGGAGCTGGTAGTGGTGCTGGACATGGAGGAAGAGGGGGCTCGGGTTACTTTAATGGTAGGGTCAGCAATGGCGGTAATGAATACGGTGATGCTAATTTCCCATGTGAATTAGGGAGTGGAGCTGAGGATGCCAATCATTCATATGGAAATGTGGTTGGAGGGGGAATGATAGGTAAGTAAATTTGAATTAACTGCTTGCCGCATCCTCACTGTTTAATTTTGGGGTTAGTTGTATACTTGCAAGCTTCCCCATTGAATTAGAGCATCTTGTAAAAATCCTTGCAACCTAACAACACAAGTTAATTCCACATTTTGGTTTCTAGTTGTTAAGAGGCTGGCCATGTGAAAGTGAGTGTTAGATATTAAATAATTGTTGGCTCGCATCCTAATGATTTAAGCTTTTAGATATGGTGGCAAACTAGTATTTGATATTAAGAATTTCCAACCCCCTTACCACACACATTTACACAACAAAAGGGAGTATGGTTTGTTATGTGTTTACTATATAAGATTATTTGACATTATACCTGGAATATTCTTTTGATTCATATTTATATTGCTTGCTAGTGATGGGATCCATCCAGTGGCCACTTTTAAGGCTTGATGTCTATGGATCTTTGAGTGCTGATGGTCAAAGCTTTGATAAAGCAGCTAGAAACGATAATGGTACTTTAATTGGCGGGCTTGGTGGAGGTTCAGGTGGGACAATCCTTCTTTTCCTTCAGGAGCTGAGATTACTTGCAAAGAATTCATCGTTGTCTGTAGTGGGAGGCAAAGGTGGTCCACGAGGTGGAGGTGGGGGTGGCGGTGGAAGAGTTCATTTTCATTGGTCTAAGATAGATTTCAGGGATGAATATACTCCATTTGCAAGTATAAGTGGCTTCATTAACAGAAGGTATGCTTTGGTGTCACCGCTATATGAAATTGCACATCAGTACAGTTTTGCTGCTGCTACCTACCATATCTTCGAGTATATAATATCCGTGTTAAATGATTCATGTGTAGTGAACACCATAAGCATGGTGTTTGTGGCTTATATTCCAACGTCGAAACTGTTCCTCGATTCTGTTTCACTTCCCCGGCCTACTGTTGTGATGATTTTATATGCTATATGGCATGGATGGTCATCTTGTCTATCATCTCATCCCAGAATTGACTAATGTTTATCAAGAGGATTAAATTCCACATTATGTTTAATGTTGTATGAGCAACTAATGATTTTTTTAAGTTGAGAACATACCATACCCATAGCTCAAGGTGATTATGACAGTCTGGATATTTCCTTCATTCCTTCTTCAGATTCTTAACTACTACTAAGCAAGCGATATCAAAATGCCTGTAATAACTGTTTGCACTCACCTATTAAAAGCAGTGTTACCAAAATTTGTGAATATTTGTTAAATTTAGAATTTTTATGTTGCAGTTAATATCTGATCACACCACATAGAACTGTTACTTCCATTACTTTCTTGATAACTAATAATAGTAACACTATTACATCAGACATATTGCACAATAACAGCCTATTACTTGCTTTCTGATATGTATTAGTGGAGGTGATGGAGATGATGGAGGTCGTCATGGGTATGATGGAACTATTACTGGGAAGAAATGCCCTAAGGGCCTTTATGGCACCTTCTGCAAGGTAAAGATCTTCACTGTACATGTCTTGCTATTATTTATTTCTTTTATTGTTGGAGAAGTGGTATCCAACAAATTTATCATGATATAACCTTTTGAGAGTAATCAAATCAGGGTACTTGATAGACTTGGACGTGACTAGTGACAAATGTTAATAGCTTGAGATATTAAGAAACTTTCTACAACATACAGTGGAAGCTGCCATGGACCCTTAACTCTAGAGTCCGTGTACACAGTAGAAGCTTTTGTTTTTGTTTTTGTTTTTATTAGATAGCAAATATTATTTGTTCAGTGAAAGATGGAACTCAAATTGCATATAATCTTTATTAGGTATGTAATGAAGCAAGTACACAATTCTAGCCTTCTAGGGTTATGGCAGACATCATAATACATGTAAAGCAAAGATTTAGAAAAAGAAACTGTACTCTGAGTCACTCTTAATAATGAATTTAGTATTGGCTCTTTTGTCATGCTGGGATTATTTTTCTGTTTGGCCATTGTGTTGTACATTTCAACGAAAAAACATTCCTTTTTTACTATTATTCTTTTCCTTCTTTTTGTCAGGAATGTCCTGTTGGCACATATAAGAATGTTGATGGCTCTGATGCTCGTCTTTGTACTCCTTGTTCTGTTGACCTTCTTCCACGACGTGCTGGATTCATTTATGTGCGAGGTACTTTGATGATTGTGATTTTGTTTTTAATTGTTGAGTCTCTTCTGTTCCTTTCAAATTTTTGCCACTGGGCGTTCATCTCACAGAAAGATGCACACTTGCTGCAGGAGGGGTGACTCATCCATCATGTCCCTATAAATGCATATCTGAAAAATATGGGATGCCGAATTGCTATACTCCTCTTGAGGAGCTTTTGTATACCTTTGGGGGGCCCTGGCCTTTTGCAATTTTATTGTCATGCATTTTGGTGCTTCTGGGTCTATTACTAAGTACTTTGAGAATCAAACTTGTTGAGTCATGTTCTCCCGATAGAGCAGGTTCAGTTGAAGACCATAATCATCATCATCATTTTCCCTCCCTTCTTTCCTTATCTGAGGTACTCTTCATGCAACGAATTTCTTTATTTCCATTTTATGGTTTAAGAGCTGTGATTTGACTTGCTGAATTTATGACACAATGTCCTGCACTTTCTCCTGTTCTCTTTGTTAAAATATGATACCGTAGGTGCGAGGAACCCGAGTTGAAGAAACTCAAAGCCATGTTCATCGCATGTACTTCATGGGTCCTAATACATTCAGAGAACCTTGGCATCTTCCTTATTCTCCTCCAGATGCAATCATTGAAATTGTGTAAGAAACTGACTCAGGCTAGAAGTTTATATAATTGGATAATAATCTCAGAGTGATACTTTGAGTTATTAACCTGGAACTGGGGTTAGGTTAAGTATCGACCGTTATGATCAACGCACTTGACGCAAGCAAACTCATTGGTTTTATTATCGAACTGAAAATTTATTCTTCCAGGGTTCTTTTTCTTTTCAAATGAACACACTAATTGAAATCCCCCACATTAGAGTAGCATCAACTTGCTCTCTTTTATGTCTTAATATGATTATTTATGTCCGTGCTACAGGTACGAAGATGCATTTAACAGGTTCATTGATGAGATCAATTCTGTTGCTGCTTATGACTGGTGGGAAGGGTCTGTTCATAGTATACTTTCAATTCTTGCATATCCTTGTTCTTGGTCCTGGAAAGAGTGGCGGCAAAGAAATAAAGTTCATCGCCTTCAGGAATATGTAAAGTCTGAATATGACCATTCATGTCTCCGCTCTTGCAGATCTCGAGCCTTGTACAAAGGGATGAAGGTTTTACTCTTTGTTTTTATATAACCTTCCCCAGTGTTCAATTTTGTAGTTACAGTTATTACTCTTTTCAAAATTTATCTTCGTATTTGGTATGTTTCTGAGGTTGCTACTGGTTGACAGTTGACACTGATTAACATTTGCAATATTTTTCAGTCTGATGCTCATTTTAGCAGAAGTGCATACTTCATAAAAATTTTAACCACCCAAATTTCTTGTAACACTTAATTTGAACTATGTCCAGCATTTTGATGTAAGAGGGCTCAAGTTTTGTAATTCTTCTCTTCAGCATTCAGATGCAAATTTTGCTCCCCCTCTCCCTCCCTCCCTCCTTGCTTGTTCTTTTACCATTCCTCCTACTTAGTACTTCAGATAATTCCTACAGTGTATCCTTTACTAGACATCAACGTTACTCTATATCAGACAGTAACTTTAAGCTCAGTTTTCTGTTACTGATGATTTAAAATTGGTTTTTAATCTTCATGATTGAAATTCATGCAGGTTGGAGCAACACCAGACTTGATGGTAGCATATATTGATTTTTTCCTTGGTGGTGATGAGAAGCGTCTGGAATTGGTGTCAATCATCCAGAAGAGGTTCCCCATGTGCATTATCTTTGGTGGTGATGGCAGCTATATGTCACCTTATAATCTTCACAGTGATTCATTGTTGACCAATCTCCTTGGCCAGGCATGATATCTATAATCTTTAATATTAATTATTTTAAGGTGTTTATAATCATTTCTGAATTATGTTATACTGTTCACAGCATGTCCCAGAAACCGTTTGGAATCATTTGGTATCTGGTTTGAATGCTCAATTGAGGATGGTGAAGCATGGATGTATTCGTACTCACCTAATTCCTGTTATTAATTGGATAAACAGCCACGCAAACCCTCAACTTGAGTTCCATGGGGTTAAAATTGAGCTTTTATGGTTTCAAGCAACAGCTTCTGGTTATTATCAGCTGGGTATATTGGTAATAGTTGGGGATTATCCTCTTCAAAGTGTGCACCAGTCGAATACGTGGTATAGAAGTAATAATGAGCTGCCAAGGTAACTCTAACTAATTGATGTGCTTACATTTCTTAAAGAAATCCATCAA
Source organism: Fragaria x ananassa (assembly GCA_034370585.1). Classification (NCBI taxonomy): domain Eukaryota; kingdom Viridiplantae; phylum Streptophyta; class Magnoliopsida; order Rosales; family Rosaceae; genus Fragaria; species Fragaria x ananassa. Next base: position 11,686,203 of record CP139756.1, on the reverse strand, counting down.
AATACTCTGATTATTTTCCAATGTTAGATGAAGTTTCTAAAACCAATTTAAAATGAAAGCTACAGACAAGAAAACAATATTGTAGCTTATAAAGATACAAAGATATTTTTGGCCTTTCAGACTGATTATTTCTGGTGAAGAGGGTAACTGGCCTTCTGAGCTTTACCTTACAAAGATATTTGTCCAATGTTATCCTGAGAACTTGCTATTATGCTTTATCTATTAAATAACAGACATTGTGGTGCAATTCGGTTTGCAAAGGAAGAAAAACTTGTCCCTCAAGAAAAGGAAGAATGGATATAAAGAACCAAAGAACTGAATCTTCTTCTAAAGGCAACTAAAGCTACAATATGTTAGACCTAATGATGCCGTACATTTACTTTATTGTTTTTTAAGAATGTTTTTGATCTAGTATGAACAGGTGATAGTTTTCCAGAAGGTTGTTTGATTGACTTCAAATATTGTTCAGGAGCAAGGAAATGATTTACTTTTCATTTCTGTTGTAATTGAAGTTAGATGTATAATGTATTGATGTCATTTTGGAGCTTAATATATAGCACCTGGAACCGTTAAAATGCACAAATGATTGATTCCTGAGCTATAGGTTCCTTTGTATAAATTATTAGTGACTCGTGTTTTTCTATGTTGATCCAACACCAGGTCGAATTCTGCATTTGCAAGTAAATGTCTAAAGCAAATGCAGCAAAGTTGGCCGTATGTAGGTCATGCATTGTCAATTAAAAGGATAACTGGAGGAATAAATGGGGGCCTTATAAATGTGACTACCTTAAGATCTATGGAGTATAAAAAGGACTTCCTCTTTCCACTTTCTCTTCTACTGAACAATACAAGACCTATTGGCCGTCAGGTACGTTTTTCACATATATATACTTATGTGATTAAATAGTCTGATGTCCAAGATCTAATACGACGGTATTTCTTCAGGACACCCTGCTGCTGCTGATAAGTGTCATGCTTTTAGCAGACCTATCTGTCACCCTTCTCATGTTGCTTCAATACTATTGGATTTCTCTTGGGGCTTTTCTTGCTGTCTTGCTTATACTTCCTCTGTCCCTACTTTCTCCCTTCCTTGCTGGATTGAGTGCCTTATTCAGTAAGGAAAATAGAAGAGCTTCACTTGCTCGGGTATATGCATTGTGGAATGCAACATCCCTATCTAACATCGTAAGTTATGCAGAGCATGAAATATGACAAAGTAGAATTGACCTTTGAAATTTCTATTGCTAGTCCTAAGCAACTTATGGATATAAATGTGACACTAGAGCTAATAATGCATATTCATCATATCTTGAGAGTTTAAGAGGGGATGAATTTGTTGCTCAGTATTTGACTTTGGGCAACCCTATGGGGTTGTTTTCTTTAATTATAAAAAGTAGTTCATTTTTTGCTATTAACTTAGATGGTCTGTTGCTGTTAGTTAATTGAGTGTTTTGTTCTGCTCTAGTTGGGGTCTCCTCTTGGTGTAGGTGTTTTAGGGGCTTCTTCCAGTGGATATCTTGTCCACTAATTGGGATTTGTTCTTTTTCAATAAAATCCTGCTTCTTATGAATAAATAGAAAATATATACCATATTACAACAATCTTTGAGCTGTTGTTCTTGATCTGCTACCATGACAGAATTTGTAAGCTTATTAACATTGTTCGCAAGTTAAATGATTTGTTGGTCAATATCACAGAAAAGATTCATGGGGAAAATGAAGGCTGAAAGAATTATTAGACTAAGACTGCAAGAAGATGTGTTGAGTACTTAATAATTCAAATTCTAATGGTCCAATTATATTGAAACTCTTCGATCAAAGTGTGCTCTTGAGATAAGCATCTTATGCTCAATTTCATGCATATAAGTATGATTTCAAATGCTTCAGATGCTTAAGTGTGCTCTAGTAATATTTTCTTGCCTAATGTAATTGGTTTCGATGTTTCAGGTGGTTGCTTTCATATGTGGCATTTTCCATTATAGCTTTTCCTTTTTCCAGCCACCTGACCAGTCAAATACATGGAACATTAGGAGGTGAGGCTTCAACTCTATTCAATCTGATTCAGATAATCATATTCTTTGGAAGAAACTATGTGCTACTTGTTACCTATGTTTCTGTTTGGGTACATGGCAATCTATGTAGCCAAAAATAAGAGTAAATGCGTCACATGTTGAATATGTATCTTTTTCTATTTATTAAATAAAACTATTGTGCGTGAAAAAAAAAAGGTCATTTCTTTTGTCTTATGAAATAAGAAAGTAAATGCATTCGTCAAAATCAACGTACTGATCTGTTTTCTTTTAAGTATCAGTGGTATATATATTCTGTAAATTTGACATCTATCTTCCATATACATGTTAATGTGTATATCCTTAATTGTTCTTTCCTCCAGGGAGGATGATAAATGGTGGCTTTTGCCAACTGTTCTTCTGCTGTTCAAGTTAATACAAGCCCGTTTTGTCGACTGGCACATAGCAAATCTAGAAATTCCAGATTTTTCTCTATTCTGCCCAGATCCAGATGCCTTTTGGGCACTTGAGGCTGGCACATAAGAGAGGAAAGGCCAATGACTATCTTTTTTTCTTGAGGCTCTTGTGTTTTGGCGCCGGTATGGCCACATTGCACCGGTGTGGCTTTTTGCTTTGTAAATGTTCATGTTGTGCTTTCCACCGGTGCGTACTTGTTTTTCTTGTAAATACATCTTTAATTGTATAGAGGCAGTAGTTATAGGTTTGCAGATTTGCTGCATAGCAATCATAGTGGAACACTGAGTGTAAAATTTTTTGGACAAGTCAAAGAAAATAGATATAGATTTATAGATCATATTTCAGTTGTAGTTACTGCATTGCAAAATTTTATATGTTCTGAACACTAGTAATTTGGTCCTTGAGAAGTTTGATAATGTCTATAGGGTATAGGCCATAGTAGCAGCCAGCTTCTTCTTTGCAATTGGTTTCACAAATGGCTTCATCTTCATCATAAAGTGCATCGCCTAGCCTTGATCTGACCAAAGAGAGACCAGAGGGTGGGTGTTTGTTATGAGTAGTAACCAGAAACAACAATGTCTAAAATAGTTAAAACAAAACAAATAAATGTCGCATTTTAGTTATTTTTGCACTTCGGCGTTGAGATCCCTCTCATGTTCATCTAGGGTTTATTCTCTCAACAAAAAGAAAAGAAAAACCTAGCTAGGATCAAGTATTTAAACTCCCATGCACCTCTCTCCGCTATAACCTCCCACACTTTTGTTCTACCTAAACGTACCCCTCTCTTTCGCTCTCATCAACTGACGCTATCCTCCTTAAAAAAACCGACACAACCCTTTTTCAGTTTCCGGCCAACCAAACCTTCAATTTTCCGGCGATGCAGGCGAGGCTCACAGAGGGGGCCATACTGAAAGTGACGACGGAGTATTACGTGAACTTTAAGCCTATCCTGCAAGTCGTCGACTTGAGTCATGTTTGAGCATATGTGTGGGTACTGTAGGACTTGTGGATTGTTCGATCGAGCACCCGACGGAGGGCAGCCAGATATGTCGGCGGCCACTGGAAGAGGGATAGGTCTTGTTAACCCTAACCTTAGCCTGGCAAGCTCGTGTGCTCCTGTGTGTGTCGAACCCCTTTTTCTGGCCTTTGGTTTCAGACTCACTCAGCCCAGCCTTACGTTCGTGAGGCCTCTAGTCTTCCATCAACACTGTAGAAACCCAGGAATAACAGCAGTAGAATTGCTGCAGGAATAGGTTCACAGCAGTAGATGAAACAAGAGTAAACAACTCTCACTAATCACACTAACAGTAACTAACCAACCAAGAGAGAAAAACAGGAATAGAATTTATTTTATGACACAAATTTCAGTTAACCAACCAAATCCAAAACAAACTCACATGTTTACAGGGAGTTACAACTTATTGAGACATTACATGAAAACTTTAGAACATGGTGGTAAATAACAATCAATTACCAATAATCTTAGAATATAAAATTTCATAGCTAGAAGACTCTAGAGATAACTCAAAACTACTTGTTAATGATAATGAGCTTGATTTAATTTCTAACAGCCTCCCTTAAATCAAGCTCATTGAACTTCTTCATTCCTAGCATCTTCTTCAACTTTAAGAAAGCTTCTGTCTTGAGTGGCTTCGTAAAGATATTTGCAGCTTGATACTTGGAACGACAAAACTAAATTTCAACTTGTTTGTCACTCACCAAGTCCCGAATATAATGAAACTTCACATGAATGTGCTTGGTCATTTCATGAAACACTGGATTATTTGACAGTGCAATTGATGCCTTGTTGTCACAAAAGTTCTTTGTAGGAAACTCTTGTTCTTGTTGTAGGAAACTCAGCATTCGTCACAACCATACAGCTTGAGTAGCACAGCCAATGTAGCACAGCCAGTTGCTGCTGTGTATTCTGCTTCGGCAGTAGAAAGAGTCACAACCTGCTGCTTCTTTGATGACCAAGAGAAAACTCCAGAACCAATGTGAAAAACATATCATGAAATGCTTTTTCCATCCTCATAATCACCACCCCAATCACTATCTGTATAACCAACTAGCTCTACTGGACAATTTGCAGAATAAAAGATGTCATTATCTTGAGTACCTTTGACATACTTTAGGATCCTTTTTGCTGCCATCAAATGAGATTGTCGCGAGAACTCCATGAATCTGCTAACAAGTCTAACACCAAATGTAATATCTATCCTGGTGCTACATAAATAGCGCAAACTCCCAACCAACTGCTTGTAGAGTGTAGGATTAACATGTTCTCCAGAGCCATCTTTCTCCAACTTTAATCTTTCTTGAACTGGAGTAAGAGTTGCATTGCAAAACTCCATCTTGAACCTTCTAGGAACATCTCTTGCATACTTCCTCTGTGAAATAAAGATGCCCTGCTCAGGTTGCATCACTTCAAGACCAAGGAAATAAGACATCAAGCCCATGTCAGTCATCTCAAATTGAGAAGTTAAGGCCTCCTTGCATTCAGCTATCAACTCCATGTTGTTGCCGATAATTATGAGATCATCCACGTACAAGCAGACAATAACAACTTCTCCTTGCTGGTTAGTTTTGACATACAAAGTGTGCTCATAAGGACACCTTATAAACTCATGCTCCATAAAATAAGAATCAATGCGAGTGTACCACGCTCGCGATGCTTGCTTAAGGCCATACAATGCCTTTTTCAACTTATACACCATGTCAGCTTGACCTTCCTTCACATAACCTGCAAGCTACTCAATATATACCTCCTCCTCAAGATTACCATTCAAAAAGGCAGACTAAACATCCATTTGGAATATTTTCCAGGAATTTTGAGTAGCAAGAGCAACAATCATCCTCACAATATCAAGTCTAGCAACAGGAGCAAAAACCTTAAGATAATCAATACCTAGCTTTTGTTTGTAGCCTTTCGCCACCAGCCTTGCCTTGAATCGATCTACTTCTCCATTTGGCTTGTGCTTTGTCTTGTACACCCACTTAACTCCAATGGGTGTTTTTCCCTTAGGAAGAGAGGTTAGCTCCCACATATCATTCTTCTCAATTGAATGTATTTCTTCATCCATCGCCTTCAACCAATGTTCATGCTGGCAGGCTTCTTCAAATGTGAGGGGATCACAATCAGCATAAAGTGCAAAATTCACAATTTCTTCATCAGATGCTTCATTGTCATTATTGATGTGATAGTCTTGGAGACGTGCTGGCAATCGGTGATTACGTCGTGGGCATCTAGATTCTGATTCATGAGCTACATGGACTGATGATTGAGTTGCGGGGACATCTTCTTCCTGGACCTTAACTTCATCAAATGGAATGAATGCTGCTGTCGTGCTTTCTTCTGAAGACCAATCCCACTTGTTTTGCTCATCAAATATAACATCGCGGCTGACAATCACTTTCTCCGTCTTGGGATTATACAGCTTGTACCCTTTTGTAACATTGTTGTAGCCAATGAAGATGCACTTCTCAGCCTTGTCATCAAGCTTCTTCCGAATTTGATCAAGTACATGTGCATATGCAATGCATCCAAACACCCTCATATGTTGGATATTTGGCCTCATTCCACTCCATACTTCATAAGAAGTTTTTCCTTCAACACTGCTGTTGGGAGATCTGTTTAGGATATACACAGCACAAGCAAAAGCTTCTGCCCAAAAATCCTTTGGCAAATTCTTAAGTTTCAGTATACACCTTACCATATCCATGATGGTTCTATTCTTCCTCTCCGCTACGCCATTCTGTTGCGGTGTATTCCGGGCTGTCAGCTAATGCTTAATTCCATTCCTCCATAAGAAATCATCGCACATAATATACTCCTGCCCTCTATCAGTTCTCAACACCTTGATTTTCTCCCCGCTCTGTTTTTCAATATAAGCCTTAAAGCTCTTGAATGTATCACATGCCTTCGACTTATTCTTTAAAATGTACACCCATGCCTTCCTATTGAAATTGTCAATGAAAGTAACAAAATACTTTCCACCACCATGAGAAGGAACTTCAATACTACACAGGTCAGAATGAATAATCTCCAGTGTCATTTTTGCTCTGTAGACTCTCCCTTTAGGAAAAAGATCTCTGTGCTTTTTCCCGATCACACAAGTCTCGCATACTTGATTTGGAACCGAAATTGGTGGTAAATCAAAGACTAAGTTCCTTTGAGCAAGCAGACTTAGGCTATTAAAATTCAAATGCCCAAATCGTATATGCCACAGCCAATTATCTCCAATAGTAAAAGAGCTAAAGCAAGGTAAACTCTCACAATCAGTATATAAAGGAAAAAGACGATTTGGAGTCATGTTTACCTTGGCTATTAGCTTTTCCTACTGGTCTTTGATGGTGAAGACTCCTCGGTAGATCCTCATATCATATCCCTTCTCAAAGAGCTACCCCACACTTAGCAAATTGTGTCGAAGACCAAGTACATAATACACATCAGAGATGCTATTGTTCTCCCCCTCCTTCAACTTGATAGAGATTTTGCCTTTTTCTTTCACCGGCATCTTTGCTGCAATGTCAAATGTGATCTATGATGTTATAGACTCATTCAATTCAGCAAATAAGTCCTTATGGCCACACATATGGTTGATGCACCCTGTATCCAAGAACCACTTGGTCTTCTCTTGACCATTCACCGCATTGAAAGCCAGCAGCAGTTTCTCTTCATTGTCAGCATCATTCTTTGCAATCTTGGCATGGTACTCCTGACCCTCGAACCTCTTTCTCTGATTGCACTCTATTTTGTAATGGTCATACTCCTTGCAATTAAAGCACTGTATCCTTGACTTATCACGTGGTTGACTCCAATTGTTGCCTCTTCCTCTTCCTCTTTTTGCTCCAAATAGATAATTTGATCATCTTCTGTAGCTTGAATTCTGGTTTCTTGCATCACTGCGGTAGCCTCCCTCACTACGAGAACTTCCTTCACTACAGTGTGCCAAGTTTCTCTCTTTCTTCAAACTCAGCTGAGTCTCTAACGCTTCTTCAATTGCAACCTCTGAATTCTCATTTAGCCTCTGCTCATAGGCTTGTAGAGAACCCATAAGCTCATCGACCGTCACTGCAGCCAGATCTCTTGACTCCTCTATCGCTGTGACTTTGCCTTCGAACCGATCTGTCAAAGTCCGAAGAATTTTTTCCACAACTTATAGATTTGATAAAACCTCACCATTGGCTTTCATCTGATTGACAATTGCCAAGGTGCTTGAGAAATAATCAGAGATGCTCTCCCTTTTCTCCATCTGAAGAAGCTCAAATTGCCGCCATAAAGTCTGAAGCCGAACCTTTTTCACCTTATCTTGTCCCACATAGCAATTGATTAGACAATCCCAAGCCTCCTTCGCAGTAGTAGCATGTGCAATCTTCTCATATATCTCTGAATCAATGGCTCCATAGATGTACATTAGGGCTCTACTATCCTTCTTTCGATTTTTTATTAACTCCTCTCTCTGGTTCTGTGTGAGATTAGTCTGATCTCCCTGATCTGTGAAGCCATTGATCACAACTTCCGTGTATTCCATCACCTTGAAGAAAAGCTCCATCTAGGCTCTCCAATGTTGAAAGTTGCCATTTCCATCAAATTTTACCATTAGGCACTGTGAGAACTCGACCTTATTGGCCATCCTTGAAACACTAGCAGCTCCTCACTCTTCTGAGCACTGAGCTTTGATACCAGATGTAGAAACCCAGGAATAACAGCAGTAGAATTGCTGCAGGGAATAGGTTCACAGCAGTAGTTGAAACACAAGTAAACAACTCACACTAACAATAACTAACCAAGAGAGAGAAACTGAGGAAGAGAATCTACTTTATGACAGAAATTTCAATTAACCAACCTAATCCAAAACAAACTCACATATTTATAGGGAGTTACAACTTACTAAGACACTACATGAAAACTCTAGAACATGGTGGAAATAACAACCAATTACCAACAATCTTGGAATATAAAATTTCATAGCTAGAAGACTCTAGAGATAACTCAATACTACTTGTTAATGATAATGGGCTTGGTTTAATTTCCAACAAACACCGCTGGTGCAGATACCAAGGGTGGTGATCACACCCATAGCTCTTGCCCGTGCAGGGATGAAGAGAGTTGTGTTGGTCTTAATGGAAGTTGATCTTGGGAAGCGACCTAAGGGACCTGCTGCACTTTTGGAGGCAGTAAGTGCTGATTTGGGGCTTGTACTCGAACTATCATTGCCTAACTTTGCAGGTTCAATCATTGTTTCTCCTCTAGAGAAACACAAAATTGATCATCTTGTAGGCTCTAAGCACAAACCCAAGGAAAAAGACATTCATCCTTAGAAGTTGAAGATCGATGCCAATGCACGCATGGTGTCAAGCGTATGCTTGCTATTGAAGGCATACCCGATTCGCTTTAGAAACCTGGGGAAACCTCCTCTGCCTAGGATGGTTTCAGTTTCTTAATAAGTTTGGTTAGGGTTCCCTAAACCTTTTCTATTTTTTTTAGTTCTTTTCTTTTCTGAGTGGTTGAACTCCTGGTAGTTTGTTTTAGGTCGGTTTCAAGTGAGATACATAACATGACTTATTTTATCGGTATCCTTTCAGGCAGATCATGTTTGCAATTGTTTTTTTTGTTTGGTAATTATAAAATACTTCACATCCATGTGTAAAAACAAAAACAAAGAAATATATTTATGTACCTACAAAACAAATTTGAGAAATTCACATTCTAAAATTGGAGAAACTAATAAGCCAATTAGGAGAAGGGTAGAGAGAATTGGTATACGTCGTACAAAAGGAGAGATATATACATTTTTTTAAGTTGGTTGAATATCAAACAAAAGGGTGTAAACTTCACTCCACATTTATTGCATATATCGTCTAAACCCTAAAGAGTTTCCTAACGTTATGGCATGTTTGACTAAACTTCTCTCCGCAATAGTTGATGAGATCCAAAAATCCATGTTTTTCTCCTTAACCCTGAGAATACAAATAACAACAAATAATAATCAAAAAGTAGATTTTTTTATAAAGAAAAAATAGAACATAATTTTTCAACATATTCACGTTACCACCGATCTTTTACATTTCATTATGTTCTGTTCTCCAAGTTAACAAAACAAAAACCCAGAAAAGCCAGCGATCATGATCATCATGTTGCGGCAAGCCTCACGTCTCTTGGGTCGAGCCTCTTTTCTCCGGCCACGACCCTTCTGCACAGAGGTCCCAACCGCCATTGCACCAACGGACCTAGCCTTTGCAGAGGCATGGAAGAAAGTGATGCCCAACATGGATCCACCTAGGACTCCATCAACCTACATGGAGCCTCGACCTCCTGTCCCTTCTTCCCTCCCTTCCAAAATGACAGTCAACTTCGTCCTCCCTTATTCATTTGAGCTCTCTGGCAAAGAGGTCGATTCTGTCCTAGATTTGATATCTTTCTGGTTACTAATTCATTTTTTTAATATATTTTCTCTCTGTAATATTGTTTTTGGATTGATTTGGTTCATTAGGTTTGAGGTGGTTCAAATCCTAGTGTAATTTGGATAGGTTAAATATGTTTGATTATAATTTTTGGATGCTTGCATTTTCGTTTTCGTCTTTGGTATTGATGGGTTTGTAAGTGAGTTGTTGATTTTGAATGTTGTTAGTTTCGCTCATGTTTTATTGTAGATGGTGTGACCGATATTGTCATGCACATTCTACTGGGTTATTTGAAAGTTAGGTCATTGTTTATAATCTTTCTCTTTTGTCACTCGTTGATAAACTGCATTGTATATCTTCTGAAATATTTTAGTTTTCATTGTTTTATATCGTTTGAGGTATGAAATCTGCATTTATGACCTTATTTGAGGTTTCATTCTCTGTCAAATGGTCTTTTTAATATAGGGGTTATGTTTGGGTATGCCATTCTGTTAGAGTCCATCAACTATGGATTTATATTGTTTTGGTTTATCACACGATGAACATTCTTTTAATTTCTTCTGTTATTTGCAAAAACATTTGTTTCTGTTTTAGAATCTTGAAACAGCCCCATCGTTTCATGATTTTTTTTAGTACTGTAGACTGCATTTTTGACACTGTAAGCTAATTATATATTGACTTCAAAACTTGTTTCTTGCATACCTTTTGAGCTTAGGAAGTGGAAAACCTTTTGAGGAAAGCATTTCCCTTTCTATGCCATGTTCTTGATATTGTAGAGTTTAGATTCATATATATTTATTTGAGCTTAATTGGACTTATGTGGGAGGAATGGGAAATATATGCATGTTCTCCATGTTAATCTTTCTTAGCAGATTTGTTTGATTCTTTTGGTTGTCTCTATTTTAGTGCTCACTAGTGAGAATGAAATTGTAAATTTGTAATTACATCAGCTTAATGCAAACAATCTTAGTCTTCCCCTTTACAAGTGAGAAGAGGGAAAACTACCTCCTCAAATGTAGAATCTTATGCTTGTATGGTTTCATTCTAATTCTGACATATGATATATGGATTGTGGTATTGGTCTGGTCAAATTGAAAACTTACCCTAGCATTTTGTGTATAGTTGTAAACTCCTTACTAAGAAAGTTTAGTTGTGTGATCCAGGTCGACATGGTCATGATACCAGCAATAACAGGACAGATGGGTGTTTTGCCTGGCCATGTTGCAACCATTGCGGAGCTAAAGCCTGGAGTTCTATCAGTGCACGATGGGAGTGATGTGAAAAAGTATTTTATCAGCAGTGGCTTTGCTTTTATTCATGCAAATTCTGTTGCTGATATAATCGCCGTGGAAGCTGTGCCAATTGAGCAAATTGACGCGAGCTTGGTACAGAAGGGGCTTGCAGATTTCACTCAGATACTCAGTTCAGCTACAACCGAGTTGGAGAAAGCCGAAGCACAAATAGGCATCGATGTTCATAGTGCTCTTAACTCTGCTGTCACTGGCTAATGACTTACCCTGGTTCTACATGGAATCAAACTTTTTGTTATTGATTTCTCTCTTCATCTCAAGGAGTAGTATTCTGTGTGCCAAATTTTCGTTAGTGAGTTTCAGTGAAATAAAGTATTAAAGAACCCTTTTCTTTTCCTTTTTTATTTCTTCTAAAAATGCCTCTCACATTCTTGGAGGCCAGGGTTGTGTGACACCACATAATTGTTCATAATTTCATATAATGGATCATCCTCCATTTTAAGGCTTGGACCTTTGAATCGAATTTGGTGCTCAATTGCTCATAGGGTTCTATTACGGTCCTCTTCACCCTTTTTTCCTTCTTCCCCAGCTATTTAACCTAATTTTGGGCGAGTCAAAATTTGAATTCGAGTTTGAATATAAGACAATGGTTGAAGGACTCTGAACCCTAACGTCTCCATTTGAGTTCTTAATTTAATTTGCAGGAAAAATTTCATAATTCATATGCAGTGAAAACTTTAAAGGAAGCTAGTGTTTAAGAAGAACAACATGGTATCTCTCAAATTGTCTAAGACATTAAGAAGATTGCAACCTCTTTCCATCACATTCATTTCCAGCATAATTTCCGTGAAGCTAACTTTGCTGCCAACGCTCTTGCCAACCTCGGTCACCATTGTGCGAGGCTTAGTTTATGGGATTCAGACTTTCCCCTTGCTATAGGTTTAGCTATCATTTTTTATCTCTTCGGAGCAGGTTGTTTTAGAAGTTTTGCTTTGTAATAGTCTTTTAACATCAAAAAAAGAAAGAAAAAAAAACCTTGGTTACGAAAACTTGGTGATCATCCTTTGAGATATCTTCTTTAGGGATGCAATAGCTTGATGAATAAGATGGAGAGTGCCACCTTATCTTATATCTTTAGAGAATGCAACTCTATTGCTGATGTCTTAGCCAAATACAGCATTTCTCATGAGCTTGGCCTTGTCTGTTTTGACAGCCCTCTTGCTCATGCTACTGATGCATTCTTAGATGACTTGTGTCTTGTTTCTAAAACCAGGAGAGCTGGCAACTGTTTTAGAAAAAAAAAAAAAAAAAAAAAAAAAAAAAAAAAAAAAAAAACTTCTCGGTGATAAGAAACTTAACCTAAACATCACAGAAACCCGGCCACGCCGAAGCCCAACCCTTTACTCCCACGGCCGCACCAAACAAAACACTAGAATCACGAAAAGTCTCCTTTACCCTCTGAATGTGTATTGACCGTACTGTCCCTTCCTCACGAGAATATGCTATTAAACCTCGTTAGGGTTTTAGAAGAGGATACAAAAGCGAGGAGTGAGAGTCAGAAACCTCTCTAAGGTGGCCGCCCTCCCTCAACTGTCCAAATCTCAAAGGGTTCGCGGCAATCAAAATCAAAGGTCTGTGCTCTCCTACTCTAGCTCTTCACTGAGGCTTGATCATATCAGACTTTATCGTAGTGTGTGTTGAACAGCGAACTAAACCTTATGGTTGTTATTGGACTGTTGGAATGCTCTGAACCTGTTTATGATGTCCATGTTGTTTTGTCATTTCTGAGGGTTTGTCTCGAAGTGTTTGTAGCTCAGTTTTACTGGGTTGGAACCGATGGACTCGTTTTGGGTGTTTAATAGGAAGTTCGTCGGTTATGTAGTGTCGGCTGTATGTATGTGTTCAAGCTCATTTGGGTTATTAGGATATTAGGGGTTGCAATTATTATTTCTTGGGAGGAGACATTGTTCTGAATTTGTTTTTTTGCGATTTTTAGCCTGGGATATATATGGTGATGATGATGCTTTGCAAACCAATTTACTAGATATTATGTATTTATTTGGTTAAGTTTTATCAGTCTCCAAAAGGTGTTGTGTAGCTGAAATATACGAGATTTGATAGTGGGTTTTATTGGCTGTTTTTGTTTTGATTTTCGTAGTTTTGGTGCTGTATTGTGCAGAAAATGTCTTCAGACGACGAAAAAACCCCAGTCAAGGCCATATCAGTGAAGGATAGTGAAACGAAGAAGAAGAAGAACAAAGAGAAAGGCAATGATGCGGACAAAGACTACATGATTAAGCCCCAGAGCACCACTCCCTCCCTGGACACCTCTCAGTGGCCTATTCTTCTCAAGAACTATGACCGCCTCAATGTTCGGACTGGACATTACACACCTCTTCCCTCGGGGTTCTCCCCACTGAAGCGGCCTCTTGCAGAGTATATCAGATATGGTGTTCTCAATCTTGATAAGCCCGCAAACCCATCTTCGCATGAGGTTGTTGCTTGGATCAAACGCATCCTTCGTGTTGAGAAGACTGGTCACAGTGGTACCCTTGATCCTAAGGTTACAGGTAATCTTATTGTCTGTATTGACCGAGCAACACGGCTTGTCAAGTCTCAGCAAGGTGCAGGAAAAGAGTATGTATGTGTTGCTCGCCTACATTCTGCTGTGCCTGAGGTTGCCAAGGTGTCCCGAGCCCTTGAATCCCTCACCGGTGCTGTCTTTCAGAGGCCACCTTTGATATCTGCAGTCAAGAGGCAGCTTAGGATTAGGACCATCTATGAAAGCAAGCTTCTTGAGTATGATGCAGAGAAGCATCTGGTTGTTTTCTGGATTTCCTGTGAGGCAGGTACCTATGTGCGAACACTTTGTGTGCATTTGGGTCTGCTTCTTGGTGTGGGAGGGCATATGCAGGAGCTTAGGAGGGTCAGGTCTGGGACTATGGGTGAGAAAGAGAACATGGTTACCATGCATGATGTCATGGATGCTCAATGGGCTTATGATACTAATAGGGATGAGAGTTATTTGAGGAGGGTTATTATGCCGCTTGAGGTGCTTCTGACCAGTCATAAGAGATTAGTTGTCAAGGATTCGGCAGTGAATGCTATTTGCTATGGTGCCAAGTTGATGATTCCTGGGTTGCTGAGGTTTGAGAATGAAATTGAGGTAGGAGAGGAAGTTGTGCTTATGACTACCAAAGGGGAAGCAATTGCTTTGGGAATTGCTGAGATGACCACTGCTGTTATGGCAACTTGTGATCATGGTGTGGTGGCAAAGATTAAGAGAGTGGTGATGGACAGGGATACTTATCCTAGGAAGTGGGGATTGGGACCAAGGGCATCCATGAAGAAGAAATTAATTGCAGAGGGAAAATTGGATAAGCATGGGAAGCCTACTGAGAATACCCCTCCAGAATGGGGCCGGAATTTGGTTTTACCAACAGGTGGAGATTCTATTATTGCAAGTGCTGCTGCTGTGCCTGCTGTTGCCACTGAGACGACCACTGTTTCAGAGAAGAAGGACAAGAAAAAGCGCAAACAAGAGGAAATCACTGACGGTCCTATTCCAGTTCCTGCAAAGAAAAGCAAAGGTGAAGAAGTGGCTGAGCCTGAAGTTGAGAAGACAGAAAAGAAGAAGAAGAAGAAAAAAAAGGATAAAGACAATGGTGCTTTGGATTCTTCAGATGGGGAGAAGTCTGTGAAGGTGAAGAAGCACAAAGATAAAGAAGAGGCTGGTTCACCTGAAACTGAAATGTCTGAAAAGAAGAAAAAGAAGAAAAACAAAGAGGCTGAGGATCATGGTGCCGCTGCCACTGATAATGGGAAGGCTGATGGTGAGGCTGATAAGAGTGAGAAAAAGAAGAAGAAAAAGAAGGATAAAGATGAAGAATAGATGAAAGGTTTAGTAGTAGTGTCTTTAGTGTATGCCTCTCTTTTCTTTCATCTACAATGAGAATTTTCCATCTAACTTTTGGATTTTGGTATCTTATATATTGTAAGTTATTTATCAATTTCCTGCAGAACTAGTTTAGTGGTTTAGCATTGTATTAGCCTATTTTCCTTCATAATCGAGTATTTTCAGTTCAGTTGTTTTACATTTTTCTCTGTTTGGTTTCAATATATGGGAAGCAGGATCCACTTGCTGATAATCCTGATATTGTGTTTGCAGCAGGGTTGTATCAAAGTGATGCTGTAAAGTATGAGTTTCATGGTTATCTATGTTCGTAAGCATTGGAATTTCTCTATTTGATTGCACTAAATGTGGTAAACCTTGTATAACTCATGTCTCTTGCAAGATAGAAGAGTTCTCATCAGTCTCTTGCAAGGCAGAAGAGTTCTCATCAGTCTCTTGCAAGGCAGAAGAGTTCTCTCATCCCTTCTAAAACTCTTCGGCTCTCACGGATGCAGGTTTGGCATCCTCCTAAATCTGAACTTAGCGTTGCATTCCCATTTTCGCAATCCCAGCTTGAACCTGGTTTTAAGTTCTAACTCGTAGTTTATCAATTTGTCATAAAGCCGACCGCCTATAGTGCATACTAGTATGTTTCTCTACCTATCTGCGGCCTTCTATACTAATTCAATTATATGGGTCTGGCACAAATTATGTTAACAAAGAACAGACGAGGTAGCTCTCTGTACCTAAAGAAGGAAGAACAAAGTCTTGCGTGGCCAAGTTTGGGGTGATTGTCCATTTGATAGGGTTATGACCTATCCACTTCAACTTTGAAACTAGCCTCCGTTTGAGTATGGATGTGATTTGAGTATGCATATCACATCCAATCCCGTCACCAGTTTCTCGCCGATAAATGGCCAGGTCAGTTGGTGTAGTTTTGACCAATCAATTGCTAAGTTCTGTCCGCCCTTCAATAGAATCATTTGTCCAGTTCAATGCCAGTCGTGTTCAGTATGCCTTTCAGATTCACTAGTTATATGCATTTCCAATATAATCATCTTCTGTGACCAGCGCTTTCAAGAGAAGCCTCTTCTCATTCTAACACCAGAAGGAAAAGGTCAATGAACTGATGTGCAATTCCACTGTCGCTGATCGGAACTCGCTCATAACGCCTTTAACGGAGGTCCAAAGATAAACAGCATTCATGACGAATACTAAGCAATTGCACACACGGAATTCAATCACGCAGAACATTCTGATGTGATTAATGATACTTGGTGTCTGATTCATGTGGTAAGGCATGGGTAAGCTTTAGGTCCAAATGAGTGAAGGGATGAGAAAAGGCGTGTATTCCTCGCTCAAATAATCAATGACATTTATACAGAATTACAGATGAGAGAATATAATTACAATTAACTTAGGCAAATAGAAGGGAATAGCAGAGGGACATTAAAAGAAATATAGCAGTTGCTCATCCTTGGTGAATGCAGCCTTATGGGAATGAAGAACAGTTTGCATACGGAGAATTTTCATCCAAATTCTCAAAAGGAAGTGAATTTGTTCCCTTCATGACCACTTCATCATCTTTATCCCAAGCCATGACTGGTGTAAGTGATTGACCATTTCTTCCGTCTTTGCAGCAAAGACAGCTGCTGAACAGTTGGTAACCTCCATGTGCTAGCTACAACCAGCACAGTGCAGTATTTCGATCACTAGTAGCGTGTAAAATCATTCATCCCACAGGCCCTGTCATAACTTTGAATGCACTCTCCAGGGGCATCCACCTTCAAAAGCCTCCTCTAATACGTCTTCCATTCGCTTTGCCGCTATAATCTGATATGAAATAATACGGCAAGTTAGGTTGTGACCACAAGTACTCCTATAGAGAAAAAACCTATCAAAGTGAACCAGAATTGACAATACAACACCTAACGAGCTGAAAAGATGTAAAACTTAAAAATCTAGTCAAAATTCATCTTATGTCGAAAAAGACTAACGAAGAAAAAAATTATACAATTGAGAAACACCTTGATGCCAATAACACCAGAATTACCTCTAGTCCGGCAAGCACTGCTGATGGTACCTCTGTTAAGTCCTTCAGATTTCTCTCTGGAAGAATGACTCTTTTAATACCACAACGGTGTGCTGCCAACACCTGCAGTAATGTAAACGTAGATGAGTCAATGGCGAGAATTTTAACTCCTTGATGATATGCACCAGAATATTACGTACCATTTGCTATAACAGGACTTCAAGAACTGGATGTTCTTTTAAAATTATAATGGAAAACAAGTGCTCTGATAGCCTTTAGCCAGTGATACAAGCATCTTATAATCTATGCAAACTTTCTCAAATCCATTTTGCAAATGGTATACATGACTTCACAGACCCGCTATCAAAGGCCAGAACAAATAGATAGTAGACAACCAAGTTTCTAAAAAAATTACTTTTTCCGTCTAGGTTATATGTTTCAGACCCTAGTCTGCTCAAACAGCAAATAAGTAAGAAAGTAGATGTGGTTTCTACATTACAGAAGCTTACAAAGTTGCGCTAATTATCAACATCCTTGTCGCCAATGCATCTAGAAAGGCTCATCTAACATATCTTTAATTAATAAAAAAAAAAATTAACCATTGTGCACCACACACAATACTCCAAATCGCACATCTAATATGAACTGCTTATATATTTGGAAGGAATCTGTTGTCAGGTCTAAATGAAGTTACTTGGAGAATGAATAACCGATGGGAGGGTAGATAAAAGATGATAAAAGGTCACAATAAAGAAACCGTTCAGCAAAAGGGCCCTCAAAAATTATTTTAAAATAAACTACTTTGTTTTTCTTCCAATTCATTATTTCACTTTGATGACAAGAGCTGGACCTTCTCACTTCTCAAACATAAAAAATATAATCTACATTTGAGTTTGGATTGGAATCTATCAAGTGGATTGAAGAGGCGGCCAGCTTTCTACTGGTTCTGAGACCACTGGTGGTTACGGATATATACGATGCTAAGAATGATGAATGCTCAATTGTACAAAGCCTAGCAAGTGTGAAAATAAAAACGGTAACTAAAGTGAACTTCTCCAAAGAAAAAAAATGTATAGAAGTTGTGTTTAATAAAATGGATCATGTTAGCATGAACCAACACGCGTACTCATTAAACAAGGCAGTAACTAGAGAAGATTTAGAAAGAAAAAAAAAATTATATATATATATATATATATATATATATAAATATACCTTATCCTTGATACCACCAACCGGTAGTACGAGACCCCTCAATGTCATTTCTCCAGTCATTGCGGTATCTGCCCTCACTCTTTTCTGACTGAACAATGAAACAAGCGCAGTTACCAGTGTCACACCAGCGGAAGGCCCATCCTTAGGTACAGCGCCAGCAGGAAAATGTATATGAACATCCCGACCCTGCAGAAGATTTGTTTCCTCCGATGCTGCCAACATAAGATCTGCTGCCCTGGTTCGTACCTGGGGAACAAAATTCCAATAAGCAGTTAGTATAGTAACATAAATACACATACACCAGAGTGCGTAAGAAAAGGTGCCCATGAAGTGACCGCCCAGGAATAGCTGACCATTAAGTAAGGTCCTAAAATTAGATGCCCAAAAAGTCCCCAAAAAAGAAAGACAGAAGTTTGGATTAAGGACTGCACTAAAAACTTGTTCTTTTCCTTGTTAAGTTGCTCAATCCAGTGTATGTGTTACTCCTGGCCGCATGTTGCCAGGAATGCGTGATATCAGATTGAAAAAGCAATTAGACCAAATTCAGAACTATTATCCTCAAGACACAACCAGAAATGCTCAACTCACAATAAAATAGGGGGGAACTAGTACATCATATAAATCAACAAATCTTAGACTTAAAAGATTACCCAAGTCAGTGCTATCTGTGCTGATTCTTTTATAACATCTCCAAGCTGACCAGTGAGATGCAATTCACCCTTTCCCGCCATTGCTGTGGCCTCCACAAATTGAACCTCTCCCCCAACAGAAGTCCAAACAAGCCCAACAGATACACCAGGTGTTGCAACCCGTTCTGCAGCTTCCTTGTCATCAAACCTTGGAGGCTTCATTTTAAAACAGAAGACCTCAGAATTTCTTAAGCTACAAAGCAAGTCAATAAATGAGAAAGCCAAACTACATTGGCTATAAAAAGTATTCCTAGTTTCTAGCCCACGTCATTCAAGAGGTGCTTGAATGTTTGGATCGATGGAAAATGGTATAGGAGGCAACCCAGATTCCAAATCCTTCAATTCAATAGTGAGTAAAAATCACTTCCAAGAGACCACCAACCATAAACTCCTGAAAAGAGTTTCTAAACTAAAATGAAGTACCTAACAAACAACGGGAAGCTATGTAAACATTGCACCATTTAGGACTTGTCAAATGGCACATTTCTTAGATTGTATCGGACACAAAGACAATTCCAGCTACTCTTATTTCTCAGTTTAACTCAAAAGATGTTATTCCAACTAAAGTAACCTTTCTTATTTAATAAAAATGAAAATAATAATTACCCCTAATACTTTTTCCAGCATATCCTCATCCACAATCAGTGGCGAAGAAATCTTGAAAGTGCTTGATATCTCATGATTAGTAGCACCCATTGGAATAACCTCCATTTCCACTTCACCTCCATCAGCAAGTCTGCTTTCCACTATCGGTGAAGCAAGTGAGTGCACATCTTTGCTCACTGAGACAGTTTGTTCATGCTCTGCAACTCTTACAGCTGCAGCACGAGCCAAAGCAGCCAAATTCCTCTCCAGATTCCGAACACCAGCCTCTCTGGTGTACCCCTGAATGACAAGTTCCACCATTGCCTGCCACAACAGAGGTAGTTCAGCACATATATGTAGACTCCGGGCATGAGTGAAAACAATTACTAGAAAGCTATGACAGCTACAATGCGTCTAGAAATCTAACTGAGAATACGTAATTTTCGTACAATTACCAACTAATAAGAACACTATCGAATGCACTAATTACCTCTGGGATTTGAAGGAACTTGGTGCTTAACCCATGCTGGTCAAGAACTCGTGGAATTAAATGGTGCATAGCTATCTTTAGCTTTTCTTCTGGTGTATACCCAGGCAACTCAATAACTTCCATCCTGTCCAAGAGTGGAGGTGGAATAGGTTGCATCCTATTTGCAGTTGCCACAAAAATCACCTTGGAAAGGTCAAATGGAACATTCAAATAGCTACAGGCCTTGAATTAAGGAATCACTTGAACAGAGTCACAATCAAAAGATAGTGATGATACTGCTTCTAGCAGTAGGATGTTTACAAGTTATAATGCATGCTAAAGTTGTATTACACGCATATGAATAACAGACCTTATTTCTATCCTAGATCATGAACATTTAAACCTTCAAATGGAACAGCTCTACTTGAAGAACCCCCTCTCAAACCCATGCAAGAAGAGGGAATGGCATAGACAGTACATTCAGAGTTCAAGTGGTACTAAGCAGAACCATTATGTTGCAGGTGATAATAAATATTGGTAACAATCAATCTTCTTCTTTTTGTTATGTAGAAGATGATTTTGTCCAATGGTTGACTTAAGCTTAAAGCCTCGTAGGTCAAACTTGAGATCCACAAAATAAGATGGTATCTCAGATTGCTTCAAACTTAGCCTTAGTAAGAAATATAGCCAGAGAAGAGGATACTGATCATTGAAAG
This sequence comes from Fragaria x ananassa, assembly GCA_034370585.1. Taxonomy (NCBI): domain Eukaryota; kingdom Viridiplantae; phylum Streptophyta; class Magnoliopsida; order Rosales; family Rosaceae; genus Fragaria; species Fragaria x ananassa. Next base: position 11,665,466 of record CP139756.1, on the reverse strand, counting down.
TTTTGTTTTGCTCAGGATCAAGAACCTCCAACAGAGCCGAAGCTGGATCACCACGCACATCGGAACCGGTCTTGTCAATTTCATCTAGCAGCATGACAGGATTACAAACAGCTACTCTCTGAAATACAAAATAGTTAAGACATGTTAGCTACTAATCAATTCGATTACTTTCTGTCTGGCATACAAAATCATTCAGATAATTGTTAGCTGCTACAAGCATTCAACAACCTCATCAGACACATGAATGATGGGAAAAAGAATAAAATACCTTCAATCCGTCAATGAGTCTCCCTGGCATGCTTCCAATGTATGTCCTCCTATGCCCTCGAATATCAGCCTCATCCTTGACACCACCAAGGGATATGCGTATAAACTTTCTTCCCAGGGCAGAAGCAATAGATGATGCCAAAGATGTTTTCCCAACACCCGGTGGACCAACAAAGCACAACACAGGGCCTCTGGCATCTGGTTTGAGCTGCAATGAACAGTATGTAACATATAAGCATCAAAATCTAAGACACATGACATTAGAACATTAGAGATGTACAAATGGGCACCTTGCGAACAGCCAAATATTCGATGATCCGCTGCTTGACCTTGTCTAAACCATAGTGATCACTGTCAAGACGTTCTTTTGCAGCCCTTAAATCTATCTCAAATTCTTCAGTAGCCTTCTCCCAAGGAAGATCAGCAAGTAGCTCCAGGTAAACACGTGAACTATTATAACCAGGTTGCTGGGGTTGCATCTTTTTAAGCCTCCTGAAAACAGGAAGAAAATAAATTAAATAAATGATACTGAAGTTACAACTGAACAATAGAAATACAAGTACATATTGTCTACTTGGACAATAAAATGAAGGCAGGTGGGATAAGCATTGAGCCTTCACCAAAACTAAGCAGCTCGACATAACCATACACTAGAGAAAGCTCAAGCTAATTATGAGTGAGACCACAACAAAGCTTCCTTCCTTAGTAAATAACCATGGCATGACAATCCATGTTCAAAATATCTGGGTGGCCAGAACCACGTTAGTGTTGTGTTAGTGTATGTCAAGGAACCCCAAAAGAACACAGCAAACCAAGAGAAACAACCACAGAGATAAGACACAAAGAACACAGATTTAAGGTGGTTCAGCAAAACTTTTGCCTACGTCCACCGGCAGAAAACACTCTCCACTATATTAATAATGGGTACACCAGAAAGTATAAGAAAACAAGGACACTCTTCTCTTCCTATCTCTCTCCTCTCTGCCCTCTCTCACCCTCTAACCGAGAATGGAACACACCTTGCTCTTTGTCTGTGCGATACAAAACCCTAGAGCTGAACCCCTCCTTATATAGCCATAAGGATCTTCAGATCTCTTCACCAAATAGGAAATCCTATTCCTATTAGTGGTAGGCAATAATGCCTCCTTCCTTCTCTATAATCAACCAAGATTACATGTATACCATCATCAATAAGGACATCCTTTCCTTATTGGAATACCATATAAGACGAAACATCTTAGGAAAAACACATGGGCTGGAAACCCAACAGTTAGGTGCTAGTGTGCTACACTAAGAGGCAGTGACCCTTAAACCTTGTTTTTAAGAAATCATACCTTAACTCCCTCTGTGCATGCTTCCAGATATTTGAAGGCATCCCTGCACTTTGCATCTTTCTTTCTAGGGTGGCTACATCATCTTCATCATCATCATTGTCACCGAGCTCCTCCTTTATAGCTCTCATCTTGAATGTGTTCAATAGAGAAGGAAAAGAAGTAAAATAATGATAGGGCTTGTAGCATATAATGGATAAGAAACAACAGTCCTTTAGGAAGCCCATTCCTTAATTGGTTAGGAATATCCAGATTTGAACTTTAAAAGTGAGGACTTATGAGCTAACCTGCTGGCGCAAAAGGAATTCTTTTTGTGATTTTGATAATTGACCCTCAACTTTCTGTGTAATCTTCTCTGCTACATGTATAGACTGTCACAATACACCAAACACCAATCCTTAGAAAACAAAAATCGTCTCATATTAATGTGCTACAATCAGGACCAAAGAACCAACAGTTACCTGCAAATGCCTGTCAACTAACTCGGTGGCTTTTGAAAGTCTTACTTTTAGGTCAACTGAATCTAGCATAGACAGTTGCTCCTCAAAACTTATCTCAAAGCTGGCAACAAATATATCTGCCAATTTATGAACCGGGACCGTCTCTAAAAGAACTTTGGTTCTTCCCCCAGTCTTTTGCTTCTGCGAGCACAAATAAAAACTAAAGTTACTGAATTGAAATTTGAAACTATGAAGCTGTCTGTCTCTGGTTTGTATTCATTGTTGTAGCCACTTTTTGCTAGGAAACTAAATCTTGTGATGTGCACAAATAACTTATGGTTTTCTTCTTTGTTCTATTTCAGTACTTACAAAAAGATAATACCAAAACATATTACCTGCTCAAGAACAGAAATAAGCTCAGTCGCAGTTGCTTTGAATTGCCGAGACAATGTGATGAATTCAGGATCTTGCTCCGCTTGCTCCATTTCTTAAGATAAGAAACATGAAAGATAATTAATAAAATGCAGGATGTTCAAACAAATCAAACTTGAAGTAGAAACGAGACAATGCAGGATGTTCAAACCATATGTAGTAAATCAAGCAACAACCACTATATCTTCTACCAAAAAAATCATGTAAGGAGTAACAACTTACCAGACTTTGTCATTTCAAGAGGAGATATACGTGCAGTATAATATGTTCCTCTTGTGCTCAGTTCCTGGACGCTGAATCTACATAGACCTTCAAGGACAACTACATATGTAACCCTCCCACTTGGCTTCTCAACTCCTCTTGAGAGATGGAGAGCACGTGCAGCAACTCCCCTAAGAGATTACATCCAGCAATATCATCACAATTAGTCTACAACCACAAATTGCTAAATTTCTTAACATGTAGATTGATTTACAGAAAAACCGAGAATCAAATCAAAAGAATGTGGGTAAGAGGATGAACCACTTTCATGACCCATTTCAAGTGTTAAAAGGTAGTTAAACTGACTGACATAAAGTATACACCTTGAAGCTTTAACTCAAGTATACCTGGTATGCCAATGAATATCTTGCTGATTCTTGCCATCCACTCTCTGAGGCTCAGATGTGCCAACTTGAACTTTTGAGCTTCGCTCACCGGAATCACTTCCCATGCCTGAAATCCAACATCAAATTTCCTCTCATGACTCGAACTATCACAAATAGTCAAAAGAAAATAACATAGCAGGGTAGCAAAAGAGAAAGTAACAAGAAATCACCTTGAGACAGCATAGGTCCAACTGCTGCTGCCTCAGCAGCATCCCGAACGGGAAGAATGCCAATCAATCCCTTCTCTTCCCTCTGCCATAACTCCTGCTCCACCAGCTTCACACTACATCAATCGAAAACCGTATCTTCGTCAATATTAGCACAAATTCACAATCCGAAATGATCATATAAAACTACTACAAGTTGCGGAAACTAATAATATTGATCCATTCGGCCGAGGCGAATGGAATTTCCAAAAGAAAATTACTAAGCAATCGGACCTGCTGGGTGAAGTGCATCGAATTCGAATGATGGCGCCGGGCAAGAGGACCTTGTTCTTGAAGGGGAGGATACCGAGGCGACTGGGGAGCTCGACCGATTCCGCCATGCTTGCAAGTGAAGAGAGAGAGAGAGAGAGAGAGAGAGAGAGAGAGAGAGATGGAGGGAGGTGGTGAATGCTATGTGTGTGGGTTGGTTTTATTTGTGAAGTCTTGGAGTTGCGTTTCCCGTCCGATTTTTCAAACGGCGACGAGTTGTTTTTTTTCTTTTTTCTTTTTCTTTTTTCTGGCGTCTGTGGAAAGAAAATACTCTATTTTGTTGTGATCGGCGATTTAGAAGTGGGAATATCTCTGGCCTCTGGCGATAGATTTTCTTTTGTTTATTTTGGTGATAGAGGAGAAACGTGTTAGCTTCTGCTCGTCTTGCTTTGTTTAGTTATTTCCAATCTGATCTGTCCTTAACTAATATCACTTACTTTTTTTAACTAATGAAAATTATTTTATGTAACAACGATTTAAAGTGTGTTTAATGTTGTTTGGCCGTCAATTCAAGTTAGTTCAAGTGCATTTCGTGTACACCGGCTACTCCTTCCGGTCTTTCATCATAGATTTTTAGTTTTGTTTCAAACGTCCGACATAGCTTGGCACCTCATACAACATTTTAAAGTGAGCGGTGACATCTCCTTCGACACTATATCATTATTTTAAGCATAATAAGCTCAATTCTCTTTTAGCAATGTGCATTTGTACGGGAGCAAATTCTACACACAATGTGCACTTACACCATTAATGTCTAAGTGTTCAAATCGCCGTATGGGAAGATCGAATGAATAATAAAGACTCTAAATTCCTTTGTTTCAATTTTAATTCCTTCCTTTCAATTTTATTTTTGATCCGATCAAATCAAACACCTATAATAAGAGTACATCTTTTTCGACCTAATGTTCTCACCTCCTTAGTTTGAAACACTTGGGAGTTGGAACTATTTTTTTGGCTTTCAATTTTGTTAACGGTATTAGTATATATGTATGTAGTGCGACATAGATGGCTGGATCAAAATATTACATATTAGTTGCTTGGTTCACTTGCACCTTGATGCATAGAATAATTTTCGGCATTTGTACATCTTGAAGGTGAAGAATTTTCGGCATTTGTACATCTTGAAGGTGAAGCTCCATAGTTAAATGTTCCGATCAATTCATTTTGTGTGACTAAATTGGATCAATTAATATAAGAAAATATGTGCATCGGTCTTGATTTATTAATTGCTGGAATCTCTAGAAAGGTACTACAATTCTTGATATTTTACATTGGATAATGACAACGCAAATCTTTCGATATTGGATTTAAAAGAGACTAAAAGCTTTCTTCATCCATAAGTCAATATCTGTAATGGTTAAGAAGGAGGACTTTGGTTTTGGATTTTATAGATTGGAAGAGATGCATGAAACTTCCTAGTGTTTACTATGCATAGGAAGACAACAAATTTTTCACGTGGCGATCGAGGAACTATTTTTCAATCAACAAAGTCAATGGATCACTTCATTATTTATCCCTAAAATATGAAACATATTGAATCCTTGTGTGAGTTTAAAAAAAAAAAAGGGCAATTGTAATCTCTAAAAAGGCTGGTTTGCAAAACTAGGAATTTAGGAAATTTTGTTCCAATGATAACAATTTAAGATACCGTTATTTAAGTATATATCACATGTCTCTTAAAAAATATCTGTTAGGTGAGTCAACCTATAGTTTTCATTCTATATTCCTTCTCTTTTTTATGTAGTACTTGCAGACTTTTAAAGTGTCTGATTGCTAATGCCGTTGGCCTCAATTCAATGCAATAAAAAAGATTAATCTCTGGAATAGTTCAAAACTAAGGTCTCGTTTGACTTGAAAAGAAAGTTTATTTCTTATGTTTGAGAATGTTGAAGGAAAAGAAATATTTTACTAAAGGTTGGGAAAATCGTTCATTCTAAAATCTATATGAATCACTTTCCTATTTTATTTTCTTGCATTTATTACTTACAATATATTATTTTATTATTTTAATTAACAACTTTCCGGATGATTTTCTGTGCTACCAAACATTGAAACGAAAAGTCATCAGGAAATCTCATTTTCCTTCTATTTCTCTTCCCGTGAGAAAGACAAATAAATTACTTTTCTTTCCGTAAACCAAACCATGCATAAAATCAAAGAAAAGAGAATGGTAACAGAAATGAGAATCATACCGCTCTCCTCTGCCACCTACCTCTCTGGAATATATACTTGATTTTGGGAGGAATGTAATTCCTATTGTAATTTAGTTTAGTTTCTCAAAATAGAAAGATACAGGGGGAGTGCCTAACAGAGGTCGGCCATTAAGAGATCGGCCCCAATTCGATGATCGGATTTGACAGCCTCGTCCACTTTTTTCCCGGCGATTGTGGACCGTCGGATGGGAGATAAGGTAGGTGGTGCGCGGTTGGCAAGTGGTGGTGGACTGGTGGACTGGTGGTGAGTGGCTGCATGCGTCAACCATCAGACGTAAGCTCTACAGCTGTCCGAGTAGCCATCGGTGGGGGCCCAGGTCGACGTGGCTTGTCAGAGTTCAGAGACTAGTTGACCCGATTTATTTGGTCGTTGGTGGACTTGAGAGAGGCCATACAAACTGGATAAACTGTTGATTGCCCGTACTCCCCCCACGTGTCAGCATCCAATCATAAGTCTGACTCCTCTCTCACTTTACTCTTTTTGCTTTTTCTTTCTCTCTCTTTTTAGAAACTATTGGTGTAAAAATTAAAAAAAAGAGAAATTTTATAAACATTTTCTTAAGTACTAAATACATATATCTTATTTAATATATCACCTATTAGTTTTATTGTTTTAACATTTTACATGATACATATACCCAAATTTTTTACAATATCCTCAATTTAAATACACAACTTATTCACTACATACACAACTCATTCACTAGATACACAACTTATTCATTAAATACATAACTCGTTCACTAAATACACATATTTTCTAGATCTAAAAGAAAATTCACATTTGTGAGATCTCTTACGTCACGAGGGCACGATTTTGTTTGAGATCTCTCTCATTGAGTTAGATCATTGGCAAGCAAACTAGAAAAGTATATATATAATTATATATAGTATCATCCTTAGTACTAGTTTGGTGTTCAAACGTAAATGATTTTGAACGACCTAGCATGTGTGAACAGTAAAAAATAAATTTTTCAACTTCAATTTGTACTATCTAATCAAACAACAAACCCTAAAATCTAAATTTTGTAATAGATCAATTTTAATCAAAGATAGAGGAGTCATATATATCTCGTTTAGAGGTTGAGAAATACCACTGGAATCTATTACGTTGTCTCTAATTTTTGCTTGAAACTATGGTTGTCGCTAGCTATTTGTCATTAGGGCTTGGTATCTTCATATATGTTGTTCTCGTAGAGGAGAATAATAGTCTTAAGCAGGATATTTTTTTTTCAACTAGGTTTATTTACTTTTGATATAAATGTCTCTTTTGGTAATTTTATGTACATACAAAGTATTATCTACTTGGTATAAAAAAGTGATGTGTATCTAATATTTATGGATGTGTTAATAAAATTTCTCTTAAAAAAAACAGGAAATTCGTCTCAGACCAAAAAAAAATTATAGAAAAATTGTAAATTCAGGTTATGATTGTCATACTTGTATATGTGTCGATACTCTGATAGATGTAGGTGAGTGCGTCTATTGTCACCCCACAAACAACTTTGTTCACCACACATTCTCTTCATACCCCACTTATATATTTTTAATTGTTAGTCTATTTTGTTCACTCATTTACAATACCTAAAATATCCTTTTCCCATTTTTTCTTTGTTCGCCCTAAATTTTTTGTCACCATACATATATTTTTTTCAATTTCAAATTTACTTTGTTCACCCTACATTCGATCTCTACTCACCTTGCCTATATATTTTTTAATTTTAAATTTACTTTATTCACCGATTTGCAATATATACAATATCAGCCTCTTCTAATTGCCATTGAACTCCAAAAATAAAATGAAATTGAAGAAAACCATAAGATTAATATTATTTGGGTAAGTTGAATCACAAACTAAACAATAAAAATCACATTAAAGTATAAATCTCAATTAAAGAACAAGAAAAAACTTACAAACTTAACAACTCATTGGTATCCGTCGATATCAAAATGCACAATGTCTGTAAACACTATTGAAAAAAAACTCTGACGCCGATGAAAAAAAAAATTAAATATATATAAGTGAGCGACTAGACATAGAAGTTTACACACAAAATCAATATGAGAAATAATGAGTAAAAGGACAGACGAAGCATCAACAAAAAAAAAATACAAGCAGTTCACCTTATCTTCAGTTGAATGCTAGTGTCTTATTCAGACTTCATAGAAAGATCGAATATGATAAATTTTTGTTTAAGATTTATGAAGTATGTGTTTATCTATAAAAAGAAAAATTATAATTTGTCATAACGTATTGTCCCTTATTGTAATTTTACATTATGATATATTAGTCATTCAATAAATCAATAATGTATGAGGTGAGTAAAATGGTTTGTGGGGTCGAAATAGACGTACCCTAGATGTATTTGATGAATATCAGGTGTAATGTATTTGCTTATTCTTTTCCGGAAGATAGGATTGACATATCGACACATATAAGTATATATTATAGTGTCATTCACATATAAGTATATATTATAATGTCATTCTATATTAAGTTGTAAATTATATACAGTATATATTTCTTGTATACAATTCTTTACAGGTAATATATGAACAATGAATGAACAAATATAAATATTGACTGTGAGTAGTTATATATCATAGTCCGTCATTTTGTACGGAGCTATTCTTTTGGATTTCACATTGTTAATCATTCCCTACAGTACAGATTTGAGTGGACAACTTCAGGGCTCTTACAAATTCTTCGCTTGTGATAAACACAAACCGGCCTAGTGGTTTTGACACGTTTTGCTAACATTTATCATAAAAGTTAGACCATATTTGATTTGGTTTGTGAAAAGTAAGCATTTAGGAAATGAAAGTAATAAAAGTCATTTATTAGTGCAAAAGTAAAAGAAACACTATTTCGATTGGAGGGAAAATAGGGGAAATAGTTCATTCCAAACTCTAAAATGAACTGCTCTCATGTAATCTCTAAATGATCAACTAAATGATCCAATCTAGATATCAGCTCTGTCTCTGCTCTGCTACTGATTACATATGGATGATGAATATGAACATCCATTGTCAATCTTCAGATGGCACAACTCCCCACAAAGTCGTCGTCGTCTCAAGTTACAAAGATATCGTTGCAACACGCAAGAAGACATGGACGCTTCTAGTGTTTGATGATATGGTATTTTGGGTTTGTTAACACTTCAGAAGCAATACAAGGACCAACTTAGGAAGACATTATCAAGGAAAGGTATTTCTAGTGCATGTCAATAGAGTTAGGAGGATAAGAAAAACTAACGAAAGAATGTTCTTTATGTGATTAACTGAGGCTAACAGAATATTAATCTATTTATATGGAAACATTCAACTTAAGGTTAACCGCTCGTATGATGTATCTGTAATTTTTATTTTTATTTTGCAAAAGAGGATAATATTATTCAACCACAAAACTAAGTTACACTAATGATGTGAGGAAACAAACCGAAAACAACCCTATCACTACAGTCTCCAACCACAGGAACTGATCAAACAACCCTATTTGGTACAAGTGACTGTCTACTTGTTTGACATACGTGCTTACATACGATATGATACCTAAACGAAGTTAAATAAATCGACTCGCAACATCTGTCAATGTGAAAATGATCGAACACCAACTAATAAGTTAGCTAGTGTCAACTAACAACACTGATTGAAGAGCTTGGCAATCACAATACTGATACTGTTAGTACATAGTATAACATCAGTCGTACTCGCCTAAGAAGACGCGTGCCGCCACGTAAAACGGGCTTGGGCCTTGGTTAAGCCCAAGAAGCCCACACTATTCCTTGAGGGCATAATGGTAATACACCCTCTAAGCAAGGGCAAAATGGTATTTTAGGGTGCATCCACCATACCCCTATAAATACCACTCTCCCCCTCTCATTCTCACGATCTCCATTTTCACTCTCTTATCACCTGCATCAGCTCACTAACTTAGGCATCAGAGGGTCGAAGGCCGGAGCACCCGGTCTTCCCTCTGACGCTGTTCTCCCTTTGATTGACAGGTTATGGAAGCTTGGAGACAATCCCCTGCATCTGGTTGATCCCTACCTCTCAGGAATCACGCCAGAACAATTGGCGCTAGAAGGAGGGTTCCTCAAGTGGAAACCCCCACGTCGCTCACCCAGAAATCCCATAAATCCCGAGGAGAGAGAGAGTAGATCTGACTTTCTCTCTCTCCTTCGCTCGGGCGTGCCGCAGCAAGGTAGCTCACCTTCCCAGCCAGCATACTCACTGCCTTCCAATGAATCCAGCATGGCCACCCCAACCTCCGGTCAAGGCCCACGCGCCGGAGAGCAGCGCCCAGAAACTAATCTGGACGCCCAGCTTCCCTTAGCCGAAGCGGGAAAGCATTCATGGTCTCGCGACCCCAATCTCGGCACCCTCCCTCCCGGGACATGCCTTCGCTCTTGACACCTCTTCCCGGCTCGGGACCTTGGGACGGAGCAAGTAGAAGCAATTGCCTTCACTTTTGGCGCCCACTTGATATCCATTCGTGGACTCCCGCCATCCATCCGCGGACTCCGCTGGTCCCGCCATCCATTCGCGGACTCCGCAGGTCCCGCCATCCATTAGCTGACTCCGCTGGTCAAGCCAGTCCTCGCGGACTCCGCTGCCTTCACCAGTCCTCGCGGACTCCGCTGACCTCGCCATTCCTCGCGGACTCCCCTGATCTCGCCTCGCCAGCCCCTCGCGGCATTCCCTGATCTCGCCAGAGTTCTTAAACTTCACGTCGGGACATCCCTAGTAGTTCCCCTGGCTGACACCCCCACACAGCTCTCCATCCCGACCTCCCGGGACTCCTCGATCCCGACAGAAGGGTGAAAAAAAAAAAAGTCCCGACACAAGATATAGTCCCGACCAAGGATCCCTTGACAAGAAGCAAGTGGCTCCGCCCAGAGCTCCGGGAACCCTTCCCACATGGCCCCTGAGTTCCCGAGGCCCCCTCCCTTGCTTATCATGCTCTCGGAACGTGCCAGCACAAGTGAGCCGCATCACACATCCGCCTTCCTCTCTTCCTCCCTCCCGGGACCATCTATTTCTCACCACGGACACCGCTCACCACGCCAGACTCCGCAGACTCCTCTTGTCTCGCCACTCCTCGCGGACCCCACTGGTCTTGCCAGAGTCCCCGCACACCGCATAGCGGCTCTACACGGCTCTACACGGCTCCAGATAAGTGTCACTTCACACTTCAATTAAGTTGTTATCATACAAATAGCATACCACATGCATCATAGTATATTCTCATGTACATGCTACACACACTTGTAAACCATGGGCAACCCACATACACTTGCTTCACATGATTACAAGCCAAATATTGCTGTACATTTATCTATATCAATCACAAGCTACACACACACCATGTGTAAACAGCCAGCATTCAAACATGCATCCTTTAGCTACACACGCCCTTAGCGCGACCTGTCCCGCCACCCCTTCCCGGCTCGGGACCTCGGGACGAGACAGAAAGACCCTTTATTCCTAGCCAACCCGACAGTAAAACCCTTATCCTAGAATTCCTACCAACACCATAAACATGTGAACAACCCCACACCCCAAATAACCTGAAACAACGCCGCCACCACATACAAATCCAAAGACAAAGAACGCCACCAATTCATACCGTGAAACAGTGGATCCGCGTAGTGGCAATGAAGCTGGTTGCAAACAGCCAAGCGCTCGTGCCCACTCGATCGAGGGTGAAGTGGGACGCTCCCCAATCTGAGGTTTGTCAAATCACCGAAACTCTAAAACACAAATTGCAGCTCGCCCAATTTTCAGTTTGTAAAACACGAACTCCCCCCTTCAGCTATCCCCAACCCCATGCATACAGACTCGCCAGGGCAGCGGCCCGCCACGCTGCGACAGTCTCACCAGCTAAGCGCGAACTGACTCGCCACGCAGCGGCCCGCAACGCTCAATAGCGACAGTCCCCAACCAAGCGCGGACTGACTCGCCAGGGCAGCGGCCCTCCACGCTGCGACAGTCGCCAGCTAAGCTTGAACTGACTCGCCACACAGCGGCCCGCAACGCTCAATAGCGACAGTCCCCAATCAAGCGCAGACTGACTCGCCACATAGCCTCAGTCCCCAATCAAGCGCGGACTGCCTCATATAGCCTCAGTCCCCAATCAAGCGCGGACTGACCGACCAATTTGCGACAGTCCCCAATCAAGTGCGGACTGCCTCGCCATATAGCCTTAGTCCCCAATCAAACGCGGACTGACTGGCCACTTCGCGACAGTCCCCAATCAAGCGCGGACTGACTCGCCAGATAGCCTCAGTCCCCAATCAAGCGCGGACTGACAGGCCACTTCGCGACAGTCCCCAATCAAGCGCGGACTGCCTCGCCATATAACCTCAGTCCCCAATCAAGCACGGACTGACCGACCACTTCGCGACAGTCCCCAATCAAGCGCGGACTGCCTCGCCATATAGCCTCAGTCCCCAATCAAGCGCGGACTTACTGTCCACTTCGTGGCAGTCCCTAATCAAGCGCGGACTGACTCGCCACATAGCCTCAGTCCTCAATTAAGCGCGGACTGACAGGCCACTTCGCGACAGTCCCCAATCAAGCGCGGACTGCCTCGCCATATAGCCTCAGTCCCCAATCAAGCGCGGACTGACCGGCCACTTCGCGACAGTCCCCAATCAAGCGCGGACTGCCTCGCCATATAGCCTCAGTCCCCAATCAAGCGCGGACTGACTGGCCACTTCGCGACAGTCCCCAATCAAGCGCGGACTGCCTCATATAGCCTCAGTCCCCAATCAAGCGCGGACTGACCGACCAATTTGCGACAGTCCCCAATCAAGTGCGGACTGCCTCGCCATATAGCCTCAGTCCCCAATCAAACGCGGACTGACTGGCCACTTCGCGACAGTCCCCAATCAAGCGCGGACTGCCTCGCCATATAGCCTCAGTCCCCAATCAAGCGCGGACTGACTCGCCACATAGCCTCAGTCCCCAATCAAGTGCGGACTGACAGGCCACTTCGCAACAGTCCCCAATCAAGGGCGGACTGATTCGCCACATAGCCTCAGTCCCCAATCAAGCGCGGACTGACAGGCCACTTCGCGACAGTCCCCAATCAAGCGCGGACTGCCTCGCTATATAGCCTCAGTCCCCAATCAAGCGCAGACTGACTCGCCACATAGCCACAGTCCCCAACCAAGTGCGGACTGACTGGCCACCTCGCGACAGTCCCTAACCAAGCGCGGACTGACTCGCTAGAGCAACATTAAAATTATCTTCTTGCCAACAGGTTTTCGAAACGTCACCCCCGTCACCTCGCGACTCTCGCTTGGGGACTCGGCACCATGCCTCCTGCACTATGACTCGCCATAGCGCGAACAATTACTCGCCTGGTAGCGGCTCGCCACGCCACCCAGCGTGAACAATTACTCGCCTGGTAGCGGCTCGCCACGCCACCCAACGCGAACAATTACTCGCCTGGTAGCGGCTCGCCACGCCACCCAGCGCGAACAATTACTCGCCTGGTAGCGGCTCGCCACGCCGCCCAGCGCGAACAATTACTCGCCTGGTAGCGGCTCGCCACGCCGCTCAGCGCGAACAATTACTCGCCTGGTAGCGGCTCGCCACTCCACGGAGCGCGAACAATTACTAGCCTCGTAGCGGCTCGCCACGCCACCGAGCGCGAACAATTACTCGCCTAGTAGCGGCTCGCCACGCCACCCAGCGCGAACAATTACTCGCCTGGTAGCGGCTCGCCACACCCTTAGCGCAGTTCATTCCGCTCAATATGAACTCGGTCCTCATTTTGGTGTCTCACCACCACAATCTCTCCCACCACTGGGGGACTTAGGCAACAGCCTTATACACGCCTCATGACGTGCTTTCGATACACTTTGGCACCACCTGCCTCCCATCGATATCTTGGCTACGCCCCTAGCGAGCTTTTCGACAGCTCTACACAAGCCCTATCGGCAACGTCATTATGCCCTAGCGACACCCAGCGTCATGCCTCAGCGGCACTCCTAGCCACTCCTCGACGGCACACTTGCCTCGATGGCGAAATGGTGAACTACGTCTGGTTTGATCCCATAAACGGGTACGTAGGCACTCTAGCACTCACCTAGAGGCAACCGCAAAATATGTTACCACAATCTCTCCCTCGAACATATGCTGGAATAGCCCAGCTAACTCGAGCATATAGCTGGTACATATCAAAGGCTACTAAAACGCCACGGCATACCAACATGCCGGTACCCGTGGCCCTCGCGAGAGGCTCGCCAACGGTACCTCAACTTCGACCCCCGATCGCCCTGTCATCTCCAAACAATACATGGGAGCAACAACCCGATGTCTCAATCATATATAGCGATACACGGCATACCCCACTCGGAGGGAGCAGGTCCATCCCCTCCCTTGCATGGGGACTTGGGGGACTGGAGACTGGATATGTCGTCACTAGTAAGAGACTCGTACTCCCGATATTGTATCAGATAAAGTCCCCACCCAAGAGAGTCTCTTGACCGCGGACTTGGGGACTTGTTAGTACATAGTATAACATCAGTCGTACTCGCCTAAGAAGACGCGTGCCGCCACGTAAAACGGGCTTAGGCCTTGGTTAAGCCCAAGAAGCCCACACTATTCCTTGAGGGCATAATGGTAATACACCCTCTAAGCAAGGGTAAAATGGTATTTTAGGGTGCATCCACCATACCCCTATAAATACCACTCTCCCCCTCTCATTCTCACGATCTTCATTTTCACTCTCTTATCACCTGCATCAGCTCACTAACTTAGGCATCGGATGGTCGAAGGCCGGAGCACCCGGTCTTCCCTCTGACGCTGTTCTTCCTTTGATTGACAGGTTATGGAAGCTTGGAGACAATCTTCTGCATCTGGTTGATCCCTACCTCTCAGGAATCACGCCAGAACAGATACTAACAAAAAGAAACAATTATGAAATCCAAGTTATTACAAGACCACGACGCTTATTCAAGACAAGAGCACATACTTGTCCCACCAAAATAGTTTGACAAAGGACAATTCAAATATAGAGATGTCGTAGTGTAATATATAGCCATCGCAATTCACAAGTGATAATGCTTCAGTCGTAGACATCGCAAAAGGAAAACATGTCCTGATTAATCATTCTTTATTTCATCATAGTTGAACTGTTGAAGTCACAATCAAGACGATCGAGGCCGCACCAATCTGATCAAGACAGAAATTAGTTCAAAACAGATTGGGCTAATGACTAGTATGGCTATGCTTTCCACTTTATTCAACATCATACCAAGGAAAAAGAAGAAAAAGAAGAAAAGAAAGAACGAAAAGGACCTAGAAAAATAAAATTGGTTGCGACGAAGTTTTTGTCAACGCGTACCATTAATCGAGGACCTAATTTTAGTCGATCGCCTCAATTATTATCTATATGCACCCAAAATTTTTTTTTTTGGAAAAAATATTTATATTATATATTTACATATAATTTAACCAAGTTATTATAGTTTTAAGTTGAGTAATTACTTCTAATAAAACAAAAATTACCTAAATAATGACTATCTTAACCAAAACGACAACAAATTTATTGTCATATCAGTAAATGTAGGTATCACAAACAGGTAGATACCCTAAAAAATTCCTTATTTCTCATATGTTGCTGCATTTCTTAACCATGACGGATTTTTTCATACTGGCTTTACATTAAGCCCCATAACCCCTACACCAGTTGTAGAAGTGTACATATAGTACATTACATCACCTGGATGCTTTAGATTTGAAAGCATTGTTAAACATGAGGACTAAAATTTAAAAATTTCAAGTACAATGACTGCAATTGAAATCCGAACAGAAATGCAGATATGTTTCTGAATTACTTTTTTATGTAACTTCACATATCCATTTGCTGTGTAAACTGACAAGCAATTACAGAACCAAGAATTATAAAACAAGTTCTAATTGATCTTTGATTAATTAAAGTAGTAAATACTAACACTACCTACCCTGCCTGCCTCCAATCATGTGTTCACTTGTAGATTATGGTAACTTCTATCATGGTCTAGGAAGTAGGAAGTAAATAAGACAGAGTTCTACTGAAATCAGTTTTCTTCATTGTATTGGCACTTATGAAAGGAAACCCAATAGCCTCAATCAATTTCTGTTCACTTTAATACATGTGAATATAGCAAGTGAGAACTCATCATTATTTCTCACTTTCTAGATCTCCTCCCTATAAAGCAACACCAACTCATTTCACACAAACTTGGAGTTCTTTGCTCAATACCACAAATACTCCCCAGCCGCCAGCTAGCCACTCAATCACATTTATAATCACCATCCCATATTATTCATACTTCTATACAAATTTCTACCACCAAACTTTAAAGGTACTGGAACTTGAAGTAGGGATTAAAACAGTGGTTTCAATTCTCAACGAACTGACAGAAAGTTTAATAAGAACACCAAATTTTTGACGTTGTGTAAAAACCTCAAAATAGAGGAAAAATCATAACAAAACACAAACTCAGAAAACGAACTCAACTAGATGAATATGCGTAGAGTCTTATAACTTCTTTGTAAACCCTATACTATTACAAATTCCTATCTCTAGGCAAAACGTCTTCTTCTTCTTTCTTCAATGACATTCTCTCAACACACGAGAGAATCACAATCACATACACAACAAGTTCAACTCAACAAGGAACAGTTGAATTTGTGCACTCAGATGAGCAATGGAATAAAAAAAACTCTCTTTCAAACGCTAAGCGTGCAAAGATCGTCTCTAACAATGGTTTGTGCCTTTATATATAAGAGAAAATATTGGTCACTCCATTAACTTTCATGCACTCGACAGTTTACTCCACTATCTTTAATTTCAATCGATCACTCCGTCAACTATCCAATGTCATACTAATAAGTCCATCTGTTAAGTGGACATCCAATCGTGTCGTCAACTTGCTGACTTGACATATTTTTCAATGCCAACTCAGCTGGATGAAAGAAGAAATTTCATTTAACACCCTCAAATCAAAATATCAGCTCTCTCCTCTACCACCATCCAACTTTAATTTTTTCTTTTGGGACCTTGAATATCATCTATGAGGATTTCCTTCTTCAGCATAGCTGCCGAGCATGAATATCCTTGGTCCTCTGCTTAAACTCAGACCCAAAACCCACCTCGCCGCCGGCAAAATTACCCTGTAAATGTCCCAAACCCACCAACAGGATGGATAGACCAAGGTCACAAACACAATACCACATCCACTCGTTTTGATCAATTGGTTCTAACTAAGAGCCATCAGTTTTCCCACTCAAATTTCCAGTCTTTAATTCTCCAATGGCCTCCACAAATTCAAACTAACCGACCTACACTATCACCGAACGTACCGGGGGATTGAATTGTAACTGTCAGACTTCCGACGGTGGCACCTTGAAGCTGGCGATGGTAGAGTTGGAATCAACATCGAAGATCCTGACAAAGCTATCGAGCGAAGCCAAGGTGGCGATGTAACCGGAAGGGTGAGCGGTGACAGAAGCGACGCCGAGGCATTGACCGGTGATCCACTACAAGATAAAACCCTTTTAGAGACAAAATTATTGGTGAGAAACCTATATTTTGTCTCTTAAACCTTTGATAGAGACTAAATAACATTGTCGTTAAGTTTTTGTCTCGTGGATTAACTATAGGCAAGTTAAAAGGCAATTAAACAAGTTTTCGCGGATAAAAAAGAAAAGGCCGCGGTCACTCAAAAAAAAAAAAGGCACTCACCACGTCTCCCTCAACTGTTACGGCCTGCTCTTTGACGACTCAATCTCGAATGCCACCAATCTTTCTTTTCATTGTTATTGATTTTTCATGTTGCAGTGATCATCATAATTGTCTCCTATCTCCTCTCTCATGCTCATCGATTGTGTTGATCTCCGATTGTAATCTGATATTTTGCGAATTTGATTCGATTTGGGTGGATTTCGTTTGGGTCTTTTTAATTTTGATTTGGTTTGGGTTTTCAGGATTTGTTACACTGTTGTGATTTACGATTCGTCGGTGAATTTGTGCGCTCTAATCGGTGAATTATTCTCTTAAATCTTTCTCTGAACTTGCATGAAATTTAGGGAGAACGATTGTTTATACTGTATGCTACTTCAAATTGGTATGAACTTAAACCCATCTGAATCGAATGCTCTGTTTATTTTATGCCAATTTCACTCGAATCTCCAGCTCCATTTTTGTCTTAGGGTATTGGTTTTGTAGTTGAAGAAAGGCCAGGATCGGGAAAAATGAGATTTTGGAAGTGGTTTTTGCTTGGTTTGTTTGTGTGTCTTTGATTGTTGAGATTAGTTCTGGGGAGCAAGCTCAAACTGAGAGGATTTTAGGTAGGGAAAACTGTAAAGACTTCATTTTTAGATGATTCTCTTTATGGGTTTTTACTGTTTTGATGTATTTGTGGAAACTTGTATTGCCATATGAGGTTTGATTGCTTGAAGAGGGGATGCTTTTGGGATTGTCATAGGTTTTGGGATCTGCTATCTTAATTAGTTACTTGGACATATGCTTGTTGGGTGTTAATTTAGCTTTTCATGTTATCTATTCTTCTTAGTTTTGATTTTGTCAATAACTATGTTGGTCTTGGACATGACTGGTATTTTATTTAAAGAGTGATGCTTGGTATTTCCAGATACTTAAAAGCTTGAAACTTGATGCTAAAATGGTCTAATGGCTGAGGAGCATCTGTAGTAATGCTGGTTTACTTGAATGAAATTGGTGCTCCAGAAAGCAAGCAAATGCATAATGTCATTGTACGTTTAACTGAAATGACCAGAAGACAACTACATTTTATAGCTAGCTATTAACTAGGAGCGCGTGTCTCCTTATCTTTCTCTACTACAGCTGCAATTTGTTCTTGTTCTTGGTTTTGTTAGCTAGCTAAGTTCTAATTTTCAGTTTGTTCTTGCTTTTGTTTTAATTTATTTTGAGGTTTTGCTGAGCTCACTTCAATCCAAAAATTGCTTTAGTAAATACACAAAAAGTGTCCATGTATGCTCTAACTTTCCATGTAGTCTATTCTATTTTCCTTTTTATTTTTTTTCATGGTTTATGGGGCAAGAACCAGACTTGAAACATGATGGTAGCAGTAAAACACATGTATATAACATAATAGAAAAGAGTATTAATGATTTTGGATATATAAAGTGTTAATTAAATTGGAAGAAGGATTATGTTGCTAATATCAATCAAGAGGCAAGCACATAAACCATTGTTATAATTCTTTGCTGCTATCTGTATCAGAATTATTAGACTATGCAATATGCCTTTAATATTAAATCCCTGTGATACTAATGTCAGTGTGTATGTATATAAATATATATTATTGATAATTGACATCTTCTCTTCTCTTTTTTGGTTAAATGACAAGTTTTCTTCTTAAATGATCATGTTAAGGATGTTTAAAGCAACACTGAGAAACACCAAGGAAAACAAAAGGCATGCGTACCATTCACCAACATGTTCCATATCATGCCTTTATGCTCTCCCATCGGTACAACCGTCTTTGCTCACTCAAACTAGAGAGAGCCAATTTGCAGGTAAGTGTTCACTTTGTTCATGTTCACTTTGTTTACTTCTGTTCTAGTTTAGTAGGTGTTGTCTAAGGTTTATGATTTTAAGTGAAGCATTGGATTTGTATAGACTTAAATGGAGGCACAATCAAATGAGTCGCACAAGTATTGGAAATATTATTGGAGTGATCATAGATATAGCTCACATTTCATGTTAACAAAATGATTTTGTTTCAGCAGATTTTGGAAGACTTGATCTTATTGGGAGGCCTCTAAGCAACAAGCTTCCATCATGAAAAATTGCCTTGATTCTCAACAGGAGAAGTTCTGTGGACAAGGCGAGCTAGGTGCGGGGCTTTCTTCAAAAATTCAGTTTGTGCTTCTCTGTTTCAGTTTTTGGTTTGTTTGCTTCTTTCTTTTAAGGGTGTGAAGAAGTTAAAAAACAATGTGACCACTATGGCAGTGGAAGTGAACTGGTAATTAATTGTTTAATATATGGCTTTTGCATGTTTTTCTGCTTGCTTGCTAAAGCAATTGTAGGAAACAAATGAAATATAAGTTCTTATTTTATAGCTATAAAGAACCTGTTATTGAACTTGTGCACATCAAATCATGGTTTACATTTTAATGAACATGGTTTATAGCTTGTCTTATAGCTATAAAGAACCTGTTATTCCTCACAATTGTTTTGAACAAGGTGTTTTTTTTAATTAAACTTCTGATTTCTTTGCAGTTACTTGAAAAAGGGGTGAATGATAAGGGAACACTTAGCAAATGTTGTTGAGACACAACAGTATCCTTGATGAAGAAGCTGGTTCATGCAAGGGAAAAATGAGTTTGTTGTCCAGATGTGTGGGAAAAGAGGGAGATGAAGTTTGTTTAGAATTGTGTTGTTACTAGTTGAATGTTGTTTTAATCATGATGGATACAATGTAAATTCTTTATTTTTTTATCAATGAAAGCAGTTCAATTCTGCTCTTTGGATCTGATTTTGTTTTTTGGTTCGTAATTGGTTATTGATTTTGATATTAAGGTCTATAAAAATAAAATAAATAAATAAAAACTGAAAAAAAAAATTAGATTTAGCCCAGGCTTCCCGTCATATGATGAATTTATGGGAATGTTAGCGGTATTGATGACATAGATCATGGGACTTCGAGACAAACAAGTTTTCGTCTATAATCTCTTTGAGTGACAAAATTATGGTTTGTCACCAATAAGAATCTGTCACATATTATTAGAGACAAAATTAGTGACGAAATGATTTTTTTTGTGAATAGGTGACAAAACAAGTTTGTCACTAAAAGGGTTTTCTCTTGTAGTGATCTTTCCTCGGTTGACGAGCTCGTTGGCTTGTCAGAGGCGAACGAACTTGTCGAGTGACCCAGTTAACAGCAAAACGGGTCGGGCATTGGTGGCGGGTCCCAGGTGACCACCCATATCGACTCATCGTGAGCGTCCTCGATTGATTTCAGGCCAGTGAGCTTCATCGATTTGATGTCTCTACTCTCTCTCTCTCTCTCTCTCTCTCTCCTCTCTGTATATCTCTCTCTGCTTCTATAGTCGTTTTCGCTCTCCACCTCCACCTCCTCCTGGACGGCGACGCTGAGTTCGCGGTGGTGAGGGGAGAGGCCGGGGTGGACGGGGTGGAGGAGGAGCTTGGCGAAGGCGTCGTTGGTGGTGGGATCGGCGAGAAAGTTCTTAGCGGTGATGCGGCAGAGAATGAGAGGCTTGGAGAGAACCTAAGGAGAGAGAAGAACCAGAGATGAACCAGAGGTGGAGTGTTCAAGGTGGCCCTAGTGGTTTCAGGCCGAAGATCCAGGCAGCCTTGCCGGTGCTCTTGATAAGCTTATGTGTGTGGATGTTGCTTTCTCTCTCTCACTCTCGATCTCTCTCTCTCTCTCTCTGTTTGCACTGAGGTTTTTAGGATGTTAAATGAAATTTCTCCTTTCATCCAGCTGAGTTGACATTAAAAAATATATACGGTCAGCAAGTTGACGATACGATTGGATTTCCACTTAAAAGATGGACCTAATAGTATGATATTAAATAGTTGATGAAGTAATCAATTGAAATTGAAAGATAGTGGAGTAAACTGTTAAGTGCATAAAAGTTAATGGAATGACCAGTATTTTCTCCTTATATATATCTCCAGTATCCTTACGCCAACAACCCTAATAGTTGTCCAAAAATAAATTCTAATAACAAATCACAAAGATATTAATATTAAATCATAAAAGAATATCCTAAATAAATTAGGATTCCTTTCCTCATGCAGCCTCCCTGTATACAAATATCAAATAGACCTATTCACAATTGACCTTCCTTTCTTATCTAACCACATAGTAATCACATGTGAGATCCTAACCAAGTTAGGACTTAACTACACCAAAGAATATCATCTGCAATATTCTCAATCAAGACACATAATCATCCCAAAAACTCAAGCATAATGAAGAGTTATCAAAATGGGACAACGATCATATATATATATATATATATATATATATATATATATATTAAATCATACATAAATAAGTTCTAATCAAATTAGAACTTCCATGCTCACACATCTTCTGTTCTGTATAGGGATGCCAATATTATCATATACCAATAAACTTGGGGTTCTTCTAGCTTTATATTTCCCAAAGTTCATGCAGGCATGGATGTGGAAATGAACAACAACATGGATTGTGGCAAAAGCAAAGGCATCATTGGAGAGAAGAGTTTGCAAATTCTTGTTGACAAGATGAAAAAAAAATATACCAAGTTTCGATTTGGAGGACTGTGTGGAAAGTGGGAAGAGAAAATCCAAGAAGAGTGATACATGCTGTGAAAGTTGGTGTAGCTTTGACACTGGTTTCAGTGTTGTATCTGTTGTAGCCACTCTTCACTGGAATTGGAAAGAATGCCTGACATATGACTGTTGTTGTTGTGCTAGAGTTTACTGCAAGTCAGTTGATAGTTGCTTTTTCCTTTGAGCAAAAATTGGTTATTTGAGAGTTGAGACAGATGATCACACGACTACAAAAAAAGTTTCTATGACAACAGATTAATGATGTTTGCCCGAAAACGTCATCGTATGTTATTTCTATGACGTTTTCGGAAACAAACATCATGGATCTAAATTTCGTCCGAAGTTTATGACGTGGTCAAATGTCATTGTAGGTCTCACAATTTGATGACGTTTTTCACATGTCATTTTTTTTATGACGATTAACAAATGTCATGAAGTCGTGAATGAAAATGGTTCATGACAATTAGAAAACGTCATGAAAAATATTTTAATAACACATTATCAAGTGACTAATGAGCATGAAAAGTTTTACCCAGTCTCAAAAATCAAATTTCCCCCTATCCTAATTTTAAGTTTTCAACTTTTAAAGGTTTCAAGCATGACCAAAGCTTTTAACCCAAAAAAAAAAACTTCACCAAAACGTAAAACCCTAGCAGCCTTCTCTTCCTCATGACTTAAAGGTTCATCTCGCCAATCTCTTGTTCACCAGCGAGATGACTCAGTCCACTTCGCCAAACCATGGTCATATTGAGCTTAACTATATATGGTTTGGTGATATCCCTTGGCCAATCAGCGGTTTCACTTTCCAATATACTTGGAGTCTCTGCATGCCGATGGTTGCAAAGAAGGTCGAGCTACCGACCTTTGTTGATTCTGCATGTGATTTTGACACAGAACCAACTTATGATGAATACAATGAAGACTATATGTTGGTGCATCTGTCTCATAATCATATGCCACAAGAGTTCAATCCCAGTAAAGCTCTTGATAAGGTGAAAAGAGACAAGCCAATGGTTCTTTTCCATGACCAATGCATGGCTATTTCTAATAAGATTATGCATTATGACATGATAGTCGGCACCAAGGCAGATCTCAACAGCATACGATCCATGAGAATGCAGTTGAAGATCATGTTTGGTCAAGCAACAAAAATGCGTGGGGGGGGGGGGGCAACGAGACGTACCCTACGGAATACCTTGCCCAAGTTTTCAGGTTGTTGACGCTGAACAACTCTGCTCAACACTTGGAAATTTTCAACAGCAATAGTCTCACGTTGGAAACATAACGACGTCAAGACTTGGAGTGAAGCATTGGTGGCCTCTCCAGTGGCCTAATGACGGGTACCCAATCAAGCTATGACTCTTTCCTCTCTTTGCTCCTCGCTTTTACTTCAGCCTTTACTTCTGTTTGTTCTTTCAGTTCCTTTTTTTTCTCGCATTGAAAAAGAAAATACAAAAAATCAAATAGCCAAAAAACATTAAAAAAGATCTTTGGTCTTGCTGAAATGCAAGACAATGCTCTTGCCTATATTAGGCTTGAACTTTACTTAGGAGCCTATCCCTGAGGCTTAACGACATTAGACATTCCATATTCCTTGAGTTGCTGCCAGCGAAGTCAAGACAGGTTGTAATGCTGAAAGTTGCAACAACCACTACTGAACAGTCGACTTCGCCGACTAAACTGGACTGATCCAGGACGAACTAGCTGGCGTGCCTTATATCAACAGAAAGCCGTGGATGTCTACTTTCCAGAGGATTTTACGGTTCGTCATTCCGACATCCCTGGAGAGAGTTATGGCAGTTTGAATGCAGATAGGTCAGGATACGCGCGAATTTGCAATGAGCTTTTTCAATATGTTTTCATGACCTTGCAACGTTTTTTCTCTACTGGGGGGCATCTATGGAAGTTTAGGGTACCTTTATCCATACACCAGGATCTACTCAAGGCTGATCCACAACCTTTTCTGGTGTTCGCCATTTTCAATAATGCATGGTACCACAACTCCTTCCCTGGGGGGCATACTAAAGTTTTGATGTCCTTCATTCTTTTCAAGCATCGACGGAAAAACATCAAAACTGGAGGGCACATTGGGATGAATATATGTTCCAGTTACTACAGACTTTATACCTTCTTCAAGTGTCTTGGTCATTATTTAGGCCAATCCCTGTGGTCTCCAAGTTTCCAAAGTTGGTTCGCCAGCATTATGTGGCCGCTCGCCAACTCTCATGGGTTTGCACTGGAGGGCAGCGAAGTGCATGGCCTCTAAAAAATTTCATCTGCCGTTCGCCGACTCCTTTATTGCCTCTTACTGGTTTGCACTTGGGGGCAGCGAAGCGCGTTGAAGTTGGTTCGCCATCTTTATTAGGCTGTTCGCCGACACTTTTGTTTGTTTCTCTTTGGTTCGCGCAAGGAGGGCAGCGAAGTACATGGACATTGTCATTCTATGATTATCAAAAAGTTGGCTCGCCATCGCCAAGATTCACGAGGGGCTATTTTTGGAGTCTAGTCAACGCAAACGTCTGCTCCAGTTAAGTTATATCCATGCGAGCTACAATATACTATGTCTTCTGAGAAAAGCAGAAGAGTAGGCGAATGAATTTGAAGTCCAAGTCCAAGGGTACTAGGCGAGCTATACAACAGCTTCGCTACAATGCCGTATTGGGTGCTTGGGTTTCAAGGCCTATTCACAAGCTTCTCTACTCACACTCATCTTATAACCCGAGCCAATACAATGGCTTTGGAGCAGCATGAACATAACCCTCTTCAGTCATTCTTGATATTCATGACTACGAGGCTGGGGGGCAATGTTTACGCCTAAATTAATATTTTACTGGACGATAATTGTGTATGTGAATATTAATTAAATTCTTGGTCTATGTCAGCCGACAAGCCCAAGTTCTTTAAAGTTTACAATTAATGGTCTGCTATCAAGACAAAGCGAGATGATCTACATGGTCCGCGCGTGGAATGACTCCGCGTGGACTAACAAATCTCGCGCGTTTTCAGACACAAAACATAGCTCGCGCGGGATGGCTTCACGCGTAAAGGGATCTCGCGAGCTCGCACGCTTCGCGCGATATACACACAGTTCGCCTAATGCCTCCGCGCGGAATAACTTTGGCATTAGGCGAGGCGGAATGCATCTAGAGACGCTGGCGAACCGGCTCGCTAGTTCGCGAGGTAGACATATGTGGAGTCCGCGCGAACCCTTATAACCGTTTTAGACTTTTTCCAGTCTTTGACACGCTTTAGGCCAATCCATGTGGCCTTTATTAATTAAAAAGCCTTCTTGGCCCGCGAGCTGCAATAGCCCGCAAGGTGAAAATGAGATGCATGAGTTCGAGGTCCGCGCGCTATTAGCTTTCTACATGGACTGTGACATCCTGCGGGATAAGGATTGCTCTTAATTCCGCTTCGCAAGGAAGTCCAGACCTTTTCATATGCGGACTGTGCGAACTGGATATGTGTCACCTAAGGATTGGTCTGCATGGGAGGAATAATGCCCTTATGCTTTACGTTGCAGAGTCCAACATGAGTTCAGATTATCTTTCTTCTAGCAGAAGTCGGCTCCCACTATATAAAGGGCTCTATGGTTTACAAGTAAAGGACACAACTCACAATTCAAACAAAATATAAAACAACCTTCAACCTAGTTGAAACCCTCGACCCAGTCGAATCTCCAACGCTCCCAAGAGCTTTGTTTCCGCTTCCCCGTTGAAGCTAGCTCTCTCTCTCTCAACAATCAATTACAAACAACACAAACCAACTGCAACCCAGTTTCTTTCGAGCTACCTCGAAACCCTAATTCTAAGCGCACTGCCGCCTAGGATTCTTCAGAGCTCTCCGGACTCTACCCCGATTCCTCTGAATCTTCCCTATAGTTGCTCTGCTCACGCCGCTGTGAGTATCGACCGCCTTGTGCTCGTAAATTCCTCATTTGAGGTGGCACCGAGAACCCCTTTTTGCCTGATTCAAGAAGTCAAGACCTATTCCTCGTCCGCGAGGTGGCACGCCCGCAACACTTCCCCTTTTTCTTTGTTCGCTATTCACCTCTGCTCCGCACGCAGAGGATCGTGGCCAAAACAACTAGATTGCCTACGTACCCTTTTGTGGGATCAAACCGACTGTAGTTCATAAAATTTGGGTTTTACAGCTTGGTGCCAGTTTTAGGTTTGACAAATATATTTTGAATATGTTAACTGTATTTCTTGTGGACACCCAATTTGATAGAGTGTCTGTTGATTTGACTTGGACACCCGAAATGGGTGATGCATCAGTGTGACCAAGAGGCTTGAATTGTCTTGGCCACAGTCCTTGTTTGGGGTGTAAGTGATTCCTGCAAATCCAGCATTCGTGTGTAAGCGGACTCCGCGTGCATGCGGACCTCGCGTGTAAGAGGACTCCGCGTGCATGTTGACCTCGCATGTAAGCGGACTCCGTGTGCATGCGGGCCTTGCATGTAAGCGGACCCTGCGTCTTGCTTCTCGTGAAGTCTACTACGCCGAATCATTTCGCCTCGCCTAGACTTCCACTTTTACGTGACATCATCTTAGCTCACCTAGACCTCCACTTTTATGTGACATCATCTTGACTCGCTTGGACCTCCAATTTTGTGAAGTCATGTTGCCTTGCCTGAACTTCTAATTTTGTGTAGCCATCCTGCCTCGCTTGGACTTCCAGTTTTATGGAGCCATCCTGCCTTGCCTCACCTCGCCTGGATTTTCTCTTCACCACAAAGTCACCTCGCCTTAAAGCTTTTGCTTTATGGCTTCAACTTCCACGCGAGGTCATCCTTGCATGCGAGCTGGATAACGCGAGGTCATCCTTGCATGCGAACTGCTATCCAGCTCGCATGATAATATTTTAGCATGAATTTTTGTCTTGGCCAGAAGAAATTTGTAGCCTTGATTAGATTGATGAGATCATATGAACCACATAACTCCTCAGAGACGTCTTTCCCAGTTCGAACCATGCTTGAGACCACCTCGATGATTATTATCTTGAGGATAGAAACCTTTTTTCCAGATGAAAATCGAATGTGATTGGGAGTCATACTTAAGGAAACTGCTCCTCTATAAATAGAGATATGTCGCCTCCGTTGCTTTAATCAAGAGCGTGTATTGAATACTTAAGCTTACTTCGATCTGCTAAGAGATTCTCCAAGTCATCAAGGGTAAGTTCCTGCTCTTCAAATTCACATTACTTAGAATGCTTGTTTTCTTCCTCTTGTATGGCTTGTTATGCGAAACGCAAGGCCATATATTTGTTGTAACAAGAGGAAGGGCCGAGCGGCCATAGTCTTCTTTTAGTGACTACCTCGTGAGGTTGGATCACCTTAGGGGGGGATGGCTCGTGTGCTTGCGGGGCTTCCGGTGGAGCAAGGAACGAGACAGAAAGATAGAGATGCTGCAAAAGAAATAAAGAGTTAGAGTGAGGGCTCCACCTTCTTGCTGGCTCGCTGCTTATTTTCCTCTCTCCTTCTGCTTTTTGGTTCACTTGTTCTCTTCTCCTTCTTCGCCTCTTTTGTTCTTGTCTGTGTTGACTCCGCCTACTTCTGCCACCGCCTGCCTCTGCCTTTTTCTTCTTCCTTGTTTTTTTGCTTTGCTACACCTTTCTGTCCGTCCCCTTTCTTTTGGAGGCTTTGACCTCTTTATATAGAGTGCTTGGTTATGATGATTGCGTTGTTATTGGACTTTGATGCCCGTATTGTGTTCCTATTCAGACACTTTTTTATAATTGAACTCAAAAGCATTGTTTATGTAGCATAAGAAAAATATTATTTTTTTTTGTAATCTTTTTCCTTTCTTTTTTTTTCGGTATCAACACCCGTGCCCTCATTTGGGATTTGCACCGGGACCTGTTGTACAATAATATTCTTTTTTATTTTATTGTGTCTCGATGTCAACAACAGACGCCGAGTCTCATGCTTCATCTTCTAACTCCCTTATTCAAGATGTAGAGAAATTTTTGATGGCTGAGGTGCAAAATAATGATGATGCCAATGTGGGTGAGGAAGAGCTGGTGTTGGCATTTTCCGACGGTACTAAACTTGATCCTCCGGGCTCGGCGCTAACATAAGAGGAGTTGGACGTGGTCTGAACGAATTGGAGAATCCCGAAATTAGTAGAAATGCGTGTGCTGGAGCCGGATGATATTTTCTATGATCCTGGTGATGGTTGGACTTTGTGTCATGAGTATCTTTTCCGTTGTGGGTTGTCGGTTCCTCCGCAAATACAATATTTATTATCTTGCATGAACTTCGCGTTGGCTCAGTTGACCCCAAATTCGTGGCGTCAAGTGATAGGTTTATGTGTGTTTTATCGGCTGTTGAAACAGCAATCCCCGAGTTTTCACAAATTCAACTCCATGTATCGAGTTGAATGTTGCCGGAAGGATGGGTATAGTGGCACTGTGTAGTTCAAGTCCAAGCCGCAATTTAAAAAGATCAGGGATGATTTGCCTACTTTTGTCACACCCCGGTCTCGGTGTTGGTGGGTTTTAAACATCAGACGCCGATCTCGACGCATGAACGTGTTACAAAGCGGAATAAAACAAAAACACTATCTTCTAGGCTCGTCGGCTACCCTTTCCTGGTTTGGTCATATCTAAGTACTTCTCTACAAAAAATATTAGAGATGGGTGGGTGAGCATAACCACGCGCTGGGTGAGTATAAGCACGCACTCAGTGAGTAGACCAATGTAATATGCCCGCAAAACCATGTTATTTTTCACACGCTACAAAATACGTATATCGTATACACATCATTTCAAGTAATTCATCACATTGCACAATCCATTCTTATTGGATATTCTTCAATTTAGTGATCCCCACGAGAACCTAATGACTTTCAAGTCCTATACCTCTGTGTCACATCCTTACTTTAGCATAACCAATCAAAAAATTCACATGTTTCATGACTAGTCAAACAATGGATCCAACACATAAATATATATAAACTCCACATATTTAGTAAATCGACATGTTTCACTATGAAAATAGAGATATTTCATAAATAGATCCAAATTATGTTTTTCGACTATTTTAATAACAAATAAGAATATTTAAAACATATTATACAAATTCACTCACCTCGTTAATACGAATCCCCACCAAGAACATCGATAGTAAATCGAACCTCCGAAAACATGTCATCTAAAAATTACTGTTGGATCTAGCTCAAACTTCTAGGATAAAAAAAGGACATCAATACGAACTCGTAACACTTCGTGAATTCCAAATCAGAGTTACGATCCGCCGAAGTTTAGTCGTAAAAATCTTAAAAGAGAAAGTTTAGAGAGAAAGAGAAAAAACAGAAGAAAATGGAGGGAGAAAGAGAGAGAGAGAGGGGGGTAAACGCAGCTGCTAATTATACCTATATATAGGAGAGTTAGCCGACTTGGAGAGTCGGTTTATGAAGAAAATATCCAATCAAAAAATGGCAAGTTGAGGCACACTTGTCCATTTACTACAAACCTTGTCTAACTAAGAGACAAGTGCTCCCGTGACTACTACAGTGCTAGCTGCATCTTCCAACGCAGCTCCCATCTTCACACAGCCAACCAAAACAAGCCATGTGGTATCTATCCACTAATCAGAAATTGCCACATCATCAGTCCAAGGAAATCGACAGGAGTTTGATGAAACGTGGAAAAATCTTAAAAAATAACTTAAGAATCTGAAAAATTTACTTAAAAATTCTGCGAACTCGTGACAACCTCTATTTTTTATTTTTAAGAAGAAAATAATGTTTTAAATTTTTTTAAAAATAGGATGTTACAACTTCTGTATTCATAGGTTGGAGGAATAAATGTTTTTTGGCGAGGAATTTTCAACGACGGGACTGATGTCACCAAATTCCTGTCGGTTTCCAGCATATAGGTATGTACTGCTCTTCCCCTTGTACTTTTGTTATTTCTATAATATGGAGAAGTGTTGTTGTCACTCTGTGTTGACTACCGCTCTGTAAATGTCTTGTTGTGGATCAAACATTCGATCTCACCCCGTTGATGAAAAAAAGAATACGTCGCATGTTGTGGGCGTTTCGGGGTCAAGGTGACAAGAGTTCGTCCCTGCTGTGCTGCCTTTACGTATTCGTTAAGTTTGCTATCTAGGCTTCCCTATATGGCTTTCACGTAAATTGTTACCGTCATCTCTTTTCTCTTTATATATATATATATAGAGGATTTTTCCCAACTACAAACGTCCGCACTAATAGTTTGGTGCGAATTTTCATTTTTGCACCACTTTTCGATCGAATTTTCTCATCTCCACCGTCTAATATTTAGATAATATTTTGTAATCGTTAAGGCCCTCAAAATTACGTCTTTCTGTTATAAACATGAACGGTTCATGTTTGACAGAATTCAATCCGTCCATTTGTTTTTCGAGTTTGAGAGCCTTAACGATTACCAAATTGGCTGAAATTTTACAGAGATGATCTACACAATATTATCTAGATACTAGACCGTGGAGATGAGGAAATTCGATCGAAAAATTATGCAAATATGAAAATTCGCACCAAAACCATTGGTACGGATGTTTGTAGCCAAGAAACCCTATATATATATTGTTGTTTTGTAGGTGTCATGCTGGTGGAATCTAATAAGAGAAAGAATCTTGGGGCCTTTGATAACGTGGCGGACCGGGATGTGTGGAACGGTATCCGGGACAAGGGTGCCGATGGGAGGAGATACAATTTTGACCTGAGAACTAGTAGAGCTGTGTGTTGAGTAAAAATTGTAAATACATATATACCCAACACAATTTCACTCTATCTTATTAATTAAGATAGATTTTTAATTATGTATGGTTCGACCTATTCAAGACAAAACACGTCTTTTAATTACAATCCCTTGTTACAAGGGAACACCCTTTGATTCCGTTTATCAAGAGATCATTGTAGGTTTATTTGTTTTTACGACTGCACCCGCATTTAGGAATGAGTTGCCTACGTACCCTGGAGGGGATCAAGTCACTCGTAGTTCAAGCTTTATGGCTTTTGGTGTTTCGACAAATTAAATGACTTGTCGAAAGATTTGGTTATGTGTTTGAAAATTTGGCTTGGAAAGAACTAAGGATTTGATTTGAGATTGGTGGTTGCATCGAATGGGTCGCTAGATTGCCTACATACCCTTTTGTAGGGATCAAGCCATTGTAGTTCAGAAAAGTTTGGTTATGGATTTGATTTTCTGGTGCTTTAGGAATTTGACTGGAGTCATTTGAAGTGGACAAAGTTGACTGGTGGTGTCAGAGATTCTGTTTGGAATGATGGTTACATCTAGTGGGTCACTAGATTGCCTACGTACCCCTTTGTGGGATTAAACCGACCGTAGTTCTTCAAGAATTTGGGTTTTGCGGCTTAGTGCCAACTTTTGAATTTGACATATATATTTTGAATCTGTCAACTATATTTCTTGTGTACACCCAATTTGGTAGAGTGTCTGTTGATTTGATTTGGGCACTCGAAACGGATGATGCATCAGTGCGACCAAAAGACTTTAATTGTCTTGTCCACAGACCTTAGTAGGAGCATAGGTAATTCTTGTAAATCCAATCTCCGCGTGCATGCGGACTCCGCAACTTGCGTCTTCTCGAAGTCCCCTACGCGGAGCTTGGATTTCCACTTCTACGCAATGTCATCTCGCCTGGGCTTCCTCTTTTTCGCGAAGTCACCTCGCCTCGCTTTAGGGTTTCTGCTTTGACGCGAAGTCATCTTGCCTCGCCTTAGGGCTTCTGCGTTGACGTGAAGTCATCTCGCCTTTGCTTTAGGGCATATGGCTTCTACTTCTGTACGAAGTCATCTCACCTCTCCTGGATTCTCACTTTTGTACGAGGCCATCTTGCCCCGCCTGGACTTCCACCTACGCGAAGTCACCTCGCCTCGCCTGGACTTCCACTTTTGTGCGAAGCCATCTCGCCTCGCCTGGACTTCCAATTCTACGCGAAGTCACCTCGCCTAGCCTGGACTTCAACTTTTGCGCGAAGCCATCTCGCCTCGCCCGGACTTCCACTTTTGCACGAAGCCATCTCGCCTCACCTGGACTTCCACTTCTATGCGAAGTCACCTCCCCTCGCCTTAGGGCTTCTGCTTCGACGCGAAGTCATCTTGCCTTGCCTTAGGGCTTCAACTTCCACGCGAAGTCATCTTGCCTCGCCTTAGGGCTTCAACTTCCACGCGAAGTCATCTCGCCTTTGCTTTATGGCTTAGGGCTTCTACTTCTGCGCGAAGTCGTTTCGCTACGTCTTAGGGCTTTGAAGTTTGAACGACATTGTAGCCTTGCTCGGGAAGGAAGAGAAGGCTCGCTGAAGACATGCTTTCGGGGTTTCCGGCGGAGCAAGGGATGAGACAGAAAGATAAAGATGCTGCAAAAGAAATAGAGAGAGTTAGAATGATAGCTCCACCTTGTTGGCTCGCCACTCTTCTTCTGCTTTTTTGCTTCGCTTGTTTTCTTCTCCTTCTTCTCCGTTTCTGTTCCTTGTCTTTGTATGTCCGTCTTTTACTTCTTCTGTCGCTGCCCTGCTTCTGCCTCCGTCTTCCTCTCCTCTTTTTGAAGGCTTTGGCTTCTGTTTCTGCTGGATCCCGTAGACCTTGTAGAAACTGCCGCACGTGATCCGTTCTTGGAGAACCTTCTTCTTGTCTGCAAAAGGAGACCGACCGGGACTTTCCGGTCTTTCTCTCTCCGATGATAAAGTCAGTATCGGTAGGTAAGTATTAAATGCTAGGAGATGTTTCTTACCATTTTGGTTGACTTCAGCTGTATTTATAACCCCGCGTTGACTTATGCCTTGTATGTTATTCGATGTGGGACAAGTATACTGTTTATGTTTTGTTTATTTTGGCCTTCTGTGGAGTCTTCCCCTCCCGGCCTAGACTGCTATAGCATCCAGGATGAGGCCTGTTCGATCTGCCTCATGCTGGGCTTCGTAGCATCACGGGCCAGGGGAGGTATTTATCGACTATCGACTACAAGTCCCCCAAGTTCTCGTTCAAGACACGTCTTGAGTGGGGACTTGAAGAAATGGTCCGTGATGCAGAATTATCAACGGGTATCCTAGTTCCCCCAAGCTCGTACTCAGGACACATTTGAACGGGTTGTGGTTGCGATGGAAGGTAGAGAGCCGTTCCATATTAGTTGTTGTTGCTCGAGCGCGGGGTATTATCGCCGCGTGGGTTATAAGACCACTATTCTCCGTGTGAAGGGAATGATACTGACATGCCCAACTCCCACTCTTCAGGAGCCGTACAAGGGACTTACAGCTCTCAAAACTTAGTTGTTTCAACCTTGCTTCCTGATGAAATGTTTCCAGGGGGGTATGCATGCCTTAGTTCATACGCATGCTTCCTTTAGGTTCTTGCTTTGGAATAGGAATCTCTAACAACAGTTTATCCGGAGATTGAGATTATTCGGGACCTGCAACTGTTCTGTTATGTTGCCCACACTTATCCGAGACTTGTTATTTTGGTCACTTTGTTGGAACATACTGGCCCCGTTGCGATCTTGGCAAAATCTCACGCTTGAGTTTACCTAGTTGAGGTCTTGGCGAAGTCTTGCACCTGAGTTCGCCTTGCGCATATGTAATGAAAATCACTAGGCGAGCTGAGTTCGCCTTGTTGCTATGTTGGCGAAATCTCGCTCCTGAGTTCGCCTCACGCATATGTAACGAAATCCGTAGGCGAGCTGAGTTCGCCTCGTTGTTATGTTGGCGAAATCTCTCTCCTGAGTTCACCTCGCTCATATGTAACGAAATCCGTAGGCGACCTGAATTCGCCTAGTTGCTATGTTGGCGAAATCTCGCTCCTGAGGTCGCCTCGCGCATATGTAATGAAAATAAGTAGGTGAGCTGAGTTAGCCTCGTTGTTATGTTGGCGAAATCTCGCTCTTGAGTTCGTCTCGCGCATATGTAATGAAAATTAGTAGGTGAGCTGAGTTCGACTCGTTGCTATGTTGGCGAAATATCGCTCCTGAGTTCACCTCGCGCATATGTAACGAAATCCGTAGGCGAGCTAAGTTCGCCTCGTTGCTATGTTGGCGAAATCTCGCTCCTGAGGTCGCCTCACGCATATGTAATGAAAATAAGTAGGTGAGCTGAGTTCGCCTCGTTGTTATGTTGGCGAAATCTCGCTCCTGAGTTCGTCTCGCGCATATGTAATGAAAATTAGTAGGTGAGCTGAGTTCGACTCGTTGCTATGTTGGCGAAATATCGCTCCTGAGTTCACCTCGCGCATATGTAACGAAATCCGTAGGCGAGCTGAGTTCGCCCCTTTGTGTGGAAAGAAAGTCCGCGTTCAGCAGGGGGGATCATCATACTGCGCTCGTGGTGATCCGCCCACTTGTTATAGCGAAAAATCGATCGTAGCGGGTTGCCACAATGGTTGGGGATAATGTGCGCGAGTTTGGGATCTCGCTCACGGTGGAATATCCGGGACATGCCTTCTATGTATGCTACGACATCCCTGATGGCTTAACCAATGGGTCCAGGAATTCCCCGAGAGCTCGGTGACTGCTGGCAAGTGCTACCGGGTAGTGTCATTGGGTTGGTAGCCTGGGTAGGTGGTGGTGTGTCAGGGTATTAATTGCATATCCGCCAGGTGGCACTGTAGAGGGAGAAGGGATGTGCATTTAATGCAAGTCGTTTCCCTCGTCTCTTCTTCGAGAAGTTACCGGTTAGTGGGGCATATGTCATGATCCTACCGTGGGTCGCGACATATTTTATTTCCTTGTTTGCGGTAAAAATGTTGGGGGGGGGGAATCGAGGCGTTCTTTCCCCCGCTTCGTATATATGTTCCGTCCCCCTTCTGA
Organism: Fragaria x ananassa; assembly: GCA_034370585.1. Classification (NCBI taxonomy): domain Eukaryota; kingdom Viridiplantae; phylum Streptophyta; class Magnoliopsida; order Rosales; family Rosaceae; genus Fragaria; species Fragaria x ananassa. The sequence goes on along the minus strand of CP139756.1, from coordinate 11,630,532 downwards.
AAAAAATCCCTGCCCTCTGCTTCATTCTTCTTTCATTCTGTATCTGTTTTTCTCTGTTTTCGTCTTCCTTCCGTTGAAACGTAGATATGAGATCAGAAGAAAAGTGGGTTCTTGTGTAAGGAGGGAGTACTGCTTCCTTGGTACAGCCGATCTTCCGATTGCGAGGTGATGTCCGTTTGCTGCTCTGGTGTGTCTCCGGCCTTCACTATCTGGTTAGTTTCCCTTTTCCAGCGTCCAGTTATGTTTCTGAGCGTTTCATGTAGGGTTTGCAGATCGGTAGATTTTTCTGGGTTTTTTAGGTGTTTCTGGGATTGTTGTGAATTTTCGCCGTGTTTAGATGGGTGGTGTCAAAACCTCCCAGCAGCGGCACGCGATGTAGGTATCTGATAGTCCATAGGTTTTTTATAAGGTTAAAATGGAGTCTAGGGCTTTCGATGCCAGCGTCTCTGGCTCAGCACGGCGGGCTCCCGCTGATGATGACGAAAGGATAAAAAAGTACCTGCTCCGGGAAACTAACAGAGATGCCGCGTGGGCAAAATCTAATTTCGGATCCTCCAACTCGAGTCCCGAACACCCTGTGCTCGAAGCGATTCCGATCACACGCGCCCTTCACCGCTTAGAGGACGGTAGGGTGTGCGACGAGCCCGTCTGCAGCTTCACGCCCGACGAGATAGAACAATTTAGGGAGGAGTGGAGCATTCCCTCCGGTATCCCAATACGTGGCTTGTACCCGGGGGAACTAGCGTGCGCTCTGAGAGACAACTATGTAGCGGTGCACGATAACATGTTCAAGAATGGGTTCTCTGTACCGCTACCTCAATATGTACAGTACATATTGAGCATGTTGCAGCTTGCTCCCTGATAGGTCCCACCAAATCAATGGCGACAACTCCTAGGACTCGGATGCTTGTACTGCCTGTCGAACATGGGGTGGCCGACAATCAACGAGTTCCACACGCTCTACAGACTGTCATACTCGAAGAAGATGGGAAGCCCCGAGTGTGTAGGTTTCACTGCGCGGGACTATGAGTCTGTCATCACCGATCTCCCATCTTCGATAAACAAGGAATGGAGGTGGTGAGAAAAGCTGAACGGGTCCCCTATCTAGAAGCTGAAGTGGAGTCATTGAGGGTGGAGCTTGAAAAGTATCGCCCGCTTGAGAGTAAACTTCGTGAGAAGGAAGCCGAGATCGCGGAGTTAGAGAGCCTTGTTCCAGCGCGCTGTGATCAGGCCGTTGCGGCTTTCAAGGAATCCCAAGAGTTCAAAGGTCTTCTGCAGTCTGCCTGGGATGAGGCCATCACCGAGAAGTTCACGGAGTGGAGTGTGCACGGGTACCTTGAGAAACCCCGGATGCTCGCGGATCTCCTTGCTGCGCAGGAGAAGGCCAAAGCTCTGGACTCCCAGGCAATCCTCCTGGAGGGTCATCCTGTGGCCAATCCTGACAGTGCCGGTGTTGACACAAATGCGTCCGAGAGTGAGGACGAAGAAGATACAGTTGACTCGGTCGAGAATGACCTGGCTTAGGGCTTTGAACTGAGTGCAACCGAATTGTAATATTTGATAACTTTTTTTTTTGAATGGCTTTGTGCCTTCTCCGGGGAACATAGACTTCTACCCGGTGGTCCGGTTGTCATAATTTATTTAAGTGCCCATGTTGAATTTCCCATTTTCGTACCTTTAGTTCTGTGTTTTGCCTCTTTGTTTTGCCCTTTTGAATCTGGTGTATCAAACCGACAGTTTCACTCCAGTGTTACGAATTTAACTTCTTCATTTCTGTAATAGTTGTTACCAAAACAAATGAAGGCATCCTCCCGGGTTGACCTAGTCAAACCCGGTGGGCATAATTTACAATTCCCGACTTCTATTAAACGGGGTAGAACCTAAGGTGCTCAGTGTTCCAAAGGTGCCCGGTGACTATGTCATCCCTGTCCCTTAGGAAGAACGCTGCAGGGCCGACTTCCTCCATTATCTCGTAAGGGCCTTCCCATGTTGGATCAAGGGCCATTGGCTGGGTCATCACCCGCTTCATCACCCGCTTCATCACCCAATCTCCCAGACCCAAGGTTCGCGGCCTGACCTTGCAGTCATAGTGCCGGGCGACGCGCTGATTGTAAACTTGGTTGTGTAGGTCAGCCCTGTCCCTTCTCTCCTCGATGAGATCCATGTTTAACTGTAGTCCCTCTGTGTTGGTTTTCTCATCGTATCCCTCGACTCTTCCAGTCGGTACTGTCACCTCCATAGGAATGACAGCTCCGTGCCGAAAGCAAGGCTGAAGGGCGTCTATCCCGTTGACTCCGTAGCAGTGGTTCGGATGGCCCACAAGGCTTTCGGGAGCATTTCTGCCCATAATCCTTTGGTGTCGTCCAACTTCTTCTTCAGCAGTTTCTTTACAATCTTGTTGACTGCCTCCACTTGCCCGTTGGTCTTTGGGTGAGCTACCGATGCAAACACCATCCGGGTTCCCATGTCCTTGGTGAACTCGATGAGCTTTGGGTTGTTAAACTGCATACCATTGTCGGTTATGATAGTCTCCGGGACACCGAACCTGCAGTAAATATTTTTCATGAGGAAACCTATCGCACTGTCGGTGGTTATTCGACTAAGCGGTTCTGCTTCAACCCACTTGGTGTAGTAATCCACCGCCACTATGACATACTTGTACTGTCCGGGAGCTATGGGAAATTTCTCGATTAAATCTAGACCCCACTGCGCGAAGGGCCACAAAGACAGCAGGATCGAGAGTGCAATGGATGGGGAATGGACCTTGTTAGCATGTTGGTGGCATTTATGACATCTTGCCGACACTTGATCTGCCATCTTCCCCATATTGGGCCAAAAATACCCCGTTCTTAGAGCCTTGAAGGACAGGGATCTCGATCCGGAGTGATTACCCAAACGCCTTCGTGTATGTCCCGGAGGATCGTCTCACCTTCTTGCACTGACACGTATTTCAAGTTGGGAAAGCAGTAGCCTATGCGGTACAGTTTACCGTTGATCAGCATGTATCTGGCGCATCTCGATTGCAACTTCCTCGCCTGCCGCCTGTTCTCGGGGCGAACACCCTCTCTGATGAACTCGATGATAGGGTCCATCCATGTTGGTTCCTTGGGACCGGTAGTGATGGCGAATATTTCAGAGATCGTCTTGTCGATACTCGGTCGATCTAGGATTTCGACCTTAATCTTTTTACGCCCTTTTTGGTGGGTACCGGTGGCAAGACGAGCCAAAGCATCGGCATGGCTGTTTTCTTTCCTAGGGATCTGAGCCAAAGTTACTGACTCTAATCCGCACAAGAGAGCCTTCGCGAGTGCCCAGTAAGAATTCAGGTGGGTTTCTTTAACTTCAAATGTCCCGCTGACTTGGTTCACCACAAGCTGCGAGTCACTGAACACTTCGACTCTTTTTACTCCAATCTCTAGTGCCAACTGTAGCCCCCGATCAATGCCTCGTACTCGGCTGCATTATTGGACGCGGAGAAATTAAACTCCAGGGCGTATTTATACACGAACCCGTCCGGGCTAACCAATATTATTCCCGCCCCACTCTTCTCTTTAGTGACGGAGCCGTCTACGAACAACTTCCAACATGGCTGGACTTCTTGGGGAGCCACCGTATCCTCTCGCTCAACCTCCGAGCACTCCACGATCCTTTCCATGAGGGTCAGTTCATAGATAAAATCCACAGCTACTTGCCCCTTGATGGCTACTCTCGGCATGTAGTGTATGTCGAACTCCCTCAATTCTATCGCCCATTTGGCCAGTCTCCCGCTAGTTTCTGGCTTCAAGAGGACTTGCCTGAGGGGGAAGTTCGTGAACAGGGTGATAGAATGAGCTTGGAAGTAATGTCGCAGCTTCCGGGCGGTCACGATGAGTGCTAGGGCCAACTTTTCTAGATCCGGGTACCTGCTTTCAGCCACTGTATAGCCCTTGCCCACATAATACACCGGAAGCTCGATGGCGTCATCTTTCCTGATCAAAGTAGAGCTTACTGCCGTACTAGATGCTGCCAAATAGAGATATAGCATCTCCCCGGGAATTGGCTTTGAAAGCTTTGGCACGGATGCCAAATATTCCTTGATATTCCTGAAAGCTTCATCTTGCTCGGGCCCCTAATTGATTAGCTTGCAATGCTGGCTTTTGAGCAGTTTGAAGAACGGTGCGCACTTGTCCGTGAGTCTAGAAATAAACCTAGCAAGAGCTGCCATCTTGCCCGTTAGGGACTGCACGTCACTCCGGACTTTTGGGACCACCATATCCATTATAGCTTGGACCTTCTCTGGGTTCGCTTCGATACCCTGACGGCTAATCACATGGCCCAAGAACTTCCCCTTGACAACCCCAAACAAGCATTTTTCCGGGTTCAATCTCATACCGTACGTGAGTATGATATCGAAAGTTGCTTGCAAGTCGCTCACATGCCTGACCACAGTGAGACTCTTCACCAACATGTCATCCACATACACTTCCATGATGATCCCCAGCTGCTTAGCGAACATCTTGTTCATCAGGCGTTGGTAGGTTGCTCCCGCGTTCTTTAGTCCTAACGGCATCCTCTTGTAATAGTAGACTCCTTTGTCGGTCGTGAAGGCGGTATGCTCCTCATCAGCAGGATCCATCATTATTTGATTGTAGCCCGCGTAAGCGTCCATAAAACTCAGCATTTTGAACCCGGAGGTGGAATCGACGAGTTGATCAATCTGGGGTAACGAGAAGCTATCTTTGGGGCACACCCTATTTAGACTGGTGTAGTCCACACACATCCTCAATTGCCCTACCGCCTTCTTTGGGACCATGACCACGTTGGCCAACCATTGAGGGTATTTCGCTTCCTTGATAAACTGGATATCCAGCAGCCTCTGCACCTCTCTCTTGATGACGTCGTACTTGGCCAGATCGAACGACCTCCGCTTCTGTCGTACCGGGGGTACGCCTTTACGGATTCCTAACTTGTGCGTGACTATATCACCCAGGATACCGGGCATGTCGGCATATGACCACGCGAATGCTTTGCTGTTGGCCTTCAGGAAACGTACGAACTCCTCCCGTACGATGAGTGGCAACCCCGATCCGATCCGATCCTTGTGGTTCTTGCTGGGAACTCGTCTGAGATGCAAATGAGCTCTGTTTCCTCAACTGAACCAGGTCTTTCGGACTCAGTTCCTTCTGTCGCAGAATTAATCCTGGGATCTTCGTACACATCCGACATCAGTTTATTCGAGCTCACAGAGGCTAATACTTCTACTCTTTTCCTACCATTATCCCGGTCGATGGCGTAGCATCTTCTTGCAGCCAACTGATCGCCCTGGACGGTAACAATACCCGTTGGGGATGACAGTTTCATCATCAACATGTGACTGGCGATGAATGCCTTGACTTTCCACAGGGCCGGTCTCCCAAGTATCCCATTGTACGACGAGTCACAGTCGACAATTATGAAATTGACTGCTGTTCTCAGCGTGTTCCCCTCCAAACCCCGGAGGATCATAGGTATGTAGTCAGATCCAAGAGGCTGCACCACATCAAGGAGAAGCTTATCAATAGTTTATTATCTTGTGTGAGCTTGCTGCTTCCTCTCTTTAGCGACCGCCAAGCATTTCTAAACAGCACATTCAAGGACGCCCCGATGTCGATTAGAATTTTCTTGCAGAGATAATGATCTAACTGTGTAGTGATCAGGAATAGATCCTCGTGAGGCAGTCTGGTCCTTTGCTCTTTTTCTTCTTCGAACGTCACTGATTTTCACCTCACGTTGACATTCTGAGCGCTACAACTTTCGAAGGCGTATATCTCTCGCCCATATCTGATCCCGGGGCATTGCTTCTTGGCCTTGTTACTCCTCTGGTCTATACGTGCTCCCCCACGGATCGTGTTGATTGTCTCGTAAACGGATTCCCCTGTGGCTTGTCGCGGACCTGACACGTATTGTTGAAGCTTTCCCATTTTTAGTTGGCTCTCGATCATTTTTTTAGCTCAACACATTTATTTATCGCATGCGTTGCTTCCCCATGATATCTACAGTACTTTCCGGTATCCTCTCGGGTAAATTGGGATCGTGGAAACTTTATGGTTGCTAGTCCCGGGATCGCTCCCTTGTTCTCGTTCCACACCACCTCCGGGGTTGCCGTTAATGTGGTAAAGTTCCCCTTGGCTGCGGGAACTGTTGCTCTAGATCCACTGTCCTAATAGCTCCCCTTGCTCTTCCCCTGTGGACCCCCCGTTTGCTTGGCTTGCTTCCTGCCTCCGTCCTTGAACCTCTTGCTAGGGGTGAAAGCTTGTCCCTCTTGGTCCCCTTTCCAGGTTCTTACTTCTTGGATCGTTTGTCCTTGGGATTCGGATCTCCTGTCTTCCTTTCTCTTTCCCGCGTGCGGATCCTCGTATGTGTCATGGTCTGCCTGTGCGTGCCTGATCGCCATTTCCATTAGCTCATCATAGCCCCAGGGATTTTCAATCTGTACCGCGTATAAGAACTTCCTGGGCAACATGGCCTGGACGAAGGCTTCTTTCGCTACCTTCTTGTCGAAATTCCTGACCTTGGTTGTGGCCCCCTGCCAACGATTTACAAAATCCTTCAGTCCCTCGGTGCACCCTTACTTTACCTTGAACAACTGGGCGGTATTCTGCCCGTCCGTACGCAGTATGAATCGGTTCACGAATCTGTCTGCTAGCTTCCTAAAGTAATCTATCGATCCGACCGGGAGCTCGTAGAACCAGCTTAGTGCTTCTCCTGACAGCGTCTCCTGGAACATGTTGCAGAACGCGGCATCCGAATAACCCTTTGTATTTGTATGAGATTTAAAGCTGTCAAGGAAGAGATGCGGGTCCCCTCCCCCCCCGTAGTTCAACTTAAGAGGTTTGGCTGCGCAAGAACATAAGGTCTGCATGATGGTCATTGTGAATGGTCCCCCTCTTTCTTCAAATCCCACGCCGGGCGGGTTGTGCGCCGCCCTTTTTCCGCTTCGTCTACCCTCGTGGTCAGGCTCATCACACTGTCCCGCATGGCCATCAGGGCCCCCTTGACTCCCTTTGTCTCCAACCTTCTGTCTTCTACGGGCGTTGGGAGCGGCGGTAGTCCTTCTCTTTCCATAACTTCAGGGAACAGGTTCGCCATAACTTCGTTTGTCGACGGTGTGCACTCCTGTCTTTCATCCATTCCACCCGGCCGAGTATTGCTTTCCGGCGTCTTATCTCCACTGAGGCCACTGTGATCTCCTGACATTATCCTGTTCCCTACTTCTGCTTCATTTGACTCCGTCATCGAGACTCTGGCTTTTCGTAAGAGTTCCCACAGACGGCGTCAATTGTTTCTGATGGATCTCGTAGACCTTGTAGAAACTGCCGCACGTGATCTGTACTTGGAGAACCTTCTTCTTGTCTGCAAAAGGAGACCGACCAGGATTTTCCGGTCTTTCTCTCTCCGATGATAAAGTCAGTATCGGTAGGTAAATATTAAATGCTAGGAGATGTTTCTTACCATTTTGGTTGACTTCAGCTGTATTTATAACCCCGCGTTGGCTTATTCCTTGTATGTTATTCGATGTGGGACAAGTATACTGTTTATGTTCTGTTTATTTTGGCCTTCTGTGGAGTCTTCCCCTCCCGGCCCAGACTGCTATAGCATCCAGGATGAGGCCTGTTCGATCTGCCTCATGCTGGGCTTTGTAGCATCACGGGCTAAGGGAGGTATTTATCGACTACCGACTACAGCTTCTTTACATAGAGTGTTTGGTTAGGATGATTGAGTTACAATTGAACTTTGATGCCCGTATTGTGTTTCTATCCAAACACCTGTTTGCAAGAGTTACAGTTGAACTCAAAATGCAAGATTGTATGCAGATTCATATCAAAAACCAAAGTTGGTACCTTTAGGAAGTACTGCTAAGTTAGAGTACATACTAATCTGGAGGCAGAGAGCTTCTTTCCTATTTCCCTCTTTCAATCTAACAAAAAGCTACCGTAAATCTCTTTCCCCCAAAAAAACCCTAGGGGCTAGAGCTCCCCCCCCCTCTCTCTCTCTTCCTATCTCGCCGCCTCCGCCGGGCTTTCAAATGGCTAGTTCTCAAGGGCGCCATGAGGTCCCACACCGACATGGTCACCGCCATCGCCATCCCCATCCCCTTCGAAAACTCCGATGATCGTCTCCACCTCCCGCGACAAATTTATCACCCTCTAGTAGCTCAACAAGGATGAGAAGGCTTACGACGTCCCTATTCTAGAACGTCGTCCTCTCTTTCGCTCCTCCCACGACCAGTTCGTAGTCGCCCTCTCCGGTCCTGGGACGGCGAGAGCTCCGCCTCTAGGACTTGGCCCAGGATGTCTTCGCCCTTCGCTTCGTCGGCCACACCAAGGACGTCCTCTTCCTCGCCTCCTCCATCGACAACTCTCAGATCTTCAGATCGTCTCCGCCAGTAGCAACATCATCTGTGTGTGTTTGATGTAGAGAGAAGAGAGAGACAGAGAGCTTAATATGGGGGTTTGGTTCAAATGGACAATTTCAGCATTGAAAATCTGTCGACGATGAAGAAAGGGAGCCTATACGTGGGTATGACGGAATGCAAAGTTATTGCAGCAGAAAGAAGATAGATAAGGTTGGGCGTGATCTCAAAATTTTCCGGCGAGACTATCCTAGGAAAATAACAAAAAGAAACAGAAAAAGAAAATGTTGAGAAAAAAAGATAATAGATAAAGAGAGGGTAAACCGGTCATTAGGCACTGTTTTAGGGATCCATGTGCTTGCCACATCTGTTTGTTTTAGGGATCCATGTGCTTGCCACATCAGCAAACAGATGGCTCTGTCAGGAAAATTAGATGGAGGTATCTTATTGACGTCAAAATCAATGTTCAGGTATCATATTGATACTTTTTAGAGTTCGGATACCAAATTGACCGTAACACAATAATTTGGGTATCGGTACTGAATTTTACTATTTTAAGAATAGGCGGTAATTTAAACTTCCTCAATATATATATTTTTTTGAAACTACCACCAAGGAAAGACGGTGATTAAAGTGATTAAGCTTGGCATAAGTTTTCGGTTAAAATTTTGAATGACATTTAAGGAAATGTTGAGAGGAACTAGCTCATGGTAAGTGATGGAGCCGTTTGTATCAGCTTACCACAGACGGCATCAATATTGAAAAGGTGGATTATACAGGATAATCTCATGTACTAATGTTAATAGAGAGTGAAAAGAGATAATGAAGCACACGATTTATAGTGGTTCATCCACATTTTTTAAGGAAGACTACATCCACTTAAGATTCTACTATATGTGTTGGATGTCTTAATGGCCCCATAGTATTACAAGTAGTTGTATTTGTGTGCTGAGTAAGTAGGAATGAGTCTTCTTTTATAGAGAAGGGAGATGCGATAAGGTTTTGGCCGCTTCCGAGTACTGTTGGGTAGCATGTATGTCGGGTTTTTGGATCTGGTGGTCAGCGGCCAGCGATTTAGGGAAAGAAAAAGGAGAGCTGCAGACAACAAGGTTCTAAAATAGGATGCTGTTGCATTCAAAGGAAAAGAAGAGTATTAGGTAGCAAAGAGAAGGTTTGCCTGAATTTCATTTTCCCAGACCGTCACGACCTTTATCTAATGGTAAGGCCCAGATCCAAGAACCCACTACTTTAAAATAAAACCCGGCCCGGCCCAGACCGTGACGACCCCTATAAACACCCTCCTCCAGGGTCTTAGCCCTTGACCGCCTCACTAAACCTGATCTCTCCTCCGTCTCCGGAGCCTGAAATCCTTTTTAAACTAAAACTTTTACGAACAAAAATTAAAAGATGCCAACAACATCTCTCTTTTAATTTCAAAAACCCCAATTTGGCGCTCTCTCTTTCTTATGGCTTCTCCTTCCCCAGCCCTAAACGCCACCACCTCCGACGCCTCTCATGCCGTCGCCTCCGCCGCCGTCCCCCCGCCCCCCTTCACCGCTGTCTTCCGCTCCGAAACCCCCACCAAGACGCTCCGCGGCCTCAACAAGCCCAAGTGCAAGGTCTGCGGCAATGTCGCTCGCTCCAGGTTTGGTTTCTCTTTTTGTTTCTCGTTTCAGATTTGGTGAGGTAGGTTTTCATCGCTGACCGTTCGATTTAGATAGTTGTTTTGCGTTGTTTAGGGTTTAGAGTAATTGATTTTGAAGGAATTGAATTTGCTAGGCTGTGAATTTACAGTGTGGAATGATGAGCTCATGTTTCAAATTTCACAATTTGAGGGGTATGATTGGAACTAAATCTGTGAAATTGAGAGGAGATGACTAATCGCCGTCGAGTTATGAAGAAACTGAAGCCTGAAAAATTAATGGCTGGCGTAAAGCTTTGGAAAGTAGTAAAGGAATAGGACTAGTTATGGTATGGGAGTTGAAGATGCGCAGGCGCCGAGTTCATGTTTTGGATTCCTTTATCCACAATTTAACAGCCTAGACTTTTTGGAGTAGGTGTAAACCCAGAGAGGTTAGTTTTTAGAAATAGGTGGATTGCAAAGGAAATCCTCTTTTTTAATAGCCTTGGTATCGCTGTGGACAAGCTTGACACTTGGGCGTCCTGCTGAGCCCTAGATTCAGTTTGCAATAGCATCTTGAATTTTGGAAAATCAAAGAGTACAATCTGTATTGAGTTTGCAAGGGCCATGACCGCCCTATCTCCTTGTTTTTTGTTTTTTTTTTGTTTTGTTTTTTGTTTTTGTATGAAGTAGGTTAGGAATTAGATGCAGGTGAGGAAGCTGAGACATCTTGGTAAGTAGTATTTCTCATTTCATCTGGAAAAGGAAAGTTGGGATGGACTTTATTCAGTGCTATTTTTGGGCCTAGAATGGTAACTTAACACCCTTAAAACCATTTTCTGGGGCTGTTATGATGTCATTGAAATGAGTAGGGGATTAAAATTCTTAAAGCCTGTAATTGCGGGAATAACCCCTTCTTAACTTAGGGTGTTGCATAAAGTGCTTGAAATCCTGAGGAGTAGGATCATATCTTAATATTTGAGTGTGTTTGGTGAGTTTCACAATTATTATTAAATAAGAGCAGTGTTCTCTCACCGTATTGCATTCCCTAAAGAGTAACGAAGCTAAGGCGAGAATGCCATTGCATGTAAAGTGATTGCTACCAAAGAACAAGACATATACAGACAAACCCTGTGAGTTCTTTGCAGTCTATAACGGTGTCCCTTCCTACTCTTGTTTTGCATTCTCAGGAATGACCAAATGAGCCTAGAGGTCTTAACATGGAACATACTTGTCTTTGTTAACAGTTTTGTGATAAGAGAATATCAAGTGGAATTATACTATTATTTTAGGGCACTCACGAATCAGCGCATGGCTAGCTACTGATTTCACCGATCTGCTTTTATATTGAACGAGTATTCTTGGCATGATTACCTTCCTCCTTGGTTTTGGAGTCTTTAATTTATTGATATGAATCTTAAATTTTTCAATCTTTGGATTTTTCGGTATCTTGCAGGTCTAGGTTGTTTTGTTTTGTTGTTGGTAGTTCTTGCATTCGAGTCTGCTTGGTTTGCTCTTACTTAAGATTAGTTTGAGCCACCTTTAAAGTGTACAATTAGTACTATATTAGGGTTTGGCCATGATTCTAGCAAGATTTTTTTTTTGAATAAGATCCTAGAAGTTGAATTACCGAAGGTTTGATCAATGTTGAGACAAATAGAATTACCTCAGTAAGATTTTAAGGTTTCTTCATTGTTTGATTTGTTTAAATCCAGCCACTGCTCAATTTAATTGGAGCACCATTTGACCCAAAACTGCACTTTGTGAAACCTTAGATAAGTCATCTTTTCATCTATGAACTAACAAAGAATCAAATTAGCTAACTGTTCACATCTCTCAACATTGGGTTTCCTTGTTATTTGAATGATCCTTTTCCTTTGTGCACCAGTATTACATAACCTTTAGTTGATCAACTAGTTTTCTTAATGGTTATTGAAAATGCTGTAGGAGTTCTATTTTTGCTTCATGAACACAGCTATAGTATCTACTTCCCTTTACCTATGAATTTATATAATTTTTTTAAATTTTTTTTATCTATGATAGTGAAAATGTTTATTTTGTTTCCCTATGACCAGTTTAATGAGCCAATTTGTATGTGCAGGTGTCCTTTTGAGTCTTGCAAGAGTTGCTGCTCAAGAGCTCAAAATCCATGTTACATTCATGGTATGTTAAATATGTTTGTATACATGAAAAGCTTTCTGCTTTCCAGGTGTGTGGGTATTTTGATGAAATGGATAATTATATTATGGAGTGGCGAGATTCAGTCAAGTAATCAGATATTCAGGAGAATCTAATATTTCTTGCAATTTTGGATGGTTTGCAGTAGTGATGCAAAGAGTCAAGTAGACAAATATTACTGCTGAGTAACCTAATCTTCTATATAAACAGTAAACTAGGTTTGCTTTCCTGGTTTCTGATCGCTCCATGTCAAAAACAAGCTACTTTTGCTGTCAGTGATTGTGAGTTGAAATTCACATATATTGCTAATCTTTAGGAGATTAGGTCACATACATATATGTAGTGTTTCCTTCAAGGAAAAAGCAGGTGGGGAGAACATTGTTCTTGACTCATAAGCAATCCCACCCCTATGGTATCACACATTTGAATCCCTGGGTCTCTTTGGCGATGAGGGGAATGTTTCGAGTGGACTCGGAAAATAATGATGGGATCTTCGTGTCTGTAGGATACTAAAAACATTATGGGTGTTATTGGCATCATGGCATTGCCTGAGATTTTATCTCGTATGGCTACTATCAAATTATGTTGGAGTCTATATAATAGGTTTGGCTTTTCCAAGCTAGTAGGCATCAGCATCTTCATATTGCTAAAACAGGATAATCTGTGCCGTCAAGGACATGATTGGTTTTGTAAAATTTGGATCCAATTTGTTACTTAGGTGGCACATCTATATGTGAACTATAGTCTTTCTGATCATAATTCTATTATAAACAGTAACCTTTTAAAATCCATATAACATGATGGTCAATTGGTTTAACATCACTCTTGAGTTTTGAATATCCTTAGTTTATCCTAGCTGAATATAAATCACAATTGAATATATCCTATCTAATTAAAGTTTGGTTCCGTGGAGTTGGGATTTATGGTTATAAAGTATCCCATTTAAAATTTGAAGAAGAAGAAAGAGAGAAGATGATAAGCATTGAATTCAAAGGTGAGACGGCTGCCATAGGGATTGGGTAAGCAATTATTGAGGTGAGTGATTATAATCAGGTAATGAGCATGGTGAGTGATGCTGCTGATGACTATTTTTGGATTGCAAGATCTTAGATTAATGAGGTAATGGGCAGAAAGAAAAGGGGTCAAGTCTGGAGTAGATTGTTAAATGTCTGGAGATATGAGTGATCTTGTGTCTGAGGGAGTAGCATTTGCATACATGTCTAGCTCACTTGGCAATGTATATCTTTGTGTGTGTGTGTGTGTGTGGGGGGGGGGGGGGGGGGGGGGGTTGAGGGTCAGCTAGGTCTTGTCAGAGTCTCTTTTGAAAATATAATGATCAAAATTGTATCCAGTTTGGTTGGTATGATAGTCTCATTAGTTTGAGTCATTTGGTTAGAACAATTCGCACACCCCTATTAATGGGTGACCCTTTTTATTTTTATTTTTTTGGGGGGTGGAAGCAGATAATTGTCTGTTTTATCATCTTTTTACAGTATGACCCCATTTGCTGCTTCTCCTTACTGACTGTGTCACTACTGCAGTTTTGAAAGCAAATTCAACTATTACAGACAAGGCACCAGCCTCGAGCAGTCCTCAGTTTGACCATCAGTCTACTGAGGCATCACCATCAGGGTGAGTCCAAGCAGGATCTTTCCTATGTTCTGATAGTTTACTGTTGAAAGAGGTCCATTCATTATTGCTTTATGAAACTGCAGTTTTCTGCATCTATATTATATGGTGCAGTTCTCATAGGTCTAGATCTTTTGGCAGCTGAGCCAAGTTTATTGGGTAACTTATTTGTGACTTTATGGTATGAAGTTTATATTGAGCATGAATATAATTTACTGACATCAATTAGTCCAATCATAAGATTTCTAGGTACTTTTAGCTTGTTCTTGAATCTAAGTTTGATGGTTCTTATTTCCAGACATTCCTTTTCTGCATTTCATATATCTGACTTTTAGCTTGTTCTGCAGTCGTCTTTCTTTGATGGTTTTAACTCAGTCACACTCTGTTTGTACTTACTGCCCTTGGTACTTTATTTAGTTAGGTCTGCGGGGTCTGAAGCACCGTTTTTGTTCTGGATGGTACATTCTTATTTTGCAGAATATGTTTCAGGAACTCGCATAGAGTTGCTTCACTCCGACAACTTTCGAACAATTTTGCGCACTTCAACACTGTGCATTTTAGAATTACCACACAGAAGCCGCTGACCAGAAAGGCATTTCCTTGGCACTATACTTTTGTTATTGTACTATATTTTGTCGAGAATCAGATGTCCTAATGTAGTAAATAATTTCAGGATGCTGTTGCTATTAATGAATGGAGGTTTGCCAAGGTAAAGGAATTCAGGGACAGAAACATTGATGTGGAAAATGAAGCTTTTGATCGATACATGCAGAACATCAGCTTATTAGAGGAAGTGTTTTCTGTGAACTCTAACGAGGAAGAGTCCATTGCGGATGGATCATTCATATCAAACTATGACATGACTACAACAGAAGGTGACAATGGAGATATGGTCTCAGGGTTGAAGTTAAAATTGAGATCAAATCCAATGAGAACCAGTAATTTCAGAAAGAGGATACAGCAAATTGTTGATCAGGGATTAAAGAAGCTGAAAGCATGTGAACCTGCTGATGGAGACAAGGAACTGAGTGAACAAACTGAATTGGATAAGGGGACCAGAACAGGAATAAAATGGTGGGCTGGAAGGGCTTCAGCTTTAAGTGATCTCATTGATAAATTGAACAAAGCCCGCAATGAAGAGGATCTACAGTCTTGCGTGGAGATGAAGACTCTGCTCTTCAGTGAACTGAAATCTTTGAGCAGCTCAGTATTGGAAGACACGGAGACCATGGAGAAACAGACTACGAAGAATAACTTGGAAACCAGGAAAGAGTCGCAATATTTATTTCCTCATTTGGTTAGTACCACTGTCATTGATCAAGAAACTCTCAATAGCGTTAATGCACACTTCTCTTCCCTTGAGCAGATAGAAGGTTTATGATTAAAGATTTCAAGGTATGATTTTTCGGTAGGATGTGGACTTTTAGCCAATTCAGAGTATCATAGTTTTGAGGTAGGTGCCATAACTTAGTGTAATTTCGTCCTTGAGTTCCTGTTAGCAACGATGGGAAACTGGCAGTTTCTATCTGAATCCAACCATGGTACCTCAGTTTTCTTGTAAAATGTAACTTGATGTAACTAGCTGCAGAACTTACCAAAATTCATGAGCAATGTAAGTCGCATGAAGCCATTAACGTTTTGGGGTAGGCTACCGGCACTGTCAAATGCTACATCTAATTTCTCCAAATTATGAGTTATGATTCTTATGCTCTACGCACATTACAGGCTTCTTTTACAGAACTAGGATGGGATTCCAACTAGGATACTGGTAGTAGTGTAGTACCATGCTTAATATGCTGTTTTTCTTTTCTGGCCAACTTCTAATTTCTATTTTTAATTTTCTGGTATGTTAGAATAAAAAGGCAAGCTCTGGATCTGCCTTGCTAAACAACTAGTTGATTGGTATTATTGGTCACCAATGTGAAACTCCCCAATCTATGTGTTCTCTTGATCTAGTGGGATTGTGGGAATGAGATTGTGGGAATGAAAAACAGCTTTAGACCAAAGAGAATAGGGTCATTGATCTAGTACTATGCATCAAACACAGAAAGCTATTTATTATTTTTCACAAAGATCATGTTTTTCTCTTGAGAAAGAAAAGGTCATATGGTTCTGACTTTCATTAGTTTTGAATTATAATAGGCAACTAGATTAAGCTTTCCTCCCAACATTTTTAAAGACGTTTTATGATCTCTCATATTCTCAACCTTTCAAGAACACTCCAATCTGGAAGATGTAGTTTTTAACTGTTATTCTTTAATTGCTTGTGATTCTTTGATAGGCAAAATAACCAAACTGAGAATTTGATGTCAGTCTGTCTGTTGCCAAAATGTTAGGACTTAAAAATCAATAACAGAACGAACACATCAAAGACATTAGGCCTCTCAAAGGTACTTATTAGCATGGCCAAATTTTTATTCTAATTTCTAGCCGACTAATCCCTAAAAATTATTATTCTAATTTTTATTCACATTATTATTGTAGAAAATATGAGCAGAATTTTATGGCATAACATACATATCCTTATCTCTTTGTTTGTCTTGGAATCAAAGTCTTTACTTGTTGGTGCCTTCATGAAAAGAATCCCATATGGGTTTCTAAAGGCACATACCATTATGACAAAGAAATCCCATCTTCTGAATTTTTCACATAAAGCTTTGTAGGTTTCTGAATGCTCATGGTGCTTTTCTTGCTTTATTCTTCCTCATATATACTTCTCAGTTAACCAACAACAACTACTTTCTTGGTGGATATCAAGCTTTCTAGCCCATCTTCCCTTGAAACAAGGCTGTCAATGTTTTCAATTTCAATGACTACTCATCTCATCAACATCACCTTTTCAGAGATGGCCAGTACTCTCAATTCAAATCTGTTCTTCTTAATCATGATCAGTTTTTTCTCATTGATCTAGATTCACCCTAGGCTACATTATCAGTCATTTGAAAAAGAATACAAGAATATTATGAAAAGAATAAAATGGAGTTGATGAGATGATGCCAAAGAGGATGTTGACAATATAAAAGCAGAAACCTCTCAGGTCGTATTTGTATGTAAACATATGCATAGAAATAACGACTCTGCAAAGTGGGGAAATTTCTACTGATAATCAAAGCAACCCAACTTTGAACTGCATGTTTATTTATTAGAGGAAAAATATATATGATTTTCTCATCTGCATAGTAAAAACTGTAACTTCATGTATCCCTTTCATCAGTCAGTATATATTACTCAAGACATTGATGTTATTTGAATGAACAACATCTTCATGAAAAGATTTATAGATGCTGTATGTTGAGATATCAATCCCACATCAGAAATATGAGACATTGTCTGTGGATTTATAACGGATTGGGCCACTTCACCTATTGCCAATTGGTTTATAATGTTGATTAGTACCGATCACCAAGCCATTCAAAAAAAAACAAACAAACATCAATTAGTATATAAATCTTTTGTGCGACTGTCATCGCCATGCTTAAATGAAGAAGGAAGCATCAATTTGCTGTAATGTTTGGTATGCATCCACTTTCTGTAAAGTTCTCAAAACTCTTTTATCATGTGTGTATATGTGCAGCCAAGAATCATGGCTTCTCGATAATTGCCTATACCAGTGTACTGTTAGAGCTTTGTTTTGATGCCATTCCAATGCAACTGGTTCATGGCATAGACTGTGCTAGAGATTGCTTTCATGTGCTACGACAGTATGAGTCTATGACTATGTTTGCCTCGTCAAGTCACATAAGAGCACATGGGTTTGTGCTTATAATTTAATTTGCCCAAGTTAGTCAGTTGGAGATATATGCCTAACCTCTTCATGTTCAATTGTGTCCTAGATCAAGATGTCAAATCACCCTTGCTAACATGTCGCGAGTACCCATGAAAAACTCTGTTATTACGTTTAGCTTTTCCGCCAATAGAGCTAAGCTCAAATCCTAACTTCAAACTTTTCTTTTTTAAGTCAAGATAAACTTTATCAGTAAACGAAGATTATAACGGATTCAGCACCATAGTAATTTGATACTAAATAAACGCCAGCAGTGTAACTTTGCGAAACTGTTTCTGGGGTACTCTTTCTTTCTGTCTATCTTTCTTTGAGTTCTTTTCTTTTCACATGCAACTTCCCGAAGAAAAATAAACGCCAAGATGCATGATGGTCTTATTTGTTCCGTCGGTACCAATTTTCATGAGTGATTATCGTTTGTTTGCAAGCTTTGTTGGATTCTAAAAAAAAAAATGCTGACTAGCTATGAAAGCAAGCAAGAATCATACATGAGAGAGAGAGAGAGATCATGTTTTCTTGGTTTGTATTTGTTAGTAGGGTTGCATGCATGTGTGTGTCTGACGCGTGAACGTTATAAATGCATTGCGTTTTTCTAAAGCAAAGCCATTGCCATTGCCAAGCAAAGAGAGAGGGAATTTTTCGAAATGCAGATATATGAAAGAGAAAGAAGCTAGAGAGAATCGATCCCGGTTTTATTTATTATTCAGATCGAGAGAAACAATACCCAGATCATTATATGCACGTCTCTGAATTCATATACGATTCTTGGCCATGCATATATTACTCGTTATTGTAACTGTCATGAAGGTTTTGCTGATGTTTCGATGACACATTTCTGTTCGATCGTTCCAAGAGGCAGATGGGAATGCAAATCCATTACAGGATGTCCTTGTTTTCTGGTCACCAAATGCATTAAGAACCAGTAAACTCATTGAAGAAAACTTCAGCTCTTACCTTCATTATGTTCTTAATTATTTTGATAACTCATCAGAATCTTAACTGGGTTGATATAAGTTAATGAAGTCAATAATGGCTGAAACCTAACATATATGCATGCATGATTGCATGAAAATCATGAAGCAGTGGTAGCTAATATGAACAATTAAGAAAAGTTATGCAACTTTGCAACGTTCTTCTTTATGGAAAATGGGACTCGTGGATCTGACTCACTCCATTATGAAAATAGTTGAGGATTTTTTCTTTTGAAAAGGATATAATATTATTTATATAGAATAAAATGAATATCACATCCAAAATCTTAATAAACAGAGAGGTTCAGACGCCTATTTTGCATTTTCCAATATGAAGCACTTCACATTTTGAATGGTATGCATTATAGAAACTTCACACAATTCTTAATTTCAAACCTCTAGTTACTAGCTAGATAATTTTTAGACGCCGACAAAACTAGGTGGACTTCATTTTTAGATAGTGAAATGACATTTGATATCTTCCCAAACACAAATATATAGATGTAAGTGAAGAGAAAAGCATACATGCATTGTATAGACCGATTATGCGAAGTGATTATGTTTGGCCATTGACAAGTATATTTGTAGAATATAAAGATGCCATTTATTATAATGATTCCCTCTCTTCTTGTTTTGCTAATATTAATTATTTAGACTAATTTCAGTTTACCCTCATCAACTTTATGTTGATTATCATATTAGTCCTTTTTTTTTAATTTCATTAGAAACACCTCTCAATTTTTAATTTTCATCAGCTGTGTCCAAGCATACGTTTTTTTTAATCAAATTCCCCCGTCATGTAATGACTTGTATTAAGAAGAAAACCAAATTTGAAGTCGCTGAGTCCATAGAAAAAGGGCAAAATAGACAAATTGCATTCAATCCCACCAAAATCACTAAAGTTAAGGGTTATGATGGGTGTGGAGATATGTATTATTATGGGGGGAAATGGTCTGAAAAGTTTTTTTTTTCGGAATTTGACTTTTTTCTTGATACCACGTCATAACTTGACGGAGGAATTGGATGAAGAACGAAGGTTTGGACACGGCTGATGAAAATTGGGAGTTGAGGGGTGTTTTTGATTAAATTGAAAGAAAAAAGACTAACATGATGATCGACTTAAAATTGATGGAGGTAAACTGAAATCAGTCATAATTATTTTAAGCTAATGGAATATAATGATATTTAACTAATTTTCACAGCTTACTTGAGCGACACAACCCCACCACCAACTTACCAAAACCCTAAATTCTCGCTTAAAGAGGAGACCAAAAACATCGCTTAGAGAGAATATACTATTTTAACGTCAGTTAGTTCTTGTTGTCAATGTAATGGGGATGTTATATGTGCATATATATGCCGGTAGTTTTTCATATAGTGTTTGAAAGAGTTGTTTCTTTTTTAAGTTGACTATAAGGATGTATCGAGGCTTCTGGATTAGGTTAGGTAAACGGTTCAACCCTTTTCGGCTCTTGTACTTTAATCGTTGGTTGTAAGGGTTTTATAATATAGTAAATTTTCCTAAAAAACGATAAATGATAGAAAAGTTGAATAAGAAGGATTCCAAGTAAATGTAGAAATAATTTTTTTACACCCCCACAACCCTACTACGTACTATTTTCACTTTTCATAATTCACCCTAATACGTACCTTTGGAGCTGGAGTAAGTCTATGAACAATTCCAAAATACTAAGATGATAAATTCGGTCAATATCTTCACTTAGTTGGATGTGTTGTTTTTGTTATTGAGTTGATGAAGAATACAAAATACTAGATGGGATCTGAATATATTGGGAATTAGGGTTTGAAAGGGACAAGACATCTCTCTCACTTCCCCTTTCACCCTAATGACAGAAGATGGAGATCAGGGGCATATAAAGAGCTAGTTGAAGTAATTATATTCGATTGGCACCTTTGAAATGAAAGAGAGGCCTTCTTTTGTTTGCATATAAGGTCAAATATACACAAATACACATATATATTGTGCCAACTTAACACTACCCATTAATCCAAACAATGCCAACCCATGATCTTATATATATTCCCCTCATCATCTATCCTTGCCTAATTCTCACCCATTTTCAATGGTCCCCTTGAAAATGAAATTTTGTTAATAATAATATGAGAAAAAGAAAGAGTACATATACATATATATTAAGTCATAAACATCAATTGTGATTAGCTATCTAGTGTGGTGTAGAAAACTATAAGTTTGCTTCTTAGTGTGGACAAGCTAAGGTGTAGCTAATTCAATTCAAAGGGGAGGTGGTGATCATGGGTCATGAGTCTTGCCTCGTGCTCTGGCATAGTGGTTAGAAAATGAAAAGGGGGTTGCTACAAATCATCAATAGCCAATGATCTTATATATAAATTTTGGTTGGTTTTGCATCGTAATCTTGTTAGCTCATCATGATCATGATCATCACCCCTTTACAATTAATATTACACACCAAATCGATCGCTTTCTTGACAGTTTATACGTGTTGCTCAAGTCGTTCTTGTTGTATATACATACATATCGGTCACAAAATTTAATTGTTTGCTTTCCAAAACCATGAACCCGTTTCCAATATCGAAAGCAACTAATTTCTCAACTAATTGTTGGGGTTGGCAGAAAATGAATCCCAAGCTAGACATGATCGAAGAAAACTAAATAGTTATCATTTGTTTGGATTAATTAAATTGATGGATTTTCTGATCGAAGATAATGTTTCAATCATGCTGGACTTGGATCAGAAGGTTTTTGCAGAGATTTTAGAAACTATATATCATGCTCTTATAATTTCTCATACATATGATATATATGCCACAACAACTAAAAGTAGGTAGATGATTATCACCTGTGGACTTTTATATTTTTTTCTTATTTACTTACTGCTGTTTTCTGTTTTTCTTCTGTAAGCTAGCGCAGTTGAAGAACAGGGAAATGAAAAGTTCAAATGGTATTGTCCAGTAGGCTGTCTAGCCACACCATAACTATGACATAAGGGGACATTGTCCATCTCGTGAATGCTTTTGTAAGCATTCTTGTTTTGAATATATAGTTTTTCTTTTGAACAACTGTTCTCTGTTTGATAATAGTTCTCATGATTTCTAACGTACATACATATATAACTGCATTGGTTTACAGAAGAAGAAATTTGAGCAGCAAAAGATTAAAATAAGAAGGTTTAAATACATATGACCTGAAAATCGATAGAGTAAATGCAGAACATGCAGTGAATTGCTTAGTAATGCAGGATAGTATTAATTCTTTTTAGGTCTTATTTTGATCAAGTATTCAATAATAGTAATACAGAGGCATGCATGCTGCAGCCTGCAGGTTCTTAAAGTAAATTAAGTACGTAGAGATCGGGAAACTGGGAAAGATCGATCTTTCTTCTGCGCACTGTTCAGAACTTCATATTAAACCAGTACTACTCGATCTTACCGGCCTGACTAATTCACCTGCACTGTTACCAATTCAAAGCTAGCCATATCACCAGCTTGCTCATCGATCTCTTTACTGTGATGCATGATGCTGATCACAACAGTCACTACTTTACTCGATCTGTAGATAAACAGCAGCCTGTACGAATTTAGTGTGTGTAATGGGACTTTATTAACCTACCTTAATTTGTACCTTGCTGGCCCTCAGAGTACTATATCTACGACCCTTATTAAAACCAGAGGTAGCTACCTGGCCTTGAAATGGTATTCCGGTGGATGAATTGGTAGTGAATATGTACGTGGTCCGATGCCCTAATTACTTGAAGAATCATTCAAGTGGCAAGTTAGGTCGGGGGTACTGCACTGCGTACTATCCTTCTCTTGTCTTTTCATCACCTATTTATACATCAACGATAAGGATGGTGCATCATGTCATCAACTAGACAGGTAGACTTCTTTAGGTAATTATTCGGAGTATGTATTCATCTTATTACTAAGAACATCGATGAGTTTTGTAATAAGTGGAAGGAATTAGAATGGTATCTGTTAATGGAAGGAATTAGAAATCAACTCCGTAAGAAGGACCATATCATGAGGTCAACTTATTGTAGAGCAGTTTTATTAGAATTGTTAGTGGACAAAATGGTAGGCACCTCTTCCAATTGAACGAAAAACGACAAGTACTTGAGGCTAGATATATATATATATATATATATATATATATATATATATATATATATATATATATATATATATATATATATATATATATATATAGGGCCCTTCCAATGAGGGATCCCTATTTTAAGCCATTTATAGGGATAGGGCATTACACCAACTTCCCAATTATAATTTTACATCTCCACCGTTCATATCTTAGGTCTATATGAGTAGATCACCTCTACAAAATTTCATATGATTTGGTGATCGTTAAGGCTTTCAAAAGTTCAATTTAGTTTTAATGACCTTCAACGGTTTTAGTTTGACATAAGCTGGACCGTTCAAAATCATTAAAACTAAATCAAACTTTTGAAAGTCTTAACGATCACCAAATCATATGAAATTTTGTAGAGGTGATCTACTCATATAGACCTAAGATATGAACGGTGGAGATGTAAAAATTCAATTGGGAAGTGGTGTAATGCCCTATTCCTAGAAAGTGGCCAAAAATAGGGATCCCTCAATGGAAGGGGCTGTATATATATATATATATATGATTCAAGTCAAAAACTTAAAGTGCTAAAATGGAGATTGAAAGTAGACACAAATGAATCAAGATAGAAGATCGAGAGTATGATTTAGAATTGTGCTGAAATTAAAGTTGTCATTCACTTGTTTTGTATATCATATTTAAAATTCAGAACAAATATCGGATACATGTAATCACTAATAAATCGTATGTCATCCGAGAATGGAAGTTCAAAAATAATATCTGAAGTTTCCGTCCATTGGCCACTCCATATATGAGATTACTTATATTTGAATTAGTAATCTTGGATTTTTGCCATCCTAAGGAAAAGCTCAAAGAACATCAATCATTTAATTATCGCCGTTGCCGCCCAGTTCTTAATTAACAAACCTGAAATAAGACATGGCATCTGCAAGTCGATGCACAACGCACACCCCAATATTTATCTATTCCTCCACACGGAAACAGATTGAGAGCTATCCAAATTATGCAGAAGAACACAAAATGTACTCTAGCCTAAGGATGATATGAAATTCTTACCGCAAGAGTGCAAAGTAATTATGCTGCCTCCACCAAACTGGGCCAAATCAAAATAATAACTGGTACCGGGTAAGACAATGATGCATAGTTTTGGTCCCAGGATGAAGATGATGATGCACCCGTAATCGGAGTGTGTCAGATTATGCAGCAGCAACACAGACACTCCCTTCGATTGGTAAAAAACTTGTACAGTTTCCCCTTACATTTTACGTTGTTAATGGAAATCTGTGAAGACTGTGAGCTGAGCTGAGAGCTCTACACACAAAATTTCATAAACTCAGATCGAACAGAGCTGCATGCATGATTTGATATGTCTGGTACATTATACTTATTGTGTACCTTGCCTCTGATCCGTTGGATTAGGGGACCACTTGTCTTTTTTCTTCATTTTCTGTATTTACGATTTTTTGTTCTGAACCAAAACACCTCCTCTCGTTCATAATGGTATTGGCATGCAACGTGAGGGTTTTGTTCTTCAATTATTTCTTTCCTCTATATTTTTGTCAATATAATTGACAGAAAGATTGTTCTTAAAAACTATATCATAAATACTTCACATTATTGAAAACCTAATCTATATGTACGTATGAATTCTTTCAACGTTGCCCTTTATATTTCTTTTTTATTTTTCACAGGTTTCTCCGATATTATCCTTTTAGTGAGTTTTGTCATATCAAAGAGAAAATTAACCTCATAAAAAGGATCGGGAAATATTACAATGGAAGCTACCGAACCACTAAATATAGACAAGAATTACATTTGGAACCCTCGCTTGTAGACAATATATCATTAAGGGGAGACTGATCGAGATTACTCGCTAATACCATGTTCCATTTCCAATCACATCTGAAAATTTATAACATCTTCATGATTGGCATTCCAAAAAATACAATGCATACTTTGAAGCTTTTGAGTTTGAATTCACAATGACCGATTTGAGTTCAAATTGCATATTGTAAAGATGTAAATTAATAAATCATGCAACTGATCACAATTGAAATAAATGTAGAAAAGTAACATAAGAAGTAATCGAAGGAGAAGCATAGAACAATTTGCATGGGGCCATGGGGTCATGTGTATAGATAGCTCATAAGTTGTGTCCGCAATCAATAAGGAGCTAAGAGGGTTGGGTTTGGCAGTATTGTTAGATGGAGCTAGCTAGATTTGATTCTCTCTCGATCGTTTGCAGAAAATGCTAAAAGACCCACCACGTCACAACCCCACTCCATTCGCTTGTTTTTGCTCCCCATTCCATTCCCTCGATGATCACTTCCTTTTCAATTCTCTTTTACCCACTGCTATCTGCTAATTGATCTTGTGACTCGCCATTATCAACTTCACCAGAAAACTCTGCGCAATCATAGTCAGAAGAACACAAAACAGTAATAAAAAAAATGACCGGAAAATGAAATGAAAGCTCACAGCTTCCATGGGCTTGAGGTGAAAGGGAGAGTCACCGAAGAAAACACCAACAGACCAAGAGCCTTCATTGTCTTCTTGACACCCAAGCGCACAGGGCGTAGTGCCCCGAGCGTAATAATAAGGCGCAGCAGCAGGCGGAGGCAGCCGAGCAAGAGGACTGGAGGAGGACTGGAGGAGCCGATCAAGCGGAGGCGCGGAGCAGCGCAGCAGGAGGACTGGAGGAGCAGGCGAGCAGGCGAGCAAGCGGAGGTGAGGAGCAGCGCAGCAGGCAGAGGGGCGGAGCAGGCGATTGGCGATCTGAGACTCACACTTTATTTGAGTCGTATCACTCATATCATACGGCTGCAGTCTGTCTCTGCAGTTCTGCTTTAGGTTTTTTTTTTTCTGGATCTGGCCCAAAATCTCACCTGGGCTCCAGCCCAGGCAAGCCTTGGGCTGGATCCGCCACTGTCTCTAAGTCGACGTACAGACTACCCTCATGAATTATAATACCACCACCTCCACCTCCAAACCCTCTCCCACGCACCTGACATATTCATAAATATTTCTTTACCTGCACGCCTTTGAATTATTTTGGGGGGTGAAAAGGAAAAGAAAAACGTTAGAAAGCTGCATAGGAAATATCGATGTGTTTTGTTAATATTGATTGTTGGGTAGCATTATTCATGGACGGCACCATGTGCTTTGTAGTACTAGATGCCAATGTCAATGCCATGAAAGAAAGGAAGAAAGGAAACACAAGCATAGAAAGTGGGTCAAAAAATATGACATGCACTCCTCGACTGGATCTCCATTCGCACAAATAATTGTACAAAGGGAAAGAAAAGCATTGGTTGGAATGGAAGACTTCGTTGTTGTTTCAGATCAGCAATGACACAATATTTATCTCGAGTCGGCATTATAAGATCTACCCTCGATCATCATCACGGTTGCTTTCTACTTTCAATCATATATATATATATATATATATATATATATATATATATATATATATATATATCGAACCTAATCCCATATATATATGGAATAAGATTTGAATCCAAAAGTTACAATGAAATCGAATTCATTTGTTTAAAGGATTCATTTCAATTACTATATGACACTATGTTAGGGGAAATCACACTGTGTTAAAGCTTAATTAGTTTTACACATCAAATAATACAACAACTAATTGATTTTAAGACGTACAGGTACTTGCATTTTGATATTAAAACGAGTACGTGATCAGTAGCTCATTACCAAATCCACTCCTCAAGTTCTTTTCTCCAATCTGGATCAACCAATTAGTTAGCTAGCTATGAGATTACAAATGGATTATAATGTGCTTGTCCACTAAATACAAAAGGGAAAGAGTCTTAGCTGGTGATGCTTGGTGTGATTTAGGTAATTGTACACAAACTATCTCCTTTACCAAATGTCCATCACTAATTTCTCCAATACCCAGCTAGCTGCTTTATTATCTTACTTTATGTCAATGATGGAATAAACTATATAGAATGGTTGGAAGCACAAGTTCCATATTTGTTTCCACTATTTCCAACTAAATCAACAATTTTTAAGAGGAAGTGTACATGCATTAGTGAAAACTAATAAAGAGGCTCTTGCATTAGATAAGATATGAACACATGCATGTGTTGCAGGCCTGAAAATTAACAAACAACAATGATCTTTGAGAACTTTGGCCTAATAAACAAGATTTGTAGTACATTTGTTGGTTGTGATTAGGGATATATGGGTATGAGTGTTTTTGGGTGTGTGATAAAAGCTAGCTACAATGGTAGTGGGTAGACTGTACTAGAGGAGTGGTGGAAGCAATCAGAATTTGATTATATAGAAATTTCGAAGTGATGGAAAAACCCTAGAAAGTAAAAAAGAGTTGTGGCATTGTGGGGAATAGTTGGATTAAGATTAAAGAAAATGCTCCCAAAGTAAAGTCATTGTTATTGTTATTGTTGTTGGTGTGTCTTCGACTTCAAAACAAGGAAAAATGCGCATGATTTCGTGACACATATCTTTGGAAATGATGATGATGACTATTCGATCCGCATTACTACAAGTTAATCAATCTTAATCCCGTAAGATCAACCTTATGATAAAAACAAAGAACAAAGATAACATTGATCAACTACTTAAATTTGAGCATAGACAGTGCTTTTCATTGGATTGGTTTTACCTCTTTGAGGATAAGAACTAGGGAAAGGTTTATATATAAAAAAGCACGTACATGCACAAGAAAGCATCAAAAGTCAATTTAAATAGGTTTATCATCACTTGCGTAGTCAAGCTAGGTTTTGGTTACTCCGTACGTACGTATATGTATTTCCCACTTTTAAATTTTTACAGCTTCATTTACTATTACTTATATATATTACTGAAATTGAAATGAATTCAAATATAAGTGGGAACTAATAGTTTTAGACCCATATAGTCATCTAAGAATGACTCAATCTTCTCAATGTAGTTTATCACACAAAAGATCCACGCTCCCGGTTATTTAAACGTTTTCGAAACTTAGGTTTCTTGAGCAGTATGCGGAAAGTGTAGGTTTCCGTATATTATAAACCTGTATTCTTTCTCTTTTTATATCATTAATTTCTAATATAGAAAATCAAAGAGCTGTATAATACGGAACAAGTCATTTACGAAAGCCTTATAAAGTAAAACAAAAACAACGATATAAATTTTAAGGTAACATGCATTCTGGTTGTAATATTATGTAGACTAATTAAATATGAAAATATTTCATTATTCTTGACCGAGCAGGAGAATATATGGTATTTGGTCCAAACCGATCGACTAGCTAGATTGCTAGAAGCAATGAACGGGGTTTCCAGCACATCTCCTCGAGAACTCATGACTTGCTTTTGTTTTGGCCCCAAGCACAAGTTGATCGAATCACTGAGATAAGCACATTCGAGCAGTACACACAAGAAGAAGAAGAAGAAGAAGAGCTCACCTTTTAAAGCTTCCACAGAGTACTTGATAAAAGTAAAACAAACGACACCCGGTTGACTTGCCTGTTTGTGTTTGTGTGTATGTATTGACTCGATGAATTATAACTGCTCACAGTTTCACACCAATGCCAAAATTAATCGTATGCATGTAAAATCGATCTATGTCATGACACCAAATTAAGAGTCGTGGCCTCGCAGGTAATTGATCGATGATACATCAAACCTGGACTACTCACTGATGTTTGCTAATCACCTGCATTTTTCTTCTTCTATATAATTTCAGCTAGCAGTGACAGAGGTATTGTCACAGAAGCAGTACAAAATGTGACAGACACCAAAGTATATATTCTAGGGGGTATCAATCAACGTTACCAATAACCACCCTGCTACTAAAATTAGGGATAATAATTAAGGTCGATCAATTCAAAACGCTAATGTAGCTAGCTAGCTAGCTGTTGTTGAGTAGAAGTGTTTGATCCGATCTTGCATTCTTAATCTTTGATTATTGACACTAAGTTCCACCAATAAATGTACTCTTGAGTATAATTTTTTTCTTTCTTTGAAATATCGGTGCGGCTACTCTTGAGTCTTAAGTCTTAACTAATAAATATACTCATCTAATTTATAATTCTATATACACACACCAGAGTCTGTATCTGTCTTAACGTTTAAGATGCATATTATATATAATAATTAGCGTTTAGGATACGTATTATATATAATAATTCATTTTGGATAGTGAAATGATTTCTGCTCATGTCATCTCAGTGAATAATCATGAATAATGACTATCGATAATTCGTCTAGTTTTTTTCCCAATAAAAAATCTTCGTATGATGACGATCGCGTGTAGAAGTGATTCATTCCACAGTTTTCATATCTTTACTGCCTGTACTATATCAGGTAAAACTTACTCACCAGAAGCGACTCTTAATTACGTGAGTTATACTCTAGTAAAAGACGTGATCTACAACGTGTGAACGACCAGTATTACTAATTAAAATACAAATAGTTAAATGAGGAGGAAAGCTAAGTTGAGAGGTCTAGAAGAAAACGATGGAGTTCATACTGCCGTGCAGGGCTGTAATACTAGCATCAGAAATCACAGAAACATAATAGAGAGATCAGATGAGAGCTCGATCGTATATACAGCCGACCCCTGGCCTTTTCGTGGGGCCTTAATAAAAACAAAGACAAACTGCGTGATGCCATTCCAAAGCGAGCACTCTCTTAATTCCTCTTCATCGCCTTCCTTGCTTGCTTCCTTCGATTCCCTTTTGGCTCTTTTCATTTTTTGGTGGCTTCTACCTTTCTTTATCACCACCTCCATTAATCAAAGTTAGAAATCCTTCTTGGTTTTGTGGAAGATCACCAATACCAACTTGTTACTTTTCTTGTGAGGTTCACTCAAAAACAGCTAGCTATGTTTTGAAATTTTGTGTTGCCATTTTCTGCTCCTTCCTCGTTACTAGGTTAAGTTAGCTAGGGAAATTAAGGTTAGTTTTCCATGGTTGTAGTATTGGTACACGCACTCCATATTAATATATATGAAACAAATACGTACTTAAAAGACTTCCACACACATAAGTACTTAAAAGACTTATTTATTTTTGCTAAGACTAAGATGGATGTGATATACTTTCAACTCATATGCACCTCCTGTGTAACAAAACAGTTAAATGTCGATTTTTTGATTAGATTGTTACCACATAAAGTACATCAAAACAATAGTAATACACACAATCTGGATCTAGGCCTCTCCTAGTTAGCTACTAATTCATTCCCCCACATCATTGAGTCCTTTTTGGTGTGATATTCAACGAATTGATGCGTACATGGTACAGTCTAAAGTCTAAACACAGATATAGGAGTGTTTCTTGGCATTTAATTTGTGGCTACGTACTGATATGGTAATGGTATTCATTTTTCCCACATAATTTGGATCTTGTAAAATAAGAAAAAGAGCATGCACGGGTTTTGATGACTACTATCAAGAGGGTTCATCCATCCGTACCTAACAAAAGATTTGATACATCTGTTCTCAAATTTAATCGTGAATCTATGATGATGATTATAGATAATCGTTACAAGAATGCCAATACCATTACAAATTAGGGAATATGGTTCGATTTCTTGTTTTACTTTGTCCATAATTAACGGTAAAAGGGCCACTTTTATCATTTTGTATTTTTAGTCAATAAATATATATGCATGGAAATCTTACTCAAAGAACGTTTTGTGATAGGAAAAAGAGAGAAAACCAACCACCATTGCAATTTGGTCGGAGTTATAATTGTGCAGTATGATCTTTTCTTAATTTTCTAAGATAAGAAAAGGGCCAAACAAACTCATAGCTGTTGAGGGTTTGAATCTTCGCAGCCAAGTAAAAGTCTAGTTTAAATTTTCTTCCACGGACAAAAAGATTTTTACTAAAACTGAACAAAACCCAAAAGGAATAAGTTAATTAAAAAGACAATTTTCTTTTCAAATTTTTGCATTGAATTTGGTTTGTACAAGAAATTAAAAAGAAAAAAAGCGAGGGAGGGAGAGCTGGCCAGAGATGCATGGGCCATATAAAAACAATTCCAGCGGCAGCGGCAGAGAGACCTGCACGCTCAACAATAACAACTACATCTACATCACTCTTTCACAAGCATCTTCAAGCCCCTCTTTATTTTTTTATTATTTTTTCTTCGAAATTTATGTGAAAAAAATCTAAACCCTTTTGCTGAATAGGGAATGGAGCAAGGACTCAAATTTTGCCGATCGTGGAAATTTCGACGGTCCAAAAAACAGATATTTCGATGGAAATTTTGAGGAAATATCGATTGCAGAAAAAAAAATGAGAAAATTGACGGAAATTAGTAGAAAAACATGGAAATTTTAAATGAAACTTTGAGAGATGTTTGTTATCTCAATTATCTATTATAATTGACAAAAAAATCTTGAATAAACATTAATCATAGTGAGTTTTAGTTATTTAAGGTGAATAACTACGTGCTGAAGTGCTGAACCAATGATAATTCTTAAATTTTTACTGTAAAGTTTATACATCTAATTTTTTTTTTTATGGCTGGATACCCAAAGGGAGGCTAGGCCATCACGTCTTATATACATATGATACAACATGGAATTACATGAGTGGTTTAGAGCCACATAGAAGACCTATGAGGTACATAATTTTCACTATCTTCATCGTTTCTTTGTGTAGAGTCTTCAGTATATTGTGAAGAGTAGTCATTAAATGATACCTCACCTTTGTAGTTTTGCATATATTGACTTACATGCCAACCATAAGGGTCAAGAGGGATTGACTGTGGATTTTCGTATTGGAAGTTGTAAGGATTGGGCAACGCTTGACCTTGACCATAACCATAATCATTGGAAGATTGTACATCAGACTGTGACCATGATGTATCACTTGATTCAGTTGATTGCACCCCGTAAGGCATGAAATAAGTTGAATAAGGCATTGTCAGATTTTGGCCATAAGTGTATGGTCCATCATTGCCTCCTCACACACTAGATGAGTCAAAAGTGGATAAAAAATCATATTCATACGTTGGCATTCTTCCTTGGCCTCTTTCTCTTGGTGTATAATGTTTTCCTATAGCTCCAATACCAGAACCTGCTCTCCTACTTCCATGATCACCATCTTGTGTTGCATGTGTGAAGTTTGGCTCACAAGTGAATGGGCTCATATGACCAGGTTGGCTCCCATTATAATCTTGAACTCCAACATCATCTCCACCACTATCATCACCCCTGATGCTTGATGAGCCTCCTGATCTGGTGCTAGAGTTTTCGTTTGTCCTGGAAGGAACTTGTGAGCTACGAGAGAAAATTAGAATGTTAGCTCTACCCACTAATGCATCGATAGATTCTCTATCAGGACCTATAACCTCTTCTTGAATTACTCTTTCTACATTTATTCCTTCCGCACGTGCTTCACGAGCAACTGTAGGTGATGGATTGCGTTCCTCGTCATCAAGATGAAGTGGCCTTATCCATTCACAAAGTTGATCTATTGCTTCATCATCAAACTCTGTACCAATATCAAAGACATCTAATGGATCTTTCTGGTCCACATGCGAATAAGCTGCCTCTCTGTCTCGAATTTTAAGCCTCATGTTGTAATAGCAAAAAACCAATTTTTCCAAACGACTATACCCCAACCTGTTTCTCTGCTTAGTATGGATTAATGCGAATGTGCTCCAGTTTCTCTCACACGCAGATGCTGATGCTGTTTGTGATAATACTTTGATAGCTAACGTTCTCACAGTTGGGGCACTACTCCCATACATAACCCACCAGTCGGCTGTCATAAAAAAAAATAATTACCTAATTTAGAATCAAAAATAGATTAATTACGTGGAATCATATAAAAAAATTATAACATACTCACTTGGAGACATCTCTGATCTTGATGCAATGGCTGCCGGCATTCGAAAGTTTAACTTTGCATCTTTAAAATATGTAAGCTAAAAAATTACCAAAATTTGTATATTTGACTAAAAGTAAACTAAATATAAAATATTGGAAAGATATGAAAATTAATATCGGTGCTTGTAAAAAACGGAAATTTCGAGAAAATATCGAGGATATTATGGATATTTTATTCCTTGGAATGGAGAAGTATTTTTGAAAATAAAATTTATTGGGGTGGTGTAAATATGAGTGAATTTAATAAATAGGGAGGGTGATGCTGGTGTTGGAAATAACAAGCACGAGAGTCCCTCTCAAGAAAGGCCAAACCCCACGCGAAGAAGAAGTGGGAAGCCAAAGGAAAAGAAAGAAAGAAGCAGAATATAAGCGTGTCTCTCTCTTGGACTGATTCGTTTTCAATCGCATCTATCTCTTCCTCCAAGCTCCCCTATTCTCTCTCTCTCTCTCTCTCTCTACTTTCTCTCTCTATCTCTATATTAACAAATTAGCAGAGCAAACAAGGAAGGAAGGAAGGCAGGCAGGCAAGGAAAAGTAGGTGAAAACAAAGTGGCAAAGTAAATAGGAGAGAGATATATAACAAGAAGGAGAAGAAGGAGAAGAAGGAGCCAGGTAGCAATAATAATAAGGGGGAATGGTGCTGATTCTGAAGAAGGTGCTGCTAATTCTGATGGTTGTGGTGGTGGTGGTGGTGGTGGTGCACTCTTTACATAATTGATCATTTTCCTTTCTCCTCTTTGATTCCTTCTTCTCTTTCTTTCTTTCTTTCTCTGATAAGTATCCATCTCTCTCTCTTCTTCCTCTGTGGGGGGGGGTTATTTTAATTTCCCTTTCCCTTGCTCTGTATCTTTCTCATTGAATAGTCCGCCTCTCTGCCTCTGCCTTGGTTTTGTGACTTGTTGAGGGGCATCTTTCATCTAGCAGCGTTTATTGTTCTTTCACCCTCCCCACATTGCTCCATTCTCTTCTCAATAACTTCCTCTGCCTCTCTTCCACCAATTTCCAACAATACATTATTATTTTTCTATTCACAACCCTCTCCTCTCTTCTACATCATCATCGGCTAGCAATCTACAATCTGCAATGGCAGTTCAAGCTCAGTACCCTTCCAATATTCTATTCCTAAACAGGTTTGAATTCTCCCTTCACCTTCCTTAGTTCTCAGTCTGCATATCTAGTCTAATGATTCTAATCCCGGTTCGATTTCCATGATTCTACAGAAACGCACAAGAAGGGCATGATTATTCTTTACAAGCGCAACAAGGATTGTACCTTGATCAATCTCACATGCTGTTCAACAATGGTCTAGGAGGTGATTCGCTTATCATTCATTCCATCTTGATAACTCAATTCATGTTCGATCAATAAAGGGAGGGTTTTTGAATCGGGTTTGTTTGATCACAACAGGGAATAGTACTAATCAGCGCAAGAGAGGAAGAGAAGCTTCAGTCGCCACTGAAATCACACCTTCAATGATTCCCTTCTCTTTGCAACAGTCTCAACCTCCTCAACTCATCGACCTCTCTCAGCTCCACAATCGCAATCACTCCAATGTCGTCTCCACCGGCCTCCGATTATCCTTTGGAGACCAACAACATCAACAAAATCAGCAACAATTGCAACATCAGAACCATCACAATCAACAACAGCAACAACAACAGGATTCTCACTCTTCTTTATCTTTGTTCTCTGTTTTGACAGAGGACTTTGCCTCCCAAATCAAACAACAGAGGGACGAATTAGACCAGTTCCTTCAAGCCCAGGTAATAATCTTCACTCTTCTCAATTGGGTTTCTAGAAATGTTGAATCTTCTCCAACTTTTTTTCATTTTGATTTTGATTATTTTTTTTACTGAGGCAGAATGACTTAGTTATTTTTCTGGGTTTGTAATTTTCTAGGGGGAACAACTACAGCGCACATTAGCAGAGAAGCGCCGGAGGCACTACCGTGCGCTACTGGGCGCAGCTGAGGAGTCTATTTCCCGTAAATTGCGAGAGAAAGAGGCAGAGTTCCAAAAGGCCACGCGCAGAAACTCCGAGTTAGAGGCACACGCCGCCCACTTCAGCATGGAGGCGCAGATATGGCAGGCCAAGGCGCGTGCGCAAGAGGCCACCGCCGCGTCCCTCCAGGTCCAAGTGCAACAGGCCAAGGCAATGTTGAGTGCCGGGTTCCAAGTGGCAGGTGCGCAGGATAGCAGGAGAGTCGATGATGGGCTAACATGCGCCGAAAACCAGGCGGAGGACGCTGAGTCGGGGTACATTGACCCGGAACGCGCCACCGTGTCGGGACCGAGTTGTAAAGCGTGTCGGAAGCGAGTGGCGTCGGTGGTGCTGTTGCCGTGTCGACACCTATGCCTTTGTACAGAGTGTGACCAAACGGTGCGGTCCTGCCCATTGTGCCTATCGATGAGAAATTCGAGTGTGGAAGTCTTGCTTTGTTAGGCCCAAGCCCAGATCTAGGAGCCCAGGCCCAATGGTATTACAAAATTCAAATTAAAAAAAAAGAAAAAAAGAAAGAGGAAACCAAATAATAATATTGGGTACGATAAATTTTTATTTTTATTTTTTCATGGTTTGTTTTTGTTCCCCTCTCTTGGAGTGAACTTAACAAGAGGTAATGTACATGGCCACCTAGGTAAGTGGCATTGGTTTTTTCTTTTTTTTGGGTGAAATTCTATTCACATATAAATTCTTTGTCATCGTTTCTTTTTTCCCTTACATAAAATTAGTACTAGATTGATGTTTAGTATTTAATTACCATTTTGGTGGTTGCATATATAAAAGTAATATGGGTCCATTCAATTGTAAATTAAGTTGCTCCCACTTCATCACTACATTTCTTTCAAAAAATTAGTACTACATTTATGTTTTGCCTCTACCATAATATATGTCCATTATTCCATTCAAATATGATGTTATGTGATGCACAACTTTGCTTGTTTTCACATAACTTTTAAAATGTAGTGTGTCAAGTGTGATTTAATACCAACAAGGTAGTGATTTTGGTTTTCTGCCACAAGTCACAAGCTGATCAAAAGGACAAAATGAGGAGTCCAAAAATTGAGAATTGTTCAAAAGGACAAAATGAGGAGTTCAAATTTGAAACAAGGTTATGGGATGGATCAATTAACTTGAGAAAGAAGGTAAGTTTTGTTCTCTTCCAAAGTATAAACTAAAATCTTATTGTATTGTTTTCCCTTTGTACATAGAAAGAAAACAGTTCCCATATTAAATTTAGTACCACAGAGGCAATAGTATGATGTTGTTTTTCTTAATAAAGAAAAGAAGAACAATTCAACTTTGCATTTAGCTATAGTTTCAATGAATGGGACAGTGTGGGGAAGTGATACATTTCATGATTTCATCACCACTCATTTTCTATAGTTCTTAAACTGATATAGTAAAACATTGGCATTATATTCAAACATCTCGAGAAGTTGAGTAATTAAATTAAGAACATATAAAGAACATTGTTTAAATTAAGAAATTAAAATAGACGACGTACCGGGTAAAATTTATGTTTTATCAAAGAAAATATCAACATTTTTTTAAGAAGTTTTAATTTTGTTTTATCAAAGTTTTATTAATACTTGGTTTTCAGGAATACAGTATGATTGAAAATCAAATATTTCAAGCATATATGATATGCTGACCAAATTTCTAAACCACACGCTTGCGTTTAACATGCATGCCTCTCAAACACCAAATAATGCCTCCGCCTCCGCCTCCACCTCCACCATAGACGTGATTTAACAAAGACATGAAAGCGGCCTTCAATTTGCTGAGAATGGCCATCACATATTCCACCACCGCATATTTATAAAAGATATGCTTGAGCTCAAAGTAAAATGCTATAAAACTAGAGAGACTAGGACTACTTTTCTCTATCATAATGCTGCTTGCTTTCTGGGATGACCACTTGAAAATTGACATGGTGCTCAAGCTGAGTCTCTCCTCTTTTACTTTAATTGGAAGATTTGAATTCCTGGATAGGAAAAAAACAAATGGAGAAAATGCACAGATATTATTAAAGTTTTGGATTCTCTTAATGTAGCATGATTCATATTCTGAAAACCAAAAATATAGCATCATTCATTTCATAAAGAAAAAAGAAAAAAAAAACTAGCCCCGGCCATTTGGAGATATCAATAGAAATATCTGCGCTGCTAGATAGGCCTGTAAAATGTTAACATGTTGTAGAACATAATATAGGCCCAGTACAAACATGTAGAAACAGATTATTAATTACATTTCCTGGGTGATTAAGGAGAACATGCACATTCCCAGTTCACTTCTTCATCGTGTAGAATTATATATACGAAACTAATAAACTTTGAATACATACAATTATTATGCAGAAACCACACGTCTTAAGATATACACACCCTTTCATTTGTACTCCATATCGTCCCAACATAACTGTATGACTCTTGAGTTCAATCTGCCCGATCAAGATCTTCTGGTATCAAAAACCAATACATGTATACGTACTTATGTTCTGGTATTTGAACAGATAAGGATGCACTGATGCAAATCATGCAATAACGTGGATAGTATAAATCTCTACTCATCTCTACATGGTACAAGTATATACGTACAGCCGCCACCATTATTGTTCAATTTAGCTAGCTGCTTCATTATATTCTAATTGAAGCAAATTTCCAGGTGTATAAAGTATAAACAATAATATGAGTCTTGAAAGTGAAACAAACACATGACCAACAAACTAAGTTAGATCGGTGGATAATTACTAATCCTTTCTCCAAATAAGAAACATATTCTGATATTTTTGTTAAATTGTGAATAAAAACTAGTGTTTATACCAGTCGATCAATATGTATAGCATCAAAACTGTGGCTGGCTGCTGCATACCTTTCGGATTGTAATCATGTGGCCATCACACTATCTATATATACACTGTCAATAATCTACTTATCTGAACAGGAATCATGGGATTCTGAAGCTTCTGCAAGTCACACAGTATCAGTTTGTTTAATCAAGTAAGGGACAAGATAGCAGCTGCATGCTAGCTAGATTGTTTATCTTCGATCGAGTTTGTTCAACTTATTGTATCAAGAGCTTTTTTTGTTTTATTTATCAGAGGACGTATTACAAGATTCGTTGCACTTGGAGCTAATGACGCTGATCCATATAGCTCTCTTGATGCAATTAATTTACTTAAAATGCATTTCGATATATATATACACACACACAAAAACGATGTGAAGTAGACGTCCGCACTGGGCTTAAAGTGCGGACGTCCCTCCGTTCTCCTCCGTCCGGCGCCGACGATGCGGCGCCTCCACTCGAGCAGACACCAGAGGCATCTCTGGCCACATTCCCTTCCCGGCGAGCCCGCCAAATTCCAGTTTTCCGGCGAAATCGATTTTGGTTAAAGTTTTGGGTGGAAGTTGCTACCCAGACCTTCAAATCGATCTCGCCGGGAAAAGAAAGTGGTCGGGGACGCCTCTAGTGTTCGCTCGAGTGGAGGCGCGCCATTGGCGCTGCCAGACGGAGGAGAACGGAAGGATGTCCGCACTTTAATCCCAATGCGGACGTCTGCTTCGTAGCGGACACGTGTGTGTGTATATATATATTTGCTTATTCTCTGATAGTTAACGGAAAGTCTCTTTGGACCAAAATCTGCCATCTTGGGGAGGCATTTTAGGTTTAGGTCTGCGTGATTCTTCCTCTATCACACTTTGAAAAAATTGGGTAATTATTAATCGACAAAATCTTAAGCATCTTTAATATATATTTAACTTCCACTCAAACCCTAACACCCTTTTGATTTTTACTGTTGTAATTCGGGAATAACGTACTTTAGGGTTTCTTCTGTTTTATTTCTAGGTTTAATTGATTTAATATCAAATGAAGAGTATTGGTATTGGTATGGAAATATCGATCTGTCACTTTTGTTTGGTATGTAAGGCTGATTGCTTGAGCACAATACACATAAAACCGGCTATAGTCCACCAAAAGCTAGAACTATTACAAATAAAGACATTACCTTGGCCGCAAGCAATTTCCCTTTTCCTGATCTGCTTTCTTTATGGATTGTGATCAATGAGAGGTGCGGGACGGTCGTGTCATCATGTCTTCTTGTCAGGGCTGGACCTGAGATTTCAAGACCTGAGGCGAGTTCTAAAAATGGTGCCCTTAACGGTCATAAAAAAATAAAAAATAAAAAAACAAAAAAAACCCGGCCAATCGGCCATAAAAGAACCAAAAATATACCAAACCAATTATACCATCTCACCTCTAGGCAACTTGTCCAATATTACTCTAACTCCCAACAAGTTTCCTAATAAGAGTAATAGGCATACACCATATGTAATTGAAAAGTAGAAATAAGGAAATGCAAAAGAAAAGCTAAGACATTTTTGTCGATGTGGAAAAAACTATGCCATTGGTATTTCATTCATGGCCACAAGGCCCACAGCTATGGGAAGAGAATACAATATTTGAATATATAGCCAAGGGGATGTGTCTACTGAGTCATTAACTAATTATTAGTGGGCTGATACAAAGTATAAGTGGGCCTAGATATACTGGGCTAGAGGCTTTTGATATTGGTGTTTCAACATCTGCAGTTCTACACAATGAAAAAAAAATGGCGCCCCCCAATTTTTTAGGCCTGAGGCGGCCTCCTCTTGGGCCTCACCTCAGATCCGGACTTGCTTCTTGTAGTTAGCTACTGATCTCAATCTTCATATATGTTTGTCGAGCAAGCTTTCCTTTTTATCAGGCATTGGTACGTGATGATCTTTTTTGAAATGCGTTTGGGTACGTTGAATTCATGACACTGTCTAGACTTTCAAGAAAGAATATATATGGAACTAAAACTAATTTGATTGCCACCGTATTAATTCTTTGGTTTGGGTACAAAATGCAATATCATGCACGAAGGATGGATATAATTTCGAAATAAAACCTAATTTAGAATGGCTTGCACGAGTTCTTACAAGAAACCCATTCCCCTATAGTGTAAAAGGTAATGGCATGACCCGCACGCTATATATAACTTACGGGAAATTAGAGTCTTTCTCATTCCTTCCATTCCGATGCATATTTGAGCATATTATTGGATTCTAATGAAACTTCTTTCATTTGATCGGTTTTTAAAAATCTTGTTCATTGTCTACTTCTATCTAAACCCCATGAACATAAAACAGATTATGTACGTTCACGTATGCATTCCATTACAGGAAGCAAGAACAGCCTAATTTAGCTTTAAGTAATCCTGTCTAGGGCATGTAAATCCAAGTATCCAAAAATAAACGGATCGATATTGAAGGGGCCCTTGATATATTTCATGTACGATTGGATCACAGGTTCAGAATACGTACCGAAGAAATAATCAGCTCCCAGCTGCAGCCATAAACTTCGGTGCCAATCCATGCAATTATTATTACCAGACATGAATGCGCGTTCCTTGGTACAAATGTTTTGGCATCTTCTGGCATTAAAATTTATGGGTATGAATATGTATTGGGTTTTAATTTTGGGTGATGGGTATACCTATTACCAGTCATGGGTTTTTAGAAAAAATCTATGAGTTTGATAAACTGGGTACGGGTAATACCCGTGAGTACCCAAATAACACCCACATACGCGGAATATCTCTTCTGACTTCTCTCAGTTCCTCCTCCCGGCGATCCAGAATGTCCACCTAGCATTGCTCGACCTCGGGATCCGTAAGATCGCCGTCTCCACCACCTTCTCGTTCATCAACGTCGTCACCACCTTCTCTAATTTCCAGAGTCATTGACTAAGAGACAGAGAAGCACACCACACAAACCTCTCATGGCTCTCTCACCGTCCAAGGGCATAGTTTTAACTATCCCGGTGCTAGTCCTCTCGGCCTCGCTCGCCGTCGTTGTCTTCTTCTTCCTCATGTCGTCTCTCTCGTCCTGCACCTACGGCGGTGGCCGCGTCCCTGTCGCCGAAGTTCCGAGTGCTCTAGAGAGAGGCGGAGATGGAACGGGAGTGGGAGAGCGGTGGCGATACGGTCGTCGAAGGAGGATGTGGTGTGGGTGAAGGATCAGATCCGAGTGAATGTGATGTGGTGTGGCTGATTGATAAGCAAGTGAGGATGGGACACAATTGAAGATGGTGGTTGGCAACAACGCCAGCAATGTCGTCGCCGTCACACTCGACGGCTTCGGCCTTAGCGGAGAGCTTAAGCTGAACACTCTCACTTCTCCGGTCGGGTCCCGTCGGGGTTGGGAACAATGACGCCGATGCCGGCCTCCATGGACATGACGGTGACGGCGGAGCGGCGGGGTTTGGTGAGGAGGAGGGGGAGGGGGTTTTGGGAGTGAGGAGGAGGGAGGGTTTTGAGGAGAGGGAGAGAGCAGTTTGGATTGGGAGGGTAAGGGTCGGTAAGATTTGGTTTTGTTGAAGAAGAACTGAGGGTCTGATGAAGACTTGGGAAATTCGATCTTTATTTATTTATTTATTTTTTGATAATAAAATAGAATGGGTAATGGGTGTGTAAAAGTTTTATCTATTTAGAAATATATGGGTAATTACCCAAATCCAGCAAATAATATAACGGTATTACCCACTGGGTATTTCCCACAAACTAGCATCTTCCTTGATCTATTCTGTTAGGTCGACATTTCCTTTTCTGATATTTCATCTGAGATTTCAAGGAAACAGTTATTGATGACATTTCCTTTGAGATAGTCGACTGATGAAGGATGAATGTAGTTTCTCTAACATTAGCGTAGACATATAAAGCTCATAATTAGTATGAAATCAGAAGGACAACTTCTTCATGCATTATTGGAAAAGATGGATATACCTCCCCCAACCCCAACAGATCAATCAACGATGCGACGAATATATAGTTCATTGTTCAGTAACCGCAACTTACTATGATTAACAATATAAATGGAATTAATAAACACAATAATTATGCGAAGGCCAGACAACCAATTTGATTAGCTTATTGAATATGTCTTGCTCTTACCAATTTCTATTAACTGCAAGTTTTGATTGAGGAGGACAATACTCTTACTTTGGATCATTCCCGTGATATTGTGATCACAACTCCTTGATGATCATTTAATAAGCGAGAAAACGATGACCTGACCTACATCTCTTTAGAATGTAACTGGGAATTTTTTTTCTTCATCTTCTTATAGAATAATGAAGCAAGTCTATCTGCATCTCTACTAATATGGGAACAACCTTACCGGACTCTGCAAAACCATATCATATAATTTGCTACTCAATAGATTCATGATATATGAGGACATTAATGATGTATAGTTGTTCTACATATGTCAACCATTTGAGATTCTTAAGCGGCTGAAAACGTACGTAGTCAGTTTTTTTGAAGAACTAATATTGAGAAGTTTTTCAGCTGCATGTTTAGAACCTAATTCTAGCTATAGGCCGGTCCACCAAAAACAGGTATCGTTACAAATAAAGACATTGACAATAGAAATGTGATCAATATATAGGAAATGAGAGATTGTCATGTTGTATAGAAAAATTATATACTTAATTCTTTACAGGACGAAAACGAATTAAATTTGATGAATGAGATTGAAGATATAATCGAGTAAATTGCACATGAGTACAGAGATTCAAGACTCTCTACCACTGTAAAATATCCCATATCGTATTTCCTTGTATAATTAGTTGATTTAAACTTCATGGCAGTAACTCTATCAATACTTTCTTTAATTAACCATCAGTGATCTATTTGGGAAGTTAATTAGTCGATCGATATGATGTAAAGCGATAATGTATAGAAGGGGCCCTTGATATGATGCACCATAGGATCGATATTGACATTTGACAATACAAAGAAATAAATCAACTACTCATAAAATTTGGTACAAATCCATTGTTTTCACAACCTGCACGTTATTTGGTATAAATGTTTTGGCATCTTCGTCTATACCTTGTTAGGTCGATATTTCATTTCTTTTGCAATGATTTCTTCATCGATCCCACAGAAAGGAAACAGTGAGTAATGAAAATTTCCTTAAAGACACTAATGCACCATGCGAGTCCATATATAACAAACAGTGACAGGCATTGGCTGTAGCAAGCTCTTTCTCTTTGGAAGTATCAAGTTCTTCATATAAGTAATTCAATATGAAGAACTTATATGAATAATTACTAATATATTCCCCTAAGCTCACGAAAGTGAAACACCCCAGGATGATCGAGAATCGACATCATTCTCTTGTTCCATTCCCATGATCTTCTGATAAAGTTTATCAGTACTGGAGTTGATTCAGCATATCTAACTGATTGATGAACATAATATTTGACCACCAAAGATAGTTTGTTTCTGGTTAATTATATATCTAGCTACATGCATGAGTTGCATCAAAACCCTAGCTTGGCGAAACCCAGTTAAACTAGATCAATACGTACTTCAGTACCTATGATGACTGATGAGCAATACTCATCGATCTGCTGCTGCAGTATCACTTTTGGTATTATATCTATCACTATTATCGCAGTGCTGCTGCACGTTCTTTGGTACAATTGTTTTGGCATCTCTTCAAATTTGTTAGGTGAACATTTCCTTTCTCTTGCAATGACACTTCTCATCCGAAAATGGTAATAAAGAACACTGAAGGATCTACATTTCCTTTCAAACAGTATGCTGCAAGAAATGATCGATGGTTGTATTACTTTTCTTTCTTCCTTCTAATATTAATTAGTGCATTATCTTTAACGTGACATCTCACTAGAACACGTCCTAATTATAAACATTATTGAGATTTTGAGACAGATCGATTACTCGCCCAGAACAGCCGAATCTTTCAATTTTTCAGAGATTAAGGGAAATGTGGTCGAGTTGTGGAGTGATGGATATCGATCTTGATCATCACCTCTTCATTGTTTATGAGCCTGAGATATTACTCATATGCCAACACATCCTAAACTTAAGTAGACTTTTCATATAAGATGGAATCATATATAGATGTGTGTGTGTGTTTTTTTTTTAAATATTTTTATTTAAAGAAATATGTACTGTAGATGTGTGTTTTAATTCAGTTTTTAACATGGTTTGTAAGGATCGGATCATTT
The DNA here is from genome assembly GCA_034370585.1 of Fragaria x ananassa. NCBI lineage: Eukaryota > Viridiplantae > Streptophyta > Magnoliopsida > Rosales > Rosaceae > Fragaria > Fragaria x ananassa. Next base: position 11,586,940 of record CP139756.1, on the reverse strand, counting down.
GAAATTTTGAACTCTTTGCAGGTTTATACGTTTCTATTGTCTTGTTATCAAAAGTGAAAACTTAAATCTTCATAATTGACTGTTATTCAAACGTACCGACTATCCCACCTCATTACCAGAATGTTCTTAAGTATTTATGCAGGGGAGTGATTCAAGATTTAAGGAAATAATACCTTATTCGCTTAACTTGACTCTCTGAATTTTCTACCCACTTGTGACTTGTTGTATGTTTGTAAGGTCCACTGGACCACTGGTGGGTTGGAGCATCTAATTCTTCACAAGTCTGGCATACAACTAACTCTAATTTCTGGGTCTTTGAGGGGACCCTATATAATGTTGAATCTGCAACTTTGAAGGCTGGGACTATCAGATGATCCTGACATGCACAAACCAATAACAATCCCATTAATTCCAGTTGGTCAGCTCCCTCTTAAATTCATTCATCCACTAAATGTGAACATCCAACCCTCAGTTAATTGTAGTTGTAGTCGTCTTCTTTTGAGTGTTTAGCAAGTGTCACAATCCTTACAGCACTCCCATGGCAGGATCAGCTATTGGAGAATGCAAGTGTTCACAAAGAGAGGGAAAGAAAATTGACATTTTTTCATACACTGAATTTCTTTGTCTTAATCGATCGGTGGCCAGTTTACGGGACATGGACAGATATTGATTTTGAAGGCGCATACAGTTGTGATGAATATGTGAATGTATATTTTGTTGATTTACTAAGCTGAGTTTTGATTCTTACGAGTTAGACGACTTCTTATCAAAAACCAAAAAGAAAGAAAGAAAAAAAGTTAACCCAAGTTTGATAAAGACTTAGAGGTTATGGAAATGCATTATTTATCAGGTTTGCATTTGATTTTTTATTTTTGGGCCGGGAAACGGGAAGACTATCTATTGACTGATTTATTTATTTTTAAGTTTTACTTCGTCAAGTTAAGAACAAACTGAAAAGAAATCATTTATTGATTGATGAACAATAGCCAAAAAGCAAGAGACATTCAATTAACAAATATCACTCATTAAAAAAAAATACATTAAAATCCTAATAAGCTAACATGCTCGAAACTTGAGAAACATCACTAGTTAAGAACACAATGAAGCTCGCTTTGCAACCAATCTTATAGACTACCAAGAACACACACTACTAGAAAAAGGTTTTAAGGTGACGAAATATTTATAATTTGTCACCTAAGAGAACACTTTAATGACGAAATCAGTTTCGTCACATCAGTACACTTTTTCGTCATCTAAGTCAGGTAAGGTGTTATTTTGTCACTATTTTCGTCACCTTAGAGCTAACTTAGGTAACGAAAATAGATTTCGTCATGTAAGTATAGGGTAGGTGACGAAATAGAGTTTCGTTACCAAAGTTTTTAGCACTTAAGTGACGAAAATATATTTCGTAATGTAAATGATAGAGTAGGTGACGAAATTTACCAAAGTTTTTAACACTTAGGTGACGAAAATCTGTTTCGTCATTTAAGCGATATGGTACGTGACAAAATAAATTTTTTTCACCAAAGTTTTTAGCACTTAAGTGACGAAAATATATTTCATTATGTAAGTAATAGGGTAGGTGACGAAACATTTTTTCGTCACGAAAACTTTGAGTTCTTAGGTGACTAAAATTTATTTTGTCGTGTAATAGAGTACTCTAGTGACGAAAGTATATTTTTCGTCACCTTACTGGACTTACTTTTATAACACCCCGATCCGTTTCCAGATCTGCATCTCTCATTTCAAAACACTCCACTATCTCTCTCAAAATTTGCTTCGATTTTTAATACCCGGTGTGAAGCCCTTCAAATCCGGTCTTTGAAACCTTTGTCTACCCATGCATTGATTTATAGTTTAGTATAATCTCTTTCTCTCTCTTTCTCCATATTTTTTCATGTAATTTTCCGATGAGTTTTCCGGCGAAGATTCCGGTCACAAGCATGTTGTTAATATTGTTAGGTGATGATTAATGCTCATTGATATATATATATATATATATATATATATATTCATGTTGATTCTTAATTGTTGATTCTTAAAGTTAGTTATTTTAATTTGTGTATTGATTAGATTTAATTAGTTTAATATGTTGATTATATGCTTTACTATTATTAGAGTTTGAGAAAATTATTTAATTATGTTGATTATATGTAAATATACTTAATTGTTTGGTTTTGTGAAAATTATTTGTGCATTCAAATGATTATATATGTTGTGTTTATTTTGTGATAATCAAATGTAAGAATATAAGATTATATTCTTTCATTCACCTAAATTTGAACCTTAGAAATCCCGTTTGAGAATCATCTTGTCACAACTGTGTTTGACAAAATGATTCTTGAATTGTCTCATTTTTGGACAGTTTAGGAGAACATGATTTTGTTCTGTAGTTTGTTGTTCTTGTCTTTTCGTTTTCGGTTGTAGGTATATGTTTCGACACCGTCTCTCGTTACCGTTCTTCGAGTCCATACTAGAAATAGTTATTTATGCACTAGAGGGACTGTAGGGAGATGCTGCCGAAATTTTCCCACATCGAAATTGAAAAGATAAGAATTACAAGAATTACAAACTTAGAAACAAAATCGTGTTCTCCTGAATGAGATTAGGACCCTAACCGGAGGCATAAGGTGAAGATCAAGTGGTCGAATACGTGTTTTTGTTGTTGTGTTTTTTGAACTACCATTGCTTATTTGTTGTTTTTATGACAGGACATGGACAAGAAATAGATGCAGTACGACCGAGGGAACCCTGAATACCAACAAGGAATTCTAGATTTTTTGTTATTTGTACTTGAACATGCTAATGGCAGAACTGTACATAGGTGTCCATGTGTTGGATGTCACAATACTAAGTGGAAGATGATTTACGAAATCCACGAACACCTGAATACAAGACGTATTATGCGTAGTTATACTACATGGAGTCTACACGGTGAAACATTAGATAATGAACCTACCTTGGAAGAAATCCGAGCGGGACACTTTCAGCATGCTGGCTCATCCAACAGTAGTTTCGACCCTTATGTGGATCCTTCTATGAACATTATACATGATGTTTTTCCTTCATTTGCAGGAGGAAGAGGTTGTTTACGATACCACTAATGCAGACCATGCTTTTTCAAATGTTAACAATGGTGATTACGATAAGTATAACAGGCTGCTTGCTAAAGCACCGACCCCATTGTACCCTGAATGTACAGTAACTGTCTTGGGTGCCATCATCAAACAGATTAAAACCAAAGTTGACAACAATTGGTCGAATGTGTCTTTTAACCGTAACTTGGTGAATATCAAAAAATTGCTTCCTCCAGAAAACAATTTTCCCCACATCTTTGATAAGATATAGAGATGTTGAAAGATCTTGGCCTCGATTATGAGAATAACTGTGTTTTGTTTTATGGAGTTGTCAACAAAGACCTGGATTACTGTCCAGTGTGCAAAGCGTCGAGGTGGAAGTCATCATCTTCTTCATCTAAGAAGAAAAATATTCCAAAGAAGGTGCTTCGTTATTTCCCATTGATTCTTAGGTTGAAGCGTACGTACATGTCTTCACACACTTCAGAAAAGATGAGATGGCACGGGTAAAAAGGAAAAATGATGACACTCTCAAACACCCCACAGACGGGGAGGCTTGGAAATCATTTGACAGATCATTTCCTGATTTTGCAACAAACATTCGAAATATAAGACTTGGACTTGCAACAGACGGGTTTAATCCTACCGGAAACATGAATTTGTCTTATAGTATTTGACATGTTATTGTTGTGGTGTACAACCTACCTCCATGGATGTGTATGAAGAAGAAATTTAGTATGCTGACTTTGTTAACTCCAGGTTGTTATTCTCCATAAAAATGTCTTGATGTGTACATGAGACCATTGATTGATGAGTTAAAAGAATTATGGGAAAATGGCGTCCCTACTTTTGACTGGTATAGTCAAACTTCATTCAGAATGAAAGCAGCAGTGGTTTGAACCATTTGTGATTTTCTTGAATACAGGATGTTGTCGTCTCATACCACTAAAGGTTACAAGGCTTGTCAAATCTGCTTGGGAGACCTAAATGCTAGTTGGCACACTGGAAAGGTGTGTTACTCGGGGAGTCATATAGGGCTTCCGGAAGATCATCCATGACGATTTGATGCGGCTTTATTCGATGGGAAGCAAGAGTTTGGTTCAAAACCCCAAGAGCGGTTTAGTGAGTGGATTTTAGACATGTTGAACTCTTTTGATTTCGGACGTCTTAGCAATGATTGTGACGTATTAGCCCGGAATCCAAAACGTCCTTCTAGATTGGAGAACTAGACGCACAAGAGTATATTTTTTAAATTGCCTTACTGGAAGAAATTGAGAATAAGACACTGCCTAGATGTCATACATATAGAGAAAAATGTTTGTGACTGTAACGCCCCGATTTGCACCTCATCAAATCGAGTACATTACAGTGTCACGTTCTCTTAGAACCTAAGCTAGGGCCCATCACTCAAACCTTAAGAACCCGCAAGACATTTTAATTAAACTAACCAAAGCTTTTATAAACTAAAGACGGAAGCGTTAAATAAATTGAGGTACAAAATCCAATAAAAAGTTCATTTAACTTTTTTTGAAATCAAGCTATAAAGCACAAGCATTACTAATACGAAATAACAACTTCAATAAAACATCTCCAAGGTTAACAAAAATATAGTTCCTTGGTAGTACGGATAACAATTACAGAAAAATAAAACAACGTAGCTGACAGACTAACAACTTCAAACAAGGTTTCAAAATAAAACACAAGGAAATGTATCAAGTAATCAGGATACAAAATGGAACCTTACGTACGATAACAAATTCGAAAAGGCATTTAACTTTAACCAAATATGCACACCCAACTCAATCCCGTTCTTGTGCACAGAACCTGCATCCAAAACTGTTGTAGGGGGTGAGCTTTTGTCCTCGCTGCTCAATAAGACTGAATCAACTAGGTTTGAAAACTATTTAATTTATTGGCCAGTATGTGAAAACAAATATAAATGTAAATGATGATCAAATCATAAAGTATAAGTTTCATTTCGAAAAAAATCTACGGGCCCAGAATACACAAAACGGATGACCGGTCCTCTTATGCCAACTACAACCTTACCACAATTAATATCGTCTATATCGGCAAGGTGTAGCGAGAGTGTCCATTTACGTTATACTGCCTAGGAACGACGCCACACCTCAAAGAATGTCAGACGTCCTCCAGTCCATACAGCCCCTTCGGAGGTTTAGGGGATCGAAACCAAAGGAAGTCGCTGTGCCCCACTCACTCTCAAGTCATCACACAATATCAAAAACATTGAAAACAAGCATGACAATAGAAATATCAAATCTTCATAATAAACCAATCACAGCCATGCGATTGTTTTTCATATATAATATACAAAAACCACTAGCCAAGAAGAGTCTAGAATCCCCTACCTGTTATTCCTGAAGTTGAACCTTTACTCCATAACATTCGGCAAACACCACCATACTCAAAAACACGGGAACCGAAGCTCTGTCCGACAAATACAAATATTAGTTCCTCAATCCTCAATTAGGACTCTTTCAAAAACTTATCAAGATCACATGAACACTTATGTATCTCATCATAATGATATAAGGTGATAGCCATATATAGCTAGCTATAAAGACCGAGTCCAACTCAACTTATACTCGGCAAACTAATGACTGCTCATAAATTAACCAATCTCTATCCCTTGCTCAGATGAGCATCTGACCCCAATCTGATCCTTATCCACTTGCTTTGAACATTCCTATTTACCATTAATAGTTACCATGTAATTTGATTCACCACTTCCATGAATACTGTTTCAGTGAACACGTTGAAAGTATATAGCAACAGTGTTTCAGTCAAAGAAACCTCATGTATAGTATAAATATTTCAAACATGTGCAGTACCCTTATGTTTCATTAGCTTTCTATTCATATCATGATGTAGACCATTATACCAAAATGCCCTTAAACACACCGAATAGCAACAATTTCCATATTCCAATGATATATCAATTATACATTTCAATTGAACCAATCTATAACTTATGCAGCATACTTATATGTAGCAGCTCATCAATGCTTTGACCTATATATAATTCTACAAGTACAATTAAATCCACAAATATTATAGCCAAAGTAATACCCCACCGTACCTTGTAGATTCTTAAATTGCAAATTCCTTTCTTCTTGCTGCGATATTGACCACAAGCAACAGTCCCTCGTCTGTTTCCACCAAAATGAACACCGATATTCACTACCAAAATTTAAAGTACGAAAACAAACTCAAGGGGAAGAATCTTACCCAATATTGGTTTCTTCTCTGTTCCTACTACATCCAAAACTCCATCTTCCTATTTCAAGCTTTTCTGAAAAATCCATATATTGCTCCTCTATCCAATGTATCTGTCATCCGATTAAGTTCCAGTTATTAGCATCCAAACCAAATTTCAAAACCCAAGTCAGACTCATTCCTTTAATGAGAAAACACCATAATATATATATATATATATATATATATATATATATATACAGCCCCCTTCCATTGAGGGATCCCTATTTTTGGCCACTTTCTAGGGATAGAGCATTACACCACTTCCCAATTGAATTTTTACATCTCCACCGTTCATATCTTAGGTCTATATGAGTAGATCACCTTTACAAAATTTCATATGATTTGGTGATCGTTAAGGCTTTCAAAAGTTTGATTTAGTTTTAATGATCTTGAACGGTCCAGCTTATGTCAAACTAAAACCGTTGAAGGTCATTAAAACTAAATTGAACTTTTGAAAGTCTTAACGATCACCAAATCATATGAAATTTTGTAGAGGTGATCTACTCATATAGACCTAAGATATGAACGGTGGAGATGTAAAATTATAATCGGGAAGTTGGTGTAATGCCATATCCCTATAAATGGCTTAAAATAGGGATCCCTCATTGGAAGGGCCCTGTATATATATATATATATATATATATATATATATATAACCCAAGTCAGACTCATTCCTTTAAATGAGAAAACACATATATATACACACACGCGGTGTTTTCTCATTTAAAGGAATGAGTCTGATTTAGGTTTTGAAATTTGGTCCGGATGCTAATAACTGGAACTTAATCGGATGACAGATTCATTAGATAGAGGAGCAATATATGAATTTTTCAGAAAAACTTGAAATAGGAAGATGGAGAGTTTTGGATGAAGTAAGACATCTACAAAACACCATATATATATACACACATCTACATCTCACTTATATCCAAAATAAAATTGTATAACATCAACCATGCCTTTAGCTCGTGGTCAATGCCAATATAATCCATGAGTTTATTGTAGAGTAATTCTGCACTCAACAACACAATCAGTAAAACTTGGGTTTCTTTCTTACCTTATAAAACCACCAATTACAGGTTTCTTCATCCTTGCAATTGTAATTATGCAGGGCATCTTCCCTTCTGTTTCAGTCAACAAAATCGCCGATTAACACGGCTACCATAACTTCTTGTAAAAAACCCAATTCGAATTTGGTGATATAACCTTACCTCTGTTTTCAGTTCCCTCGCTTCTTCCCAAATCCAACTCCAGTTTCCATCGTTGCCATAGCCTCGAGCTGATTAGGAGCGGCAGCCTTGACGTTTTGATGATGGTCAGTTAGGGGTGTCGTTATCCATCAGGGAGACACAGAGTTCTATCATCTCCAACGCTTCCGTAAAATGTAAAAGCCAAACTCTTAAAAAATTTATGCTCAAGCTGCAACAACTTCTTTATTTTGAAGATTTCAGCATTTATTACAACAATAAAAAATTATATATTATTATTAATAATAATAAAAAAAAATCATATATTTCATTGTTAAATAAATTACCAAATAAAATATTCTACATTTTTGTTCTTATCTTTGTTTTATCGTTGGAGCACGTGAATAATTAATATTTAGAAAAGTAAGGGTTTGTCGCAAATTTGGGGAATGAGTGCTTCTCTTTTTACTTCATCCCCATTTTGGAGAATGAGATTAAAAAGCTGTTGGACTACAAAACAACCCAATATTCCCCAAAATTAATAAAGTCAAGAAAATAGAGAAGTTGTTGGAGATGTTCTAAGAGGAGAGCAAACGAGAAGATTCGGTTGAGTTCTAGACCAAGTTCCACAATTTAACTATTATTAAATTTCGGACCAAACTGGGTTGGGCTGTTTCAAGCCTTCTCCATAAAGCCCAATATCAAACTCAATTTTTTTTAATACAATACAATACTCCAGCAACAATAGTATGTCCGCAAATAAAAACCGTCTACTAAAGTTTATCGGGACTTCATTTCACATAGCCATGACTTTACAGGGTCTCATAGTGACAGCATTGTGGGAACAGTTTTTGGGTTTAAAGATAAGACTAAGGACACTGTGAAGGCGCGCAAAGATCTTTAACTCATGAACATACGTCCTCACTTGTGGCTAACAACGTTGGGGTCAATGTCTCTTGCACATTACATGATTAATCCGGCTAATGAGAAGAAAGTTTTCAAATGGTTTGAAGCTATTAAGTATTCTCATGGTTATGCAGGAAATATATCTCGATATGTAAAAGTGGAGGAGAATAAGCTATTTGGATTAAAGAGTCATGACTGAAATATCATGCTACATCTTCTTTTTCCAGTGGTAATTCGACCATATTTGTGTCCTGATGTGGTAGAGCCGTTAGTAGCGGTGTTTAGATTCTTTTAGAAGTTATGTGTTAGAGAGCTAAAGAAGTCAAATGTCCTTAGATTAAAAGAGGACATTGTCTACATCATGTGCAAGTTGGAACGGATTTACCCGCTTGCTTTCTTCGACATCATGATTCACCTCATGATTCACCTACCAGAACAAGCGTTGCTTACTGGTCCAGTAAACTATACCTGGATGTTCCCACTGTTTTGGCCACAATCCTCAGCGTGCAGAGCAGAGAGATGGTAGCAGTCAATGCTTCTAGGGATACGGGGTGTGCCACCGCGCGGACGTGGAAAGTAGTAGGGTTGTTGTTGTAGTGCGCTGACATGTACTTCTAATCAAACGATAGTAAGGCTCCGGTGCCACCTCGCGGACGAGGATTTACAGTAGCTTCTCCACCACCAATATCGATACTTGCGATTGTAACGAGCAGAACAACCAAAGGAAAGGAAAATGAGTTCGCAAGGGAACTCCAGGGAGCTTGAAAGGAAAAAGGTTTGCTAAGGCGAGGACGCACTTAGAACTAGGGTTTCGAGAGGCTCAAAAATTTGTTTGTATTGAGTTGTTGTATTTGTGTGTGTTCCTTTGATTGTATTTGTCGATCCCTTTATATAGTAGTCCGACTTACGACAGAAGAGAGTTAACTTGAAATCAAAGTCGGGCTTTAAAACCCTAATAGTACAAGGGCACTGCTAACTCGCGCGGACTCAAACCATCTCGCGGGCCTCTGAAGCTTGCTTCTATCTCGTGGGCTATTACAGCTCGCGAGCCTTAAAAGAGCTTTTTATATTAAAAGGGCCACAGGGATTGGCCCGAAGCATGTCAAAGACTTGTAAGAGTCTTCAACGATTAATGTGGTGCACTTGGACTCCACATGTGGCTTCTTCACGAAGTCTCCTACGCGGACTAGTTCGCCAGCTCGTCTAGATGAACTCCGCCTCGCCTGAGGCTCCACTCATACGCTAAGTATCACTTCGCCTTACCAGTAAGCAACACTTGTTAGGGAAGATAGATCATGAGATGGATCATGAGGTGAATTATGATGTCAAAGAAAGTTGGCGGAAATATCCTCTCCAGCTTGCACATGATGTACACAATGTTTTCTTGCAATGACCGAACATCAGATTCTTTAAGCTCTTTAGCGCATATCCTCTAAAAAAAATTTTGACAAAACCACAAACGTGTCAACCACATCACTCTACAAATACGGTCTAATGACCATGGGAAGAAGACGTTGCAGCAAAACATGACAGTCATGAGTCTTCAACCCAGTAATCTTATTTTCCCCCATCTTAACACATCAAATGATATTCCATGCATACCCATGAGGATACTTAACGTTATGAAGTCACTGAAACACTTTCGCCTTCTTCTGAGGATGGACTGTGTAGCCTGCTTGAGGCATTATGGCTTTTTTTGTTCTTTTGTTCTCTACTAGCCATAGCTTAGAGTGTATACCCATTTTATTAAGATCAACACGGGCTTTGGGGGTGTCCTTGTTCTTATCAGAATTGTTCCAAGAACCTTGTCACAAACATTCTTCTCTATGTGCATGACGTCCAAGTTGTGTCTAATTTTCAAAGTCGACTAGTAAGACAATTCAAAAAATACTTTGTGCGTCCAATACTTAAACTCATCAGGCGTGGGAGGATTCAAGTCAGTTACATCTATACTAGTGCTCAAATATCTGAACCAGTGTTAGTTAAGCCTCTCCAAAATCCACTTACCAGACCTCCCTGGGGTTTTGGATTATGATCCTTATTCCCATCAAATGCCTCAACATCCCACCGCCACTCGTGATCCTCATCAAGCCATCAACGAGATCCCAAGAAACACATTTTTTCGGCGTGGCGACTAAAATTGATGTCATCTAAGCATACCGGTCAAGCCTTGTACCCCTTAGCTTGTTGGCCAAACAACATCCCGTAAGCTGGATAATCACTTATGGTCCAAATAACAGCTGTTTTCATCATGAATGAAGTTTGACCATGCCTGTCAAAAGTAAGGAGTCTATTTTTCCATAACTCCTGCAGCTCGTCAATTAATGGTCTCATGTACACATCCAAGCATTTTCCTAGACAATACGGCCCTGGAACCATAAGCGTAAGAAAATTGTACTCCTTCCTCATACACATGTTGGGAGGTAGATTGTATTGAAATATTATCACAGGCCAAATGTTGTAAGACAAATTCATGTTTCCAGTAGGATTGAACCCGTCTGTTGCAGGTCCGAGTCTGACATTTCTACAGTCTCCAGCAAATTTGGGAAAAGAATGGTCAAAGTGCTTCCAAGCCTCCCCGTCTGCGGGATGTGTGAGATTATCTAGATATATTCTCTCCTCACCTTTCCTTGGTGTCTTGCCTGGTGTCATCTCATATGCTTGGCCGTATGTGAAGACATGTACAGACGCTGCAGACGAGGACCTAACGGGAAGTAACGAAGAATCTTCCTAGGAATGGGCCGGTCTGTTTAGATGAAGTGGAAGCTGCTTTATACCTTGGCTCGTAGCAGTGTGGGTACTCAATTTTCTCGATTTTATCTTTGTAATACAATATGCAGTTATTGACGCAAGCGTCTATTTTCTAGTGTTTAAGACCGAGGTCAGCCAACATGCTTTTTACATGGTCGAAATTTTTCGGACAACTGTTACCTTTGGGAAGCACTTTTTTCATAAGTGTCATATCTTCATCAAAACATACGTTACTTTTTCCCTGCTTGTTTTTTATCCTCATTTGCTCCATGATGGTACCCAACACAGTATAATCACTGCCAGGATACAATGGGGTTTGTACTTCCCGTACAAGCCTGTTGTATCATAATCACTGTTGTAGTCAACGTGGGAGACATTAGAGAAGGTGTCAGGGGCCTTGTCATAAACAACATTTTCCTAATATCCTGAGGTGGCGAACAGGAAGGCATCGTTTAAGAAGTTCATCACGGCAGGGTCTCCGTAACTTGCATTGCAATATCCTGCCTGCTGATTATATTGTGCTTGAATTTTTGCAAGTGTAGGCATTTGAACTTGATTTTCGCCGTGTCATGTCCATGTTGTATAACTAGAACAAATATCATTCAGTGCTAAGTGAGAATACATGTCTTCATATATTACTGGTTTCCGATGGAGACATTTGTTGCACGGACATATGTGAATAACTTTGTCTGGAGGACTATGTAGACGCACGAACTCAAGAAAATCAAAAATGTCTTTCATATAAAGAGGGGACTCTCTCTCTAATTGCATCCAGCTCTTGTCCACGTTATACACTATAATAACAAGAAACGAAAATATCGTTGTCAAAAAATCATTAATAATAAACGGGAAATATAAATATATACTTAACTATTATATATATATATATATAATATATTAATTAATGTACATTGTTCACGTACACCTACAATCTTCAACTTATGTCTCCGGTTAGGGCCCTAATCTCGTTTGAGAGCACATGACATTGTGTCAGGCAGCAATAATGTATTTTCTTAGTCGAAGGAAAAATTTGTCGACTAAGAAGGAAAATTCGTCGCCCAAGACCCACTACACCGACAGAACAGTATTCGTCGCCCAAAACGTACTACGCCGACGGAAAACTTTTCGTCACCTAAAACCGTCCCTATTGACGGAAATATGTTGTCGCCTAGAAAAATCTTAGTCGACGGACAATGTCCGAAGCCAGTTTCCGGCGCCTAAGATTTACTATGCCGACGAAAAAATTTACCGACGGAAAGTATTAGTCGGCTAGGAATGCCTTAGCCGACGGAAATTCCCGACAGTCATTTTTTGTCGCCTAGGAAGATCTTAGGCGACGGTTGTGTTGTCCTATACGACGGTTATGTTTCCATCGATGAAGAACGACTTAGCTTAGATGGAATGTTTTCGATTTCGTCGGCTAAGACCGATTTTCCTGTAGTGAGTAGATAGTTATGGTTTGAGCCAAGGGCCCGATAGGAGCTGCACTTCACGTTCTCAGCAAGCTGCACTTGTTGATATGGCTGTGGAGGAAGCCAGGAAAGCCAATGAAGAAGCCCAAAAATCCAAGGAAGAGAACATATAAATCATGGAACGTCTTCAACATCTTCAACAATGTGAGCAGTTTCTCTTCACCAAATTCGGTGTTTGCCAGCCGGCAGTCCCACCCCAGGAGCAACCTAATGATGATGGAGGCATTGATTCAATTAAGATTGCTTCATAGTCACTAGTGCATTTTCTAGTATATATTTTGTATGGACAAGTCTATATTGATCATGTACTACTCTTGATGAGTTTGTATATGAACTTGATTATATATATATATATATATATATATTGCTACTGCCCAGGTGCTTTAGCCAATAGTGGGTTTTTGAAATATTCAGTCTTTTTTTAATGTTAATATTAAATGTGATATTAATAATTTTAATGATTAAATTTAATAAATAACACTAAGGTGACGAAAATTAAACTTTCGTGACCTTAGCCGGATGAAAGAATTGTCAACAAACTGACCGTTTTCGTAGTGTTAATGATTTGGTAACGACGGATTTCGTCACCATAGCTGGTCATATTACATCACAATAGAGCATAGACCATGAATTATATTTTGTTACTTTAGTACCATGGTGACAAAACATTTTTCGTCACGTAACCAGATTTGCGACGAAATAATTTTCGTCAGCTAAGTAACCTTGCGACAAAATAATTTTCGTCATCAAAGTAACTTGGCGACAAAAAGGTTTTTGTCATCTTAGTCATTACTAAGACAACGAAATACATATTTTCGTCACCTAAGTGCTATCATCACCGTCCTTAGATAACGAACCTTAAGTGACGAAAATTTCGTCGTTTTAGTGTTTACATGACGACAAAAGCTCTTAGGTGACGAACTTTAGTGACATCACATCGGTTTCTCTCGGGCAAAATCATTTACCTACTAGCATGATTTAGCACTCAATCTGTTGAGCAAAAATTGTAAACACATATATACTCAACACAATTTCACTCTATCTTATTAATTAAGATAGAGTTTTAATTAAGTCTGGTTCGATACATTCAAGATAAAATGTGTCTTTTAATTACAATCCATTGTTACATGGGAACACTCTTTGATTTTGTTTACTAAGAGACTTTGACTTTAGAGTGAGAATGGGTTGCCTACGTATCTTAGAGGGGATCAAATCACTCGTAGTTCAAGGGTTCCAACAAGTGAATGACTCGTTGGAGGGCTTTGACTTTAGAGTGAGAGTAGTGTTTGGAAATGTGTTTGGATTTGTGTCTAAAGGCATTTGAGCTTTGGAACGAGATTCTGGCTTCAGGCGATCCGGGAATTTATTTGGATTGGTGGTTGCATCTAGATTTAAATCCAGACTGCCTACATACCTTTGTAAAGGGATCAAACCATTGTAGTTCGAACAGTTTGGTTGTGGATTTGATTTTCTGGTGCTTTAGGAGTTTGACCGGAGTCATTTGGATTGGGCGAATTTGACTGGTGGTGTCAGAGATTCTGTTTGGAATTGTGGTTGCATCTAGTGGGTTGCTAGACTGCCTACGTACCCTTTTGTGGGATCAAACAGACCGTAGTTCTTAAATTTTGGTTTTACGGCTTAGTGCCAACTTTGGGTTTGAAAAATATATTTTGAATCCGTCAACTGTATTTCTTGTGGACACCCAATTTGGTAGAGTGTCTGTTGATTTGACATGGGCACCCGAAATGGGTGATGCATCAGTGACCAAAAGACTTGAATTGTCTTGGCCACAGTCCTTGTTTGGGGCGTAGGTGATCCCTGCAAATCCAGTCTCCGCATGTAAATGGACCTCGCGTGCAAGCGGGCCCTGTGTGCATGCGAGCCTCGCGTGTAAGCGGGCTCCTTGTACATGTGGGCCTCACGTGTAAGCCGACTCCGTGTGCATGGGAGCCTCGCTTGTAAGTGGACTCCGCGTGCAAGAGGACCTCGTGTGCATGCAGCCTCCGCGTGCATGTGGACCTTGCTTGCATGTGGACTCCGCGTCTTGCTTCATCGCGAGGTCTACTAGGTGGAGCAATCTCGCCTCACCTGGACTTCCACTTTTAAGTGACATCATCTTGGCTCTCCTGGACTTCCACATCTTAGCTCGCCTGGACTTCCACTTTTACGTGACAACATCTTGGCTCACTTGGATCTCCAATTTTGTGAAGCCATCATGCCTCGCCTGGACTTCCACTTTTATGTGACATCATCTTGGCTCGCCTGGACTTCCACATCTTGGCTCGCCTGGACTTCCACTTTTACGTGATATCATCTTGGCTCGCCTAGATCTCTAATTTTGTGAAGTCATCCTGCCTCGCCTGGACTTTCTCTTCTCCTCAAAGTCACCTCGCCTTAGAGCTTTTGCTTTAGAGCTTCAACTTCCACGCTTGGTCTTCCTTGCACGCGAACTGCTATCCAGCTCGCATGATAATGTTTTAGCAGGAATTTATTGTCTCGGCCAGAAGAAATTGTAGCCTTGATGAGATTGATGAGATCATATGAACCACATAACTCCTCAGAAACGTCTTTCCCAGTTCGAACCATGCTTGACACCACCTCGATGATTATCATCTTGAGGATAGAAACTTTTTTGCAAATGAAAATTGAATGTGATTGGGAGTCAGACTTGAGGAAACTACTCATCTATGAATAGATATATGTCACCTCCGTTGCTTTGATCGAGAGTGTGTATTGAATACTTAAGCTTACTTCGATCTGCTCAGGGATTCTCCAAGTCGTCAAGGTAAGTTCTTGCTCTTCAAATTCGCGTTGCTTGGAATGCTTGTTTTCTTCCTCTTGTACGGCTTGTTATGCGAGGTGCAAGGCCATATGTAACAAGAGGAAGAACCGAGCGGCCATGTATTTGTTGTAACAAGAGGAGGGGGTGAGGTCATCTCGCCTTCTTTTCATGACCACCTCGCGAGGTTGGCTCGCCTTAGGGGGAGATGGCTCGCATGCATGGAATGCTTGTTTTTTTCCTCTTGTATGGCTTGTTATGTGAGGTGCAAGGTCATATGTAACAAGAGGAAGGGCCGAGCGGCTATATATTTGTTGTAACAAGAGGAGAGGGCGAGGTCATCTCGCCTTCTTTTGGTGACCACCTCGCGAGGTTGGCTCACCTTAGGGGGAGATGGCTCGCGTGCTTGCGGGGCTTCTGGTGGAGCAAGAAACGAGACAGAAAGATAGAGATGCTGCAAAAGAAATAAAGAGAGTTAGAGTGAGGGTTCCACCTTCTTGCTGGCTCGCCCCTTCTTTTCCTCTCTCCTTCTGTTTTTTGCTTTGCTTGTTCTCTTCTCCTTCTTCTCCTCTTTTGTTCTTGTCTGTGTTGATTCCGTCTGCTTCTGCCTCTGCCTTTTTCTTCTTCCTTGCTTTTTGCTTCGCTTCGTCTTTATGTCCCCCTCTCTTTTGGAGACTTTGGCTTCTTTATATAGAGTGTTTGATTAGGATAATTGAGTTGTTGTTGGACTTTGATGTCCGTATTGTGTTTCTATTCAGACATCTTTTTATAATTGAACTCAAAAGTATTATACATATAACACAAGAAAAACATTATTATTTTTTTGTAATCATCTTCTTCTTTTTTCTCTTTTTTCGATATCAACACAATCGTGAACCTATAAAAGTAGATACTTCTTGGAAAAGCAAGCACAACAAATTACTATTGACTTGAGATTTTTGTTTTTTGTTTTTAACAGGATTGACTTGAGAATTAAAGAGACAAAAAATAATAAGACGGCCAATGATGTGACACTTAAAAAGAAAAACAAGACACACATATTGAATACACCCGGACAAAACCCACTGAATTTAAACAATTAATTATTCAAAACTTCGATCAAAGTTGAGAATATTGAAATTCGTTTTAGAAATTGGGCCGGTCTGTGGGTGTAGTGAATAAACTACTAAGTGTAGCAAGAAACCTCTAAATTCGTAAATTGGGCCAAGTTTAGTTTCTTCCCAAATTATACAGCTTTTGCAAGGCATGACACAAAAATTACTAAGGGTTTGTTTAGATTTTCACATTATACCCATCTTTATATAGATAGAGTTGCAACCTGACCCTATCGGAGCAGAGAAACTTCAGGGTTTCGGCGGCGGCGTTTTCACTTCGGTTGGGGTGGGAGGGCATGATCGCAGCGGCGGTGTGGGTGGATCTCCAGCGGCTTCGACGACGCGGTGGGAAGCCCGGATCGCGACGACGGCGGTGAGTATTCTTGAAGCCTTTTCTCTAGGACGCAGCGGCGTTGGAGGTGGAGGGTAGAGGATACCTATTTGATCGTCTTGTTTGGTGTGTGGTGAGCGTGGGGGTGGTCTTTGGACTAACTGGTTCTGGTTTTGACAGGCGGCAGCAATTACGATCAAGTTCAGATCTGTACTGCAAATTCAGGTTTAAGGTTCGAGGTTTTAAGGCGGCGATCTAGCTTTGTTTTGACGTAGCCCTCTTTGAAGGTAGGCCGGCCGTCTTCGGCTGCTTTTGAGAGGAGGCACCAGGGTCGTCATGGCTTAGTGACAAGGAAGGCCAAGGAAGGCCGCCGGACTAAGGTTCAGTGGCGGCGACTCTGTAACCCTAGATTGGGTCTGGTGCTGTCACGCCCTCAATTAGTTCACACATCAAAGACAAGTGAGCCTACACATCTCATACCATGTATTTTACCAACTGGGGTGACTCTAGATGTCTCGCATATATAATCTAACAGCCAGTAATTTTCTTAATGTCAATACTTTTTTTTGTTAGTCATCTTGTTATACTCATAGTCTCCAAACCCGAAATTCGAAAGATGATTTCTTGGGATTGGTCCAAAGTCAAACCTAGCAAGCCCATAACAAATCTAGTCAAGACTTGGTCCAAAGTCAGACCTAACAAAGGAAGAGTGATGAAATGGGCCAAATGGTAAAAACTTTTAGCCCACCATTTGTTTTCCAAAACCTTAAAATCGGACAGCCTTATTTTTCTAGATTTCCGACCAAAATTCCTACTTCCCTCCACCAGAATTTTACATCCCTAGAAATATATCTCCGTCCCGGATCCAACGCCGCCGGCCTCACCTTGAGAACCGGCCGGAAAGTCTCAGAACCGGCCGCCGGAAGATTCCAGACCGCCGCCGCTACTGACCACTGGTTCACCACATTTCCTTGCTCCGATCAACCTGAATTTTGGATAGCATATTCCCCATCCAGAGCTTCTCCTCCTGTCAAATTTTCAGTCCCAAATTCGATGTAGAAGTAGGCGAAACGTTGTTTCTCCTCTCGGCAGCCTCTAGAAACCAAAGATTTCAATATTGCTCGTCTTCCAAGGAAAGGCAGAAAGGTTCCCAACCCTCGATCGAAGTCTGCAATCGACTCAAACTCATCAGAGCTCCTACAAACGTAGTTTATTTGACAAACTAGTAAGTGAGCTTTAATATTACAGTTATTTACTTTGGAATAACTCAGGGGGATAAAATCATTTCTCCCTTCTTCATATCTATTCTATACTTGAGATTTTGTGCGTGCAGGTACCAAAAATCCCGGAATTTTATTCGCGGGTCAAGAGTGTGTTTGATCACTCTTGTTTCCTTGTCCGAGTTATGTATGATCAACCCCGACCTATCACCGGATTGTGTTTGATCAATCCAATACCTTTTTTCGAATTGTGTTTGATCAATTCGGGGCTTTTCCGGATTGTGTGTGATCAATCCGAAGACAAATGTGGCCTTTATCGAGTCTCATAACAACTTAGTTTTGTATGAAGTGTCATGTACCCCATGTTCACATGCAATACGGTCTCACCGAGGCTACGACTAAGCAACTTTAGCTTGTCGCACGAACATTATTGATGTGCACCAATCTTTCTATTGCGTCTTGAGTCTATGCAATATTTACATGCAGCTTTACTATTCATCTACGACCCACCATCATTGAATATTGTTGTACTACAACTCGTGATTATGTACTAAGATTGACACAAAATTGCAATTCTTAAGCACGACAGGATTGAAACGGATCTCCAATCCTTGAGCTCGGCTAGATGTTATTTCTAGGTGTCAAATCGCAATGCCACTACGCATAATGATGGGTCATTTGAGATGAATAAGTTTCGGTTGGACATGAACATCCACCTATAATCTGCATATGTAGAAACTTGTCAAGCAATCTCATTCACCGCTAAATTGCGAATTGTCATTTTGATGAGTCATAATGATGGGTCATTTGAGATGAATAAGTTTCGGTTGGATATGAACATCCACCTATAATCTGCATATGTAGAAACTTGTCAAGCAATCTCATTCACCGCTAAATTGCGAATTGTCATTTTGATGAGACAATATTCTCGTCGTTAGGGGGAGATAAGAATACAAGTGTTCAAGTGGAACGACGTGATTTGTCGTGGTTTGTCCCCACTAAGTCTTATCCTGATCTCAAATGCTTAAAGTGTTTAAGTGATGAGATCACATGCTGTAAATATGTCTGCAAGGATTGATGTCCTACAAAAGGACATGGCGCGACCAAAAGATGTTGGTCTTGACGCCATCACCATAGATGGTGAAATGGTGGTGCCATATAGTGGCAAAATTGATGTCACAAGGCCGTGTGGCTCCCCAAAAGAAAGAATGCCCTTAGGTTCGATACTTTCTCGCACTAGGAAGAAAGCGAGTTTGGCACAACCTGATCCAATGACCAATGATACTCAAATCTGTTCATGAAGTCTGAATTGTGATTATCGTTGGGGGACGCCTCAATGTCAAATTCAATCCATATAGAGATCTATACAAGTATTACACTAGTGTACATGAGGACATGGGATAATGAGTCTACTATCGAATCACCTTTCGTTGATGGATATCAACTTAGTTGATTGGCCTAATGGAAAGATGTGATCTGACATTAACAAAGAGATAGGTCCTTGAGCAGGTGATGTCGACACCGCAAGCTAAACTCCATCAATTGTGTCTTTGTTAGATAACGTAGTGAGAACAAGAGCTTAGACTCACCTTATGGCGCAAAGTCTCTCACTAACATACAATGAGATCGGCTACGATGGGATATGCTCTCGTAATGGATGTCATTGAACTCCACTACTTTGTTAGTTTGGTAGTTTCTGAATAACTGAACATGCAGCCTATGAATATGGTCATAATAACATCTTTGTGGGATCAGAGATATACATGAAGATCTTGAACATACTTCATTCTTCCGAATCAAGTGGCTCCAGACCACAGGAGCATGAATTTGTTAAAGGTATTGAAACGCATATGGACTCTACTTGATTTGGAAGCAGAGATATGGTGAATTATGTCTTTACGTGTTTATTCCGGATTTACATGGACTCTTGATGGATCAAGAGACGCCCATATGTATCAACATCCGAAAGATCTTGGGAAGACACGGTCTCAAAAAGGTACTTGATGACTGTATTGATGATGATTTTCCATCAATCGACTTAGACACTCTATAACTAGTGAGGCCTACATATACTCTCATGATTAGTCAAAGTCTTTGCTCTAAAAAGAGATCCATTGTTTTGTCTAAAGCAAGATGACAAGTATGTGTCAAGAGATGGAGTTCCAATCTAAGTACAATAAGAAACATCAATGTACTCAACACAATACGAAATACTTGACATCTCATTTGCTATGAAAAGTTGTAAAAGCTAAGTGTAGCTATGCTCCCACGCAATGTCAATATAATGGCAATAACTTCTTTTTCAATACTTAATGGTATAAAAGGTTGAGGCTTATTCTATCCCTACATAAGAAAGATACATCAAAAGTGAAATTAGAATCTGCCAAGTTTCATAGGTCAAATTCCACGGGACCTACAGGAAAATGGTCAAAAAGGTACCATTAGAAAGTTCTATATGTCTACTTTCTAAGGACATTAACTATTTCATCATAGCTACCATATTGAGTGAGTTATGGCCGTTTTCGTAACATAGGAAAAATCTGTCCGAGAATCTGATTTTGGCAAAACAGTCAACTTTGACTGGACTTTGTGAACAGCTCTTGACGAACCAGAATGTGTGCAATATATGATTGGAAAGATAAATGAGTCTAGTTTCCAAAACCGTTTAAGTTTCATTAATATGTATTTCCTAGAGGAAGTTACAGCTATTCTAATAACTGAAGATCATGCTGTGTGGAAATTCAATTTCCTACACGAACTTATGTTTTGAGTTCACAAGCGGTCTTCTCCTCAAGATCTAAAGTGTAAAAGATCATGTTTGAAGACAATACGGTATGATTTAGTTAAACATTGTCCAATGCCACATTTGAATACATGTTAAAGAGTATGGACATGCTAAGTTGTTGAAATTTCCGTGATTAGTAAAAATCAGGAAGAGCCCTATGATTGATGTAAAGATCAGGGGGAGGTGCGAACTTCAAGGGGAGTCTAGCACATACATACATGTCACTATCAAATGTGAATGGTGCGTTGTACTCTTTTTCTCCTACGATCAAGGTTCAGTTTTTCTCCCACAGGGTTTTTGTGACTTGACGAGGCAACAGATCAGCATCATTGGCATATCAGCGTGCAGCACAAGGGGGAGTGTTCTAGGATATTGTATATCTTTCTAGATATTCTTTATGTGTGCATTGGCCTTATGCCATTAGGATATGTAGTTTGACTAGATCTATGTATTTATATCGTTACCATATTGGTATTGTGTAATTCCATATATAAATGACACCTATCAATAAATAAGATGATGATTATGTTGCTATTTTTTATTTTTACACTTTATCATTCATCAAAATAGAGATTCTGCTAAAGTTGTTCTAATTTTATAAATGTAGCTTGTACTATTTAGTTTTTTTTTTTTTTTTTTAAGGAATAGAATCAATCTCTCCATATAGTGATTTGATATTAACAACCAGTATGGCAATAAAGACAACAAATTAAATTCTAATAGGGCATCCACATTTCATATACAGAATCTATCTAAGTATCTAACATATCAACCAACAAAGGAATTCATTTCAGACCTAGCTCCAATGCCCGAACAGAGATACCAACACGAATTCATTATGTAATCGGTCGGCTTCATTGATCAACACTTCTCATTTCATAATCAACATTCCAAAAACTAGGGTTTCCTAAGGCATTAACAAAAGAAAAATTCACAAAGACGTTTAACACTTGGATCACTATGATGAGTACGTTTTGGCTAGAAAATTGAACTTCACTGTGTACGTGTCTCACATAATTTGCAAGGGAACGAAGAATCTTAATCATAGAGTTCTTGGATGGCAAACTAATACTACTATAATCCCGTCACTAGTATAATCCTACATATTAAACACTGAGAGTGGGAAAAGCAGACGAAAGATGCATGTATGTGTGTGTATATATCATCATGCCAAATCTTTCGTATAATAATGTCCTTCTTTTAACACATATATCAAATTCACATCACATGTTTCGTAATAATATATATACGGAGGGAATCAAGCAAAAAATAAAATAAAAGAGTGGGTTTTGGAAATAGAATAATAGGAGCGGAGAATTTAGGGTTTGGAAATAGAAAAGCGATCGAGGAAGACGACAAGTGGGAGAGGGTTTCATGTTTCTGAGACATGTCTAGGTGGAAGGAAGCACACGTGGGACTTCACTCCTGCCCACGTGTTTCTGTTTGCGGCCGCGAGATGCTTTACAGCAAGTAGGGGAATAAAGAGTAAAGGCTAGGGGATTTTATTTTGTTCTGATGAACAGTAAACCCTAGGGCTTTTCTGTTGGAACAGTAAAACGTATAGTTAAGATATTGAAGTTCAGGCGTTACCACGGGTTTGCTAGTCATAATTTTGATAATGATCGATGTCTTGTTTAGGATTTAAGCTTTCTTCATTAATTTTCAGTAGAAATTTAAAAGACAGTACCAAGTTCCGAATAACTACTTCCGTGAATAAAAACCTTGTACTGCATTACTACAACTACAAATAGCCAAAAGAACTGTACCACCACTACCAGAAAATGGGTCTTGGGCGACGAAACAAAAAAAACCGGGCGACGATTTTTTTTTTCGTCGCCTAAGAGGGAACTTAGGCGACGATTTTTTTTTTCGTCGCCCAAGGATAGAAAATCGTCGCCTAAAGTCCAACTTTAGGCGACGATTTTATTTTCGTCGCCTAAGAATACATTTCGTCGGCCAAGATAGAAACTAGGGCGACGAAACAATATTTCGTCGCCTAAGATATTTATTTCGTCGCCTAAGTTTTTTATCCTTAGGCGACGAAACTGAGATATTTCGTCGCCCAAGATTTTTCATTCTTAGGCGACGAAACTCAAATATTTCGTCGCCCAAGATTCTTCTATATATTGAGAGGCGGGATAGAAGAATGAGAACTTTGAAAATTTTAAACATAAATTTCTCTAGTTCTTCAAATCGTTTGGTGTTGTGGAAATTTGTTCATACATAGTTTGTGGAGCTACTCCCAGGTACGTACATATGCATATATATGCACATATATATATGTGCATATATATATGTGCATATATATATATATTGATTTTCAGTTTTATTTGAGTTGAATTAATGATATATATATATATGCATAGAGTTTGTTCCAAGCTGAGTAAGGGGCCGTTCTGTCAGAGATATGGTTCACAGGTTTGTTTAACTGGATCTCAAGATCACAAACTGACCACTCTTCTCGGTGAAGGGGTCGATAGGGGTTCGCCTCCGTGATCACAAACGAGTCCTGCCTGGTTCCTGTAGGGGGTTCGCCCTCCGTGACATTGACACTTGCCTTCTGAAACCACGGAATCCGCTCGAACTAGATATATATAATTAATAATTAGTATGTTGTATTACATTAATATATATATATATATATAAAAGATATGTTCATTAAATATTGATATATATATGTGTTATTTTCAGGATATGGATAAGAGTTGGATTTCTCTTCCAAGATATCACAGAAAATATGCTGAAGGAGTTTGGGATTTTATGCAATATGCGCAGGGCAATGCTGACGGGAGTGGCATGTTCTATTGCCCGTGCAAGATGTGTAAGTGTCGCAGTGATATGCATCGATTTCCGTTGGGGACAGTATGGGACCACCTGAAGAGTAACGGATTCTGGGAACGTTACACATGTTGGATATATCACGGTGAAACCTCATCACGCCCGCATGATCATGGACAGTTTGATGAGACGGGCAGTACATCCAACGATCCAACAACGACCTTCATCAACGACATGTTTCCTCATGACAGCGGTGTATGCCCTGAACGACAGCACATTCCTCAGGCGCCGATGCAGGCCGTCCCTAGAGGTGTCAACACTGCCGGTATAGCCAAGTACAACAGACTTATTGCTTTCCAACAGACCCCTCTGTGCCCAGGTCATGAGAAGACCGTTCTTCAGTGTGTGATGGAGGTGATGCATATCAAGGTTGACACAAAATCGACCGTGACGGCTGTTGATAGGTATCTACAGTACGCTGCTTCGCTCCTGCCCGACGGTCATCGTCATCCCACCACGCATCATAAGGTCCGTCGTATCTTGAGAGATCTCGGGCTTTCCTACATCAAGATCCATGCATGCAGATATGACTGCGTTCTATTCTGGGGTAAAGATGCAGACGGTAATGACCTTGAAGGCCTTCATCGTTGTCCGGTATGTGGGACCGACAGGTATAAGCGGACTCCCGCAGGCAACAGGAAACCTGTTAAGGTACTTCGCTATTTCCCGTTGAGGGGTAGGCTGGAGCGGTTGTATATGTCTTCAAAGACGGCCGAAGCTATGAGATGGCACGCTGTGAGGGAGGTGCATGACGAAGACCTCATGGTACACCCTGCTGACGGGGAGGCGTGGAAGCATATAGACAGGGAGTTTCCTCATTTTGCTTCAGAGGTGAGGAATGTGAGGCTCGGGCTGTCATCCGACGGGTTCAACCCTTTTGAGACCATGAGTCTTTCGTACAGTATATGGCCGGTCATTTTGGTGCCTTACAACCTTCCTCCATGGATGTGCATGAAGAAGGAATACAACATGTTGACCTTGTTGATTCCGGGGCCCGGTTATCCAGGTATCTACTTTCCCTTCATATTGTATATATTGCTGTTGGTTCAACACCTCTCCATTTATTGTTTTTGTTCTATATTGTTGGTCATATATAATCGTTATCTGAATTTGTTGTGGTTGTTGTTGTTGTTGTTGTTATCCAGGGAAGTGTCTCGATGTGTATATGAGACCGCTGATTGAAGAGTGTAAATTGCTTTGGGAGGTTGGTCATCCCACTTATGACTCCCACAAAAAGGAGATGTTCCAGATGCATGCCATGATTGTTGGTACCATCAGTGATTTTCCTGCACGTGGGATGTTGTCCGGCAACGTTGTTAGGGGATACAAGGCTTGTCCTGAGTGCCTTAGCTCCCAGGGGTGCAGCAATCATTGCAACAAGATAGTCCGGATGGGTCACCGTGCTTACCTACCACATGATCACCCCTAGCGGATAGATACCGGGGCATTTGATGGGACCGAAGAGAGAGGTGTGGAGCCGCATAGATGGTCGGGGGAAGAGATTTTAGCAGTGCTGGATGAGTATGATTTTGGGCAGCTCAGCAATCATCCCGATATTGTGGCCAGAATACCTGAAAGACCAGACAGGTACAAATTCTGGACACATAAGAGCATATTTTGGGAACTCCCGTACTGGAGTACGCTGTTGATCAGGCACTACCTAGATGTGATGCACATAGAGAAGAATGTCTGCGACAGTGTGGTAGGTACAGTGCTCAACTTGGAGGGGAAGACGAAAGACGGTCCTAAGGCACGCGTTGATCTTAAGAAAATGGGAATCAGAAAACATCTTTGGCTGAAAGAGGGGAAGAAAAAGATGCCTTGGGCTCCTTACACTGTGAAGCCTGATCAGAAGACCCAGATCAGGGCGGCTACACTTGGAGTGACCATTCCAGGGCCAGAGGCTGATGCGTATCAGGAGCCGAACGCAGTAGGTATTCATGATGTAGCTACTGTTCGTCAAAATAATGTTAAACATGGTCGAGTGCTCAGAATTCTTGACGAAGATTCAACCTTTATTGATGTTGATCCAAATGAAGAAACAGACGACGACTCTGACGACGAATTAAGGCATAGATTACCAGATATTAATTCCGATACCGAAGAAGACTCATCGGATGACTCAGATTACGAGCCTTAGCTTAGTTATAATTGAGCCTTAGCTTTGTAATTGTTTGTATACTAAAAGAATATGTTTGTACTAAAATAAATAAAGCACATTTAAATTTCATTGTAAAGAAATTTTTATTTTTACTCTTGGGCGACGAATTTAACAAATATCGTCGCCCAAGTATCATCTTGGCCGACGAATTAGCCTAATTTCGTCGGCCAAGAGTAATCCGAATAATTAAAATAAAATAAAACACATTTAAATTTCATTATATTAAATTTTTATTTTTACTCTTGGGCGACGAATTTAACAAATATCGTCGCCCAAGTATCATCTTGGCCGACGAATTAGCCTAATTTCGTCGGCCAAGAGTAATCCGAATAATTAAAATAAAATAAAACACATTTAAATTTCATTATATTAAATTTTTATTTTTACTCTTGGGCGACGAATTTAACAAATATCGTCGCCCAAGTATCATCTTGGCCGACGAATTAGCCTAATTTCGTCGGCCAAGAGTAATCCGAATAATTAAAATAAAATAAAACACATTTAAATTTCATTTGAATAATTAAAATAAATATCCCGGGTATTTATTTTTTACCAAATTTTTACAGCCCCGTAAGAGTCTCGTCGATTGGAAACTATTCTCAGTTGAAGGTCCGGCCAGATTACGTGATTTGGAGGGTCGAATAGCCGTTTCCGTCAGTTTAGGGGTTTGACCGCGCCGATTGACCGGACGGATCGAGCCCTTATCTTTGTCAGATGGAGCTGAATTTTTTTCCACCTACGTAATTCGTTATGCTGGTCAAATCTGACGGTCGGTTTTCAGTTCCTCTTCTCCGATCAATAAACTCACGTTATATGTACTAATGTTGTATAACTTTTTTATATAAGTGTTTAGTTTAAGTGTCGTTTTGAAGACAACGTATACGTAGAGGCCTCAAACGCAAAAAAGTCGTGAAATAAGATATGACCGGAACGGTGAAATACGTCAACCCGTGAAAAATAAAGATATTCCGGTAAAATTTCGGTGAAGGTTGTTTCGGTTAACGAATTTTTCTTTTATTTCTACCTAGTGGTAGCCCTATCCCGGTTATTTATTTTTTACCAAATTTTTATAGCCCCGTAAGAGTCTCGTCGATTGGAAACTATTCTCAGTTGAAGGTCCGGCCAGATTACGTGATTTGGAGGGTCAAATAGTCTGAATTTTATGATAGAACTCTTGGCCGACGATTTTCTTCATCTTGGGCGACGATGTTTATAGTGAAGAATGTCGTCGCCCAAGTAGACTATCTTGGGCGACGATTTTCTTCATCTTGGGTGACGATATTTATAGTGAAGAATGTCGTCGCCCAAGTAGACTATCTTGGGCGACGATTTTAAAAAAACAGGGCGACGACTTCAAAAATCGTCGGCCAAGACGCTCTTGGCCGACGATTTTTACAAAACAGGCCGACGATTTTTACGGAATCGTCGCCCAAGAACGCCAGTATAAAAGGCAAAAATTCGGAAACCCTAACCATTTCTTCAGCCGCCAAGCATATTCTCTCTCTCTCTCTCTCTCCGAAAATCCTCTCTCTGCCCTCTCTCTCTCCCTCTCTCCGACCCCGACCCCGACCCCAATTCGGAACCCCGACCCCGACGTCGACCCACAATTTAAGGTATAACCCTAAAACCCTAAATTGGTTTTAATTGTTTTTGTTGTTTAGATAATTGTAAATTGTTGTTGTTGTTGTTGTTGTGATAATTGTAAATTGTAAATTGTTGTTGTTGTTGTTGTGATAAAATAAATTGTTGTTGTTGTGATAATTGTAAATGTTTGTTGTTGTGATAATTGTAAATTGTGATGTACGGTTTAGGGTTTACGGTTTACGGTTTAGGGTTTAGGGTTTAGGATTGTAAATGATTAAATAATTTAGGGTTTATTTAGGGTTTACGGTTTAGGGTTGTTGTTTAAGGTTTACGGTTTAGGGTTTACGGTTTAGGGTTTAGGATTGTAAATGATTAAATAATTTGTAAATATATTGTAAATGATTAAATAATTTTTGATTAAATAATTAAATAATATAAATTATAATTGTAAATATATTGTGGAAATTTTGTAAGAAATAATGGATTATTTTTGAGTAAGGATGTAAATATTCGTAAATTAATTGTTGTGATGTAATAATTGCGAATTAATGTAAATAATTTGTTATGTGAATAAAAAAAATAATAAATCCTATAATAATTATTGGATTTTATTTGTGCTATTATTGTTGATAAATTTTTCGAAGTTTATGGTTATTTTTTGTGAACTTAATTATAAGACGGTAAATTATTTTTAATAAATTTATGGTTATTTTAAACAGGATGGCCAAGAGGAGAACTTCTGGACAAGACGGCTCGGACGGTACCTCAAACAACCCGTCGGAATCACCGTCGATCGGGTTTCCGTGGCAGTTGACGGCCCGACGTGAGGCGCTTAGGGGTGGCGCGAGCGGCTCGGGTTCTGCTGGGCAGTCGGGTCCCGCAGCGACGGCTCCTCGTCATCCACCCATACTTCGCCGGTTGCGATCCCGCAGCGACGCCCCCACACAGTCGTCCCCGACCGACGGTGATGGCGGGTCATCCGGGGTCCCTATGGTGCCGTCCGGCCTCTTCCTTCCTCCGACGATACCGGCGATACCTCGCGTCGATGAGGAGGGTCGACCGATTCGGAAGCAGCTCCCGCATGTGGCACCGCACGAGGCCTATATCTACCGGGAGTTTCCCACGCCTCTTCATCCCGTGAGGGTCTCCGAGCAGGCGGACATAGACGAATCCGTCGGCTCAGCCTCATCCTCAGGTAATTTATTATTACTTTTTTTTCGATTTACATTTTTTTTTTGTAAAAATGTATTATTAATATTAAATTTGGTTCACAATGTCACAGC
Organism: Fragaria x ananassa; assembly: GCA_034370585.1. Classification (NCBI taxonomy): domain Eukaryota; kingdom Viridiplantae; phylum Streptophyta; class Magnoliopsida; order Rosales; family Rosaceae; genus Fragaria; species Fragaria x ananassa. Next base: position 11,558,193 of record CP139756.1, on the reverse strand, counting down.
CGCCGGAACGAGAAGGCGGAACAGGAGAGGCACCGTCAGCAACAAGGGACTCGATAGGGCGGTCGAGTCCGCTGGACGGATCGCTATCCCGTTTTCCAACGGGAAACCGGTGGACGCCGCGTTGGGAAACCGGTACACGCGCGCCGCGGGAGGCACCATCCGCTCCAGACTCCCTATGTTGTGGGGAGTCTGGAGCCAGGTTCCTGATGGAGTGAAGGAGATGCTCCATCAGTCGATGTCGGTGAGTTTACTCAATCAATTACTATTTTTTTAACTAATAAATTATTTAATTATCGAAAAAGATACTAACAAGTGGTAATGCAGCAATGGTTTGTGGTTCCCGAGGAGGGACGTGACTGGGCGGACAAGGCCCATAGGGAGAGGTACCTCTAGCTATTTAATAATTTATTAAATTTTATTTTTTTAATAAAATTATTAATATTTTTTTTGTATATGTAGGTTCAAGGAGTGGAAGCACGACCTCCGGGAACACTGGAAGAAGTACGGGAGCGACCGTTCGGGTACCCCGAAGGAGTTCGAGTATCGGGAGTACGAGTGGCGGTGGCTTCTTGTCACGCAGTTCAACGACCCTCACAAACAGGTAATTCGTAAACAAATTTGAATATTTAATTAGTGAATTAATTATAATTGTATGTTTTTAAATATTTACTAACGATAATTTTTTTTTGAAGCACCTCGCCCGGGTGAACGCTGAGAACCGGCAACAGAACACAACCAACCATCGTGCCGGTTCGAGGCCGTTTTCGGCCATCATGGACGACGTGCGGCGAGAGCGGCCAGAGGAGAACCCCTATGTGGGGACCTTTCAGAGGGCATATCCTCATTCTGAGGAGGATCTTGTAAGTTCCTTATATTTACTAATTTTTAATTTTAATTACATTTTATTAAATGTATATTAATATATTTTTATAATATATCCATTTAGGCGAGGGTGAGGGAGGTGGAGCAAGAGGTCATCAGAGGCATGGTGAACGACACATGGCCGGGCACGGCAGAGGATGACATGTCAGAGGCCATGTCCAGGATCGACACTTCAGATCCTACCGTTGGGGCGCGGATTATGGCCACTGCCTTCGCGCAGCGTTCCAACACCTACTACTGCCGGGGTATGGGAGACGCTGGAAAGGGGATCCTGAAGACGACGCCAGGATTTCAGCGCAAGGGAGCCGCCGGAGCCTCCGGAGCCTCAAGCAGCAACAGCCAGACCACTCGGCTACAGGATCAGTTCGCAAGCCTACAGTCTGAGCTGGAAGCCCAAAGAGCGAGAGAGTCTGAGCTGGAAGCCCAAAGAGCGAGGGAGATGGCGGCGATGGCGGAATCATATGCGGCTTCCAATGCTGCGCATATGGAGCGGGTGAATGAAGTCACCAATGCCAACCAGGCGGCTATGGGACAGTGGATGACTGCCTGCATGTCTGCACTTGCGGCCGGACAGCCGTTTCCGCCCATGCCTACGCCTATACCATTACCTCAGTGGCCCCATCCTCAGTGGCCCCAGCCTCAGCAGCAGCCTCCTCAGCCTGACCAGCCGCCGCCTCAGGACCCTCCGAACAGGAATGATGAGTTAGATTTTGGGTTTCTCGATCCATAGGCAGAATTTTTGTAATAAATTATTTATAAATTTATAAATTTGTGTTATTTTTAATTAAATTTTAGTATTAGAAAACTTTAAAGAAATGCCGAAAAAAAAATAATGACAAAAATTAAAAAAACATTATTTATATATTTAAAAAAATTATTTAATTATTGTTAAAAAAAAATTTAAATATATCTTAGGCGACGAAATTTATAAATCGTCGCCCAAGATTTAACACCTTGGCCGACGAAAAAATAATATCGTCGCCTAAGATGTAGTGATCTTAGGCGACGATATATTTATTTTCGTCGCCCAAGGTTAGAAGATCTTAAGCGACGAAAGAAAATTTCGTCGGCCAAGGTGTTAAATCTTGGGCGACGAATATTTTTGGGCGACGAGAGGTATATTTTAGGCGACGAAATTAGTATCGTCGCCTAAGAATTACTCTTAGGCGACGACGGAATTAAATTTCGTCGCCCAAGTTCTTCACCGACGGACTTCTGGCGACGACTTCTTGGCCGACGACATGTCGTCGCCTAAGTACTTAGGCGACGAAATTTTTAAACAGGGCGACGATTTTTTTTCGTCGCCCAAGAGCTATTTTCTGGTAGTGCACAATTCGAAGCAACAAAGTCTGGGTTGTTATATTTTGAAGCAATCGACTATATACTAAAGAGTAGGTTGATCGAGTAGAATCTGCTCTAATTTAAGAATTAATTCGATCAGTTCCGATCAATCGAGTAGATTTGCTACTAGGATGATATAGAGATGGTAGAATCATAATTCAAACATGGCATGCCTAAAAAGCTACATATATAGTAAAATTAGTAATATTAGGCTAATTCTAACTAAAACCGAAATTGCTATTCTTAACATCACATATTTTAAATGAATTGTAACATGACAAAGTGAATACTTTTTAAGTGCCGCATATACATATTACCATCATCTTTGAGTTAATTATCTTATTTTATGTTGTGTGTGACTCTATATTGGTTTCATCATCTTTGATCTCGATCAAAAAGAATTGAGTAAGACTACGACTACGAATATTTAGGCTATGAATATTTATAGTAAGACTACGACTACGAAAATATTTTCGTGCCCTTATATTCCCTTAGGCCACGAAAACAAAATCATTTTGTGGCCTAAGTTGTTATTTGTGGTAGTGATGTTCATTTATATTCTATACGATACAAAATTTATTTATCAACAAAACTTCAACAGATATTTCAAGCTATGCCTCATTTTCATGCTAAATATGGTACTTCAAAGCCGATCATGATTATGGAAAATTTGATGATGCGTACGTTAAACTTTAACCCTCGACCGGCGGAAAGTAGCGATTGTTAGTGCTCCTTGGAACGGTGATGATGTAGCCGCCATGGACGGGGGTGTCCGGGACCGGCACAGTGTTAACATCGCTGTTCCACTCTCTAATTAATCATATCAAGCTTGCAACTCATGCTCCATATATGTCACTTTTCCGAAAGAAAATTGAAACTAAGAGGACGTCACTTTAGTTAAGAAAAGGACTCCACCCAAGGGCAAAAGTTTAGATTTAAAAGGGGAGATTGTCATTTCAAGGCTCAATTATTTGATGAGAATCAAATCATGCTTAAAAAGCCTTTTCACTTTATCTTTTCTCTTAGAATAATAATCAACTCCCCAACTTATGCACATCTCTAGCTCCACTAGCATTATTCACTCCATGTGAGCACTTGCATATGGTTGGTCTCAAAGTTATTTTGTTTTGGAACAAGTAAAATCATACCTAACCAACAAATCCACCACCACCCTAATGAAGTTCAGCATGAGTGAGTTCAGCAAACCCATTACTAACTCATAAAACATGTTTTAACGTTTATATGTTGTGATATTTGTGATTGAAGAGCTAGCCAAAATTGACCATGCACCCTTATAAAAGAAAAAACGGTAATAGCATAAAATTATAGTTATTTCCCAATTTGCATAACATGCATATTTTCATCAGTAACATATAAGAAGAACTTGAAATAGGAATATATGATTCTCTTAAAACGAGTGAGAATCAAATTCCATGTCAATCCTCATCACGTATAACTCATGGCCCTTTAATTGACACACATTCGAGACATCTTTCTTATGACATTTATGGATGACTTGAATGAGTTGAATCACACCTTATCTGAGTGAATCAAATAAAAACATTTGTCGTACGTAACGATTATGAAAGATGAAATTTATTAAAAATCAGTAACATCTTACAAATTGTTGATACGTGAAGTCCAAAACTAATCTACACACTGATTCAATAGATAAATTATTTCTTAATGCCTCATTCTTAATAATAAGATTGAAAATAAATTGCTCGAATACTCGTTAGTTTTATATATTCCGTATTTGAGGGTGTGACGCAGAGTCTGATGTTCAAACAAGTAACATAATTATTTGGAAATAGAAACAAAAAAAATGACGAACGTGATATGTACCATAGCTGGTTTTTGCAAGTTTGTCTCCAATTTCAGCTTCCTTTTTCCATAAGAAATTAGTACTTGAATTCTGAACCCCGCTTACGAATGCAGGTGACCAAAATGAGCTACACTGCTACAAACAGTTGCACTGTTTTGGTTTGTTCAAGAATTTTGAAGACGAAACTTATTTTGTTTTTGGTCAGATTGAAGAGGAAACTTAGACTTGAAGAAACAAACGCAGAAGCCCCAACGGTGGGGCATCGCTTCGGTTCAACCAATAAATTTCTCAACGGTAAGTTCATGGCTGTGCACCTAGGCCACATAACTAAACAAAAAAGAAAAAGAACAAAAATAATTGTACAAAAAAAGGGTTTCTACTATATATATATATAAACACACGCAGGCACTCGTATTACCGTATCCGTATTGTTACCTGCACTCCTTCCCTTTACATTATTAGATGACAAGTCATTTCCACGTATGATCACTTTAAAGAAAGGTTCGATTTGATCTTATTTTTTTAAAATTTTATTTGAGGTGATACTAATAACACACATCTCATATATAGTGAGAATCAATCATAAATAAATTCAAGTGATAAGTTTATAAATAAAATAAAAATGTGTTGATAGAAAAATAAATAGGGTGTGCTAATAGCAAAAAAATGTGTGTTAATAATAATTCCCCTTTATTTGCTTTACAAAACAACAATAAGATAGATATGTAATCATATATTAACTTTAAAACAATACATTATAAGAAGTAACTTAAATAAAAAAAATCAAATTGTAAGTTGGTAAAACAAAAAATGACAGTGTATGTATGATTCCGGCTTCTAACTATTGACATATGTGGAAATGATATATATATATATATATATATATATTCTGAATAAAGAAATAATTTAAATACCAGCATTTACTAACTAGATCTCATTTCAAATTCCTAAAATAACTTTGTCTATGTAATTCACAAATATTTCAACATATTACTTATTACACCTCTTATTCACTCACTTGACCCTCCATTCTTTTTATTTCATACGAATATTCATTCCCGACATCAATTCTTTAATTGTTTTTTCTTTTTCACAAAAACCTCCAGTCTTGACCTCCAATTCTTGATTTTTTTTTTACTTTTATTTTGTACGTAAAATATCACCACACCTTCATTATTTTACATAAACTAATTTTTTTCTAGTTTATTTTTTTGTGTAGTCTACGTTTATACCTCATGATAAATGATTTTAGTACTTTTTTTTTATAATAATTGATAGATCATGATTTTCGTAATTTTTTTTCCACCTTGTATATGTGCGTGCAACATGTATGATAACATAAATTTTTCTGTCACGTGAAAAATCAGGAAATAAAAATCAATAAGAAAAATAATAAAATATAATTTACTATTATTGAATTAGAAAGTTTAAAGAGAATAAATATAAAGGGATATATATATATATATATATATATTTTTATATAATTATTATCCTTAATAGTCATTATGTAAGAGGATATATATGTCATTTAATAATTCATAATAGAATGTGGTCAAGTAAGCAAATCTATATGTCCTAATAGCTGTACTCAATGACTCTTTATTAACCTCATAACAAACTGATATACAATCAAACTTGCATTCTACCCGTGTAAGTTGTCACAAATTCACTTAAAATTAAAGAGCGGTTAATCACGTTCTATCCACTAACAACGTTTTTCTTTTCCAAATTATCTTTTCAATTTATTTATTTTGTTTTATATTTTTGTAATTTACTATAGTAGTAATTTTTTTAAATATCTAAATCAACTTAATAACAGTAATTTTAGTAAAACACAATTTAATAATTTAGAAACCGCTCGTTTTATATATAGCAGAGATACACACTATCGTACTACATTTGTACATTTCAAACCTACGTCACACGTTTAACTCTTCTACAAGTTGTACGTACTAACTTCGTACACTAGTTTGAGATCAAACTAAACTGCTTTATCGAAAAAGTACGTATGTTAATGTATAGATACTGATATACTATTATACTGTACACAACAATGCCGGACATAATACAAAGAGGGAAAAGTGGAAAACTAGGGCGGTCTAGACTCTAGAAGGGATTTCCGTCTAGAAAGAGAGAGTATATTTAGCACACGGCGTGCATCTTCACATACATACATGGATTGTCAAGATTAGAAGAAATAATATAGAAACATGGTGGTCAAACATATGAATTGTTATGAACGGTTAAGATTGTGTCGTGTAAATACACGTCGTGCATACAAAAATTTCAACTAGAATGATCAAAACATAGAGTCAAGACGGTGATAACATAGAGACATGTTAGAACCAACAACGGCTGAGGATGCAGGAAATTAAAAAGCTCCTGGCAGCAGACAATCACTTCCACCATGAGTCAGTTCGGAACATACTAGCTCCTTCGTCCTATGCGCGCCGCGTGGCGTTCCGCTGCGGTGGTACAAGGAGACCACCACACGCGTCCTCCGCTGAGTCATGAAGAAACGGGCAGCGGCGAGGAGGCTGCCCGTGGAGTCGCGGGGCAGCTAAAAAGGAAACAAAAACCTCGGAGAAAGAGCTGCAACGCCCAACAAATACAAATCCCAAGAAAAGTGAACCAAAAACAAACACTTACCCAGTAATGGGCCGCGGGGCCCAGCTTTGATGGTTTTTGTGGAGGGCGGGACGTATCTCTCCCCCCGCGGTGATGGGGAAGCGGAGGAAAACGACGAAAGAGGGGGTGACGTCAGCGGAGTAGTGAGGGCAAGGGTGGGAAAAAGTGAAACCGTGGGTTGTGGAGGGTGTACTGGCGGGTCATACGTGAGGAAAAATTTGTCTATGTAACTGTAGGACCACGTTTCTCATACGTGAGGGGTGACTTTGAACTGCAATTAATGGCGCGTGAGTGGGACTTGCGGTGAAGAAAATACGACATATCCTTTTCCTAGTCTTTTTTCTTTTCCATATTTGTGTTCTTCACTCTTTATGGTAAAATTTGTCTATGTAAATATACTTTGTGATTTACTTGATGGGAAGAAAAATGTTGGGTGGAAATGGAAAATGGTTACAGAATATGAAACAAGGCAGAAAGTGTTGAAGAATTTAAGGCAAGCATGGTCTTGCCAGGGAAGGTCACTAGAACTTTCACAAAAGGAGAATCATTCAAACCATGTCAAAAGTTAGGGTTACTATTAGTGCACTATTTTTACTTTTACAAACATGATTCAAAAACAGGGTGACTAGTGTTATTGCACTGTTTTACTTTACAAGCAAATAACAAAATCATTCATTGCATAAATGCGAAATGTAGTTTAAGCTACAAAGACACTTCAAAATATTACTGATGCGACGTTACTTATGGTGCATTTCAGTCATCATGTCGCAAGAGTAATTATAACAACCTTTTTTTTTCTCATCAATATTTTGTTCTCTTTATTTTGATACAAATTCTCTGACAAGCTGATTTAACATCCAACTATTTTGAACATACCAACTCCTACATTGTTGCTCATGCAATAGAAGATCTAGATGAACATGTTAGTTGCTTTACGAAGGACTTGTTATAGCGAGAACAAGCCGACCAATAACAACTGAAATCCCTCTTACTTGGTAACAAATACCCCTTCAAGTTAACTACATCGAGGTTTGAATTCTCTGCTAATATCATATATATTATTTTTGAAATACGCACACAAACATACTTTCTCAGGTAAGGATGTCTGTATTTATTCTTACGGTGCGGTTTCACTTTACACTCATTTTTCAATCAAATTTTCACATCTCCACCGTCTAGTCTTTAGATACTAATGTATATATCACTTTTACAAAATTTCAGCCAATTTGGTTATCTTTAAGACACTTAAAACTGTGTTTTTCAATTATAAACATGAACGGTTCAAGTTCGACAAAATTATGTTCATCTATTGGTTTAATCAAGTTTGAGTGTCTTAATGATAATCAAATTGGCTAAAATTTTGCATAGATGATTTATATATTTTGTATATAAAGAATAGACGGTGGAGATATGAAAATTATATTGAAAAGTAAGTGTAAAGTGAAAATCCTCACCGTAAGAATAAATGTGGACCTGTGTAGTAGGGAAAGCCTGTATATATATATATATATATATATATATATATATTCTTACAGTGCGGATTTCCACTTTAGACTCACTTTTCAATCGAATTTTCACATCTCTACCATTTAGTCTTTAGATACTAATGTATAGATCATCTATGCAGAATTTTAGTCAATTTGGTTATCATTAAGGCACTCAAAACTGTGTTTTTCTGTTATAAACATAAATGGTTCAAGTTCGACTGAATTATGTTCATCTATTGGTTTAATCGAGTTTGAGTGTCTTAATCATAATCAAATTGATTGAAATTTTACAGAGATAATCTATACATTAGTATCTAAAGACTAGACGACAGATATGTGAAAATTCGATTGAAAAATGAGTGTAAAGTGAAAATCCGCACCGTAAGAATAAATGCGAACGTGTGTAGCAGAGAAAACCTATATATATATGAGATGTGAAATTCACACACCTCAAATTGAAATATAAACACAATTTTTAAACTAAAACAGGTTGTATGCATTTCAATTTAGGATGTGTGGATTTCACAACCCTATATGTATTTTTTTATACAAATTACCTACTATATTAACCAAAAACATTAAACGAAACTACATTGTAAACTAAGGAAGCAAAATATGACATGTCAAGATTAAAAACCTTGCCGACTAACTTTTGGTGTAGTGGTTCAATTCTTTTTCACCACATTCAATAGAGATGAAATTTACATCGTTTTCCAACCATTTTGTTTTGTTCAATTAAGACAATATAGTGAGATTTTTGTCTATGCGAATGTAGTAAGTGTATTGCAACCAATATAACCAAACTATAAAACAAATTATGTCATTTTGTCACATTGTAAACTCCATAAGTGAAATCATAAATATCCAAATCTAACAACACTGCCGACTAACCTTTAGTGTAGTGGTGCATGTTATAATACGTTAGTTATTGTAATTTGAGGTTTAAGCTCTATGTTCCCCTTTTGTAATCTATGATTTTACTAATTAAGACTTAAGGGTAGTTGCACTGGTAGTTCTTGAAAAAAAAAAGAATCTTTGATGTAGTGATTGTAACACATTTCTACATTTAATGAAGACGCACGGTTCAAATCGTTTTCGAATTCAATTTTGTATCGCTAAATCAAGGGAACAACATAGTAAATATTTTGTATTAGTGAACTATTGAATGACCTGAATCAAGGGACACACATAGTAAATGTAAAAGAAGAACAACCACCGTTGATATTTTCTTCTTGTTGCTTTCCCTGCTACGCTTTCGCCATTACTTTCGAAATAATTGGAGTAGCAAAAGGGTTAAAGACTCTAAGTCGTTGCCACAAGCCACTCTCAACAAAGAGAGAAATTCTACTACTGCTACTTGAAGCTAGCCAACGACAAACGGTGCAGCGAACGTCACGTTCACGCGCTTCCTCCTCGCGTGTAGGACCCCTCTCTCTCTAGTACAAACAATGACGTTTAGGAACGTATCGTTGAGTGCGATTAGGTTGCGGGAATCGGGACCTACCCAACAGAGAAAGATCTCTCACACTCTTTTTCTTCCCCTTTCACCCTAACATATTTCACGTATTTACAAACATACCACTACCTCAGAACCCCCGCCGGGTGGCGGAAGCGTAAATAATTCAAGATTCGAGGGTGAGAGAAGGATGGTTTTGGAGATGCAGGTATTTTTGAGCCAATGGATTTCGGAAACCTTGCCGTTGTTTATTGTTTTGCTCTTTTTAAAACCCCTCATCACTACTCGTTTCCCCACCACCCCCTTCCCCCTTCGCTCTCTCACGCATTTTCCTCTCGTAAAGAACGAAGCTTTAGCTTAGCTTTGAGCCCAGAAGAGACACAGAGATGGACTCGGTTTCAAGCGCAAGGAGGCCCTGTTTCATCGAGGAAGATGACGAGTTGGCCTTGCTGGCTGATATGGAAGCTGGGTTTTCCGGGACTCAGCTGCAGCATCCGTTTTTTTCAAGGCCCATGTGTTATACCAGGAAGATGGGTTCTTTTGTGTCGAACTCGTCTTTGTCGCCGAGATCTGGGAGGTTCTGGGATGCGAGATTCGAAGAGCATCAGCCTCATTTCTTGGAGGCTTGTTTCCTCTGCAAGAAACCTCTTGGCGATAACAGAGACATCTTCATGTACAGGTTAGATTGATGTTTCTCTTCTCTTGTGAGCTAGTTTGTGTTTTCTTCAATTATTAGCTTCCATAAATAGGAATCCCACCTTTTCTCCCAAACAGGAAAGATGGTGATTTGTGGTAGAGCAATTGGGGATCTGAGGAAGAGTTTAATTTTTAATTTTAATTTTTTTTCTAAATCTGGGTGTTTAGATTTGGACTTGTGTGTTTGCATGGTATATTGTTCTGGTGCTGATGGATGTTTTGGGTAATTTTGCAGAGGTGACACTCCCTTCTGTAGTGAAGAGTGCAGAGATGAGCAGATAGAGATAGATGAGGATAAAGAGAAGAACTGGAATCGCACTTCTTCCATGAAAGCCTTGAGAAAGAGGGAGCAAAGGAAATCCAGTTCAGCAAACACGGCCAAGGAATACCCTTTCCGGCCAGGCACAGTAGCAGCAGCTTAAATCTCATAGAAAAAAAAAAGAAATAAGAAAAAAAAAGAAATAAGAAAAAAAAGAAAGTTGAAATCTGAGTTGATTTCTGTCCAAGAAAGTTTACAAGGCCAAGGAGAGAAGAGATATCAGATGGAGGTTGAAAGGTTGAAGACCCATTTTGAGGGCTTCAGAATCTGACTATGGAATATTTTTATACATATGAAGAAGAAGAAGAAGAAAGTGTGCATGGTTTGGGGGAGGAGGGATTTAGGCTCTATGAGATGGCTCTTTTTTGGGTTTGTTTTCTTTTTTTCCTTTTGGGATTTTTAGTTAACAGTATGAATATATTAGTATGAATATATTATATGTATGACATTTTCCCATCCGGTAATGCAAGCAAAAGCTTCAGCTTTACAATGGAAAGAGAAAGCGATTGTGAGAAATCAAGTTGCTTTCTGATTCCTGATTCGGTTCTTGTTTCCCCTTGTGCTAATTTATTATGTTGGGAAGTTAAACTTGGTGTGTCTGAGAGGAGTTGAGATTTCCGGTAATAGAAATTTTTAAAGGGTGGGTGGGTTCCTTGGTAACTGGTTGAATACGACAAGGACAATGTGAAGCTCTTTCGGTTACTACGACTTTGCACTGGAATTGCTTTTTGAAAAGCTCTTCAGGTTTGTTGCTTAGTTTCCAAGTTAAAGACCACGGTGTGGGTTTAACTTGTAGATGAAGAAATTGTACAAATTTAAATTTCTTCAGGAATCAATTACATGTTGGAGAAGGTTGAAAAAATCAAAACATAGCTATTAGATGTTTCCATTATTCAAGCTGAGAAAGAACTGTGTTTCTGGTTAAAGGACAAATAATTGGGGTGTAAAGACAATTGTGTTCAAGTCATATCTCGTTATCTACAGTCGTTTAGTTCAGTTCAGTTTGGTGTATTTTTAGAGGGGTTTTCACTTATTGTTATAGGATTTGTGGGTTTCCTATACATTATTTTGAAAATTTAGTTTCGAAATTACAAAGAAATCAGTTCATAAGTAGAGAAAACTCTATTATCTAAAGCAATTCTGTTTCTTTAGTTCTTTACCAAATAATGCAAGCGACTAATTTAGTGAATCACTCAGTTACTCGTAGTTTAACTTCTAAAATGTTCCATAACCTTGCTTGAAAATTGGTTGTTAAATTTGTTTGCTTATCTTATATTGTTGTAGCGCTACTTGAGGTTTCCAATCCAGCTGATTTTGTTACAGATTTTAATCTTTGTAGAATTCTTCTGCTCCTTCGTCAAGAAGACAGACTTTCAATCAAGTACTCTTAAAATCCGCCTATAGTATTATTATAACTGAAGGTTGTGCTCACTCTATTTGTGATTTTGCTTTCTTCCAACTCCTTGGTTGTTTGTTGGTAAATAAGCTCCTACTTGTTGGTCACTTGGTTGCTTGCATTCCCTAGTTACTTGACAGGAGGTTCATATGCTAATAGATCAAACTGTTTGTGGGAAGGAGGATTTGCACGAAGACAAGGAACACATTGGTTCAAACTGTTTGTGGTATTAATCTTGTCCTCATAAGTCACAACTGGAAAATACTACCAACTATTGGAAGTGCTGCCAGCCCACCCTTAAGCCTTGCACGAAAATTTCCTCACAAGACGAGGATGAAATAGACACAGCTGTTGATATATTCCTCAGCTGATTCTGTTTGCTTAATTGTGCTCCGTTCTCATTCTCCTTCATACATGCTTGATGTTTAAGCTTCAGTGACGCAGAATTCAGAAGTCGAATCCCCTCGATCTGATGATTTGAGTAGAGTGTCAACACAACAAAATTAGCAGCTTTTGGTAATTAACAACAATAAACGAACAAGCCCCTAAACAATGACTTATCGATCACTTAGACGCTTACGTTTCAGAAATCTTGATACAATATAATGTCAACACTCCATAACATTACTAAACTTTCCAGGAAATTGTAAGCCTAAACCAGCCTAGAGAATATGGAAGCTCCACTTTTGTTGTCAAGTTGGATCAGCTAGCTTGGACCGGCAGATTCAAGAAACTAAAGACTCGGTCCAAATAATTTGCTCAACAAGAAGCCTTGTGATTAGGGATATATAAATAGCAGCGGTCCTCTCAATATTAGTGGCAAATAGTAATACGACTGCATTACCAAAGTGCAAGCCTGCAACAAGGTTCCAATTCAACCATTAAAATACGTCCAAGCTTAGGGTTCTATTCCATGTGCTACTGAGAGAACAAGAGAGACCGAAGCTTCATAGGTGTATGTTATGTCGGTAATAAGGGAGCTCAACATGATTTTGCTCAATCTTGACCTATTTTCTTTCTCTTATTGTTCTGCAGGGGATATTGATCTATCAATATACTTACGAAACAAATTTAACTGCTCGCTCTTCCGATGTGTCCTAATCAGATGAAATTTAATGTTCTACATTTTTGAAAATTGTAAATTGTTGAAACAGATTTACAAGTTACATTCATTTTAATGACTGACATGACTGTTATGAGTGTGTTTTTTTTTATCAAATGCACAATTAATGTATTACAATACTTAACTCACGACCTCTCACTTACAAGGAGAGAATTACACCACTAGACCAAACGGTAATGGACACAATTATCAGTGCTTTATGTATTGATTTTCAATTTGGTTGAAAAATTTGTATAAATGATCTCGACATGCGTATCTAAATATCGATCTAACTGTTAACTTGCGGAAATGTGATCGAAAAATGGGTGCAACAAACAAGTCATCAACTAATCCTCATTCGAATACCGCTATTCCATAGGCATAGGATGCATTTTGGTCATTTTGCCACCAAAACAAGATGCAACGGTTCTTAGGTTTAAGAAAATGAATCTCAAAACATAGAAATGGTTCTTATTGTAGGGTTACGCGAGAGAATAAACTGTAGAATGTAATCAGAAACTCACAACCATAAATGTAGTGAAATAAAATGATAAAGAACATCGGGAATTAACGTGATTCGGTAAAGTGTTTACGTCCACGGGGCAACAACAACAAAGAACCTCCACTATACGATTACATGTTACAACGAGAGAAACACTACTTCAAGACTCACAGTTGAAGGGATACACTCTCACTCTCACACTCACTTTGTTTTGCAATACATACAAACTTCCGACTTGGAGTTTTCTCTCTATCTCACACTCTTGTATAACACAAGATGAACTCACCGGTACATCAATTGCACCATTTCTCATGCCTTTATATATGCAAATTTCTTCATGCAATTCCCATGCAAATCTTTCACGTTCATGCATGAGGAAGAGAATTCAAACTTCTTTCTTAATTCAAGCTTCAATGTTTGTTTGCACCATCAATGCATCTCCATTCTTTTTGTCAAACATTTCAGCCACCCATAAACCTATACGTATAGGCTATCTCTTGCATTTCAACATATACACACCACCAACTTTGCTATTCATATATCATCTTGCCTCTTGTTTAATTGATGAGTCTTGAGTTTCACATGTAGTAAACTATATATATGACATCCTCACTATATATATGACATCCTCCTCCAAATAAGGAGGGAAATTTGACCCATCACTTATGCCCAGCCGATGTAACAACAATTCTACGAGTTTCATGTGAATTGTTCAAACATTTTTGTAAGAAGTTAGTAGTATAGGAGCAGGGGATTCCTAGGACCACTGTAGTAATTTTCCACCGTGAAAAAAAAATTACTAAACCTTCTATATCCATCAGTGTCAAACATGATAAAAAAAAATAAAACACATAGAGAATTGGAGGTGAAACGTACTTCGTTGTGGTTGATGCAGCCAAATTAACGGAGGGATTAACGGATTCTGGTCATAATATCGGAATATTCAAGACCACATAATGACCGAAATTTAACAAAACAATCGACCATATGGTGAAGAAGGCCTTAGACTTTTACGGTTCCACCATGAGCGAAAATAGGATCTGAACCCAAAATGAGGTAGCTTCACTCTTTCCCTCTTACATGTATTAACCTCTTTGCCTACAACCATAAGCTCTTTGTTGCACCAGTGAGAATCTGCTGCTGATTAGAATCACTCCTCTTCTCCAAAATAAATATCTGATTCTCGTACGTCTACGTACCGATCAAAAACATGGATGCAACTCACAAATTCGTTTGCCAAGATGATTTGGCTAACCCATTAGCGTCCATGGCCATCCAAGTCTCTTGCATTCTCGTCATCTCACACTTCTTTCACATTTTGCTCAAGGCACTGGGTCAACCAGGTCCCATTGCTCAGATCCTAGTGAGTATATATATCTCCTAATTCTCCCATAAATTTGTTAAAAAATCGCGTTAGTTTGGATATTGATATAACATGTTTAGAATTGACTCGTACATTTATATACCAGGCTGGTTTGGTGTTAGGTCCTTCGGGATTGTGTAACATAAAAGAAGTAAAGAATTACTTCTTACCGGCTTCAGCTGCACAATACTACGAGATGTTCGGGTTCTTCTGCCGCATCCTCTTCATGTTCTTGTTTGGTTTGGAGGTGGACATTGCTTATATTAGGCGAAACATTCGTGTTGTGTGCACAATTGCATGTGGTGGTGCCTCAATAGGAGCCATTTTTGGGTTGGTCTCCTCCTTCTTTTTGAGTAGTCACTTTTTGGAAGAACCCTCTGGCAAGGCATATTATGTTTTATCCATGATGTTATTTGTAGCCTACTCCGCCACCCCAGTCGTGAACCGTCTAGCAGCAGAGCTGAAATTCGCAACCTCAGACATTGGACGCTTGGCGGTGTCTTCTGCACTGGTCACTGAGCTTGCTTGCTTACTGGTATTCAATTTCATGAGCTTGTGCACGTCAGGGAAAATGGTAGGAAACGCCTTCTTAATCCTAGTAGGGTTGGTGCTTGTGCTCGTTGCTTTTAGGTACTTATCTACATGGTTAAACAAACGCATCAATAACCACAAGTACCTTAGAAACCCTGAGGTGTTCCTCATACTGTCGGTTCTAATAGGGACTTCTATGCTGATCGAATTGGCCAGCTTCAATAGCATCATAGCTTGCTTTCTCGCTGGCGTGGCATTCCCCAAAGAAGGGAAAACGGCAAGAACATTACTGCATAAACTAACTTACTCCGTTCACAACTTTGTTCTTCCTGTATATTTTGGGTACATCGGGTTCCAATTCGATGGGGCTTATATTGGTAACCTAACCAACATATTGATTGTTCTCATTCTGGTGCTGTTGTGCATCAGCAGCAAAATTGGTGGCGTTCTTGCAGTTTGCCACTATTTGAAGATTCCACTCAGTGAAGGGTTCTTCCTTGCTTTTGTATTGAACTTGAAGGGCCATGCTGATCTATTATTCATCGGCAGCGCAGGCAAACAACTATTTGTAAGATTTCTAAACCACATTTCTGTGAATCACACTTTCATTTACATCTTTAGCTAAATCAGTGTTTGGTGATTCAGGAATGGACCCCTGTGGCTTACAATTTGTTAGTAATGACAATCGTTATTAGTACTGTAATATCAGGGCCAATGGTGGCTATCCTAATGAATAAAGATTATCAACTATTCGCTCACACACGCACCACTGTGAGTACTGAACTAGAAAAGCCTGAGAATGAGCTTCGAGTGCTGGGATGCGTGTATGGACCTCGTCATGTAAACGCTATACTCTCGGTTATAGCAACACTTAGAGGTCCTCAAACAGCACCCATAATGCCCTACCTGGCTCACCTGATCGAGCTACAACGAAAGCGCAGAACCAATGTGTCGTATCATGAGCTCGAAGATAATGAAATGAGCGATGAGGATGAGTACGGTGGTAATGACGTAGTGGAAATCCACAGAACAGTTGACACATTCACTGTAGATACCAACATTCTAATCAACATGATCAAAGCCGTGTCAACTTTATCTGGCCTGTATGAGGATGTGTGCACTGCTGCTGAGGATTTGCGCACGACTATCATCCTGCTGCCGTTTCATAAGCATCAACGCATTGATGGGAAGATGGAGACTGGGAAAGAAGCTGTGAGGACGACGAACCAGAAGATTCTTCGGCATGCGCCGAGCACTGTTGGGATTATTGTAGAGAAAGGGCTAGCTGGGGCTTTAGGGTTCTCGCAGCTCACTAGGGTGGACACAGTTCAACATGTTGTGACTCTTTTTTTTGGAGGGCCTGATGATCGTGAAGCTATTGCATGGAGTACTCGAATCGCAAATCATACGAAGATAAATTTGACGGTGATTAGATTTCTGCCTAGAGAATCATCAAACCCAAGGAATATGAAGGTAAACTCAGAGAAGCAGGGAAAGGATGACATTGAGGTCTTCATGGCGTTGTCAAGTTTGGAAATGGGCAATGACATTGACAATTCTTTTCTCAATGACTTCTATAACGGGTACGTACCTCTGCTTCATTTGGCCGTGAGATCTCTATCTTTTTAGAAAATAATCTGCCTAAGCTACGGTCTTCGCAATCTTAACACACTTGCAATTAGCTACTTGTGGATCTAGGTCTCTATTTGTTTTAAGAGAGGAAAACTAGGATTCTTTCTATTCTTTTTCACTTAATTATGCATCAGGTAAAATTGTGTATTCTTTGTCTAGGTATGTTGCATCAGGTAAAGTTGGATATGTTGAGAAGTATACAAACAGTGGGGCAGAAACAGTGGAAGCTCTACGAGACATTGGGGACCTGTACACGCTGTTTATAGTAGGGCGGGGTGGGAGAGGACACTCACCATTGACCACACAGATGAGTGATTGGGAAGAATGTCCAGAACTAGGAACTGTTGGAGATCTCTTGGCTTCTTCAGATTTCAACGTCAATGGTTCAATTTTGGTAGTTCAACAACATAGACACACGAAGAAAGACCTTATAGATGATTAGTTAGAGGAATATTCACAATGTAACAAACTTGGTTCTTTGTTAAATAGTGTACATAATGAATGTAGCTTCTTAATCTGTTGTGCATGGTTGATTCTTGTAGCTATTTTGTGTGGAAATTATATTTGTTTTGGCTACGATCCTCAGCAGGGAGAGAGAGGTCCAAATGCTTCTAGAGATGCAAGAATGCCACGGCGTGGACGCAGAATGTAGTAGGGTTGTTGTTGTAGTGCACTGACCTATACTTCTAATCAAACGAAAGTAGGCCGGGCTCCGGTGCCACCTCGCGGACGATAATTTATAGTAGCTTCTCCGTCACCAATATCGATACTCGCGGTTGTAGCGAGCAGAGCAATCAATGGAAAGGTAAATGAGAACGCAAGAGAGCTCCGGGAAGCTCAAAAAGTAAAAGGACAAGGACTCGGGGAGCCTGGAAAGTAAAGAGACAACGCTCCAGAGAAGGGTTGCTAAGACGAGATGCTTTAGCGTCTTGGGTTCGACTAGGTCGATAGTTTATAGTTGTTGTTTGTAGAGTTGTTGATAGACTAGATCCTTGAACTCCCTCATATAGAGGCGAATTCATTAGTTGTTGATAAGGATTCAGTGTTGCATAGTCGGTTAAGTTGCACAAGGTTTCGTTTTACTTGGCAACCACATAATTGGGTGATGCAGTTCCAATCACGTATGTAGACTTATTTTAGACCACATGTATTAGTCCAAATTGGCCCAAAGCGAGTCAAAGACATGTAGAAGTCTTCAACGTTAAGATATTGTAGGCAATGTACGTGATCGTTGCCTTTTCATATGATCATATTCTAGACTACATGATAGCCCGCGAATACTTGATGGAGACTTAGAAACCTTCTAGATGTGTAATCCTCGATGTGCACGTACGTCCATTGTTCTCCTTTTCCTAAGCAAACTCTTTTCTTCGCATCCATATATCACTTTCATGTTTAGGACTTAACCTTCTATGCGAAGTCCACTATTTGGTTACATGCGAAGTCCTTTTCGCATACAAACTCTTCTTCTTGATTATTCGTGAAGTCCTTCTCCTAAGCTAAGTCATCTCGATCGCATGCAAACTGTACATTTAGCTCGCATGGTTCTGCTGGCGGGTCATCACTTATAAACACAATATTTTGGGCTCGCCGGTGTGACGTGAACCATGAATTTAACTTATATATATTCATCTAGACAATTACTGTCCAGTAAAATATTAATTTCTGGGTGTAAACATTGTCCCCCAGCCTCGAAGTCATGAATGTCAAGAATGACTGAAGATGTTTATGTTCATGCCGCTCCAAAGCCACATGTACCAGCTCGGTTCATATATCAAATAACTGTGAGTAACTTGAGTAACATAGCAAACACCCTCAGTGAAGTGAAATAGTTAAGCATTGTCAATAGTAGCACATTAATCGTCAATTGATAACCATGTACCTAACTCGACTTGAATCACCTTGTACTCGGATCCACCATGAATAATATGGCCACTTTGCTTGTTATGCATGATGTACCTTAAGTGGATGTATTTGAAAAGGAACCGTTTGACCTCGAAGGGATGTACCTCAAATGGATGTACCTTGAATAGATGGACCTTGAATAGATACACTTCGAGTGGATGTAGTTCATTTCGCTGCCCCCCAGTGTGAATCGATGAGAGTCAAACACAAAAACCACGTCGGCGAACGACATAATCTTGAATTTTTTTTATAGAGGCCACATGTGTTGGCCTAAACAATGACCAAGACATTTGAATGATGTTTATAAATGTTTGGAATACATATCTACCTCTTATGTGCCCCTAGTTTTGATGCATATTCAACAATATTTGAGAAGAATGAAGGACATCAAAACTGTAGTATGCCCCTAGTGAAGGAGCGAGATGCTATTGTAGTACCGTGTATCATTGAAGTTGGAAAACACCGGAAAAGGTCGTGGATCAGTCTTGAGTAGCTCCTGATGCATGGATGAAGGTACACAAAAACCTCTATAGATGCCCCCCAGTAAAGGAAAACATGTTGTAAGGCCATGAAAACACATATAATAGCACATTGCAAATTCGCGCGTCTTGAACTGTCATCATTCAAACTGCCATAACTCTCTCTAAGAATGTCTGAATGACGAACCATAAAATCCTCTAGAAAATAGACATCCAGGGCTTTCTATTGATATAAGGCTCGTTTGCTAGTTCTTCCTGGATCATTCCAGTTTAATTCGCGAATTGACTATCCTGCTGTGGCTATTGCAACTTTCAGCATTGCATACATGTCTTCAATTCTTCTCTGGCTTTGACTTCGCTGACAGTAACTCTAAGGCATGTGGAATGCCTTTTGGTGTTCAGGCCTCAGGGATAGGCCTTGAAGTAGAGTTCAAGCCTTATGTAGGCAAAAATGTTGTCTCACATTTCAGCAAAACGAAAAATCTATTTTTGTGTTTTTTGCGATTTGATTTTTTTGTATTTTCTTTTTTCTATGTGAGAAAGAAAGAAAAACGAAAGAAACGCAAGTAAAACTAAAATAAGGCTAGAAGCAAAGAAATGAAGGAATCATAGCACGATTAATTACCCTTTGTAAGGCCACGGGAGAGGCCACCGATGCTTCACTCCAAGCCTCGACATCGTTATGTTCCCGGCATGAGACTCTTGTCGTCAAGAATTTCCAAATGTTGAGCTGAATGTTGTGCGTCAACAACTTGAACATTTGAAGAAAGTAGCTCGTAAGGACTGTCTTGTTGCCCCCCAAGCATCTTTGTCATTTGACAAAGCATGATCTTCAATTGCATTCTTACAGACAATATGGTGTAAAGATGTACCTTGTCACCAACTATCATGTCATAATGCATAGTCTCATTAGGAATAACCACACATTAATTATATCAAGAGCTTCACTGGGAACGAACTCTTGTGAAATATGATTGTTAGACAAACCCACCAACATATAGTCTTCATCATATTTGTCATAAATTGGCTCCATATCAAGATCACATGCAGAATCGACCTTCTTTACAACCATAGGCATGCCTGGAATATGTATGTATTTCTCACATAAACCAAAGTCATCGCTTGGCTTTTGAATTTGCATATAAAATTTCAATAGTATTGGATAAATAAGCCACGTATTGGACTTGCAAGTACATTAGATGATTGATGATTAAGTTGACCATTGTTTTGGCCATAGTTGAGGAAATGTCCAGAATCTAATTGACAATGTAGGTTTTCACCTATTCCTTCATCAAAATATCCAGTAGCTTGAGGTCGATCATGAACTTGCTTCTGTTGATTAATTAAAGAATGAAGGCGAGCTACGCCTTGCCCCCCATGCATCTGACATGTGTCCACATATACGTCCCGCATAGGAAAATTGGCTCCTTGGTTAACTTTCATGTGAAATTGTGGTTCGCCATCAGTGTTCGAATCGTTCTCTTCTTCTAAGATGGACTGCTCTGTCCTATCCTCAAACTCCAATTCCTGATGAACACCATTAATCTTTGAGATACAATGATTATCCATAATCTCAATGGCCTCGACCTCAGGTGCTTTTGTAACTTCGCCATTGATTGACAAAGTAATTTCTTCTTTGGATATGGGTTCGTCCAAAGACAAATCTTCGCCATTAGATTGGTTGCTAGGCAGTTCAATCTTTTTGGCAAGGACATGCTCGTCAACTGTAGGCCTTACATTTTGGCGTTGTAAAACATTTTTGTTGTGTAGCTTTACGAGGAGCAGTTGTAACACACCGAACCTAATTTTACGTAGTTACCGGGTTTTCTATGAGTTACTGAGGAATTTAACCATGTACGGTAACTTAGAAAATTAGCGTTAGGGTTTATTTTTCTGGAAAAGTCAAATCCTTCTTTTAAGACTGTAATGTTGAAGTGCAAGTTGGCATAAAATTATTATTTTTCGGAGCTTCAAGGTATTTTCTACGTTTTGTCGAATGTTTGGTATTAAAATTGATTTTCTAAAATTAGAGTATAGCTTTTAATCTGGGTTGTTTGATCAGCTAGGGTTTTGATCTTGATCGTCAATTCGAGTATAAAAAGAGAAGGAAAGTGTTGACCCGAGCTCCAGCCTCTCTCTCTCCTCTCTCTGGCTGCATCAGTTAACCCCGGCGCATCGTCGTCGATTCTGGCCATCACTCGCTGCCACACCGGTCTCAAAATGACTGTCTCCTTCTCTTCTTCCAAACCCATCCCTCCATTCCAGCTAGCATCCACACAGGGAAGAGATCGAAGTGGAAGAACACAACTGTGTTCATCGGATTCCGACATGACCCCGGAGGCGACTGCGACTCTGGTGGGTATATTCTTGCTCCTCTTCCTCTTCTCTTCCTTCCTGTGTCCTTGGATGTCCAATTTGAAACCTAACCCTTGAATTCCCTCTTCTCTGCTTGACTTGATATTTCTGTCGAAGGTTTGAGCTTCGGTCACCGATCCACCCAGCGACGGTGAATCCTTATCCCCTCTCTTTCTTTTGCTCAATCCCATGTTTCCTTTTCCCAAATCATGCCCTAACCGGAAGTCCCTCTTTTCTGAATTTTATGGGTTTTGTTGAGGTTTTCCCGACGACATGGTTTCGGCTCCAAGGAGGATTGCAACTCTGACCTTAACTCCGGTGCCTCTAGATGGCTTCCTGGGTGAGAGGTGATTGAGTATTCGAGCTGGTCAAACCTGGGAATGAAGAGTAGGTGAACGTAGGAAGAGACTGATTTCGGGTAAGTGAGGCTGCCCTTGATCTTCAAAGTTTATGGTTGTGATTGTTAAGTTTGATTTAGGGAGTTTTTTTTGGTGTTCAGTTAGTGAAGAGACGATAGGAGGGCCGGGTGTAGCTGATGCATGTTGGAGGTGAAAGCAAGCAAAGGAGCAGTAGTGGAAGACTTGGTTGATGTTGAGCTACTCTTTGGGTGTAAAGAGTAGTTTTGGAGTTGGCCTCACACAAGTTGATCACAAGGTGAGTTCGGTTTATATATATATATATATACAAAAACGATGCGGAGCGGACGTCCGCACCTTCCTTAAAGTGCGGACGTCCCTCCGTTCGCCACCGTCCGGCGCCGCCGTCGACGCGCCTCCATCCGGGCGGACTCCAACAGCGTCCCGGATCACTTTCCCTCCCAGGCGAGTCCTCCAAATTCCAGTTTTCCGGCGAGATCGATCTTGTTTGAAGTTTTGGGTAACCAAGTAGCATCTGACATGTGTCCACATATACGTCCCGCATAGGAAAATTGGCTCCTTGGTTAACTTTCATGTGAAATTGTGGTTCGCCATCAGTGTTCGAATCATTCTCTTCTTCTAAGATGGACTGCTCTGTCCTATCCTCAAACTCCAATTCCTGATGAACACCATTAATCTTTGAGATACAATGATTATCCATAATCTCAATGGCCTCGACCTCAGGTGCTTTTGTAACTTCGCCATTGATTGACAAAGTAATTTCTTCTTTGGATATGGGTTCGTCCAAAGACAAATCTTCGCCATTAGATTGGTTACTAGACAGTTCAATCTTTTTGGCAAGGACATGCTCGTCAACTGTAGGCCTTACATTTTGGCGTTGTAAAACATTTTTGTTGTGTAGCTTTAAGAGGAGCAGTTGTAACACACTGGGCCTAATTTTACGTAGTTACCGGGTTTTCTATGAGTTACTGAGGAATTTAACCATGTACGGTAACTTAGAAAATTAGCGTTAGGGTTTATTTTTCTGGAAAAGTCAAATCCTTCTTTTAAGACTGTAATGTTGAAGTGCAAGTTGGCATAAAATTATTATTTTTCGGAGCTTCAAGGTATTTTCTACGTTTTGTCGAATGTTTGGTATTAAAATTGATTTTCTAAAATTAGAGTATAGCTTTTAATCTGGGTTGTTTGATCAGCTAGGGTTTTGATCTTGATCGTCAATTCGAGTATAAAAAGAGAAGGAAAGTGTTGACCCGAGCTCCAGCCTCTCTCTCTCTCTCCTCTCTCTGGCTGCATCAGTTAACCCCGGCGCATCGTCGTCGATTCTGGCCATCACTCGCTGCCACACCGGTCTCAAAATGACTGTCTCCTTCTCTTCTTCCAAACCCATCCCTCCATTCCAGCTAGCATCCACACAGGGAAGAGATTGAAGTGGAAGAACACAACTGTGTTCATCGGATTCCGACATGACCCCGGAGGCGACTGCGACTCTGGTGGGTATATTCTTGCTCCTCTTCCTCTTCTCTTCCTTCCTGTGTCCTTGGATGTCCAATTTGAAACCTAACCCTTGAATTCCCTCTTCTCTGCTTGACTTGATATTTCTGTCGAAGGTTTGAGCTTCGGTCACCGATCCACCCAACGACGGTGAATCCTTATCCCCTCTCTTTCTTTTGCTCAATCCCATGTTTCCTTTTCCCAAATCATGCCCTAACCGAAAGTCCCTCTTTTCTGAATTTTATGGGTTTTGTTGAGGTTTTCCCGACGACATGGTTTCGGCTCCAAGGAGGATTGCAACTCTGACCTTAACTCCGGTGCCTCTAGATGGCTTCCTGGGTGAGAGGTGATTGAGTATTCGAGCTGGTCAAAGCTGGGAATGAAGAGTAGGTGAACGTAGGAAGAGACTGATTTCGGGTAAGTGAGGCTGCCCTTGATCTTCAAAGTTTATGGTTGTGATTGTTAAGTTTGATTTAGGGAGTTTTTTTTGGTGTTCAGTTAGTGAAGAGACGATAGGAGGGCCGGGTGTAGCTGATGCATGTTGGAGGTGAAAGCAAGCAAAGGAGCAGTAGTGGAAGACTTGGTTGATGTTGAGCTACTCTTTGGGTGTAAAGAGTAGTTTTGGAGTTGGCCTCACACAATTTGATCACAAGGTGAGTTCGGTTTATATATATATATATACAAAAACGATGCGGAGCGGACGTCCGCACCTTCCTTAAAGTGCGGACGTCCCTCCGTTCGCCACCGTCCGGCGCCTCCGTCGACGCGCCTCCATCCGAGCAGACTCTAACAGCGTCCCCGATCACTTTCCCTCCCAGGCGAGTCCGCCAAATTCCAGTTTTCCGGCGAGATCGATCTTGTTTGAAGTTTTGGGTGATCTCACAAGAAAACTGGAATTCAACGGACTTGCCAGGGAGGGAAAGTGATCGGGGATGCTGCTGGAGTCCGTTCGGGTGGAGGTGCGTCATCGTCGGCGCCGGACGGTGTCGAACAGAGGGATGTCTATGCTTTAAGTACGGAGCGGACGTCCGCTCCACATCCGGCCTGTATATATATATATATATTTATATATATATATTAATATATTGGATGTGGCTGGATTAATCTTTGAAATGAGACTGATAAATGATATTGATGCCTTAAGAGGAATTGATGTTGGAGTTTAAAATTGTGGTCTTGAAGTCTGGGCATAATGTGAAGTTGGATAGCAGGGATAGAGTGAAGTCGTTGATATTAGTAGCTTGTCTGAAGGTGTTAATTAGACAATGAGCATGACTTTAGTTTGATTATGAAATGGTCTAAATTCTACTATGGGTGTCCATAGTAGTCTTGCGTTAAATTTGTGACGGAATGGTGAAATAGATTGGTTGATACGCTATAAGCATGGAAATTCAAAGAGAACTTGATTTCAAGTTGAGGTTACGGAACTTGAGCAAAATGAGTTTTGTAGGTGAAATTGGTCAATCCTGGTCAACCTAGGAAATCCTAATCAAATTAGGAAGAGGTCGAGTCAATGATTATTTTCGGAATCCGGTCTGACCAATTTATTCTTCTGTTTTCCGTTAGACGTGAGATTGGCTAGAGAGTGTGAATAGTTGGAGATAGCGCTCGATGAGTATTTTGAGCATTGAGAGGCATAGGCTTAATTAATCAGTGAGTGGACGTTTGATTTAAATTAAAATGCATGCAATTATTTGCGGTTGAGTAATTTATTTTGTTGAAGCCTTTAACGTCATTTTTAATTGACGATTTTTATTTATTATGGAAAGTTACCGAAGATGAGATTTTCAGTAGATTATAAATATTTTTCATGAGGAGAGTATGTATGTAAATGCTAGCTAGCCATATGTGTTTGTCCACCTTAATGACATAGTATATAAATGCATTATGGTGTAACGAGAATGTTGGACGTAAGCGTAGTAGCCCTATATAAGTGTTTAATTCATATAGGAGGTATGATCACATATTTATACACTTGTTTATCCACCTTAATGACGTGATGTAGCACCGCATTAAGGCGTGACGTGAGCGTTAGACGCAAACGTACTAGCCCTATATAGATTATTTTAAATCTATTAATTTATATTGGGAGTATGAGTATGTGTAAATACATACGTATATTGATATATATATTTTTGAGCTGAAGATGCTCAATATTTATGAGATAAATGATTTCTCGTTTGAAGCATGCATTCGATTTTCTTTAAAAATTAATTTGGGAAAACATAAATGTTGATAATTATTTTATTTATTTATTTTTGTCCACTCACTCTAACGTTTGCAAATGTTTTTCCCCTGGGCCCTTCAGTTTTAAAAATGCCCAGTATACAAGTTAGCATAGTTGAGATCGGGTGTACATGGAGAAGAGGCATAGTCAATAGTATAGCTTCCGCTCATTTTTATATTTCTGTCCCTTTTTCTTCTCTGTTAGAATTGCTCTGAACCTATGAGTGGTTGATTATGAGATTATATTTAGATTAGTGAATATATTAGGAGATGCTGTGAATTTTGGGGAGCACAAATGCTCCAGGAGTTTAAGGTACGTTGGATTTGAAATTTTTAGAAGTGCTTGCAGGTTTTATTAGGAAGGGTTGTCCATTTTCAAGAGGTTATATTGAATTTTCGGTAGTTTCTCCTTTGGAGGTGGTCCCTGCAGGGTTTACTTCGGATTTCAGGGTGAAATTCAGGGTGGGTCCTGACAGAAGTACTTGTTTCATTCTTGTTTTTGCCAACCAGTCTATGAAGGCAGCCCGACATTGTTGTAACTCCTTTTCGTGGGCCTTCCATTTAGCCTCTCTGTTTATTTTTCAACAACCTCCAATTTTTCCACGGCCGCCTCCAATATGGTCTCTTATCTTTTCTTGGCAGCACAGACACTCGCCTGCCTTTCTAATGGTGGGTGAATGGACAAGATTACTCCGGTCCCACTGGGCGTACAAATGTTTTGGCCACGATCCTTAGCAAGGAGAGAGGTCCAAATGCTTCTAAAGATGCAAGCATGCCAACGTGGAATGTAGTCACATTGTTGTTGTAGTGCGCTGACCTGTACGTACTTCTAATCAAACGAAAGTAGGGCTCCGGTGCCACCTCGCAGATGAGGATTTACAGTAGCTTCTCCGCTACCAATATCGATACTCGAGGTTGTAGCGAGCAGAGCAACCAAAAGGAAGGTAAACGAGAACGCAAGAAAGCTCCGGAAAGCTCAAAAAGTAAAAGGACCAGGACTCTTGGGAGCCTGGAAAGGAAAGAGACAAAACTCTGGAAAGTTTGAAAGGAGAAGAGTTGCTAAGGTGAGATGTTTTAGCATCTGAATTCGACTAGATCGATAGTTTGTAGTTGTTGTTTATAGATTATAGATTAAGAGGTAGAGTGAGATAGAACAGATCCTTGAACTCCCTTATATTGAGGCAAATTTGTTAGTTGTTGATAAGGATTCGGTCTTTGTTGCATAGTCGGTTGAGTTGCACAAGGTTTCGTTATACTTGGAAACCACGTAATTGAGTGACACCGTTTCAATTACGTATGTAGACTTATTTTAGGGCCACATGTGTTGGCCCAAATTGGCCCAAAGTGAGTCAAAGACTTGTAGAAGTCTTCAATGTTAAGATATTGTAAGCAACGTGATCGTTGCCTCTTGATATGATCATATTCTAGACTGTAGGATAGCCCACAAATACTTGATAGAGACTTAGAAACCTTTTGGACGTGTAATCCTAGATGTGCACGCACATCCATTGTTCTCCTATTCCTAAGCGAACTCTTCTCTTCGCATCCATATATAACTTTCATGTTTAGGACTTGCCTTCTATGCGAAGTCCACTCCTTGATTACATATATGCGAAGTTCTTTTCGCATGCGAACTCTTCTTCTTGATTCTTCGCGAAGTTCTTTTTCTACGCGAAGTCATCTCGTATGCGAACTGTACATCTCGTTTGCATGGTTCTGCTGGCGGGCCATCACTTGTAAACCCAATATTTCGGGCTCACTGGTGTGACGTGAACCACGAATTTAATTAATATTCACATAGTTACTGTCCAATAAAATATTAATTTCTGGGTGTAAAATTATATACTATTATATACTATTATATACTATTGGGTTTAACGTCACCTTATTGTTCATTATCAACAATGGACACCCTTTTGAAATGTTTTGTTTATTATTGATCTTGTGGGGTAAAACTGTACGTACAAAAGTCCGAGCTGGATCACTCCAGACAAAGGGGATGTTTGCAAAATATTTCTACTAGTGGCATCGAAAGTCCAAACACATCTTATGTTTCCATCTCAACGAAGAATGAGTTTTTATGTAAGGAAGAAGTAGGAGAGACAATTAGGGAGGAGCTTACCTTTACCCTCTTTGATATGTTTCTGCTCCTCCCTAATTTTCTCCAACACTTCTTCCCTAGATAAAGGCTTGACATTCTTCGTTGAGAGGGAACAATAAGATGTGTTTGGACTTCTGGTGCCACAATGTGGAAATCTTTTATTCTTTCGCAAACATCCGCTTTGTCCAGAGTGATCCAGCTCGGATTTTTTTACATTCTTTCCCATGAGAGCTTGAGCTTATGTCATTGTTGTTGGCCATCGCTAGCTATAGAGAGAGATTCTCAATCAAATTTTGTTTTGTGGTAAGCTGAAGAAGTTTCGTTCTTTTATATAGGAGTAGAACATGTTGCTGAACTAGTTATGATTAGGAAAACTATTGACATCAAGAAGACATGAAGTAGTTTATAAACTTGCCCGATTAGAAACATGACTAAACCTAGTAATTAATGTCAGACGTAGTCAGTCCTTAACATGACTAATCGAATTAGGACACTGTAAGTTTGGATTCGTGTATGGTACCTTAGCTCCCGCTGTGAATCAGATTGTATGACACTTTATTATAAGAGGTACGTATGTAGAAGTCATGCATTTTTCAGTCAAATGCCACTAAAGGATATGGCATTATTACTCGATACGTACGACTCATATGAGCATAGCTAGCTAGCTAGTTAGGTTTTTTGATACGAGCTAGCTAGTTAGTTGGCTGGGATGAAATATCTATTAATCTATAGACAAAGATGGACGTGCATAATGTGGAACTTCTATGTTTCTTGAGCCTCTAAAGTCGAATACAACTAACTAGACACATAGAAGGTAATCCAGTACTGCGATGAGTGTTCACATATACATTTCTTCGAGTACCTGAAAGTTTATCAGGACTTCGCGTTCTAAAATAAATCAAGGAAAGAATTAATGCTGCAAATCCTTAATTTACTCTTACTTTCCTGTGCGTGATTATATTCTTCGAGTACCTAAACGTGCTAGCTACGTCTCGTTCGAAGTCGAAGCCTTGCCAATTCAATATGCAAATTAATCTGGAACCAAATGACCAAACACGCATGACATGAAATGCAACTACAGTATGACGCATATTCATTATTAACGTGGAACTAGAAATTCATTACCAAATTCCAGCATAAAACCCTATCAAGTATCAATGTATTCCCAAAACACAACTAAAAGGTTAAGTAACAAGGAATACATGGTATAAATCTCATGTGATTCAAGGGATCGACCCTGATGGATCTTGCATTAAGGATTTTGCCGCTATAATGGGTACGTACGTACCGGGAAGATTCTTGATCGATGCTGAGATTTTTGGTCTATTAATTGGTGTTGAGAACCTCC
Source organism: Fragaria x ananassa (assembly GCA_034370585.1). Taxonomy (NCBI): domain Eukaryota; kingdom Viridiplantae; phylum Streptophyta; class Magnoliopsida; order Rosales; family Rosaceae; genus Fragaria; species Fragaria x ananassa. The sequence goes on along the minus strand of CP139756.1, from coordinate 11,528,751 downwards.
AGTCCACCCTCTCCAAGTTCTTTCAAGCAATGCTTGTTGGGTTTACATTATGCCTTATACACAATATATGAGACGAATATGATTGCTGATGCATATTGTCCAAGACCAGTACTGCATATATTCTCAACGTACACCAAATTGTTTTCATGCATGAAGCAAACTTGGTCCACAAGTTACTCCATTGCTGATCGAGTACTCCTGTCAAATTCTCAGATGAGAAGAGCTCGTAGTTTGTAGCAACAATAGAAATTTTATTTTGTTTTTTCGAAAAAGAAAGAAAGAAAGAAAGAGACTGAGAACGATTCTTTGCCGCTAGCACAAGATTCAATTGCATCGACCGGTTCGCCGGTTCAGTTCTCACAGCGCCTATCTGGGGATCTCCAGCAATAATGATCACGTGAGGGAGTGACGTGGCGTATAAACACCTCAACACCTGGACACATGGTGACGCGCAAACTGCCCCACATGGCGATAACGAAATGTGCGTGACTCATCACCCTCCAAAACACGCATAGTCGCATATACCCCAAAACGACGTCACTCCGTCGCCCTCTTTAACCGAAAGGCCACAATCTCGTACTGACCTCCGCAATCTCGTACTGACCTCCCACCCCCACAGTCCAACTCCCACCCGATAGTCCTCCGCGTTTCATTTCCTTATCACGCGCGTCTACTCCTGATTCGTCCAGCTGTGTAGAACCCCACGACAGCGACACAGGATAATAGACCTCTCCAGGCGCGGCCACCTTCCAGTCCTCACAGGAAAGCGTGACTAGAAGAAAGAAGAAACGCCTTCTTGAGTTTCTATTGCGAAAGCAAAAAGAAAATTCTGATTTCCAGGAACGGCGGTTCTGCATTATTCCGAGTCGTGGATTTGCTTTTTCTGGCCGGTGATGAGATAGCGAATTCCGGCCGGCGAAGATGTTGGAGGATCAGGTGGCGAACCTCTTGCAGAGGTACCTGGGGAACTACGTGAAGGGGCTCAGCAAAGAGGCCCTGAAGATCAGTGTCTGGCAAGGTTCGAATGCTTTCATCTTCTTCTTCTTTGTGGGTCTCAGTATGTAATACTCCAAAGTTCCTTTAGGAAACCAGCTGATAATAGAAATATTTTGAGGGCCATTGACTGGGTTTTAGGGTCAATAGGTTAGTTTTTACTTTTTGTTTGAGTTGTCAGTGGCTTTGCATGTGGTTAGTCACCCTAGGTTGGAGAAATATAGTCACACATCGCCTAACACTCTGAGGGTGGATAGTTATTATTATTTACTTGTCTGAAATGTGAATCAGGTGATGTGGAGCTAACAAATATGCAGTTGAAGCCTGAGGCACTGAATCCGTTAAAATTGCCTGTGAAGGTCAAGGCAGGATTTCTTGGATCCGTGAAACTTAAGGTGAGGCACATTATTTTTTCTCTCATTATGTTGAGTTATTCTTTTGTTGAATGTTGTTCCACTTAGTTATGGACGATATGTCGACAGGTATTTTTTTCATATCTTCTATTAACATATCGGTTAATTTTACTGCAGGTTTTCAGATTTGGTACTAAAGAAGGTAAACCAGCTAATAAGTTGACCAAGAAGCATACTTATGTATTGGAACCTGTTTTTGGAAATGCTAAGTATTCAAAGCTACGGCAAAATGAATTTGCTGATACCGGTCAGCCTTTACATAAAGCAGCAGTTAATCTGGATGATGTGACTATCTGTTTGCCAAAGGTTCACTTTTTGTTCTGTCTTCATCAGTTTTATTCAGTGCTCTGGGCGGTTAACTTTAATTCTTCTCATGGATAACTGGTCTTTTATGGTCTCTCTCTCTCCCTTTTTTTTTTTTTTTTTTTTTCTCTTTTCTTTTTGGCAGGACGGATACAGGGATGTCCTGAAGTTAGCTGATAACTTTGCCGCCTTCAATCAGCGGTTGAAGTATGCTCATTATCGTCCACATGTTTCTGACCAAATGAAGAAGGCAAGGTATTTGGATATGTTGTTTCTCTAATTTTCCTTTCCTTTGATATGTTCTGTTATGTCAGTCACAAGTTTAAGACAGTAGAATCAAAAGGTCTTCACTGTCTCATATGTTTTTTTTACTCTCCTCTGAGTTTAATATCTCAAATTTCGACCAAGACATGAGATTCAAGTGATATGTTCTACTAATTGAGTTTGGATATCCTTTTTATCCATTTTACATTTCAACAAACTTAGTTTAGCATTCTTGTTTTCTTTTTGCTTAAAGCCTCATCTTTGTGACAGTGGGAAATTGTCGTGGGAGCAAGTTCTGAAGTATGCAAGATTACGTAAAAGATATATCTCTCTATATGCTCCACTGCTTAGATCTGACCCTAATCGGGCAGTTGTTGAGGATAACAAAGATATTGAAGAACTAGATCGTGAACTTGATATTGAACTTATACTCCAGTGGAGGTACTGTCATTTTTTATGTTTTTGTTTTTTGTTTAAAACCACCACCACCACCTCGAGCACCACCACCACGACCACCGCCACCACGACCACCACCACCGCCACCACCACCGCCACCACGACCACCACCACCACCGCCTCCACGACCACCACCACCGCCACCACCACCGCCACCACGACCACCACCACCACTACCACGACTGCCGTCACGACCGCCGCCACGACCACCACCACGACCACCACCACCACGACTGCCACCACGACCGCCACCACCATCACCACGACCACGACCACGACCACCACCACCACCACGAACAACACCACCACCACCACCACCACGACGACGACCACCACCACCACCACGAACGCCACCACGACCACCACGACCGTCACCACCACAACCGCCACGACACCACCACGACCACCACCACCGCCACGACCACCGCCACCACCACGACCATCACGACCACCACGACCACCGCCACCACCACCACCCCCACCACCACGACCACAACCACCGCCGCCACGACCACGACCACGACCACCACCAACACCACCACGTCCACCGCCACCACCACGAGCACCACCACCACCACCACCACCACCGCCGCCACCAACACGACCACGACCACCACGACCACCACCACGACCACCGCCACCACCACGACCACCACCACCGCCACCACCACCACCACGAACACCTCCACCACCGCCACCGCCACCGCCACCGCCGCCACCACCACCACCACCGCCACGACCACCACCACCGCCCCTACCACTGCCACGACCACAACCACGACCACCACCACCACCACCACCACCACCACAACCATCACCACCACCGCCACCACCACCAAGCCCATCACCAACGCCACCACAGCCACCACCACCACCACTGCCACCACCACGAGCACCACCACCACCACCACCACGGCCACGACCACCACCACCACCGCCTCCACCACCACCACCACCACCACGACGACCACCTCCACCACCACTATCACCTCCGCCACCACGACGACGACGACGACCACCTCCACCACCACCACCACCTCTGCCACCACCACCATTACCACCAACGCGACCCCCACCACGACCACCACAACGCCCACCACCACCGGCACCAACACCGGCACCACGACCACAACCACCACCACCACCACCATCACGACCACCACCACGACAACCGCCACCACCACAACCACCACCACGACCCCCACCACGACCACCGCCACGACCACCACCACGAGCACCACCACGAGCACCACCTCCACCACCACCCCCACCACGACCACCACGAGCACCACCACCACCACCGCCACCACCACCACCACCACCACCTCCACCACCACGACCACCACGACCCCCAGCACGACCACCACCACGCCCATCACTAACGCCACCGCAACCACCACCGCCACCACCACGAGCACCACCACCACCACCACCGCCGCCACCACCACGAGCACCACCACCACCACCGCCACCACCCCCACGACCACGACCACGACCACCACCGCCACGACCACGACCACGACCACCACCAACACCACCACGTCCACCGCCACCACCACGAGCACCACCACCACCACCACCGCCGCCACCAACACGACCACGACCACCACGACCACCACCACGCCCATCACCAACGCCACCACCACCGCCACCACCACTGCCACCACCACCACCGCCACCACCACGACCACCACCACGACCACCACCACGAGCACCACCTCCACCACCACCGCCACCACCCCCACCACGACCCCCACGACCACCACTACCACCGCCACCACCACCACCACCTCCACCACCACGACCACCACGACCCCCACCATGCCCATCACCAACGCCATCACCACCGCCACCGCAACCACCACCGCCACCACCACGAGCACCACCACCACCACCACCGCCGCCACCACCGCCGCCACCACCACGAGCACCACCACCACCACCGCCACCACCCCCACCACCACGACCACGACCACCACCAACACCACCACGTCCACCGCCACCACCACGAGCACCACCACCACCACCACCACCACCACCGCCGCCACCAACACGACCACGACCACCACCACGACCACCGCCACCACCACGACCACCACCACGCCCATCACCAACGCCACCACCATCGCCACCACCACTGCCACCACCACCACCACCACCGCCGCCACCACCACCACCACCACTGCCACCACGGCCACGATCACCACCACCACCGCCTCCACCACCACCACCACCACGACGAAGACCACCTCCTCCACCACCACCACCTCCGCCACCACCACCACGACCACCAACGCGACCCCCACCACGACCACCACAACGCCCACCACCACCGCCGCCAACACCGCCACCACGACCACGACCACCGCCACCACCACCAACACGACCACCACCACGACAACCGCCACCACCACAACCACGACCACCGCCACCACCACCACGACCACCGCCACGAGCACCACCACCTCCACCACCACCGCCACCACCACAATCACAACCACCACGACCCCCACCACGACCACCACCACGCCCATCACCAACGCCACCACCACGCCCATCACCAACGCCACCACCACCACCACCACCACCACCGCCACCACCGCCGCCACCATCACGACCACGACCACGGCCACCACCACCGCCACCGCCACCACCACGACCACCGCCACCACGACCGCCACCGCCACAGCCGCCACCACCACCACTGCCACGACCACCACCACCACCACCGCCACCAACACCGCCACCACGACCACCACCACGACTCCCGCCACGACCACCGTCACGACCACCACCCCCACCACCACCACGACCCCCACCACGACCACCACCACGCACATCACCAACGCCACCACCACCGCCACCACCGCCGCCACCATCACGACCACGACCACGACCACCGCCACCGTCACCACCACGACCACCGCCACCACGACCGCCACCGCCACAGCCGCCACAACCACCACCACAACCACTGCCACGACAACCACCACCGCCCCCACCACTGCCACGACCACGACCACCACGACCAACACCACCACCACCACCACCACCGCCACCACGACCACAACGACCACCACCACCGCCACCACCACCAAAACCACCACCACCGCCACCACCACAACCACCACCAGCACAACGACCACCACCCCCAACACCACCACCGCCACTACCACGACCACCGCCACCACCACAACCACCACCACCACCACGACCACCCCCACGACCACCGCCACGACCACCACCACGAGCACCACCACGAGCACCACCTCCACCACCACCGCCACCACCGCCACCACGACCACCACCACCGCCACCACCTCCACCACCACGACCACAACCACCACCACCACGCCCATCACCAACGCCACCACCGCCACCATCACGACCATGGCCACCACCACCGCCACCGCCACCACCACGACCACCGCCACCACGACCGCCACCGCCACAGCCGCCACCACCACCACTGCCACGACCACCACCACCACCACCGCCACCAACACCGCCACCATGACCACCACCACCGCCACCACCACCAACACGACCACCACCACGACAACCGCCACCACCACCATCGCCACCACCACCACGACCACCACCACGACTCCCGCCACGACCACCGCCACGACCACCACCGCCACCACCACCGCCACCACCACCACGACCCCCACCACGACCACCACCACGCACATCACCAACGCCACCACCACCGCCACCACCGCCGCCACCATCACGACCACGACCACGACCACCGCCACCGCCACCACCACGACCACCGCCACCACGACCGCCACCGCCACAGCCGCCACAACCACCACCACAACCACTGCCACGACAACCACCACCGCCCCCACCACTGCCACGACCACGACCACCACGACCAACACCACCACCACCACCACCACCGCCACCACGACCACAACGACCACCACCACCGCCACCACCACCAAAACCACCACCACCGCCACCACCACAACCACCACCAGCACAACGACCACCACCCCCAACACCACCACCGCCACTACCACGACCACCGCCACCACCACAACCACCACCACCACCACGACCACCCCCACGACCACCGCCACGACCACCACCACGAGCACCACCACGAGCACCACCTCCACCACCACCGCCACCACCGCCACCACGACCACCACCACCGCCACCACCTCCACCACCACGACCACAACCACCACCACCACGCCCATCACCAACGCCACCACCACGAGCACCACCACCACCACCACCACCACCGCCACCACCGCCGCCACCATCACGACCACGGCCACCACCACCGCCACCACCACGACCACCGCCACCACGACCGCCACCGCCACAGCCGCCACCACCACCACTGCCACGACCACCACCACCACCACCGCCACCAACACCGCCACCATGACCACCACCACCGCCACCACCACCAACACGACCACCACCACGACAACCGCCACCACCACCATCGCCACCACCACCACGACCACCACCACGACTCCCGCCACGACCACCGCCACGACCACCACCGCCACCACCACCGCCACCACCACCACGACCCCCACCACGACCACCACCACGCACATCACCAACGCCACCACCACCGCCACCACCGCCGCCACCATCACGACCACGACCACGACCACCGCCACCGCCACCACCACGACCACCGCCACCACGACCGCCACCGCCACAGCCGCCACAACCACCACCACAACCACTGCCACGACAACCACCACCGCCCCCACCACTGCCACGACCACGACCACCACGACCAACACCACCACCACCACCACCACCGCCACCACGACCACAACGACCACCACCACCGCCACCACCACCAAAACCACCGCCACCACCACAACCACCACCAGCACAACGACCACCACCCCCAACACCACCACCGCCACTACCACGACCACCGCCACCACCACAACCACCACCACCACCACGACCACCACCACGACCACCGCCACGACCACCACCACGAGCACCACCACGAGCACCACCTCCACCACCACCGCCACCACGACCACCACCACCGCCACCACCTCCACCACCACGACCACAACCACCGCCACCACGACCACGACCACCACCACCACGACCACCGCCACCACCACGACCCCCACCACGACCACCACCACGCCCATCACCAAAGCCACCGCCACCGCCACCGCCACCACCACGCCCACCACCACTGCCACCACAACCGCCACCACCACCGCCGCCACCACCACGACCACGACCACGACCACCACCACCACCGCCACCACCGCCACCACGACCGCCACCGCCACCGCCGCCACCACCACCACGACCCCCACCACCATCGCCACGACCACCACCACCACCGCCACCACCACGACCACGACCACCACCACGACCACGACTACAACGACCACCACCACCGCCTCCACCACCGCCACCACCACCGCCTCCACCACCGCCACCACCACCACCACCACCACCATCACCGCCACTACCACGACCACGACCACCACCACGGCCACGACCACCACCACGGCCACGACCACCACCACCACCACGACTGTCACCACGACCGCCACCACCACGAACGCCACCACCGTCACCACCACCACCACGACCACCACCACCACCACCACAACCACGAACGCCACCACGACCACCACCACCGCCACCACGACCACCACCACGACCCCCACCACGACCACCCCGAGCACCACCACGAACACCACCACGCCCACCACGACCGCCACCACGACCGCCACCACAACCACCACATCCACCACCACCACCGCCACTACCGCCACCACCACCGCCACCACCACGACCACCCCGAGCACCACCACCGCCACCACCACCGCCACCACGACCGCCACCACATCCACCACCACCGCCTCCACCACCGCCACCACCACCATCACCGCCACTACCACGACCACGACCACCACCACGGCCACGACCACCACCACCACCACGACTGTCACCACGACCGCCACCACCACGAACGCCACCACCGTCACCACCACCACCACGACCACCACCACCACCACCACAACCACGAACGCCACCACGACCACCACCACCGCCACCACGACCACCACCACGACCCCCACCACGACCACCCCGAGCACCACCACGAACACCACCACGCCCACCACGACCGCCACCACGACCGCCACCACAACCACCACATCCACCACCACCACCGCCACCACCGCCACCACCACCGCCACCACCACGACCACCCCGAGCACCACCACCGCCACCACCACCGCCACCACGACCGCCACCACAACCACCACATCCACCACCACCGCCACCACGACCCCCACCACGACCACCACCACGACCCCCACCACGACCCCCACCACGACCACCACCATCGCCACCACCACCGCCACCACCACCGCCACCACGACCACGACCACCGCCGCCACCGCCACCACCGCCACCGCCGCCACCGCCACCGCCGCCACCGCCACCACCACCACCACGGCCCCCACCACGACCCCCACCACGACCACACCAAGCACCACCACGACCACCACCACCGCCACCACATCCACCACCACCGCCATCACCGCTACCACCGCCACCATGACCTCCACCACGACCACCGCCACCACCACCATGACCACCACCACGACCCCCACCACGAGCACCACCACGCCCACCACCACGCCCACCACCCCCACCACGACCACCACGACCACCGCCACCGCCACCGCCACCGCCACCACCACGACCACCACGACCACCACCACGACCACCGCCACCACCACCACGAGCACCACCACCACCACCACCACGCCCACCACCACGCCCACCACCCCCACCATGACCACCACGACCACCGCCACCGCCACCGCCACCGCCACCACCACGACCACCACGACCACCACCACGACCACCGCCACCACCACCACGACCACCACGACCCCCACCACGGCCACCACCACGAGCACCACCACCGCCACCACCACGCCCACCACCACCTCCACCACCACCACTACAAATCAGGAAATACATGTTGGAACTTTGAAACCTGGAGATACCACACCCCTTCCTCTATATGGGTTAACCCAACCCGGATTGTTTGTCTTACGTTTAAAGCCTTCTAATCCTAGCCATCATGATGAGTATTCTTGGAGTTCAGTGGTTGATGGGTCTGAAGAGCCAGAAGAGTCTGCTTCGTCAAAAGTATGTCCTGAGATAAGTGTATCGGCTCTCACTGAGTCGGAGAAACTGTTGTATTGCTCGCAGATAAGTAGTACTTCTTCTAGTGTTTCCCACAAATTATGGTTTTGTATGAGTATACAGGCGACAGAAATTGCCAAAGACATTCATTCTGATTCTATCCAGGATTGGAATCTTGTGGTCAAGTCCCCACTATCTATCTCCAATTTTCTTCCCCTTGCAGCTGAATATTCTGTTCTTGAGATGCAAGAAAATGGTGGTTTTGTTGCCTGCTCCAGAGGAGTGTTTTCTCCAGGAAAAACTGTGAATGTTTTTACTGCCGACATAAGAAAACCTTTATACTTTTCACTGCTTCCACAAAGAGGATGGTTGCCCATACATGTAAATCTTTAGTTTCCATCTATCCTTGTCATTTTACTCCAGTATTTCTGTTTCCTGGCATATAATGTTTATGTAGTGTGGCCCTTTGATTTATTTCTTTGTAGGAAGCTGTCCTTTTGTCCCATCCTCAAGAAGTTTCAGCAAAAACTATTAACTTAAGAAGTTCGATATCTGGAAGGTGAAAACCTACTATGCATAAATTATACTTGGTCTGTGGCTTTTTCATTAGTACAAGGAATACCATACCTTTTGGTTTCTTCTTTTTGTGAATGCAGGATTGTTCAAATTATTCTTGAGCAGAATCCTGTTGAAGAGCGTCCACTGCATGCTAAGATCATTAGACTCTATGCTCCATATTGGTTTTCAATTGCTAGGTGTCCTCCTCTCACATTCAGGCTTGTAGATATAGAAGGGAAGAAAGAAACACGAAAGATGGGTGGTTTATTCCAGTCTAAAAAGAACAGTGAAGTCGTCCTAGAGGAGATAACTGAAGAGGAAATATATGAGGGTCATACAATTGCTTCAGCTTTGAAATTTAAAATGCTGTGACTTTCTGTGTCGATTGATCAATCTGGCAACAAGCAGTTTGGACCTGTTCAAGATCTTTCTCCCCTTGGTGATATGGTATATCTCAATATGAGTTTCATACAACGTGATTGCATTGTGGATTAGTCTTGACATTTTCTCTTTCCATGTGTTTAGGATGGATCATTGGATACCCTTGCTTATGACGGGGAAGGCAATTGCATGCAGATTTTTATTACCACGAAACCATGCCTGTTTCAATCTGTTCCTACAAAGGTATATATAAATACGAGTATATGACAGGTTATCTTAAATCTTGATATGCGTGTTTACCCCTTTAGTTTTTTACTGTCTTTTCAGGTAATATTTGTCCGACCATTTATGACCTTTACCAACAGGCTTGGTCGTGATGCATATATTAAGTTATGCGGCGAGGATGAACCAAAAGTCCTTCGTCCATCTGATTCAAGAATATCATTTGTATACCGTGTATCAGATGGACCTAATAAACTTCAGGTCGGTGGTGTGTATGTTGTTGTATAACCATTTGTCATTTATGCATTTTTACTGCTCATCCCTGCATTTCACTTGTTGAGGTGACACACACCTTAAAGATAACCCAAAATATTATGCCCGCTTATAAGATTATTTTGGTGCATGAATATGACCTTAGATTTTTTTTTTTATGCTGGGACCAACTTTGATTGTATATTTTTCTATTCCATGTTTAGGTTCGATTAGAAGACACCAACTGGTCATTTCCTGTTCAAATTGTAAAAGAGGACACAATTTCTCTTGTTTTGAGGAAGCACGATGGTACTCGGACATTTTTGAGAACGGAAATTCGGGGATATGAAGAAGGCTCACGTTTCATCGTTGTATTCCGCCTCGGATCATCTAATGGTCCTATCAGGTAGTCATTCATACCTATGTATATACTTTGCATGTATGTGTGAGTGATTGTATTATGTACTAACCTATCAATTTTCGGAGCAGAATTGAAAACAGGACCGTCACCAAAACAATTAGCATTCGCCAGTCTGGGTTTGGGGAAGACGCGTGGGTTCCTCTAGAACCTTTTTCAACAACAAATTTTGCTTGGGAGGACCCATACGGCCAAAGATTCATAGAAGCTAAGGTGGACAATGGCCTCTCCACTGGAGTTTGGGAACTTGATCTGGAAACAACAGACATATTTTCTTCTGAGGAACTAGGGTTGCTGTTTCATGTTGTAGAAATTGGTGATATCAGGATAGGAAGGTTCAGTGACACCAGAACTATAGATGCAAGTTTGCACGAACAAAATAGGTCTCTGCAACTTGCTGGAAGTTGGGGACATTCTAACCTGCAGAATACGAATCAGAATAATGGTGCCTCACCTCTTGAGATTATAATTGAGTTTGGAGTTGTGGGCCTTTCTATTATAGACCATAGACCAAAGGAGGTCTCCTACTTCTATTTTGAGAGGGTCTTCGTATCGTATTCGACGGGCTATGATGGTGGGATGACGAACAGGTAAGACCAGCACCTTCCTATATTGCATTGCCATTGTTGTGTGTCTTTGAATCCCCTTGTTATCATGTTGTCCATGTACCTTCTGAATTTCGACCTCATTTTATAAGAGACATGTTTTATACTTATATGAATGATCTGTTAGATCAAGTTAAGAAAATGTTTGACAGTTGGCCACTTTGAGCATCATCACGGCATTCTAATTGGAATTAAGGTGTGTAAAAGAACGATATCCTTTGCATGCCTATATTGCAGAAGACATAGAATTCTTAAGAATTGTATACCAACTACCAAGTGCATACAGCTGAATTGGTCGAGTATAATTATCTTATTTGAAATATAAAATGGAAAGATAATAGTGACGAAATATTTATGAATTGAACCACATTCGCTGATTATCTCTAAGGTAACAGCATATTCTCATTTACTGAATTTCAATATAATGATGTCAGTTCTACTCTGTTGTCGCACTCGGTGTAACATGTTACTAGGGTAACAGCATATTCTCATCTATTGAATTTCAATATCACGAAGTCATTTCTACTCTGTTGTCATGCTTGGTGTAAAATGTTTGTTAGATAAGAACATATGTTGTCCTTTCAGGTTTAAGCTCATACTGGGCCACGTGCAGTTGGACAACCAGCTTCCTCTAACAGTGATGCCAGTTCTGTTGGCTCCTGAGCCGGATTCTGATATGCATCTTCCAGTTTTCAAGATGACTATAACAATGCGTAATGAAAATACTGATGGCATCCAGGTCTATCCTTATATTTATATCCGGGTAATGCTTCTTAACATTATGTCTGAACATACTTGTTTCATTGTAAACACAAGAAGTGATTTCCTAAGCTCTTACCTAAGTACATGGTCACATGATAGGTAACTGAGAAGAGTTGAAGGCTTAATATTCATGAACCAATAATTTGGGCTTTGGTGGATCTGTACAATAACTTACAGTTAGATCGTGTTCCTAAAAGTTCTGCTGTTGCAGAAGTTGATCCAGAAATACGCATCGAGTAAGTTTCACCTTCTGCTCGTGTATAGAAAGGCTGCATTTTTACACGCTTGCTGAAATTTTATTATGGCTGTGAAAATGAATCTACGTATCACTCTCATTTTCCTTTGGTTAAATGATAGAATTGCATATTGTTAATTTGTCGTGGGAGTGTTTGAGCCCAGTGGACATTTTCGGTCCAAGACTCGAGAAAGGCTTTGGATATCATTTGGGCCAACGCCTGTGGCCTTTTTTAGCCCACGAAGGGTGGCGAGGTTTGGCAGCACGTGACGAAGACTTGGTCAAAAGATTCTGATACCTCGCGAGATTCGGTGTCCTCGCGGGATCCTTATCTCTAATTCGCATGGGACTCTACAGTTCCTGGCGATGGTGAGTTGGAAATGACCAATAACGCCCTCGGGATAAGGTCGCTTAGTATTTGAGTTCGCGTACTACACGACAAATGAAATGATGCAAAGCGGTGAACGAGACCTAAGCGAGATAGGTTTGACACGTGTTGCATGGAGCGCACGACTGTCGAGTTAATCGTATCCTTATGGGATTCTAATTGCAGAATCCGAGTGGGTTGTGATTAGGTTTCCGTGGTGTGCTTGCGGATGAATATATAAGGAAGCTCCATGGCTTTCAAAAAAGACACAATCAATCAATCAACAACTCTCTCAAACAGACGAACACAGTCGAAACCTTCGAGTCTCCTCGAAACCCTTACGTTCTAAGCGCACCCCGCCTTAGATCCCAGAGCCCGTCAGGACTCGTCTCCGATTTCCCTATTGTTGCTCTGCTCGCTCTGACAGTGAGTATTGATCGACAGGTGACTAGAAGATTAAGCTCGTAAATATTTCCTCATCTGAGGTGACGCCGGAGCCCTCTTTCGCCTGGTCAGAAGTCAGAACGCGCACCGTTCTCTTTCCTCATCCGTGAGGTGGCACGCCCCGCACACACTATTTTACTTTTGTTCCCTCATCACCCCCTGCTGAGGACGTGGGCCAAAACAGGGAGGTTAGTAGTTTTTCTAAAAGGTAGTCAATAAGTATATAGCACATAACCCTTTCTCTCTTTACAAATGACTAAAATCATGTATATACGTACTTTTATTTTGGTGCATGCAAATTAATTAACATCGATGCAAAAGTGCGATTATTTGTAACCAAAAAAAAAATGCCATTATTTGTTTTTTCTTTTTCATTTAAAACAGTTCCGCATTTTCTGGGGACTTGCAGTTGTTGCTGCTGCTTTATAATTTCTAACATGAACTGTATGAAACTTGCATTGAGAGTTTGATGCTCAAAAACCAAAGAGAAAAGACAGGTTTCATCCTGGTATAAGAGTGTTGAACACACACACACACACAAGCACTCTCTCTCTCTCTCTCTCTCTCTCTCTCTGGGTGGTAGAATCTATAGGATCATGTTCCTACTTTGCATTCTGCTCACTACTTACTGAGTTTCCCCAGTTCTACTAAAAAGTGTATGGAGCTGGTTGTGAGCTACTATGAGAAGATTTTGCGACTTGATTTGGGAGTACTTGAACATTTCAATTTATTCCTTGTCTTATTTTTCCAGCCTGATAGACATTTCAGAAGTTAGACTATAGGTGTCACTGGAAACAGCACCATCTCAGAGACCTCATGGGGTTCTAGGAGTATGGAGCCCAATACTATCAGCAGTTGGAAATGCATTCAAGATTCAGGTCAGCTATCTAAACTATTACTTCTTTTATTGGGTGGGTGGGTGGGGAGGGAAGGTGCACTATTGTACATATTGGAATCATTGTGCCCTACGTACTATGTATCCTGATGTTACGAGTCTACTGATCCAAATGCTTCTATAACCTTTACACAACATTCAATAAGATTTGTAGAGTACTCATATATCTGCATCAATCTTTATGGCCAAAGTGATATTGGTTGTCAGCTCATATTCAAGTCATCATGGGCATGTAAAATTTATGTTGATGGAAATATTGTTTTGAGCTACTTCTCATATGAAACTGTTATCTCATTACTCCAGGTGCATCTGAGAAGGGTAATGCACAAAGACAGATTCATGCGGAGAAGTTCTATTGTCTCTGCCATTGGTAACCGTGTTTGGAGAGACTTGATCCATAATCCTCTACATTTGTTATTTTTGGTTGATGTTCTTGGTATGACAAGTTCAACTTTGGCTTCTCTTAGTAAAGGGTTTGCTGAGCTCTCAACTGATGGGCAGTTTACGCACCTACGGTCAAAACAGGTAAAGTTTTAGGAACTGAACAAAAACAACAAAACTTCAATAGTGTTATCTTGAAGGCTGATATTAATTATTATCAGGTATTTTCAAGGAGAATTACGGGGGTGGGTGATGGAATCATTCAAGGCACAGAAGCATTTGTGCAAGGTGTAGCTTTCGGGGTATCTGGAGTAGTGAAAAAGCCAGTTGAGAGTGCAAGACAGAATGGTCTGTCAGGACTTGTTCATGGGCTTGGACGTGCATTCCTGGGTGTAATTGTGCAACCAGTGAGTGGGGCGTTGGACTTTTTCTCATTGACTGTCGATGGAATTGGAGCAAGTTGTTCGAAATGCCTAGAGGTCTTCAATAGCAAGACCACATTCCAGAGAATTAGAAGCCCCCGAGCAATCCGTGCCAATGCTATACTTAGAGAGTATTCTGAGAGAGAAGCAGTTGGGCAGGTAATTTCTATGATCTTGCAAGGCTGGAGTACTGAAATTTTTCTCATCATTATCAAAATAATTACAAGTGACTTGTGAAACTATTAGGCACTTGGGTATGATCCAGGGAAAAGACTTTTTGACAGCTATAAATTAGGAATTTCTTGTCTTTTTTGTCCTAGAATTTGTTGTTAGTTGTAACTTGTAAGCTGAAAATTGTTGAAATGTTTCAAATGCGTGTCTATTATTCAAATTCAATATATCTGTCACTTCTTACGTACCTCTTTTATTATAAATGTATGGAGTATGATAATAATGTTCATTTCCTTTTCCTTCTTTTGTTGTAGATGATTTTATACCTTGCAGAAGCACATCGGCACTTTGGTTGTACTGAAATATTCAAGGAGCCCTCAAAGTTTGCTTGGTCTGATTATTATGAAGAGCATTTTGTTGTGCCTTACCAGCGAATTGTTTTAGTGACCAATAAGTGAGTGATGTTGCTTCAGGTAAGTAAAGCAATATTGTCTGTAGCCCTTTATCATGCTTTGTAAATTGTCTTTCTGCATGAAACTCAATCTTTGTTTCTTTGCTTCCTAGTGTTTGGCTCCAGACAAAATGGACAAGAAACCGTGCAAGATTATGTGGGATGTGCCTTGGGAAGAGCTTATGGCTGTGGAGTTGGCTAAAGCAGGCCACAATCAGCCATCTCACTTGATCCTCCACCTGAAAAGTTTCAGGAGATCGGAGAATTTTGTTCGGGTCATAAAGTGCAGTGTTGAAGAAGAACCAGAGGGAAGGGAACCCCAAGTTGTTAGGATCTGTTATACAGTATGTAAGATGTGGAAAGCATACCAGTCTGCCTTGAAAAGCCTAATGTTGAAGGTTAATACTGCAGAAACATTTTTTCTATCTGAGAGAGAGTGTACATAAAATCCTAACGATGACTTATTTTGTAGGTTCCATCAAGTCAGCGACATGTGTATTTTGCCTGGTCTGAAGCCGATGGGAGAGAAAAACGTACTCTGAACAAAGCAGTGACTAGGCTGAGAGAGCTTCCATCATACCGTTCTGCATCAGATGGTAGAAGGTTTGTTAAACACAGCATCAACTTTTCAAAAATTTGGAGCAGTGAACAAGAATCCAGAGGTCGATGCACATTGTGCAAAAAGCAGGTGCTTGTAGTATTCATTTGCTTTAGTTATTTCCATCCTTGAATTTTTATTAAATTACTTCTTATTTTTCAATCTAAGATGAAACATTCTTTCATACTTTTAGGGTTCGGAAGCTGCTGGTTTATGTAGCATTTGGAGACCCATTTGTCCTGACCGGTAATCATGAGCTTACTTTTACTATTTCCCAGAAAGTCATTGCAGTTTGCTCTTTTCCTGCGTCTTGCCATGCATTAAAATTGTTTTGCTTACATTCATGTGAATTTGATGTGGCCACAACTCAAGTTCCATAGGTTTTTTCTATATTTTATTTATTTATTTTGATTGCTATATTCAAGTTTGTTTTTCGCAAGGCCCACTCTTTAAGTTTGGACCTTGGGTACTATTTAAGGCTTATTTTTTGCGCAATACGTGAATCTCATTAAGTCCAAGGTTGATGGGTATAATATCAAGGTCAGATCTAACTCAACGCACCTCATGGTGTCCCATTGAGCATGTGCAGCTCTTTTTTTTTTTTTTTTGTAATTTGTAATTTGGATAATAAGAAAGAAAAAAGAAAATAACAAGAAGTTACCCTTACTATCAGGAGAGTCAAACCTTATGTAATGCGTATGCTAATTTAAGGTTATCCGGGGAGTTGTGCATTTTATCATAACGAAATTAAGTCTGGTCTGTTTTGCTTCAGGTATGTCTCTGTTGGAGATATTGCTCACATTGGCAGCCATCCTCCAAACGTTGCTGCAGTTTACCGTAAAATTGACAGGTTGTTTGCACTTCCTGTTGGATACGAGCTGGTAAGTAACTTGTATCATTAACAAGATTATAATCTAATCGGGTTAGTTTAGATTTTTGAAGTCTTCCACATCATTAACTAAATGTAATGTTGCATCTTTCTTATTATACTACAAAAGGGTGAGAGCAAATCAATTTAATTATCAATTGAATGTCTACAAGTGGCTGTTGTGCCGTGATGGAAACCGCAGAATTTGTGATCTATCCTCATCAAAATCTTCTTCATTAGTTTTTACATATTTAGCCACTTGTATTGTATTTTGCTTCATATGTTTGGTCAACTGTGGAATACTTAAGACACCACTTTATTTCTTACAACAACAATTTGATTGGAAGTAGGGGATTTTATAAACGTGATCATTGAACTCCATACAATCCTTATAATAATGAATGCATCTTCAGCGTCAATACTTTACTCCATGAGTGATGGCTGTTATAATTATGAATGATATTCCACTATTGACTCGTATGTGGCTTGAAGATTTCTGATAATGGTCAATCTGAATGTGTAGGTATGGAGAAATTGCTTGGATGACTATGCAACACCAGTATCAATATGGCATCCTAGAGCTCCAGAAGGATTTGTATCTCCTGGATGCGTTGCTGTGGCTGGTTTTGTTGAGCCAGAACCAGATCTGGTTCACTGTGTGGCTATATCACTTGCTGAGGAGACAGAATTTGAAGAGCAAAAGGTTTGGTCAGCTCCAGATTCTTATCCATGGGCATGTCATATTTATCAGGTCCACAGTGAAGCTCTTCACTTCGTGGCATTAAGACAAAGCAAGGAAGAATCTGACTGGAAACCTTTGAGGATTCTTGATGATCCTCAGGCCCAACTGCAGTCATTGAAAGTGAACTAGCATATGAGATTCTAAAGACCTTTCTCCATTTTTTCCGGGTTAAGGGTGGGCTTTAATATGTTGAATACTATTGTTGTATAGTAGTGTGTAGGATGTCCCTCATCACAGTTTTGGATGCAATGCATCAAATACACAGGCATAGGAACTTGTATATGATATTTACAAGTGATCTCAAAATTAAGTTCCATCTTCCAAAGTGTTCATGTACACTTGAACGAATGTGCATCACTAGTTAATGGGATCAAAATGGAAAGAATTCCAGTAAACTGCTTTGGGCGTGTTTGCCTTTTCTGAATGATTGTTTTCTTAACTATGTTCAAACTTCAGAGTGCAGTGATGTTTCTTTTGTTCCCTTGTGTTTCGTTTTTACGGGATCTATTTATTTATTTATTTTTAACTCTCTTCCTCTCTGTTTGCTACTGTTTTAGATTTTTCAAGCACTTTGTTTATGGTCAGCAAGACGATCTCTATCAGAAATTCAGAATGACAAACTGGTTGACGAGAAGTTCCAAGCACTTTGTTTATAGTCTCATCATTAGTGAAGTGTCTTCTTACTCTGAGCGTTGACGAGAAATTACCATGGAAAACAACCCAAATAGTCAGATACAAGTCTTCAGCTTGGGAGGGTTGTATGGTCCAGAAACGAGCTTCCATGCCAAATCCGCAGAGCTGTAAAAGTTGAAGAAAATGTGGAGCTGTAAAACTCCAAATCTGAGATACCTTGCTCCATGTTCTTCAAGACCAGGATGAATATGTAGAATTTGATCAATAGGATCTTGTTGTAGGCTAAAATAGTATCTTCTTGCAAGTTCCATGACTAAAAATTCAACCAACATACCTTACAAATTCCATGACTAAAAATTCAAACCAATCACCACCCCATGCTATACTTTAGTCATAAGGCACAAAACGCTTGTAATAAACGGTAATAGTGGATAGGGAACACAAATGAGACCAGAACCTAATTCTTTTTACCATCTCCAAGTCTCCATTCATTAGAACAATCTTCAGGTTTGTTGATAAATCATGTTTTCCATAACCTAAAACATTGTTCTTTCATAAATCGTGGACAAAAGCTGTATCATCTTTCATTTTTGATATTCAATATTTGCATATATTGCTAGAAACAGGTTACTTAGAAACAGATATACAAACACTAGAAAATGTACAACCTAACAACAAACGCAACAGTAATAGATTGGATATATGCAATCAAAAAACTATTAGAAAATGTGTAAACTGTAAATGTAAAATACCTGATCATATAGTCATAAGGAGGTTTTTAATCACCTTTGTTCTCCTCTCCACCTCATCAACATCCAGATTCTGTTCATTATACATGTGAGTCACATTCTTCAACTTAAATCTTGCATCCAAAACTAGTCCAATGATCAATATGTTGTTAACGTCCCCAAAAAAGCCAAAATACTTCATCCATCTGCTTCTCATATTGCTTGCCACATCTTGCAATACGTTCTTTCAATTTCTGATCCAGTTGCCATCTCTGGCGCCACAAATAAGCTATCTATGTTGTTTTCCATATCAATCACATCAGCAAAAACAGTGTGCACAATAGGGTGCAATGATGCACTATTCCTTAGAGTCACTTTCCAAAAAACTCTTAACATATCAACAAACACACCAGCCTTCGACCAATCTCCTTCTTCTGGAGGTCCCACCCTAGTGTTGTTTGGTAAAAGAATTCTATCTTTATCATATTCTTCTTCTGGTTCCTTAAAGTAACTTATAAAATTTGAATATTTATCTTCAGCTAACACTGTAAATGCTTTATTGAACCTTAGAGCTGCTTATAGCATCAAAAAGGTGTTGTTCCACCTTGTTGGGACATCCATACATATAAGTCCCTTACATCCAAGCTTTTCTCTCTCTACAACTTTTTTAAAAGTCTCTAATCTATTTGGAGAAGATCTCACAAACTTCACACAATTCTTAATTGCCAACACTGATTTCCATTTAAAATATGTTGGTAAGCAGCCGAATTGTTCATCCTAGCAACAAGCCACTCTAAAGCATACTTGTTTGCAGCAGCATTATCAATAGTAATGCACATCACTTTCTCAATTCCCCACTGCAGCAAGCAAGACTCAATAAGCTTCCCTATAGTTGGCCATTGATGATTTTGAATCACACAAAAATTAATGACCCTTTTGTGCATTTTCCAATCTGTGTCGACAAAATGGGTAGTAAGCACCATGTAATTGACGTTTTGAACACTCGTCCAAGTGTCAATGGTCAGACTCAACCTATACATCTTCAAATCTCTTTTCTGGGTGTGATACATACCTAGAAAGGCAGTACACAATTTCCTTCTACTTGGAACATCAAATAAAGGACACACCTTCTTACAAAATCCGCATAACCCTTTCTTCTCCACAAAGCTAAAAAGCAGCTCATCAATCACAATCATCTCCACACAAGATTCTAAATAATCTGTTTGGTTATAAGCTACCATGCTCAATTTATTTGACCTAGACCTATCCCCAGCTAGATTTTTCTATGACTTATCAACCTCACGTGGAAAATACCTACAGTTTTGGTTGATGTGCCTAAGCAATCCAGAGGTGCCACTCTTACTCTCAATAGAAAAGTCCCCAATCTTACCCTTAGGACAGTAGATGCAATGAACCCTTCTATGAACTATCTCAATTATCTTCCCCTTCGCATCTTTCACTTTCTCAATTTTCTCATACTCTTTGAAATGCTCCCAAACATGACTAGTACGTTTAGTACCTGATTGAGCAGGACCATCACCATCCTCACCTACAGATGCAGCAGCAGAAGCCAGACCACCCTCGCCTACAGATGCAGTAGCAGAAGCCACACCACCCTCGCCTACAGATGCAGCAACTTGACCAACTTCAATCCTGGGTTCACTTGAAGGAGGCTGACTTGAAGTTGAGTTTGTAGCTTCGAGCAGAGGGACTGATGTAACTGGAAGAGATGGTAGTGCTACTGATGTCGCCGTTGACTAATTCTGAAGGCCAGAAGCAGAACGGTTGGGTCGCACAATTACTTTCTTTCCTCTTGCCATCATTTTTGAGTAATTCCCCCTGCATTCAGCCATTCACAATAAACTTATTCATAACAACTACCATGTAATTGAAACTTTTGCAATCTACAAACAATGAGAAGAACACTACATGAACGTAACCATTTGAACCAAGTCGCAGTCGCAGTAGCTCACCTTTACTCAACAGGGAGGAGGAGACGGGCGAGGCGAGGCGAGGAGGATGCGGTCGCCGAGGGTTGGAGGAGGAGGGCGGTGAGGTTAGGCTGTGGAGGACTGGCTGAGGCGAGGCGGGCAGTGGAGGAGTTCAAGGAGGCGGTTTGGCTGGATTGGGATTTCCGATTTCAAGCATCATCGATTTCAACTTTTCAAGGAGCGGCAATCTGTGACGGAAAGAGTGAGACAGAAAGAGTGAAGAGTGAAGACTGGGCTGCGACACTGCGTACATAGCAGTCTAATTAGGTTAAAAAATGTAAGGCTGAGATCAAAACATCTAAAAAACCAATGACTCAGATTAGTCTATATTTTTACACGGGACGGGACGGGTCTGACGAGTCTCAACTTTTCAGTCTCGCGTCCTGTCCCGTTGTTTCTCTACGGGACGGGATGTGACGAGCCTTGTGTTTTTAGAATTAGATCTCGTCTCATCCCGTTAAATTTCGAGACATAACTGGGATATAGGTTTTTTTTTTATGCCCACCCCTATTGGGAACCACGTTAATCTCTAGCTATGTAGAACTAGTTCCTGAAGAGGCAGGTTGGCTGCCATTGTGCGAGTTGTGAAGGCTACTTTGGAAAATATTCCATAGCGTTTCTTGGCGGTGCTTGGTGCGGCCGCCACCAAAGTGTCAAGACTAGTGGTGTCCGACAAATGGGCTCCAATAGTCGTGTAGAGTGAGTGCGAGCACTCCCATCCCATATAAAATCTCATATAAAAGGGAGATGTAAACACTCTCCATTCAAATTAAATGTTTGGAGTGCATTATTTTGAACAACCTTTTCCACAAGTCATCAATATCTAAAATCTCGATGACTAGCGTGATTACGCAGCTATAGATTCAGGGGGCAAAAAACCAAAAATAGATCAAAAATGTTCAGAAAATATTGATAACGATACATAACCGTGTTCACTAAATGGAAGGTGACTACTAGTCTCTTAGCTACTACGAAATGAATGGTTGACTAAAATCGAAGTAGTCACACCACTCACACGCGCCTTTACAAGTTGCCATTACCCGCCACTCCTCCCCTTTTTAACACCTCTACTAGTCCTCTACCTTCTTCAATCTTTTTTTTTTTTTTTTGGCAACTCTACCTTCTTCAATCTTTCATTACCATCACACACACACTCTCTCTCTCTCTCTCTCTCTCTCTCCCTTAAAGCTTGAAACTTTCTCTCTCTAACTCAATTTCAATGGAGGGTCTGATCGACGTGGCACTCGGTCACGGCGATCACAAGGAGGAAGACTCGGCTGCCGGCGAAGGCGATGAGCGCTCCAGATCCACTTGGTCTGAGGTCAGCCGTCACTGAGGCTCTTGTTTTCTGATAGAGTTTGCTAAAATGCGCAGGTGGTGTCTGGGGAGCAGGATAATGACAGTGATCGCCCACACCAGACCCGCTGGCATAGACAGGTTTGGATCATTTTGGATTCAATTCGACTTTTTTATTTATTTTTTGGGTTTTTTGTTTTTTGTTTTGTTTGTTTGTTTTTTATTTTATTTTTTATTTTTAAATTTGGGCTGTTTAGTGTGAATGTGTGACAATGGTGGTCTGTGAATTTGCAGGAAGAGAGTAACTTTGGGCGTCAAGATTGGGGCAATGTGAGTTCCGAACCTCCAAGGCGACCACAAAAGGTTTAATTTTTATTTGTTTTTTCAGTCACTACTACTTTGTGTTGAATTTAGGGTTTTATTGTGTTGTTTTATGGTAGATTGGTTTGTTTGAGGACCATTGTTTTGAATCTGAAAAACCCCATCTTCAGATTTATTAGTGTTAAGAGCTGTAGGGAGGAGAGTGGATGGGTTTGAGAGTGAAATTTGAAGTGGATAAAATTATGATAGCCAAGAAAGAGAGTTTATTCAACATTAATTCTTGTTAACTGCATTGTTTGACTATAAATTCCCTCAAGTATATCATTTCTGATCCAAGTGTTTTACTTGATCACTGATGGAACAACTAAACTACAAAACTTTCCCACACTTATATGTAGTATATAACTGAGGCATAAGGATAGAAACAAATTTGTTGGTTGTAGTACGGATGATGTGAGGAAGTCTTTGCGCTGGAAGTACTATTAGTTCAGTTATGCTTTAATGCTGCACCACACAGTCATAGTGACCATTAATTAATCAATAACTTCTCACAAATTCAATGATTTGGGTTATCACACTTGAAGGCAGTGTTTGGTATGTTTTGGTTCTTTCTAATGTCCTTTTGAGCTCTTAGTAAGTTGATACTACATATTCTCACTGGGATCAATAATACAGAGTACATATGAGAGATATGAGAACAATGAAGATGGTTGGCCAATTCGTTATAAACAAAACTACTCCAGCAGAAAGGTTTGTCTTGTTTAGTTCGATCATATCTGATTAATTCTAACTTGGTGGAATTCATCTCAAACTGTTTTGGTGTCTCTATAAATTGAAGGAGGAAGCCGAAGAAGGAAACAAGGATGGTTGGGAGACTGTGGGCAAGAAGCCTCCAAGGCAGTCACACAAGGTTTATTTTCCTGAAGTTTATATAGCATAAAAAGGCATCTAATGATTTGAGCTCCGTTTATGTTGTTGGTGCACAGCATCCTTGAAACTGTCAAAGAGTTTGGTCTTAATCTTTAGATGGTGTAAGAGAGTTTCTCTGCACTAAGTTGAGATCTAGATTACAGAAATTAGACTTGTAGCCTTGATAACGCTTTTTTCTAGTATCTTCATCTCCAGATCATGTTCACTCCACAAAATATTACTTTAAAAACAAAGTCCACTTATGAACTTAGGTCAGAAAAGAGTTTACAACTATTAACTTGCACTTTTATTTAGTTGCTACAAGAATCTAAAGTCGAATTGATGAATTACATAGTGCTGATATTAATTTTAGATGCTTTCGCAATATCTGCTTGTTACCTTTTGAGTGTGCAATATCATACAACTCTGTTATTTTACCTATCGTCTTGCTTTATTAATTTTCCGTAAGAAGAGATAAATGTCTATTCTCACTATGTAATGCACAAATCCACAGGTTCAGAAGGACCAGTGGCAGGGATTTAAACGGCCTGCCAGTGAGCAACAATACTCTGATGAGGTTGAAGGAGGTACTAACATAGAACCTTCAGAAGACGAGCTTGCTGATCTGTCAAAAGCTTGCAATAGATTCTGGGAACTTGATTCAAACCGTATAGTGCCTGGGAAGGACTATGAAATTGACTGTGGTGATGGGAAGAAGGTTTACGATAGGGGAGATTTAGCAGAAGGAAACTTATTTACCTGGCTGAGTGAAGATGTGTTCAGAAGGCCTACTTTTTCTCGTTTCTCTTCCCTTTTAGATAATTACAACCCAAATGAAGGGTCCAGAGAAGTTATCACATCTGAGGAGAAACAAGAGCAAGCTGCATTCATAGAAGAAATCAGCAGAACTGCTCCCATTAAGTATCTCCACAGATATCTCTCACGCAAGGGCATTGTATCTGAGAACTATCAAGAGTTTAAAAGAACACTGACTGCTCTTTGGTTTGATCTTTATGGCCGTGGTGGCACTTCTGGTTGCTCCTCTGCTTTTGAACATGTTTTTGTGGGAGAAATTAAGCAGCGTGGTGAAGAAGCGGTTTCTGGCTTCCACAATTGGATTCAGGTGGGTCCGATAAAACCTATAGTACTTGCGTCTGTGGTGTGTTGTTTGATTTATTTTATTTGCTCCCTTCTTTTATGGTTTAGTTTTGTTGAATTGGGAAGTAAGCTAGGACAATGTATTAGCATATTCAATGGATTTGCACATGAATTTTTATAGGATCAATAATTTAGACTAGCCGACTAGCCTGCAATCTTACCATTTCATCCACCGACATCTGTCATAGTCGCCTAGGCCATGTCTCATCTCCTTGTCTATGTTTTATTGCCAAAAACTATATGAATTTTTCCATTCAGCCTAATAATGCTTGCCCCATATGTCCTTTGGCTAAGCAGAGTCATTTACCTTTTGGTGTCAGTAATATTTCTTCTACAAGACCTTTTGAGATTATTCATTGTGATATTTGTTTGTGACATTCTTGTGTTTACACGCCTCAACAAAATGGGGTTGTGGAACGCAAACATTGTCACATCATCCAAGTGGCTCGAGCTTTAAAGTTTTAGACTCATCTCCCTAACCAATTTTGGGGAGATTGTGCCCTCACTACTGTTCACATCATTAATCGGTTACCGTCACCACTTCTTTCTTTCAAAAGTCTGTTTGAACTTCTTTATT
Source organism: Fragaria x ananassa (assembly GCA_034370585.1). NCBI lineage: Eukaryota > Viridiplantae > Streptophyta > Magnoliopsida > Rosales > Rosaceae > Fragaria > Fragaria x ananassa. The sequence continues at coordinate 11,502,752 of CP139756.1, read as the reverse complement.
CGAAGCCGCCTTCTTTTTCTCATCTTTTGGTGTTTGGATGTTTAACTTATGCCACTAATGTTCACCCATCTCACAAATTCGATCAACGTGCCATCCGTTCCATTTTCATTGGTTATCTCATCGGTCAAAAAGCTTTCAAGTTATATGATTTATCAACTAAAAAGGTTTTTACTAGTGGAGATGTGAAGTTTCATGAACATATATTTCCTTATACTTCTGTCCAGCCTAGATCCACCATATCTTCAATAGCCCACGAATCAGGCCCAATTCCCTTGTTGACCCATCCCACTTCTTCTCTCTCTGACTCCATATTTGATATGTACACCCAATCTTCTCTTCCTTCAAAACCAAATATCGATCTGTCTTCTTCTTCTTCTTCTCCTCCTCCCACGTCGCCGCCACCACCTCCTCCTTCACCTCCTCCGCCCGTCATTCGGCAATATTCCCACCGACCTAGAACCCAAGAACTGCCACCAGATATCACTTCTCCTCTTTCTAATCCGCTCGATTTGGCTCCAGTGTCGGAATCCTCACCCGCCCCAATCCCTCCACCGGTCCCAAACCCGCCCCCACTACCGCCACCTCTTCCTCAGGTCGCACCACTCCGTGCCGAACCCGACTCCGCTGCTCCTGAACCCGCACCTGAACCTGTTGCTCTCCGTCGCTCGAGTCGCCAGACTGGCCCTCCTGTTAAGCTCAATGATTACATCTGTTCCAACGTTTGCTCCGACCAACCGCCTTCTCTCATGCCAGGTCTGACCAAAGGTACGCGTTATCTACTGGCCAATTATGTTTCATATCATCGGTATAAGCCTGCGTATCGATCTTTTGTTGCTCAAACAAGTGCTGTCACAGAACCCAATTCTTATTCAGAGGCTGTTGTCATTCCGGCATGGCGCGATACAATGCAATCCGAATTGGCAGCAGTTCAGGCTAATGGCACCTGGACCCTCACCTCTCTCCCTGCCGGCAAGACACCCATTGTGTTAGGGCCAAGACATGTAACGCCACAAGGAACATATCCAGGGTCATGAGTCAAGCCTTGGTTACTTGTGTGCAAGTGACATTATTATAATTTCTATTTTTTTTGTATTTTATTTTATTTAGCTTGGTCCTTCTTAGCTCTTTGATGTTTCCCTCAACCAAGTGAGAATTTGCCCGATATGCTCTTTACATAGGAGTTCCTAGTTGGCGACTGTTGGACTACGGAACTAGTATAGGTAAGGTAAACACATGTATTTTAGCCCCTGTAAACGTCTTACCATCAATAAAAAAATGAATTATTCAATCATCTGTGTCTCGTGAGATCATTTCAGCTTTTCATTCGAGTGCTCGCTCGCTCCACAATTATATAAAACTGTGTTCTTGCTTGTTGCTAGCATTATATTAATATCATGTGGTTTCCATTATTCCTTACAAGGTGCGCACAAGGCTGACTTACTACCTTTTCAAGGCTAGCGAGTGCCGCACGGTCCTCTTTGCATCCTCGCAAAGTTGGCCCGTGACAGGTGGTATCAGAGCCATCTTGGCTCGAAGGCTCACAACATGCCGAGAGGAATGACAAAGCAACAAAAATTTGATTGGTATAACCAAATGCTTGGTGAACTTGCGGGAGTCCTTGACAGATTGATTGACATTACCCCTACTCTAGACCGTGTCGACCTGGATGAATTAGCGACACGAGTCAATGACCTTGGGGAATTGAGAGGGCGAGTTGCAGCCCTAGACCTCGTCAACCTGGATGGGTTGGCGGCACGAGTCGATGACCTTGAGAGATTAAAAGGGCTAGTTACGGCCCTTGAAAAGATAAAAGCTCTGAGACTCGAAGTAGAGACCGATGGAGATGGAGGTTATGTTTCACATGAGCAGGTGGGGGGGCTGGGTGATTCCCTTGAAACACTACAAGTGACTATGGACACCATGGCGGAGGATGTCCGAGCCACTATTGATACCTTCAAAAACGAGCTGTTGGAGATGAATACCAAGCTCAATCTAGCTATCCGGGCGATGAGTAACCAACCTGTGACAAACTACATGAGGGTAAAGGTCCTGGAGTCTCTAGCTTATGGAGGGGCGCGAGACGCCAAGGAGTTTGAGAATTTTCTATTTGATATGGAGCAATACTTCCGGGCAGTGAAGCCGGATTCAGAAGAAGCAAAAGTGAGCATGGCGACAATGTATTTGTCGGGCGATGCGAAACTGTGGTAGAGAACAAAATACAACGACATCTAGAGGAATGTCTGCACCATTGCCACATGGGAGGACCTGAAGAAAGAGTTGAAGATGCAATTCTTCCTAGAGAATGTGGACTACATTGCAAGATGATAGTTGAGAGAGCTGAAGCGCACCAACAACATTAGAGAGTTTGTGAGCAAATTCTCCGTGCTCATGCTCGATCTTCCAGATATGTCAGAGAAGGAACAACTATTCTATTTCCTCGAGGGATTGAAGCCGTGGGCTAGAACCGAACTTCAAAGACAAAGGGTTCAAGATTTGGCTTCTGCTCAAGCAGCAGTTGAAAGGTTAACAGACTACACTTTTGAAGAGAACCCTCCCAAAAGGACCTCATCCTTTTCGAATGTGAATGCCAACAAAAGTGTGAGACCGGGACAGAGTAGAAGTGGGGGAGTGGAGTCAAAGTTCTCCACTTCCGGAGGAGGGGGAGGATGACCAATGTAAAGGATACAACCTCTTCCAAACTGGCTGCATCAACAGAAGTATTTCCCCCCACGACAATTCAACTCTGCCGGCTTCACACCAAGACCAATATCTTGCTTCTTATGCAAGGGGCCTCATAGGGTGAATGAATGTCCACACAAGACGGCTTTAACAGCCCTACAAGCCCATACTTCGGCGAAGGAGTATGAAGAAACCCAAGAGGGAGTGGAGGAACCCAGTCAGATGGGTGCCTTGAGATTCTTGAACGCAGTGGAAAAGCAACCACCAGCGTCCCAGGAGTCTCAGCCCAAGGGCCTAATGTTTGTGAATGAGAGCATAAACGGGAAGGTTGCCAAAAGTGTGATGGTCGACACTGGCGCCACCCATAATTTTATGTCTGAAACAGAAGCACGGAGGTTGGGATTGAAGATAGAGAAGGATATTGGCCGCATAAAAGCAGTCAACTCCTCACCCTTGCCCACAGTAGGGGTATCTTGAAGAGCACCAGTGAAGCTGGGTAGTTGGGAAGGGAAGACATACTTGGTTGTTGTGGAGATGGATGACTTCGACGTCATATTAGGGATGGATTTTCTGCTGGAACAAAAAGCCGTCCCTATTCCCAATGCCCGAAATTTGTTGATCATGGGGGAGAGACCATGTGTAGTGCCTGCGAAGATAATCCCGCCAACTGAACCTCGTCTCTTGTCCGCTCTCCAGTTCAAGAAAGGGGTGAAATGACAGGAACTTTCATATGTCGCCGTCCCCTTGATAAAAGACGGGGCCGAACCAGAAGTGGTGCCAAAAGAAGTTCAAGGGGTGCTAGAGAGTTACAAGGATGTGATGCCGGCAGAACTCCCCAAGGAGTTGCCACCAAGGAGAAACATAGACCATGAGATTGAGTTACTACCTGGTGCAAAACCACCCATAAGGGCCCCTTACAAAATGGCTCCACCAGAGCTAGTTGAATTGAGGAAGCAATTGAGAGATTTGTTAGAAGCAGGGTTCATTCATCCCTCAAAGGCCCCATTTGGTGCACTAGTGCTATTCTAGAAGAAGCATGATGGGAGCTTGAGGTTGTGTGTAGACTACCGAGCTCTCAACAAAGTCACTATGCGGAACAGTACCCCATTTCCCTGATCGCAGATTTGTTTGACCAGCTTAGTAGTGCCAAATATTTCACCAAGCTGGACTCCGCTCAGGTTACTACCAGGTGTACATTGCAGAAGGAGATGAGCCCAAGACTTCTTGTGTCACCCGATACGGCGCTTTTAAGTTCCTGGTGATGTCGTTCGGGTTTACCAATGCACCTGCCACTTTATGTACATTGATGAACCAAGTTTTCCATGATTATCTTGACAAATTTATGGTGGTGTACTTGGATGCCATTGTGGTATACAGTTCTACCTTGGAGGAACATGTGGATCACCTAAAGCTAGTGTTTCACCAGTTACGAGCCCACCAGCTATATGTTAAGCGCGAGAAGTGCTCCTTCGCGCAAGATACCATCAAGTTCTTGGGTCATGTTATAGAGAGGGGGGAGGATCAGGATGGATCTAGAGAAACTACAGGTGATCGAAGAGTGGCAGAGTCCCACGAATGTGAAGGAACTGCGTTCTTTTCTTGGATTGGCCAACTACTATAGGCGGTTCATTGAAAATTACTTAGGAATGACAACTTCCTTGACTGACCTCTTGAAGAAGGGAGCGGTATGGGATTGGAATGAAGACTGTGAGCAAGCCTTCATGTATTTGAAGGAGGCCGTGATGAAAGATCATGTTCTTGCCTTGCCAGACCTGAACAAGCCATTTGAAGTGCAGACCGATGCGTCCGACTTCGCCCTAAGGGGAGTCCTATTACAAGAAGAACATCCAGTGGCGTACAAGAGTCATAAACTCTCACCAGTGGAAATGAGATATACAACCCATGAGAGAGAAATGTTGGCTGTGATTCACTGTTTGAGGACTTGAAGGCATTATTTGCTAGGGGAAAATTTTACTGTGAAGACAGACAACTCCGAGTCAGTCATTTCTTGACACAACCGAAATTAACCTCGAAGCAAGCTCGGTGGCAAAATTTTCTCGCCGAGTTCGACTTCCAATTTGAGCACAAGGCAGGGTACACAAATCAAGTTGTGGACGCCTTCAGCTGCAAGGCCAACCTTCCTGTCCTCTGGAACTTGGCGGCTCTATCAGGCAGTGGAGTCGCCACTGACATTAAAGAAAGAGTGAAGGCTGGTTTAGAGAAGGATCTCGTGGCTCAAGGCCTCGTGAAGTTAGTGCGAGAAGGGAAGAGTCGTAGATTCTGGTTGGAGGATGGCTTGTTAAAGACGAAGGGAGGAAGAACATATCTTCCCCGGGTGGATGTATTACGAAGAATGTTGATGAGAGAGTGCCATGACACCTTGTGGGCCGGGCATCCTGGGTGGCACAAAACCTATACCCTCCTAAAACAAGGTTATTACTGGCCGCGGATGCGAGATGATGTGATGGAGTACACCAGGATCTGTCTCATCTGCCAACAAGACAAGGTAGAGAGACAGAAGACAACTAGGTTGCTGGAGCTGCTGGCAACACCCATTCGCCCATGGGAGAGCGTCTCCCTCGATTTCATTACCAATCTCCCGAAGGTTAGGGAAGTATCTGGAATCCTGGTCTTGGTGGACAGGTTTTCGAAGTACGCGACATTTGTGCCAACATCGAAGCATTGTTCGACAAAAGATACAGCAAGTCTCTTCTTCAAACATGTGGTGAAGTACTGGGGAGTACCCCAGAACATCGTCAGTGATCAGGACCCTAGGTTCACAGGGTCATTTTGGATAGAGTTGTTCAAGCTACTGGGTCTGAACTCAACATTTCCTCAAGTTACCACCCTTAAACAGATGGGCAAACTGAACGATTCAATGCAATGTTAGAAGAATACTTTAGGCACTTTTTTCATGCAAATATGAAGAATTGGGTGGAGTTACTAGATATGGCCCAGTTATGTTTCAATTCGAAGAAGAGTTTCGTCACCAACAAGAGCGTGTTTGAAGTGGTGACTGGCCAGCAACCGCTCTTGCCTCATACTGTGTAGGAGGTATACAAGGAGAAAAACCCGCGGGCTTTCAACTTCACCAAAGAGTGGAAATCCAACGTGGACATTGCTTGAAGTTACTTGGAGAAAGCGGCGAAGAGAATGAAGAAGTGGGCAAATCAAAGTCGCAAACCCCGAGAGTTCCAAGAAGGAGACATGGTGCTCGTGAAGTTGCGCTCCACAGACAAGCGGCTGTTCAGGAGGTATGAAGGCCCACTTCTAGTCCTTTCAAAAGTGGGGAAATGCTCTTACAAAGTCGACATCCTTGCCTGGATGAAAGTTCACCCTATCTTCCATGTCAGCAACCTCAAACCATACCAGTTTGATATAGAAGATCAAGGCCACAACCAGCTTACTCGACAACATGTGGAGCTCAAGACACACAAACCCAAGGAGGTGGAGGAGATTCTGGCCGAGAGAGTGGTTGACAAGTTTGAGCAGGGGCGGGTAGATCGCCTAGTTACAGTGGGCCAACAGCAGTACTTAGTGAAGTGGAAGAAGATGGGCGAGGAAGAGATCTGTTGGGAGAATGTCGAAGCCCTGAAGAAGTTCAAGCAGAAGATTGAAGATTTCAAGCTGTGTTCAATCCCAAGGCAGTCGTCAAGAGTGCCGACAGCTTAAGTGAGGGAGGATGTTAGGGCCAAGACATGTAATGCCACAAGCAACCTTGTCCAGGGTCATGAGTCAAGCCCATGGTTGGTTGCTTGTGTGCAAGTGGCATTATTATAATTTCTATTTTTTGTATTTTATTTTATTTAGATTGGCCCTCCTTGGCTTTTTGATGTTTCCTACAGCCAAGTGAGAATTTTCCCGATATGTTCTTTATAGGGGAGTTGCTAGTCAGTGACGGTTGGACTACAGAACTAGTATAGGTAAGCACATGTACGTTAGCCCCTGTAAACGTCTTACCATCAATAAGAGAGGAATTATTCAATCATCTGTGTCCCGTGAGATCATTTAAGCTTTTCATTCGAGTGCTCGCTCACTCTTTGAGCTCGCTCACTCTTTGAGCTCGCTCCACAATTATATAAAACTGTGTTTTTGCTTGTTGCTAGCATTATATTAATATCATGTGGTTTCCATTGTTCCTTACAAGGTGTGCACAAGACTAACTTGCTACCTTTCCAAGGCTAGCGAGTGCCACACGGTCCTCTTTGCATCCTCGCAAAGTCGGCCCGTGATACATTGGCTATCATTGGGTTTATAAAGTCAAACACAAGTCTGATGGCTCCATCAAACGGTATAAAACGCGGTTAGTAGCCAAAGGTTTCACACAGTTGGAGGGTGTCGACTATCATGACACCTTCTCCCCTACTGCGAAAATCATTTCAGTTCGTTGCTTGCTTGCCTTAGCTGCTGCTCGTGGTTGGTCTCTCCACCAGTTAGATGTCAATAACGCTTTCCTTCATGGTGACCTCGATGAAGAAATTTATGTCTCCTCCGCCAGGTCTCCAGAGACAGGGGAGGAGCACTTGGTATGTCATTTGCATAAATCATTGTATGGGTTGAAACAAGCTTCACGCCAGTGGTTCTCTAAATTTTCAAAAGCTACCCGCTCAGCTGGTTTTAAACAATCTCGGGCTGACTACTCTCTATTCACCAAGACACAAGGCAAGTCATTCACTGCTCTCTTAATCTATGTTGATGATATTCTGATTACTGGCAATGATCCTGTTAGTATTGCTGAGATTAAGGTTTTTTTACATAGCAGTTTTCGCCTTAAAGATCTTGGTGATTTAAAATACTTTCTGGGAATTGAAATTTCTGCTTCCAGAGGTGGAATTTTTATTTCTCAGCGTAAGTATGCATTAGATATTATCAAAGATGCGGGGTTGTTGGGCGCTGCCCCTGTTGATACTCTAATGGAGAAAGGTATGCAATTGTCGGAAAAGAGCGATTTGCTCAACGATCTAGGTCGTTATTGGAGATTGGTTGGGAGACTAATATATTTGACTGTTTTGAGGCCTGATATCACATATTTTGTACATGTCTTGAGTAGATTCATGTATCAACCTAGAAGACTCCATATGGAAGCAACCCTTCGAGTTGTTCGTTATTTGAAGGGTGCACATGGTGAAGGTTTGTTCTTTTCATCAATTAGTGACTTCAGGTTGAGAGCCTATTGTGATTTTGATTGGGCAGGTTGTCCACTTACTAGAAGGTCGACTACTGGTTATTGTGTCTTTCTCGAACCTTCATTGATTTCTTAGAGATCGAAGCGGCAGAAAATAGTTTCTCTTTCATCTGCTGAGGCAGAATATCGCTCCATGACAGGATCTTGTTGTTTAGGGTTTCTCTTTCATCTGCTGAGGCAGAATATCGCTCCATGACAGGATCTTACTAGAAGGTCGACTACTGCTTATTGTGTCTTTCTCGAACCTTCATTGATTTCTTAGAGATCGAAGCGGCAGAAAATAGTTTCTCTTTCATCTGCTGAGGCAGAATATCGCTCCATGACAGGATCTTGTTGTGAGTTGTCATGGCTTCGAACTTTATTAAGGGACTTGGGACTTCCACATCATGAATCTGTTTATTGTATTGTGACAATAGGGATGCCTTACATATTACAGCCAACCCTGTTTTTCATGAACGTACTCGGCACATTGAGATAGATTGTCATTACATTAGAAATAAGATTCAAGATGGCTCTGTGACTACAAGATATGTGAGTTCTACACATCAGCTGGTAGATGTATTAATGAAGCCCTTGGGGAAGGAAATCTTTGTTCCTATGATTCACAAGTTGGGAGTGCAGGATATCCACTCTCTAACTTGAGGGGAGTGTTAGGAAATCAATCTTCCATAATTTTCCTATTTAGAATAGAAGATCTGCATATATTAGTTGTACATCAGTTTTCCTTTTGTAAATAAAGATCTTAATTATAGTTGATTCCTGACTTGTAAGAATAACTAGAAGTCTCTGTATATGTATACGAATCAGTATCAATAACAAATCTATCCATTCCATTCTATCAATTATTCATTCTTATATTTCACTCACATATCACTAATATCCCATGACATAAACTGGGATATAGCTTATAAATTATAATAGAGTCGGTAGTTTGGGAATTTGACAGACATATGAAAGGGAGAGCTAGGTACATAAGCTTGTGCAAATGTTCTTTCCGCAATGCTAGCTTTCTATCCTTAAAATATCAGTACCTTAAAAACAGATCATCTCTCTCCAAATTTCCATGAAGAAATATCTTATTGTACTAGCTAGAAGACATTTTCCGGAAAAAAAAAAAAAATATCTACTGCAAAGATCTTTGTATTATACAGATAGCACTGTTCCTGATATTTTTATGTTTTAGATCTTTCTATCTTCTAACTCAAAAGAAAGCTTCTTGTCCTCTCCTCTATTGATGACTAGGTTCTATGGTTGTTGATGCGAGATTTAAATCCTGCTTGATATAGATGCCATATCATTAAGATTTAGGGACTTCTCCTGCTTCATATCTAAATAGAATAATGCAAAGTCAAGGGACTTATCCTGCCCAATGTCACATTTGAAGACATGTTAAAAAGTATGAACACGCTAAGTTGTTGAAACTTCTGTGATTAGTAAGAATCAGGAATAGCCCTATGATTGATGTAAAGATCAGGGGGAGGTGCGAACTTCAGGGGGAGTCTAGCACATACATACATGTCACTATCAAATGTGAAGGGTGTGTTGTACTCTTTTTCTCCTACAATCAAGGTTCAGTTTTTCTCCTACAGGGTTTTTATGACTTAACTAGGTTTTTGACGAGGCAACAGATCAACACCATCGGCATATCAGCGTGCGACACAAGGGGGAGTGTTCTAGGATATTCTATATCTTTCTAGATATTCTTTATGTGTGTCTTGGTCTTATGTCATTAGGATATGTAGTTTGACTAGATCTATGTATTCATATCCTTACCATATTGGTATTGTGTAATTCCCTATATAAATGACACATATCAATGAATAAGATGATGATTATCTTGTTATCTCTTGTCTTTACACTTTATCCTTCATCAGTTAGAACTGTTCCTGATTTTTTTATGTTTTAGATCTTTCTATCTTCTAACTCAAAAGAAAGCTTCTTGTCCTCTCCTCTATTGATGACTAGGTTCTATGGTTGTTGATGCGAGATTTAAATCCTGCTTGATATAGATGCTATATCATTAAGATTTAGGGACTTCTCCTGCTTCATATCTAAATAGAATAATGCAAAGTCCTACTAAGATTATAGTTTTGCCAACTAGCATGCATACTTACTACTGCTAAGAGATCTACCACATTGAGTAGTAATAATTCAAAATTGAAATATCTGAAGGAAACAGAGGCTAAGGAAGCCAATGTCAGTGAATTCTCTGCTTGGATTTTGTGATTTTTGTCTACATAGTATGATTTGTTTTGAATTTTATCTTGGCAGGTGTGCTGTATGTATTTCAATGAACTTATTGTATCTCTTTCTGGAGTAATATGGTCACAAGTTACAATCATGAATTCATAAACCCTTCGATTTGTAATACACCTACTTCAATATTATTGTCAATAATCGTAACAGAAGATCTCTAAGTATGAATTCTTTTGAATGCACTTTTCCTTCTAGTTGATAGAAAAACGTTTTGGGATTGCGGAATGGAAGTTAGAAAAGATCGTCACTCTTACTCCAATATGTTGGTCTCTCTTAGCATCATCAACAATTCCCACTTGAGCATCAAAGATCCTCAAATCCTTGGCATCAGCGGCGGAACCAAGTAGTAGGCTGTTACGGCTATAGCCCTACTTAAAATTCTGTGAGATAAATATAAGCTATGTACTAGCGTATTTGTAGATATTCAACATGGGTTCAGTTAGTAATGTATTTTTCTTGTTACTCATTCCTTTACAGGTTCGAGTCACTTTGGAAGCAGTAATGCTCAATTTATTATTGAAATCTAATACCCATTAGTTCTTCATTTTTCGTTGTTTTCCTTCTTATTTGAACGTCATTTATGAGATTTCTTAAAACTTTCTTAACTCCTCCATAAATTTGCCCAACCTAGTATGAGGTCATGGTTCCGCCACTGCTTGGCATCTCAATTATCTGTTTTCGTTTTGTTGGCTAATGAGTGATGAGTAAAGGAAAACTAACAATTGGTCTGCCACATCGGTTACACGTCGAAAATAGGCAATTGATAATGAGAAATTGGTTTGGTGCCACAAAAATTAAGCAATGCAAAGAGCCAGGTTGCTATGGGAATGCAAACATCAGAAATGGAGAACCACAAGCTTCAAGCTGAAACATCAAACTCAGAGGGGGCCGAGTGCACATCTGCACTACTAGCCACCATCGACGAAGACAAAATCATAGCTCCATTGTGCCATTTGAGATACACACCAAGCCAATGGGGTCCTTATACCATCTACTTGTGTTGTCCAAATAACGTACACGATCTAATTTCACTGCAAAGTTGGGGTTTGTCAATGAAATTAGGTAGTATTGGTAGGAGAATATGCTGTATTTCTTACAAAATGTATTCAAATACTAGAGTTTGAATCTCTTTTCACTTTGTTTTAGTTTCATTTAGACAAGTAAAAAACAAAACAAAACAAACAAAAAAAACGCTAGTACTCAATTTCCCCATTACTCTTCTAAACTAGTAGAGAATTTGTTCCCGCATGACATGACTGTGAAGTAAACTTTAGCCCGACAAGGCAAGAAATGAAATGATATAAAACTTAAAAAAGTTGAACCCACTTCTTAGTGAATTCAAATTCAAAATGTATGAACATTTTTTATTTCAAAAATCTCAAATCGGTTCCCTCTCAAACATAGTTGTTAACAAGTGTCCCTTTTTCATTTCGTTTTGGCTTCTCTTGCCTTGTAATTTCTCTAGGGTTTCTTCTTAGTCTTGTCATGAATTGAGACAAAGGATCGAGGAAAGAGTGAGAACGTTGAAGGGATAAGGTCTCATAACCTCCACAAAAGTAGTAATGGTAGACCAAATAACATGTACATGGCCACAGCTAAGCTCAAGGAAATCATCACTTGAATAATGACCAAAGTATCAACATCATGATCCCGGGAGATTCGAGTTAATATCTTCTTTCTTAGCTAACAAGAATCGACCAAACTTAGACCAACAAACCGACTTCAAAAACTCGTGTATACTTGAACTGCATGTCCTTAATTAGCAATTCATTTCACTGTCCTTAATTAGCAATGTTTTAATCTCATCTGTGACAACAATGGATTTCCTTACATTCGTCATGGTTAATTGTACGTTGGTCTACTCATTGTCGATGTGGCGACATCTTGCCTAGAACAGAACTTTCAAGTCTTAATTTGTGGTGTTTGATCTTTATGGTTAATGTGATTAAGGAGTTTCGTCTGCAGAGGTATAAGGTTGAGAATAATACAACAGGGGATCATGTACATGAACGAGGCGATGATGATGTTGGTGCCAATGTATTTTTATCATGTATTTTTATCATGTACTTTCTCTCTCGGTTTTCTTTTGTTCTAGTTTTTAATGGTTTGTAGCAAGTCTCTAAGCTTTGTATAAGTTCTTTTCAAGGCTTGGTTGTAGTCACCAGCCTTTTTATACTCTTTTCTTTTATCTTATCAATAAATTTTCGGGTTAGGACGATGTTAGTCCTATACCCGCTTACCCACAAAAAAAAAACAAAAAAAAACAGTAGTTACCAGCTAATGAATGTCGCTGATCCAGTTCCAAGAGTAATTTTGAGTCACTTTTGACGTATATATTGGTAAATATGTCATCGAATTTTGGTTCATAAGTTGATCTAGTAAAACACTAAACTTGATCCCTATTAATACATAGCCAAAAGCACTTAGGCTGTGCCGAGAAGCAATACAATTACCCGGTCGCCGGAAACCATTTCGGACAGGGCGCCACTGCCAGAACCTCTACTGACATCTAGACTTTGAAAGCACGGCTTCGGTTTACCTACCGGAACCACCTGACGACGGCTAAATACCCTCGAAAGGAGAGACGCCGAACAAGACCACTGAAACGTATGACATGACTCCCAACATTAACCTATAAGGTAGACACAAACTTTCAAAAGAGGTAAGTCCATTATTCTCCCACTTGCTTCCGTACTATACAAGTAGCAATGATGTGCTAACTTAAGCATCGAATAGTCGAAGTCCGAGCCAACCCAATCTCGACTTCTGATGTTGTGTTACTTGTGTAGTTACAGAAGCTGGACCAAAGAATTCAATCTCTTTTCCCGTGATCTCGGAAGGAGGTGGAAACAATCCCAACAATGCTTTGGCATCTGCTTGGTTTCAAAACTGTGGTGGGAGTAATTTTTAACAAGGAAAGTATAGCTAGAGATACATATGCAGCTTTTGGTCGTATACAATACGGAACAGCTGGTCCAAAATACAGACAATTCTTGGAGATGAAAGAGTCGTACGTATATAATAACTCATTTTCATCTCTAGTCACAACGCGGTTGCTAAGTTGCTGAGAATGTGATTGGGATGCATGGGGGAGTCGCTCACACGTGCAAGGTGGCGGTCCGATTGCAAGAGGGAGGCGTCAGCAACTGAAGGATTTTCCGAAAGAAGGCAATCTAGAGGGAATCAGTCAATTGGAGAAATATGCAACAAAAATGAAAAATGGAAGAAATGCCAAATCATTGAAGAGGTTAAGTTTGAATGGGGCATATTAGAGTATTAGAGAGAAAGACTCCAAGAGAATGACAAACGAAAGCAGGACTTTGTTATAACCACATGCTATTCCAGTATTCCACGTCCCAAAGCAGAAGAGCCTCCTCTCCTTTCTTTCGTATCCTAAACCAACTCAAACCAAGAAAATTTGCGATTCTGAGATATTTCATTATTTTGTGATCCACATAAATATTTGCAGTGTGTAGGAGAGAACTTAGAGACCAAAGAGACCCTAGCTACATTGTGACAAACAAAACCATCCAATACTTGTCACCCCAAGAGATAAGTAGCTAGGTATATTTTCTTGGTCTTAGTACGTTTTAAGTTAACCTAACAAAAATGCTGATTTCTGGGAAAGAATTGTTATAGCTCAGTAACATTTCCATTGATTGTGTCTCAGTCTCTCAGCTAGTTACCACAAAGAAGAACCTCATTCTGCATAGCGAGATAGAATAACTCCATGCATGTCTTTCGCAAACTTTCCAAGACCAAAGCTTGAAAATAATTTGCATGAAGAGCCAGGTTTCGTTCAAAATCTGAATCGGTAAAATCAGAAACAAGCAAGAGTTGGTTAATGACTATTCATCATCCAAACAATAGCTTCCATTCAATTGGTCGACATGGTTTTAAGGATGAATGACTAAGCTTGCAAAAACTTGGAATATGACAGATGCAAATTAATAACAGGTGGTGTATTGTTGAAAATATCAGAAAGGGTATATGATTCATCAGCTCAAGATATTTCATCGGGCATATGAATATCCCACTAAAGTTGCATGCCATGGACTTTCAACCGTTGAGCTCTCTAAAATATCCAACGCTATTCTACTCACCAATAGGTTTGAGATGAATGAGACTAAATTTTCTACCTGTACGTTCCTTAAGAATTTGAAATTTTTTGATTCAAATGTTATGCTGATGCAGAATATTGATTAGAATGGAAGAGGGGCAACCACGTAGGGAGCGAAAATGACTAAGAAAAGTGAGGCTGACTAGTTTTGATTTTTTGCACTTTTTTCACTTTTAAACCAGTGCCCACCAACATTGTCTCCTTCAAACACTGCTTCAAGAGGGAATCTATTTTTATAAATACACACACAACCCTTCACCATTCTCATCACATTTTCTCTCTTCCCTTCCAAACTCACAGAAAATCAACTTTCAGATACAACCCTTCACCATTCTCATCACATTTTCTCTCCTCCCTTCTAAACTCACAGAGAATCAAATGACGTTAACGCTTCGTTCTTCAACGTCTTTCATTAATCTTAAAGACTACTCCAAAGGTCTAAAGACCTCCGATGAGTCCTCCTCCGGGGTAGTTTGCTTTGCGCAAATGAAGCCATCATTCCGCATCAGGGCAAAGAGTTCCCTGCAAGAAGCACAGCTCTTCCAGGAAAGGATCAGGGTGAGCTACACCACTGATGATCTCCCGAGGGAGTTGCTTCATGCGCTGCCGAGTATTGCTCATAGCAGCAATAACAATGACTCCAAGAAGGTGCCTGTGTATGTGATGCTTCCGCTAGACACAGTGACGCACGGAGGGCATCTGAACAAGCCAAGAGCAATGAATGTGAGTTTGATGGCTTTGAAGAATGCAGGAGTAGAGGGAGTTATGGTGGATGCTTGGTGGGGATTGGTGGAGAAAGATGGACCTTCCAAGTACAACTGGGAAGGGTATGCAGAGCTTGTGAACTTGGTTCAAAGGCATGGCTTGAAGATCCAAGTTGTCATGTCTTTCCATCAGTGTGGAGGAAATGTTGGAGACTCATGCAGGTATGACATGTTTAAACTTAATCATAGTTTGGGATTCAGTCTAGAAAGAAGTATTCAAAAGAAATCATGTGAAACTTATGAGCTGATTCACTTACTAATCAAACATTTTTGTGAATTTTCAGTATACCGCTACCTCCATGGGTGCTTGAAGAGATAAGCAAGAACCCTGACCTTGTGTACACAGACAAATCTGGCCGGAGGAATCCTGAATACATATCCTTGGGATGCGATTCACTGCCTGTTCTCAGAGGAAGAACGCCCATCCAGGTTTACACTGACTACATGAAGAGCTTCCATGACAGATTCAGAGATTACTTGGGAGACGTTATTGTGGTAAGTATCTGCAACAAACATGTTAACTTCAGTTGATGTGCTAAACAATTAAACAGAAAGATAAGTTTGCAACTGTTCCCAAGTAGAAACTTTTAAACAGACAGCTTGGTAGTAATCGATCAATATTAATTTGTTCCTCTTAACATATAGTTGAGTTTATAAGGAACTTGTTTTTGAAAGATTAGAGACTCAATCCAAGTTTGCAACTATTTCTGCAGGAAATTCAAGTCGGTATGGGTCCTTGTGGTGAACTCAGATATCCAGCTTATCCAGAGAGCAATGGAACATGGAAGTTTCCTGGAATTGGAGAATTCCAATGCTATGACAAGGTAACAATTGTGAATTGAAGGAATTTTTTTCTTTATAGTACCCACAAAATCCCCCTAAAAGATTGTGTAGAGAATATAGGTATATAGATTATTTCTAAACAAGTTCTTTTGTCACAGTACATGAAAGCTTCCCTGGAAGCATCAGCAGAGGCGCAAGGAAAGAGAGATTGGGGGACGACTGGACCCCATGATTCTGGCCAGTACAATCAATTTCCTGAAGACACTGGATTTTTCAAAAGAGATGGAACCTGGAATACCGAATATGGACGGTTCTTCCTCGAATGGTACTCAGAGAAGCTACTAAGGCACGGAGACAGACTACTGGCAGCTGCAAAAGGAGTGTTCCGAGGAACTGGAGCTAAACTATCTGGAAAGGTAGCTGGGATTCATTGGCACTACAGAACAAGATCCCATGCTGCTGAATTAACTGCTGGCTACTATAATACTAGACTCAGAGATGGTTACATTCCAACAGCAAAAATGTTCAGCAAACATGGGGTTGTATTAAACTTCACCTGCATGGAAATGAAAGATGGAGAACAGCCTGATGATGCAAATTGCTCACCTGAGGGGTTAGTCCGGCAAGTAAAGATGGCAACCAAGAGTGCTGGAATTGATCTCGCAGGAGAAAATGCACTCGAGAGGTATGATTCTGGTGCATATGGACAGGTTCTGGCCACAAGCAGATCAGATTCTGGCAATGCCTTGAGTGCTTTCACATACCTAAGATTGAATAAGAGATTGTTCGAAGGGGACAACTGGAGGAACATGGTTGAATTTGTGAAAGGCATGGCTGATGGTGGCCGGAATGAAAGACTGTCGGAGTGTGACTCAACTGGAACCGATCTTTATGTCCGTTTTATTAAAGAGAAGAATGTCCAGGATGAGAAGGATACTGTTCTTGTGTAGAAGAGTACAAACAGAGTATCTGAGCATATAGTTTATTATTCTAATGTAATGAGAAAAAAGAAAATAGGGAGAGAGTGAGGGATTAAAGGAGTAATTATTTGTAAGCAAACCATACTTGGCTATCAGATCCTGAGGCCTAAGATGGGTAAACAATTCCCTGTATAAGTCTCCATTACCTGAATGGTCAGTTGATGTTCATTCAAATCAGGTTTTTTTCTAGTTTAGGGAATGTTCAGATGAGTCCTTAGAATAGTTGTCAATCTAGTCCAGTGTGTCAAGTAATATGCATTCATGCTTCTTAGTTAGAGCATCTACAACTATCAATGTATGATCACTAATTTCTATTTTCTTTGCTTATTGTGTCAGTATAGCTACACTACTGGGAATGGAAGACTCATACTATAACAAAGAAAAGGAACATCACATCACCCAAAAGAAAAAAGAAACATAGAAAACAATAACTATATATGTAAAAAGAAAAAATGGTATGCAGATGCAGTTTAGAGATGAATAACTACCTTGCAGCTCACAGAAACACACAAAACAGACTAAAGATCTATTTTAAACTGGTTTCTTTGATTTGACCTAAGCTTTCTTGGACATAATTTGAATTGAGTTGAGCTAAAACCTCTCTAATTTAAAGACTTCAGAATACTTGTTTTTTTCTGATGAACTAGAAACTGGTTCTTGTAGGAAAGCACAATGTCCCTTCAATATTACCATCTTTACCATGAGGACAAAAAGCACTTGACGTAAATATTGATGTGGCATAAGTTAACTACCTTTATTTCAAAAAAATAAAAAATAAAAAAAATAAAGTTAACTAACTTATACCTTTTTCAGTGTTTTTTTGCATATTAGTTGACAACTACTTATAAAACAACCAAAGTGCATGCTAAAAGGCCAGGCAGATACAGATCATCAACCACTTAGCAACTAGGTTTGCATATTTCTCTACAAAAGAGTAGGTCAGAGGCCAGAGCAGTAACATAACAATAGCCTTCTAGAGAAGTAGAAAGAAAATTGCATGGAAATATGGAGATACATTTTTTATTTCATCATCATGACGGCAGTGCAAAGCCTCTATGATCCACAGAAAGTGATACTGGCACATTAATTCACGGAATGCTCTTCATTAACTTGAAATTGAAAGAGTTTGATTAACACCAACTACATTATCTAATTGATTCATCTTGAATAACAGCCATGTGACAGCAGAAAACTGTATATCCAATGCGAGTCAGCATTCATGACAACAGCCTTTCAGGAAAGTATAAACAAAATTGCAAGGAAATCGGAGATTCATCATCATGACAGGCAGTGCAAAGCCTCTATGATCCACATAAAGTGATATTGACAAATTAAATCATGGAATGCTCTTTACTAACTTGAAACACGAAAGAGTTTGATCAACACAAGCTACATTATCTAATTGATTCATCTTGAATATGTGACAGCAGAAAACTGTATCTTCAATGCAAGTCAGCATACAAAGGTGTCAAGGATAGGTCAGATGCCTGAAAACAGCCGAAGATGTTCAAGGGAGTTATCCAGTGAGGCCTGAAGATAATGTTTCCCCGAGCTGAAACAAATGAAGGGATTCCACACTGCCCACCTGAAGCCATCAACCTGCACCCAAACACCTGAATAAGTCACCATCTAAACAGGGATCCCTACATGATACACGAACCAAATTTCAAACTTAAACAAGGATTCACATTCTAAATGACATTTCATGCAGCTATTTGCCTATTTCAATTAAGACTAAATCATTCCCCTAAATGGTTCAAACTAATCTTTGCCAGCTGTATGAACACTATTGATTCAAATTCATGTTGAGACGTAATATGACATCAAAATTTCAACAATGAGGAAAAAAGAAGAAGCATTTCCTTGGTCATTTACACCAAAACATCATCTTGATGAGTAAACTTCAACTGAATTGCATCCTACACTTAATCCTTGGGTTTTACTAAAGTCTTGTAATTTATACCCAAGTCCTCTGCTTTTATGCTTAAATGCTTAATCGCGTAAACGTTTCAGTTTTAAATCAAAATTTTACATTCAGTTGCAACAAGAGCAAGCACACCCAATTAAAATTCTTTAGTAAACAAACAACTAACTGGGTTCGAAGCAAACTACCCAATGGAGTCAGGAATGAGGTGGCGGCGGTGGCGGATCGGAATTGGGACTCTGGCGGCGAAGGTCTTCGATTAAGCTTCCGAGCTCTTTGCGAGCAGATTCTCTTCCAAACATGAAGCCGTACCTGATTCACAAAATTCAACCCAATTGTCTGTTATGATTTGAAAGGAATGGGATTCCGGGAAGTTGGGAGAGAAGCAAGGAAGTACCAGCCGGAAACGGCAGAGAAGACAGTGGCCACTGCAACTGTCTGAACCAGAGTGAAAGCTTTCTCCATTTTCATCAACAAAGAGGGAGAGAGAGGTTTTACAAATTTCTATAAAAGGGTTTTAAGGAACAAGGAGAAGAGACAGAGCTTGGGCAAGGGCTTTGGGTTGCTAGGGTACCGGGTCGAGGCCCAGGAACTAAATTTGAGAGTCAACCTGGCCACTCATACACCGTTTAACAAAAAGAAACAAAATACTACACAGTGGAATCAAATCCAGTTCTCCCAACTCTAGTAATGTTAGCAAGAATCAAGGTCATCTAAAAAAGCTTGTGCAGCATGGACAGGAGTATCATCAAAAGTGATCCAAACTCTAATCATGAGTAATCTTGTTCTTGCATCTGCAACCATGTTTATAGCGAGGGTTTATGATCTAGAGGAGTGCTATGTACACACCCAGTTGTGTGTGTTTCTTATATGATAAATGATTTTTACCCTCTCTCCTCAAATGTGCATATTTACTATATCATTTTTACCCTTTTGTGTCTTTCTGTTTAGCTTTTGTTCTTATGCTTCTTTGCTTCGTTCACCTAGGATTTATGGGAGGCTGCCGGAGGCGATGTTCACAACTTGTTGAAGGAAAGGATCATCCTAGAATCACCGAGATAGAGACTAGCTAACAGTTTCCTATTATAGCTAGGTTGTTGTAACACCGAAGCCTTATCACTAAAGGCTAGGTTGGTAATCGTACATAACACCTTAAGATGTGTAGGGTTTTGTATTAGACTGTATATATAGCTTGTACTGTAGTTTTCATTCAATAAGAAAGTCAAGCCTTCTTCGGCCATAGTTTTCTACATGGTACCAGAGAGACACCGATCCTAAACACCACAATCCATCACAAAACCTAACCTTCAATCCCAAATAAGTCCGACGCGGCAAAGAAGGACGTCAAGTCCGATACTTTGACTCCAACGCACGGAATCCATGGGACAACACCAACCACGCTCTTCACCTGCACCACTCGGATCAACTGGGTGTTGTTGTTTTTGTCACACAGGCCCTAATGGAGGATAACTTCACCGACTGGTCGCAATCCATGAGTGATACCCTGAAAATCAAAAACAAATTGGGATTTGTTCTCAGGACTCAAATCAAACCTAGCATCAATGAGGAGGAATTGCAGTAGTAGGAGTGCTGCGACACCCTTGTGAAAACATGGCTTCTTGCAGCAATGTCCAAGCCGATTGCCAGCAGCGTTTGACAATGCAAGACCGCAAGAGATGTATGGGTTGAGTTGTCTGAGAGGTTCTTACAGACGAACAACGTCCAATTGTTCAACATAGAACATGTTATTCATGATTGCCTTCAAGGCGCAGAATCCGTAACGAGTTTCTACACAAGGCTGAAAGCTCTATGGGACGACAGAGATGCCTTTTGCAATCTCTCACCTTGTAACTGTGCACTTACGGAGTAAATGCATAACCAAAAGACAATGAAATTTCTCATGGGATTGAGCGATAGCTATGATATCCTTCGTAGCAACATTGTCATCATTGACCCATTGTCGATCGTTAACAAAGCTTATTATATGGCTTTACGGCATGAGAAACAAGCAGCTGCTTCTAACAACAGCAAGCAGCTTTCACAGCCAGAGGGAGCCGCTTTCTCGGTGAAGGAGAGTTCAGTGAACGTGATGTTCGATCTAATGAGCGTGAAGTGAGATGTGAAAAGTGTGGCAAGAAGCACCAAACCAAAAATTGTCGCCAGCATCTCAAGTGTACCTATTGCAAATGGAAAGGCCACACCATTAAGGATTGTCGCACAAGAAAGAGAGATGAGGATAGAAAGAGCCGAAGAAATCATGTTGATTCTAATGACCTATCCGAGTCCGACATCAGCTTTCCCTTCTCCAAAGATGTGTACGGCAAAATTGTTAAGTTACTGACCCAACACAAAGATTCAGTAGCCAACAACGTCGGTAACAATTCTCCTTTTGATAACCTATCATGGAAAGCCTTTAAATTTTTGAACAACAATACTGTTTGGATATTGGACAGCGGTGCCACTGACCATATCTTTTGTCATCCTCATCTCCTCACAAACAAATATCCTACACAAAATCGATTCGTTAAATTACCTAATGGCACAAAAGCACTAGTCTCTCATATCGGGACAGTAGTCTTTTCTCCTAATTTCATATTACACAATGTCCAATGTGTTCCCATATTTTATCTCAACTTAATCTCCATCACCAAACTTACCCATGATTCATTTTGTGTGACTATATTTCTCAAAGAGCTTTGTTTTATACAGGACCTTCGCTCGGGGAAGATGATTGGGACAGGGATTGAGAAGGAAGGATTGTACTGCCTCAACCAAGCTCATCAGATCAAATGCAACACAGTTTCCGTCGATAGGCAGTCCTCAACGTGGCACCAGCGCCTCGACCACCCCTCTACTTGAGTTTTTCCCTTATTTCCTTTCCTAGCAAATAAAACTTGTGATGCAAGTAGTTGTTCCATTTGTCCTTTAGCCAAGCACACCATAACCATTTTTTCTTTGAGTTCAATTTCTAGTCACAAAGCTTTTGATTTGATTCATGTAGACATTTGGGGAGGTTATCATGAACCCTCCATTTCTGGGGCGAAGTATTCTTAACTATCGTTGATGACTTTACTCGATGCACATGGGTTTATTTGATGCTTAAGAAATTAGAGGCTCATCATTTCTTGATCAATTTTATTCATCTTGTCGCCAACAGTCAAAATTGTTCGTAGTGACAATGGCCATGAATTCACTCTCCACGATTTTTATCCCTCCAAGGGCATTGTCCATCAAACTAGCTGCGTCAACACACCACAACAAAATGGTGTTGTTGAACGTAAGCATCGACACTTGTTGAATATGGCTAGGGCTTTGTTATTTCAGGCACACCTCCCTAAGCCATTCTGGGGAGATGTCATCCTCACCTCATGCTATTTGATCAACCGCACTCCTACGCCTCTCCTCAAAGGTCTTAGCCCTTTCGAAAAATTATTTCATATTGTCCCGAAGTATGATCATTTAAAGGTTTTTGGATGTCTCTGCTTTGCGTCCACCTATCCTCTTAAACCTACCAAATTTGATGCTCGAGCTACTCGATGTATTTTTCTGGGTTATCCGACTGGTCATAAGGGCTATAAACTTTTTGATCTTGATCAAGAAAGGGTCATTGTCTCATGGGATGTTACGTTTTCTGAAAACCAATTCCCTTATGCTGATACTACTTCCTCTATGCCTTATCGACTAGTCTCCTCTCCACTTTCGAGTCCCACACCTCGTCAAGCTAGGAGTCCTAGTCCGCCCCCATCCACTTGAGTTTCTGATATACATCCAGGCACTCTCCATCAGCCTAGAGAGTCTAATCCCACACGGCATGTTGGGTTTTCAGGTGATCTGATATCTCCAAGGGTTTTCGAGGATACCTCCCACGTTTCATCTTATGCTGATGATCGGGTTCCACCTGTCCCTCCTCTTCCCTTATCCATGCACACAGCTTCCGCTCCTACGCCCATACCACCTTTGCATGCCCCTCCTCTTGAAACTCAGTCCCTTCCTCTGCCCTGCCATTCTTCTCGTCCTACAAAACCTCCAGCCTTTCTGCATGATTACCATGTTGAGACCACTCTTCCTTCTCGTGACCTACCAGCATCTTCTACGGGTTCAGGTACTTCCCACTCCATCTCTCATGTTCTTTCTTATGATCGCTTGTCTCCTTCTCACAAAGCTTTCACTATTTATCTCACCATCCACAAGGAGCCTTCTACTTATGAACAAGCTATGAAACATCAGGTGTGGCGGGATACCATGAGAAAGGAGATCGATGCCCTTCAACAGAACCGTACTTGGAGTCTTGTTCCTCTTCCTGCACACAAATGTCTTATCGGATGCAAATGAGTTTACAAAATCAAACTCAATCCTAATGGTTCTGTTGAACGATACAAAGCCAGACTTGTTGCCAAGAGTTTTAGTTAGGTTGAAGGCATTGATTATCGAGAGACCTTTGCTCCTGTTGCTAAGCTCACCACCATTTGTCTTCTTCTCAGCCTTGCGGCCCTCCGGAATTGGCATATCCATCAGCTTGATGTCAACAATGCCTTCTTATATGGTGATCTTGAAGACGAAGTGTACATGAAACTCCCTCCCAGTTTTGATCGAAAGGGGGAGCATAGAGTTTGCCGGTTACATAAAAGCTTGTATCGCCTCAAACAAGCATCAAGACAGTGGTTCATTAAACTGTCTTTGGCGCTTAGGGAAGCAGGATTCACACAAAGTTGGTCAGACCTTTCATTGTTCGTCCGAAACAGAAATGGCAAGTTTACAGTGCTCTTGGTTTATGTGGATGATGTAATTTTAACTGGCAACAGTCTTGAAGAGATTGCATCAATCAAAGAATCACTTTCTCGACAATTCAAGCTCAAGGACCTTGGCAACCTGAAATATTTCCTGGGAATTGAAGTGGCACGGTCAAGACAAGGCATAGCTCTCTCACAAAGGAAGTATGTGTTGGAGATACTTGAAGATGCGGGATTTCTTGCTGCTAAACCGTCCAGATTTCCAGTAGATCAGAACCTAGCACTTACGTAAATAGGGGGAGAGTTGTTATCTGATCCATCACAGTATAGAAGACTCGTTGGGAGGATGATCTATTTGACCATTACTAGACCGGACTTGACCTATGCAGTTCATATTTTGACTCAGTTCATGGACAAACCACGCCAACCACATCTTGATGCAGCCTATCATGTATTGAGGTATGTGAAGAACACTCCAGGCCAAGGTATTCTTTTACCGTCTACAGGAAAGCTTGAGTTGACAGCTTTCTACGACGTTGATTAGGCACGCTGCAAGGATACTAGAAGGTCCATCACAGGTTACTTTGTCATGTTTGGACAAGCACCTATATCATGGAGAATGATGAAGCAAAACACAGTTTCATGTTCTAGCGCTGAAGCAGAGTATTGATCCATGGCATCCACATGCTGTGAAGTTACATGGCTTAGAAACATATTAAAGGACTTGCACGTCAAACAGGTACGGCCTACAAAATTATTCTGTGACAATCAAGCTGCTATCCACATAGCTACTAATCCAGTATTTCATGAGAGGATAAAACATATTGAGATAGATTGTCATGTTGTACGTGAGAAGATGCAACGTGGAGTAATCAAAGCCGCACATGTAAGTACTAAAGCACAACCTGCAGATCTTTTCACGAAACCTTTGAGTTCGGTTTAGTTTGAGATCCTTCTTAACAAGCTAGGTGTAGTAAACATACACACTTTCTTGAGGGGGAATGTTGAAGGAAAGGATCATCATGGAATCACCGAGATAGAGACTAGCTAATAGTTTCCTATTATAGCTAGGTTGTTGTAACACCGAAGCCTTATCACTAAAGGCTAGGTTGGTAATCGTACATAACACCCTAAGGTGTGTAGGGTTTTGTATTAGACTGTATATATAGCTTGTACTGCAGTTTTCATTCAATAAGAAATTCAAGCCTTCTTCGGCCATAGTTTTCTACACAACTGTCACTGAGGAGGCAAATTTGCAGCCAGACCCACTAACAGAAGACTTCCAAAATCCTATTTCAAATAAAGGCTTATTTCTCTAGTTTGAATTCGTAAAATTGTTATCGTTCTCCAAAAAATCAAAATGTGGAGCGGAAGTGGTTGAACGAATAGATTACTCAAAACAGTTTTATTCGAATGGTCAAATAATTCACTTTCATTGGGTTTCTTATAAACTTCTTTTATCAAAGTTGTAGAGCTCGACGATACGAATTATATGCTGGTATAAGCCCATTATATTCCGTGCAACAAAGCTTCTCTTTACCTTCCCACTTTCATGTTGTAATAAGAGCATTTTTAACATACTCTCTATTTTTTAACTCTTTAGCTATTTTAGATAGCATGTTTAGCTTTTTTGGATGTTTTAGGAGCTTCAGCAGACTAGTCAAACTTGAGCTATTATATTTAACTAGTGAGATGACTCAGATAAGATTAGTTATGATTTAATACATTTCTTGTAAGATATTTTATGTCATATATAAATATATTTAAACTATTTAATTTCTATTTGAAGAATAATGTTGATGTAATGCTAGCTAAAATAGAGAGCATTGATGCAGCTACATTTATAAAGTGGTTAGCCAAAATAAAATTTTAGTTAATTTGACTAAAATTTAACTTAAAATGGCTAGTATTGCTAAAGATGCTCTAAAAACCTAGCTTTCTCAGTAACTTTAACTATTTAATTTTTATTTGAAAAAATAATGTTGATGTAATGCTAGCTAAAATAGAGAGCATTGATGCAGCTACATTTCTAAAGTGGTTAGCCAAAATGACATTTTAGCTAATTTGAGTAAAATTTAACTTAAAATGGCTAGCATTGCTAAAGATGCTCTAAAAACCTAGCTTTCTCAGTAACTTTTTGTTTACACCTAAATTAATATTTTACTGGACAGTAAATGTCTAAGTGAATATTAATTACATTCTTGGTTCATGTCATACTGGCGAGCCCAAATTAGTTGGGTTTACAAGTAATGGCCCGCCAGTGAGATCATGTAAGCTGGATAACAGAATTCGCGTGTGAAATGGACTTCGCGCGGAATTACAGGGATAACTCCGCGTAGGAATGAAGTACATCTAGGTGAGGCGAAATGGCTCCGTGTAGGAGACTTCACCAAGAAGCAACAGGCTAAGTCTGTGTGCACCATATTTATCTTTGAAGACTCTTACAAGTTTTTGACATGTTTTGTGCCAATCTATGTGGCCCTTTTAATTAAAAAGCATTCTTTTGGCCTGTGAGCTAGAAAGGCCCGCGAGATGGTTTGAGTCCACGGCTTGCACGAGTTAGATTTTCACAAAGACTGTGACACCCCGCGGGATAAGGATATTCCTAAGTCTAGTCCGCATAGGAGTCTACAGTTGGTAGCACGGAAACAAAAATCCATGCGGAGTGTGCGGACCGGACATGTGTCACAAAGTGTTTGGTCCGCACGGGTTAGCAATGTCCTTGTGAGATTAGGGTTTCAGAATCCGACTTGAACTATGATTATCTTTCTTCTGCCGCAAGTCGAACTACTATATAAAAGGGTCGAAATCTCTTTCTACTAAGAACTCTCTCTAGACAAATACAACAATACAAACTTTCAACCTAGTTGATACCTTCGAACCTCTCGAAAAACCCTTAACCCTAAGCACGTCGCAGCCTTAGTTCTCAGAGCCCTTTCGGACTCTACTCCGATCACTCCTGATTGGTTGCTCTGCTCACGACACACCATGAGTATCGAATCGCTATGCTTGTAATTCCTCGTTCGCGAGGTGACACCTGAATCCCTCAGCTTGGTTAAGAAGTCAAGCCCCGACGCACCCCCTTTCCTAGTCCGCGAGGTGGCACACCCGCATCCGCACCATTAGTTTACTTTTGGTACGGCTAAATACCTCTCAACCCCTAGCTGAGGATCGTAGCCAAAACACTTTTAAAATAACTAGAGTTCCTATTTAATGTTCAATTCCAGACATCTAAAACGAATGTATTATAACCTAGCTTGATCATGCATGGTTCTATTATTCGTCTGTTACAATAACCATCGCTAGCTGTGTCTTTTTTCTTCAGTCCAGATTAGATTCCAACAGTTTATCACTACGTATGTATGCCCTTATTTTTCCGATGTAGTGTCACTAGTGTGATGCATGTATACAGAATTACATATGCACATGTTTATCGTTTAATCTTAGTTAGCTCGAGAGTTAGGGGTGTTTCTCTCAGCTTCTACTTTTCTTAGTTCCCTTAGTACTCTCATCTCATGATACTAGTCTAATTAACTAAATATAGTCCATATTTCATAAGAGCAAATGTAGCAAAGGACCATTTGCATGGGTTAGATTGGGAGATTGGACCAAAAACTGCATCCAGCAGCAAAAAAATAAAATGGGTTGATGATGGGCCCCATGCAGAACCTACCTTGATGGACTATGGTCTAGGTTAAGGATTAACCCATCTCTCACTCCAAGACCAATTTCTCCACATCCAACAGGTGAGGAGTAGACATGCACATGGGGCTGATAGCTTTTTTCCAAATTGCTCTTTAATATGGGTTGTTCAGATTAAGATTTGATGGTCCATATAAAATGTGAATAGTAATTAGTTTTATGATCAATCTTGCTGTTGTATTGTCGAACAAATGATCAAGGATTTTTTTTTAAAAAAAAAGTAATCATCACATATATAATTAAAAGCCAGAATAACGAGGTTACAATGACCACGAGAATCATAATAGTTCATTACATTAGACACTTTAGCTCACTTATTGTGAGTTTCACAGAGGATAAAACTAGACACACACAAGATACTAAAGAAACATAAAACTAGAGTCAAATCACTCAATTGCGGTACTCTAAGTCCTATGCATCCAAATGATCAATGACTGATTTAGATGAATAATGTATTAACGTACCGGGATTAAAAATTGGTCCAACCCACCCAAAATAAGTGCATTTGCTCTAAGCACCACACCACCGACAAGCTAGGAGCAATCAATCAATAGAGCAGAAAACGTAGTATTAATTTGGAAATAAATTCGGGTAGGTGAGAGCGGAGAGAATAGTTTCCTGACTGAGAAATGCATATATTGATAAGCAAACCATAGTCCATGATATTGGAAATATATAGCATGATGGCTATAGCATGATTAATGTACCTAACCGAACCGCACAATTCAAAGTTTCAAACCCCATGATAAGGATCCCCCAATATCGTACGTAGTCAGGTAATAAGTCGTGCTGGGTTATCATCCTCTGTCATACATATACTACTGTGAAGTGTGAACCAAGTAAACCAATTCCCGAAGACTTACTTTGGAGTGCATAAAAGTAACTCAGCTGCTGTTTCGACTACGTAATTTGCAAAATTAATCGTTTTGCTTCAAGAATATATATCATCTTCATCATAATCATTTTATTCAGTATCATGAGTAATGCCTGGACATTGCCTCTGTTATTTCTTGTTCAGGTGTTGCAAGCTCCAACCCTATTGTTCGTTTTATTACCCGCGCGCGTTTTGGTGCCAAAGCTGCAAGTCGGCCAAGATAGTGTTTTGAAGATCAAAATGACTTGATAGACAGATGAAAGGCAAAGGTAATGTTTTGACAAATAATGGATGGTAGGAACAACCTAAGCTAGCGCTTTAAATTAACGACTGTTTTGTATGTAAGTCCTAGTACGAGAAACATTGAATTATTGTACCAAACAGTTCACAGTTGTGTGGGAAAGCTTCCTGAAAACTTTGGAAACATGAAGATGTTGGAATCTCTTGATTTGTCCAGAAACTAGTTATCTGGTGGAATACCTGCAAGTTTTTCAAAACTAAACTTTCTTAGTGTCTTGGACTTATCACACAACCACTTGTCAGGAAGAATTCCACTTGGCACCCAACTTCAGAGTTTTAATTAAAGCTTCTGTATATATGGGAAATCGTGGACTTTGCGGACCACCGTTAACACCAAATTGCTCAGGAAATGGAACAACACAAGCTGATGATGATATGAAAGAACATGATAATGATGGTCTCATAAGCCTGGGATTTTTTATCAGTACAGTGCTAGGATTTGTCAGTGGATTTTGGATAGTCTGTGGGAGTTTGCTGCTGAAGAGCTCTTGGAGATACGCATATTTCAAATTCTTAGATGATTCAAGAGATTGGGTTCATGTTGTAATAAAATCTAGCTTAGTTGATTTTTTTTTGGAGTAAATGTTTGTGACACCCTGTAGTTTATACCTAAAATCAGTTTTGTCCCTCACTTTTTTTTTTAAACTGGTATACTCCTATACTTTGAATTCTCGACTGATTTGCCCTTGTCGTCAATTGACCGTTAAAGAAGACTGTTAAGTTGCTGAGATGACCGGTCTTGCGATTCCAACTCAGCTAGAAACCTGCAACATCGACATAATATGTCCAATATACCCCCGACTATAGTGACTTTTAAATTCTTGCTCTCTTTCATTTCCTTCTCTGCATCTCACTCCCAACTCTCCTCCCAGACTCTCAAGTCTTCGTTTACAGAGGGAGCTCTCATGGCCACCACTGAGGACTCACCGACACCGGCGAATCCAGCTCCTCCGGCCCTCCCAGACTACCCTAAGGTAACAAACCAACCTTCATTTTTGTTCATCTCCAAACCCTAATTCATGACCTTAAATTTTGCTTAATTATTTGGTTTTCTTGCCTCTACAGATGGTTATGGAGGCGATCGAGGCGCTCAATGAGACCGGAGGCTCGAACAAGACCTCAATCGCGCAGCAAATCGAGTCCACTCACAGCGATCTGCCGCCGGCTCACGCCACGCTTCTGCGCATAATCGAGTCCACTCAACCTTCATTTCTGGCCACCACATAATATGTCGAAAACCGGGTCGGTTTGGGAGTAGCAGCGTTTACAAGGGGCGCATTGGAGCCAGACGACGTCGGAGCCGGTGTTGAGGACCATGTAGAGGTATTTGGGGGGAGAGCCGACGCCGATGCCGATGCCGGTGAAGTACTCGCCGTTGCCTTGGGAGAGGCCGGAGACGATGGAGGAGCTAAACCTGGAGGAGGGTGGGCCGGGTCGGGTGCGGTTGTAGGCGAGGGAGGTGAGGGAGTTGAAGCGGAAGGAATCACGGCGGAGGCGGAGGTGGAAGAGTTGGGAGTCTCGGCAGCAAATGCAAAGGAAGCATTGTAGGTCATTTTTTCGACAGCGGTTGTCTCAGAGCGGTTTATGAAGGAGAGCTCATGGGTTTTGAGGAACTCTTTTGCCAACTCCGGCGACGTCACCACGATGCATGGGACGGAGCCGAGGCGGGTGAGGAGGCCTAACTCAGCTACCATGGCTACCACCTAGCTTGTGATGATCCCGTGATTTTTTGAAGGAGAAGGCGTCAAGGTGGTGGAGAGGGAGGGAGAGGGAAGATGGGTCGGAGTCGGGTTCAGATGTTTCTGAAAAGGATTCGGGTTGGGAGAGAGAGGGGGTGGAGGGGAGGGGGGAGAGGAGGAGGGTGTGGTGGTCAAAGGCGGCAGAGGAGAGTGAAAAAGTTGATGATTCAAAATGAGTTTGGAATTGCTCTGTGGGTAAAATTGTCATCTCAATACCTTGGTCTCATACATGTGTCAACATGTTAGCCACGTCAGCTACATAACGGGTTCACTTGACGACAAGGGCAAATCAGTCGAGAATTTAAAATATAGGGGTATACCAGTTTTAAAAAAAAAGTGAGGGACAAAACTGATTTTAGGTGTAAACTACAGGGTGTCACAAGCATTTACTCCTTTTTTTTTAATCCAACTAAGAAACTAACTTCTTGGTCATGCATGGTTGATGGTTCTATTAATTATTCATCTGTTAGAAGATCTCTATAATAACCATCGCTGGCTGTCTTTTTACTTCAGTCCAGATTAGATTCTAACACCATAACACTAGGCAAGCCCTACTTTTGCCGATTGGATTTAGATGCAGAAACTTAAATATTATATTGTTGCAATACACAATTCAGTGCATAATGATGGTTTTTAGAAGTCTAGGTGAGTAGTGTTTAGGCCAAAAGGAAAGGAAGTGTTTGATATAGTAGATTGAAAACAGAGGAGGGTAATTAGTTGTTTTAGAAACATAGGAGTTATATTGATCACTTGATGGGTTACATCTTTGATTAATTACATACATACATACATACATGCCTATTTATAGGCTATACTAACCGACCTTACATCACACCGACACTCAGTTAAGTACATGATTAGTCTAGACTTTTCTACATGTTAGATCAACTAACAACACTAGGCTTATCTCCACTAATCTAGATTTATCTAGATTATTTGAGAGAAAATGACAAATCACTACCATAAATAGTTATAAAACACATAAAAATCAACTTTCAACAGATTTAAACAAATAAGGACATAAGCCCAAGCCCACAATTCATAGTCCTACGTCATGTCAACAATTTTTATGCAAAATACCCAAAAACTAATATTTTCTAAAATAACTACAAACATGCCATTACCTCCTCTAAAATCCTGCTGCCTCCCCCAAAATCTCACTGCCTCCGCCTAAATTTCACACTTCTCCACCATTTCCATTCAAAACAATGATTCTCTTTCAAAATCTCAAGCCCTAAATCACAGTAGCAGAAATATTCGTCTCAAAATTCTCCACCATTTCCATTTGAAACACCGATTCTCCACAGTAGCACATCGACGTCTCTCACGATTCACGATTCAGGTACTTGTTCAATCTTCTATGGCTTCTACATGTCTGGATTAAGTTTTTAACTTTGCCATTTTATAGTAGCAATCAAAAATGAATAATCGATTTCTATGAATTTGAACTCGATTTCATGGATTGGCTTTGTGGTTGTGCATTTCATTTAGATTTGGTGTTATTTGAACTTGAAATCATGATTTCGTTTTTGATTTCATAATGGAGCAGTAGCACTGAATTTATAAGAATCTGAAATTCATATTTTACAGTGATTTTGGAGGCAGTAGCAGTTTATAGATTTGATTAATGGAGGAACTGGGGTCTGCCACTGATATCTAGGTAATTCTCTATGCACATGCTCATTTGCAATATCTCTACTATTGTATTTGTATCATGAGTTGTCTATGTATTGAGTGTTTTGCAATTGAGAATATGTTTTGAATTGTCTAAACTAGTTATATCTACACCTGCTAAAGTAGAATTGAAACTGTTATTGCTTCAATTGTTTCCTGTTAACTTGATCATGCTCATGCTATTGTTAAAGTAATATCTCTGCTACTGTATTTGTATTATGAGTTGTCTATGTAGTGGGTGTTTTAAAAGTGAGAATATGTTTTGAATTGTCTAGACTAGTTATATGTCTGCTACTACACCTGCTGAACCTTAAGAATCACAAAAAATCTATAAAAAAAATGCTAATGTTAAAGAGCTGTTACTACACGGACTAGACTAGTTATGTATCTGCTACTACACTTGCTGAACCACAAGAATTACAAACAATACAAAAAAACATTAATGTTAAAGAGCTGCTACTACACACACTAGACTAATAATAAGTCTGCTACTACACCTGCTAAAATAAAATTTAAAATGCTACTGTTTCAATTGTTTCTTGCTAACTTGATCATGCTTATGCTACTGTAAAAAGTAAGAAGTATATGTGCTGTTGTAACATGAGTTGTTTAATTCTGATTTTCTTGCTATTATGCACAGGTGTAAAATGATATGAATGTTTATTTAATTCTGATTTTCTTGCTATTGTGCACAGGTGCAAAATGATATGAATGTCAAACCAAAAAGGAAGCGATATAAGACTAGCGTGTAGAAAAAAGTTGCCAAGGAAGAGTAAACAACAACAAAAATTGGGTTTGTTGCTTGTGGAAGTAATTTGTGCAGTGTGGGTATTTGTTTATGTGAAAATAGTCATTGTTGAGACTGATGAGACTGTGGAGTTTTAACAGCTTGTATAAGTGAGGGAGTGACATATTCGTCTATTAGAGTTAGTAAACACTAAAGTGACTAAACAGTTTGTGTTATTTTGGTAGAGAACTTCAATTTTTGTCGTACTTCATGATTTCTGAAGTTGAAATTAAGTGAGATGTTGTTATGAAGTATAGCATTTATGTGTGATTTCATCTTTGTATGATTAAACTGATTGAGAGCTTCATTCATTGTTCATTTGTCTTGTCATTGGCGTTTCCTGACAAACTTGTAGTTCTTACGCTGCAGAAAGCTTTTCTGTTTGGTGCTGTTGTTGTGTTCTGTTACTACATTCTATTATGTGCCGCTACTACTGCTACTGCGTGCTGCTACTACGTGTTGTTGTGTGCTGCTACAATGTGTTATTGTGTGTTGCTGCTATGTGCTGCTACTGCATTATGTTATGTGCTTCTACTACGTGTTGTTGTGTGCTGCTACTGCGTGCTGTTGTTGTGTGTTGCTACTGTGTGCTACTCTGTACTGCTACTGTGTGTGTTGTTGTTGTGTGGTGCTACTGTGTGCTGTTATGTGCTGCTACTACGTGTGTTACTGCTTGTGTTGTTGTGTGCTGCTACTACGTGTGCTGTTACTGTGTGTTGCTCTGTGCCGCTACTATGTGTGCTGTTGTTGTGTGTTGTTGTTGTTGATGTGTGTTGCTACTGTGTGTGTTGTTGATGTGTGCTGCTACCACGTGTGATGTTGCTATGTGTTGTTACTGCAAGTTGTTGATTCATGTTGCTGCTACTGCGTGTGTTGTTGTTATGTGCTACCACTGCATGTTGTTGATTTATGTTGTTGTTGATGTGTACTGAATTAAAGGATTGCCCAAGCATCCTTATGCTACTACTGAGTCGTTAACTCATGCTACTACTTCTACTAGGATGTTAACCTTTGCTACTGCTTTTACTAAAATTAACTGCTACTACACTAAATATTGAAAATCTGCTATTGTATTCCATTTACTGAAAATTCTCAAAATAATAGACTTTTCTCTTCTAAAAGCATATTTAATTAGTGTAGAGTTAGTTTGATAAATTAAATCATGACACATGGCATGTAGAGAAAAGATTGTCCTTAATTGTTAAAAATTGTCCTTATTTGTTTAACAACACAAGTGCATTTATTTGTATTTTAAATCCTTTTGGAGGATATATATGTGATTTGCTAATTATTTTATGTCAATGTGCATTACTTCTCTAATACTCCTCCTTAATGCACATTGGTAAAACTCCAAGCATGCTTCGTAGAATTTTGAATCTTGATCTTGCAAGTCCCTTAGTGAAGATATCAGCTAGTCTTACTTCCGTCTTGCAGTAGTGGAGCTCAATCTCTTAATTGACTGAAGCTTCTCTCAAGAAGTGATGTTTGATCTTGATGTGCTTCGTTTTATTATGACATAGCGGATTCTTCGCCATTGCAATTGCAGACTTGTTGTCGCTGAATATTTTTGTGGCATTTTCTTGTTTTTCTCCCATGTCTTCAAAGATTCTCCTTAACCATATTGCTTGACATGTCGAGCTTGCTGCTGCGACGTATTTTGCTTCAGCTGATGACAAAGCAGTTGTGTCTTGTTTCCTTGAAGAACATGAGAATATGCTCGTGAATGCATAGCCTGAAGTACTTCTCATATCATCTATCGATCTGGCTCAATCACTGTCTGTGTAGCCAAATAGTTCTGATTCAAAGCTAACAAGTTTTGTCTTTGAAGTAGGCCGGTACCAAATACCATAATCAATGGTACCTTGTAGATATCTCAAGATACTTTTTGCGGCACCATAATGTACGTACCCGGCTTGGACTATGCATGAATCTTGACAGGAGACTTGTTGCATACATAATGTCGGGTTCCTGAATACTTTGGTAACATGAAGAAGTTGGAATCTCTAGATTTGTCAAGAAACCATATATCTGGGGAAATTCCAACGAGTTTTTTGAGCTTAAATTTTCTAGCAGCCTTGAACCTATCACACAACCACTTGTCAGGAAAAATTCCAGTAGGCACCCAATTTCAGACTTTTAATGCTTCTGCAT
The DNA here is from genome assembly GCA_034370585.1 of Fragaria x ananassa. Classification (NCBI taxonomy): domain Eukaryota; kingdom Viridiplantae; phylum Streptophyta; class Magnoliopsida; order Rosales; family Rosaceae; genus Fragaria; species Fragaria x ananassa. The sequence goes on along the minus strand of CP139756.1, from coordinate 11,468,104 downwards.
TTATGGGAAATCCTGGACTTTGTGGACCACCGCTGACTCCAAATTGCTCAGGAACTGTTCCATCTCCAGCCGATGATAACAAGAAACATGATACTGATGGTCTTATAGGCCTGGGATTCTTTATCAGCACAGTGTTGGGATTTGTCAGTGGATTTTGGATAGTATGTGGCAGTTTACTGCTTAAGAGCTCTTGGAGATACGCCTATTTCAAATACTTGGATGATTCAAGAGATTGGATTTATGTCAAAACGGCTGTGTACAAGGCTAAGATGCAGAGGAGACTTCAAAGATAAATGGTACACTAATCTAAAACACACCTACTTTTTTCTTGTGTTTATGTTGTCAGCCTAAATATACTAATTAGTATACAAGCACAATATAACTGTTCATCTTTTGGAAATGCTGTTTTTTTGACTGTCGTGCATTTGTTTTGACATGATAGGAAATTCTGGCATTGAGGGAAATGAGCCTAATTACCCCAGAACCGGAGGAATTCAAGGCTTAAATGTGGAATGTTTTCTTATGCTCTTGTTTTCCTTTTCAACAAGTAATAAATGTTGTGCTTGAAATTTCTAATCTATCATCAAAGAAATGCACCATATATACATGTTTGCAATTGACTTGAGATCCAACCACTTGTCTGATCCACTACAAACCATTACCTCGATACATAATTAAGGAGGGTGTGTGTAAACTTATCATGTAAAACTACTTGATTGGCATGGCTCCTTAAAAATTTTGATTCACTCCCTCTTTTCTGCAGGTTCAGTCTCAGAAAACAAAAAATGGAAACAAATAACCATCCAATTTTCCTCAAGAAGTACATGCACCCTCCCGAGTAGATCATACAACCCTCATGTTGGACCAAAAAAGGTGTAAAAACAGAAAAGGCTAAAAATATTTGAATTCTGAAAATTGCAATTTTTACAAAACTTCCCATCTCCCCACTTAGCAATTAACCATTTCAGCCTGTTAAAAAATCTAAAATTTTAAATAACATTCACAGCAGACCCTATTAATAATGCTTTCATTTGATGACAGTCTTCTCTCTTATATCACCTCTCAACTTGGGGTTCTTTTTACCCAATCTAGACCCAGATGCCCCAAAACTGTTATTTACAGAGTTGGTACCCTTTTGTGAATCTTGTATAGCTTGCTTTAAGATCTCTACTACCTGATTCATCGTTGGCCGGTCTTTTGGATTCTTCTTGTTCAGGCAACTATCTGCCAACTTGGCGATTTTCCGAGCTGCATCAAAAGAATACTGATCTCTCAGGAGTGGATCTATTACCATGCTGAACTTTTTACTGTCTGCAGGGTACTGTCTAACCCAATGAAGAAGCCTCTGCTCCGCTGGTGGTCGGTTTCTTTCTAACACACGCCTCCCAGTGATGATCTCATACAGCACCACACCAAAACTCCATAGGTCACTATGAATGGAAAGATGGCCTGTTTCGACATACTCCGGGGCAGCATATCCATAAGTCCCTACCACCTGATAACAAAAGCAAATACAATATGAACATCATTCCAGGGAAATTGTGAAATAGAAGCCAACAACCAGAAAGGTGAATAACAAATTATGCAAATTGTCCACTCAATACTGCAATTGAAACCAAATACTGCCAACCTCCAAATGAAGTTGACAAGGAGTCCTTGATGTATTTGGGCTAGTAGTAAACCAAGTCATCTATTATCTACTTACCGCTGTCGATACATGAGTACTGTCACCCTTTGGCCCTTCTCTAGCAAGCCCAAAGTCTGACAGCTTCGGCTTAAAGTTCTCATCCAAGAGAACGTTGGAGGATTTGAAATCTCGATATATCACCTATTCAAACAATTCAACAAAAAAAGGTTCAAAAAAATTATATAGAAATTCTTGTCTTCAGAAAAATAAAGCCAACATACACTAAGCCGGTGTCTACCATCCTTAAATACACTCTTCAGCATTTGGATATTGATGGCCAGAAGCAAAAATAGAAGATGGCTTTTGTTTCAAGCTCACAATCAGAGCTGAACCAAGTCCATGATGTAGTATTATAAAATTGACATTTAAGCACAGAAAGCATTTTTAAGTAGGACGAATTTAAATTTTTCCCCGGAATTGACTTTCAGCTACAGCAAAGGAAGATTAACATCCGGGGATAGTGTGTTGAAGTGAAAAGGGGTACCTATGAACGCACTGTGGCGCAAAAATTACAGAAACGATAATTTTGTTCATGCTCCCTTTATATTACTCTCAAGTTTAATGTCCAATTTCGATGTACCAGACAGCAAAATGGAATTCGGAGGTTTTGAACTCAAGAGCTTCATACCATGTGACACAGCCACAGGGTCCCAACAGCTAAAGCTCTTAGAGAACAGACTATATGAAGATAACGGACAATTACAGAAGTGTCCACCAATGTATGTAACTGAAGGGAATTATAATAGTAGCAGATACAATTAAAGTTCTAAACCTGAGATGCCAATGCAGTAAGCAAGTAAAGACGTATAACATTCCACTGATTAGCCATGGTTCTAATACTTCACTAGCTTAAGCATGTCACACTGATTTTTGTTATTCCATTTGTCAAATTAACATAAATGAGTTTCATGTTCACATGATATGATAGTTCTACATTTCAAACAAATTGAAAAGAAAACACATGGTCAAACACAGGCTAAATAAATGAAAACTATATTCACCTGGACTTCCAGTCCCTCGTGTAGATAAGCCAATCCTTGAGCAGCACCAAGCATTATTTGTAACCTCGTTATCCAAGGAAGAGGCTTCAATGCCCTGTTGAAAAGATGATCTTCTAAACTCCTATTAGGCATATATTCATATACCAATAGCCGTTGGATCCCTCTTTCTCCATCTACAGAGCAATATCCTACAAGCTTTACCAGATTTGGGTGATTTACCACACCAAGAAATTGAACCTCTGCAAGCCATTCTTTATGACCCTATATGAAAAGAATAAAAAAAAACCATAACTAAGCTGGATAACTTGGATAAAATCATAAAATGATAGATAGGCAGTAAGGCACACATTGTCTCCAAAGTGTGTGTTTAAAGAAGGATAACTTTAACTTAGAGTTGAAGATATGCAAATCTTTCTCAACTATTCAAAATACTCATGAGATCCTTTTTCTATACAGACCAATATCATCTCAGGGGATTAATCATTACTTTTATCTATTCTCAAATGTTAATTGCTATGCCCAAAAAATTTATTTTCAAGGGAAAATCTCTTACACAGACCAATTTCATCTCAGGCCTAATTTATGTTCTATAAGAGCAAAAATCTCTTTCTTCGGTAACTGGTAAGAGCATTGTCAAACAAAGGGTAGCTGCATAACAAATGATGATATTCTCTTCACATTCATAGAGTTCCAGCACCAGATGGACTCGAAGGTCCACAATTGTCATATACCACAGAACTACATGTAAGGGTCATTAATGTATACCACAGAAATTCCGTGACTTGATCTACACTTCACATTCATTCATCTTTCAACTTCAATAGGATATATCATTTTGTCGCATTTAGTCTCTTCTATGTCCTACTCACTATAGCACATTCTCTACTGCTCATCTGCTTCCATTTCATTCCATACCAATTGGCGAAGAATAAGGAATTACAGGATGAGTTGGTAACCCCGTTCCCTTTCTTCCTCCCCACTCTACTATGCCTAGTGCCTACCATATTACCAATGTATTCTGGGATTATATTGAAGCAGTATACAGTAAGAACTGAACTTTGTTTCCTACAAATCCAACGAAAATCTAAGTTCAACTGACAAGCTAAATTAACATGTATATAAAATCACAGAGACCCCAATAAATTAACTATACAAACCACATGTACTAATCAAATAAAACCCATATGTCTTTTAACAAATGCAAAACAGGGCCACTGCTATAAGTATAGCATATAACTATTCTTTAGGAATATTTCAACCCCAAAAAACAATCTACTATAATTCAATATCCAATATAACAAGTCTTTCATATCAGAGTATATACCATTCAATGCTCCCATCATAATCACTCCACATCCAAGACTAAGAAAACCAACCAACCAAGTAGTAATGGAGAAAAACCAAGAGGAAGAAAAACAAACAGAAAAAAATGGAAAAATTAACCAAACAGTTAAAGTTCCCTAAGTAAATGAAAGATAAGAATTGGAACCTGTAAGCTATGAGGATTCAACTTTTTGATGGCAACCAAAATTGGACTACCCTTTCCATTTTTGGGCTTGATCATTCCTTTATACACACTCCCAAAGCCTCCTTCACCAAGCTTCTGCAATCTGCTGAAGCCATTTGTTGAATCCCTGAGCTCTTGGAATGGGAAAACTGTCAAATTCTGCTCCTTCTCTTTGTACAATTCTGGTATGCTTCTTGGTGAAGGTAGAGATTTCGCGGCACGGTCTAATACCGGAGCCAAGGAGTCGCTACTCTTCCTCAAATCCGTAGCTGATTCCGATTCCTTTTGTTTGTTCTTGGATTTGAAGGGAAAGAAGCACTTCATTTCTTGATGAAAAGCTCAAAAACAAAACCCAAGGCTCTGTTCTCAAATTGGGTATGTGATAGAAATTGTAAAAATGCTAGCTTGAGCAAAAAGAAGAGCTCAAAAGCTGAAACAGAGAAAACCCAGAAAGAAAACAAGAGGAAATGGCAGAAACTCTGGTTTACAGAAAATGAAGGAATTATATAGACAATGAAGCAGAGAAGGAAAAACCCAGTTGGTAAATTGGATAGAAACTCTGTACAAAAAGACAAACCCGGGTCGAATTTGAAGGTGAAAGGAGTAAAGGACTGGATGAGAACAGAGAAATGGAATATATGTGAAAATGTGAAAAGTATAGATATGCGAAACAAAAGTGTTGAAGTCCTCTGTTATGGTGAACAGAGTGAAAGAGACAGAAGTGAAACACGGCCCAGATGATATTCTTACCTAGGACAACATGAACCTCTTTCAAAGCTAGCTGTATGAGCACCTGTCTTTCTTGATTCACATTTAAAAGAGAAAGCGATGAGCGGATTTGGGATCTTGGTCATTGCGCGTCAGGAGCATCGAGGGAAGCGAGGAAAAATTGCAGTCCGCTACTGCTGTAACAAGAAATTCTTAGGTAGGGTTGCCGTATCGTACACAGAACCGATTGAAATGCAAGAAACTTTGTAACGCATAATCCATAGAAATACAAGAAATTTTCTATTGTAACAAATGTTTATCTGGATTTGTTTCTGAACATGTTTCATTGATCTATACAACCTAGGGTTTTGTAGCTAAACCATCTACACAATGTGATTGAGTTGATATTGCTTGACTAAGGCTGTTTAGTGCCAATTAGGACTTGATATGATATGTTACTGTCATGTCACCCATGCTGCTTCCTGATCTTTTTCTTGTTCCATTGGGTGCGTTAGGCTTATGAGTATATGACCGTATGGGTTCAATTGGCCTGGATTTTCCAGATGCATGTCCATATGGTTATACGGGAACATTCATTTTCTTTTTGTAGAAAACAAATGCAGCAGCCGCCTATAAGAAAATGCATGTGTTTCTTTTTCTTGTTAGGTTCCAAAATGATCTGACCCTAATATTGCGCAAATATTATGATCACATAATCAATTATGCCATGAGAAACTTATATTTGAATTTTCCAACTAGATGAGGTAGGCCGGTCCCGACGCCGGAACCAATTCCATACCCTTTTAAAATTGCTTCAAGAGCTGAAGTTATAGAACGTCATTAGATACCGGAGACGTAAGGTATCAATATCAAAATCTGGAGTGCTTACTTATACTATATTAGACAATATAGATATGCAAAAATGGAAACATCTACAAAGTATTATCATAAGCAAATACATACATGAATATTGATTCATATGGCAAAACTGACAGTAATCCGCCTTCATCTTTATCTTTAAACTAATTAAACTAAAAATAAATAACGAATTCTATCTCAAAAGACTTTGTCGCAAGTTAAAGCTAGATCTGGCATGAAGCAAACTTTGTGGCTGATGCAATTGCATATATTGATCACTCTACTTCCGTTGCTGCCTGGAGTAATGGACTCCTCTTCTTAAATTGGTTTCAATTTCGATATCCATGGTTTAGGTTGTATTAAAAAAAAATTATTGTAATTTTGTGTTTCCCTCTGTTTTCGACTTTCGTTTTTCTACATGGAATAAAAAGTTTAGTGTAAAATACAACGTTGGTATCCCAACTTATGTGGCACGGTCAAAGTGATACCCAGATTTTTAAAAACTATTAATGTGGTACTCAAACTTTGATTTCACTACCAAAGAAAAGTCGAAGACCAATTTTCGTAACTGTGTCATATGTTTGTTGACGTAGCCAGCGTTGGATCCACACAAAAAAAAAAAAAGGTGCACCGACAAATATAACCGTTTAATCCCATGCCACTACACCCAACACTCTCCGTCCTATCCAAACCCATCCACTCTCTCCTCTCCTCCCCTTTCTTCTTTACCACCCGCTCCCTCCTCAACTCCGCCCAACACCTCCTCTACCTCTCCCTCCGCTCCCCGAACCACCTCTCCACCTGGTTCACCCTCTACCAAAACCCTAACCCCCTCAACGCCGCCGCTCGCCTCCTCGTCCCGATCCCTCCCGTCCCTATCCCCTCCGTCGGCTCCGCCTACGCCGTCATCGGTTATTCAATCTACGTTATCGGACGGTCCGTCAACGACGCACCGTCCAATAATGTATGGATCCTAGACTGCCGCTTCCACATGTGTCTCTTCGGGTCGCTGATGCGGCTGACACGTGAGTTTGCCGCGGCCGGGGTTGTGGGCGGGAGAGTGTACGTGATCGGCGGTTGCATGACGAACTCGTGGACTAGGTCGGAGTGTTGGGCCGAGGCTTTGGATCCAGGTACGGGTCACTGGGAGGCGGTGGCGAGTCCGGTGGAGGTTCGGGGGAAGTGGATGCACACGAGTGCGGTGATCGGCGGGAGAGTTTATGCGCTGGCGGACTGGGGCGGGGTGGTTTACGACACAAAAACCCGGGTTTGGGAGGGAGTGGAGAAGAAGATGGATATGGGGTGGAGAGGGAGAGTTTGTGTGGTGCATGGGATGTTGTATTGTTTATGATTATTTGGGGGAGATTAGAGGTTTCGATGCGAAAAATCGAGTGTGGAAGGAGCTTAAAGGAGTGGAGAAGAAGCTATTGAAGTTCTTGTGCGGTGCAACTATGGCGAATGTGGGGGAAACTGGCCACTAGCCTCATTGTTTAGATATTAGGGGAGGGAGTTCGAGAGGAGTATTGGGGGGGGGGGGGGGGGGCGCCTTCTTTGGTGGCGCGTGCTGAGGGTTCTTCTTTGGTGGACCTAATGCTGGTCACGTCAGCAAACAGACGCGGTGACGGAAATTAACCTCCCTTTAGCCTCCCTTTCTTTGGTAACAAAAACAAAGTTTATGTACCACATTGATAAATTTTAAAGTCTAAGTATCATTTTGACCGTGTCATAAAATTGTGACACAAAAGATGGATTACCGCTTCTGTCAAAACTTCAAAAGTTTAAGCCCGATCAACCATAACTTTTCGGGGGTTGGGGGGGGGGGGGGGGGTGCTGAGGGTTCTTCTTTGGTGGACTCAATGCTAGTCACGTCAACAAACAGACGCTGTGACGAAAATTAGCCTCTTTTTCTTTGGTAACAAAAACAAAGTTTATATACCACATTGATAAATTTTAAAATCTAAATATTATTTTGACCGTGTCATAAAATTGTGACACAAAAGATGGATTACCGCTTCTGTGAAAACTTCAAAAGTTTAAGCCCGATCAACCATAACTTTTCATACACTCGTAGTTTCACCCACTCCGTTTGGTCAGAAGTGGGCGCACCTCAATGATGTATAGTTCCTTACTATGTAACTATGTAAGTCTGACTCTTCATCCCCCACTACGAGGGGTTCAACTTGTGGGAGTCAAATGTCGAGGTTAGACTTTTTCGTGAGAAAGCAAGAAATGGAACTAGACCAGGGCAAGAAATGGAACTAGGTCAGATGTTCGTACCACGGAAAGAAAAAGAAAAAAAAAAACAATGATTACTTTCCAAGTTTCCATGATAACATAAGATTAGAAAAACCCCACATTTCTTTCCAGCAGAGATGAAAAGCGAACCAATGATGCATGTGGAGATCATCATTCTTTCTTTGAGTTGAAACTGCTGCTCTCTTTTCTTTAAGAATTTGCACATATCACACATGTGAGAGCTCAAACCAATACCACAGACGCAATTCTTGAGTTCATACAAGCTCAAATTGAGTTTCACACTAGCCAGAAAAAATGGTCGACACGAAAATGGTAATTTGTTTGGCCAAACCCACTTGAAAAATATATTACGTTTATGGTACATCAAGAGGTTTTAGTAAGAGGGGCTACAAAATCAGAATCTGTTGATACAAGGTAATCAAGGTATAAACCAATACAACCTAAAATGCACTGGAAGTTTTCCTCGCTTTAATAGGGAGAAACTTTTAAGGTCGGTGTCGAATAAAAAATTGATTATACAACAGGATCTCAGGGAAGCCCATGAACAAGGCACAACAACAGTGATGAGACTAGCTTTCTGGAAATTGAGCCGGTATCTATCTGTAGCAACTTAATGGGAAGTCATCCATTACCTGCTCTATAAAACAGGGCCAAGAACAGCATCACAAGCTTATAGTCATCTGACCATGAATGCACATCGTTTTGGCATTCTTATCATATCATTCATTGTCAATTCTCTTTGAACTCTTATCAATAAGGACTCCACAGTAATTTGCGGTTCATCACAGGAGGGGCCAATCCAGGAATATCTCGAATGTCTTTGTTGTTCGGATGAACAAGCTGAAAGGAAAAAAAAAGTATGATAGTTTAACTATATACCGACACAACATAATAAGAAGTGAAATGAGAGCTTTTTTCTATTCTCTGCTCCACTGCATGGACAAACCATTCTTGTCAAATTGCGTTAGCAATTTGGTATGAAAATATTCACACAACTGTAAAACCTGATGTATAATGGATAAAAGACATAAGGAGGAAATATTAATCCATAATCAAAAGCAAATATGTTCATTCCTTAATGATTTTGAAAAAACTTGCATCAAGAATAAATTAGCAACCATACTTCCAGAATAGCAAAGAATCATTGACATAATCTTATTTTTATCAGAAACGAACTACAACCCAAAAAGGCTGTATGTACTTAAAGGTTAAGAATAGGTTTTCACCATCAGAATGCAAGTGCACTGAGTGACTTCAATGACAAAAGAAAATGATGGGGTAAAACAACAATCCTCTAATCCATGATGCTAAATGTTATTGATGTCCAGAACTAAATATGGAATTGCGGATGACAAACCAAAATCTTACAAATGTAAACATTGGCACAAATATAGAAAATAAAAAATAAAACTAAAATATTAAAATATATGTATCTGTTATACATACCTTCACAATGATGGTGGCTATGACTCCAATGACAACAAGGAAAAGCAACCCCATAATACACCTATCAGTTGCAACCTATTATGAAAAGAACAGGGGAAGGATAAGTGAAATCACAATGATAAATAAAAAATATAAAATTTGCCCAACGTATGAAAAAGCAAGTGGATATTCAGAAATTGACCTGCCTACCAATTTCCTTCACCAGCTTAGTAGCCTTCTTGATTGAGAAATGGATAGAGTCCAGCTCATTAACAATCCTACTCATTTGTTCAGTCTGAACATAATAAAGAATACATTTAGCTACCATGAATTTGAAATTTGGTTAACTAACCTTAACTGAAACAATATGATATCAATTCTTCATTTCCAAGTTGAATACATACTTGAGCCTTGAGAGTTGCTGCTGTCTCTGTTCCAACGTTGATAGTCTCATGAACAACCTATAATGAGAAAGACAGAGAAAGTTCAACCTGAATTTACTTTAAGTTATAGCAACAGATGGGAGCAGGGAAAAATGTTTATCTAATGATGAAATCAGATATTGAAGATGAACAACCTTTTGTGCTCTATCAATGGCTTGATCAGTCTCATCCATCATTTGATGTCCATTATCAATAAGTTGCTGATTTGTCATACCTGCAAATTTGAAGACGATGTTCAGAAATAAGTCATCTGAATTTATTTTCTTTTTCTAAATTTCAATGCAAATACACAAAATAGACGTAACATGATTATAAGCAGAAACTACAGAGCAAGAATCTGATCTCCTTTCAACAAAAACTTTTATTAATGTCCTTAGAAAAGTAATGTGCATGACTTTTTCTTTTTTTTTTAATCTTTTTATACCAAATTTGGTCTCTCACCCTCCACCAGTTCGAACAGCCCTTTTCTTGATCAGACAAGAGTCATACATTCACAATGTAATCAATGTGGTGAACAGCAAGCAAACTCACTACTCCAAACCAATTCATTTGAAGCATCCTAGTTCATACATGTAAAGCAGTAATATTGTACATATACTGGAAATCAATTCTTGGCCATTGAAGAACTACTTTATCAGTATCAGGCATACAAATTTCATAAAAGACTGCAGATGCAGGTTATAGAGTGAGAACCTAGCCACTCAGTGTTTACAGAAGTACAACTGCCATGTCCATTGAAGAAGAAGTGTCTCAAGAATCTCAAAGTGTATAGTTAAAGCTGACAAGAATCTATCATGTATAGTAACTCAAACTTAAGTAAATTTACTTCTGATTTATGTGATGAACTTCCAAGTTGATGACAAAGGCTCAGTTTATGTTACCCAACGATTTACATCCTATAGAGGTCTACAGAGTACTAAGTCTACTGTAGTGCATAAAGCACACAAGCCTTCAGCCTCCAGGGAGTGAGCATCAGATGGTGGATGTGACTCAAACCTCCAAGTCTTCTATATTTCTGTTACACAAAAGGAATTCTTGTTCTTTTTCTGTTACACTGATCTACATGCATGTGCACACACGTGTGTCTGAGATAAAATCATATTTAATCAGCTGATGAGTATAAGATGTAGATAGTGAGTCGTTATCCCAGAATTCATGCAATTATTGTGGTAAATGATGCCTAATTGCAGGTTAGCAGAAAAGGATATATTTGCTTACCCGAGGCTAGCAACACATTTTGTTCGGCATATTCGTTAGCTGGTGCATCAAAGAGATCGGCTTTCTTGTTTTCAAGATTTGTTGCATATCTGTACCAAAAAGCACAACATGTGCATATTATTCATACACGCAAGAGGACGTGTACCATCTAATATTAGTACTAAAACATTTGTCACATTATCAAACTTAGCCTGAAAACAAACCAATACCTGACTATTAAATAGAGTTATAGTTCAAAAAGACAGTTCGTTGTCAACCAACAAATCAATTTATTATTTTCCTATATTAACTCAGGCTTCTTGTGTTAAAAAGTACTATGTTCAGGCTAGCAATATAAGAAGAATACTGCATAAACAGTAACTCAACCAATTTCCCCAAGTGCACATGTTAAAGTGCAGAGAATGAAGGATCATCAACTTGGATAAGCATTCATAACTGCATCAGAGCCTAATGAAAGTAACACAATAATTTAGGGAACTGTGGGAATGATGCGTAATCATCTTATTATCAAGACACAGAAAAAAAATATACACATATTGCAGGTATTTTGGTTTACTTAGCGATTTTGATGCACGTATGAAAACATCAATGAAATATCATATATGTCAAGCCAGGGTCAACAAATAGTCAAGTCACACTGATACAATGTACAGGCAACCCAAAAAACACAGACCCAATCTTTCTCATCCATGAATAAAGTAATGAAATTTCCCACTACGTTAACTTACTGTTTCTTCAAAGCCACATATGAGTTCAACTCTTTGATCTGCATCAAAATTCCAAAGTGTAACTTTAAAAATTTGAAATGAAAATGGATACAGAAAATAAGCAGTTTAAATAAATTAAGAATAACAATTAATAAAGCACTAGTGACCCACCATTGACTGCTTTTTCTCACTCAGCATTCTACTTGAGTCTGGATCAATTCTTCTCTCCATATTCTTGACTTCCTTGTCAAACTCTTTAATAAGTCTGAAAACAACAAAATTATAACCTTCTTAGCAGAGGAAGTACAGTGACTAAATGCCGAAAGGAAGATAAACAGAGAGATGGATATGGCTATAACAGGTTGGAGTTTAAGCAGAAGAAGCAAACGAGCAAAGTTAATTGTATAGCCAGTTAGCCACTAGTTCCTACAAAATAAAATGTCACAAATATGATTTGTAATAAATTACAGATGCACAAAACACATTTCTTGAATGACAAGATATCTCATATACTGCATCACTATACTGATACATAAAAGAAAAATTTGACGTTAGAAAGCTATAAGGTCCAGCAAGAAGCAGATAGAATTCAACATATGCCATCATGACAATTATGGACAAGACAGCTCTAACCCATCACGAATAATGGAGTGTATCTCCCCTCTGATACCTTTACTTTTAAGTTACATATATATTTACTCATTGATCTAATTTTATTCGCCGTATCCTTCTTGAACCTGTATCCTATAATTTTTTAAAATTTCTGTTTTCTAGTATTGAACCAGACCATTTCCATTACCCGTTTCCATGCTTCATATCAGTGACCAAATGCAGAGTTCACCTTCACCACAACTGTAGTCACAAACTGCATAACATTCCACTTCCAGTATATAGAGAGAGGCATTTAATGGCCTTCCAACCCCAACTGATCAACCATACCCAGCATAACAGCAGAAAAGACTGTTTCCATTCCAATTGCCATGAGGTACCAATGGTGTCTTAGTTAAACTTCACCAGATCCTTCCCACAAATTGTATACATCCCAATTCCAGTATAATGGGAGGATATAAGTCTCTATGTAAGTTTTAATTCTATGAGTTCAATAGCTTCCAACACACGAAATTTCTTACCTTTCACAAACAGCGGAGAAGGGTTACCGAAACGGTAAAATCACCTACAACTTGTAACTATTCCAATTTTCCAATACTGTATAATGGCGAAGCACATAGATTTTTCACCTCAGACTCAACTCCAATGTTATAGACTTCCAGTAACCCCACTTCTAAGAGCTCACTAGAATCCTACTTAGCAAAACCTCGCAAGAAAGAGGCAGCTAATTTTAATGCATATTCAAATCAAGAAGAATCGAATTGAAGAAATTATCACCATTTGCCAAGTCTATGTCATCCTAGAGCTGGTCATCAAGAGTTAAAGGAGTAACGAAATAAAATTATGAGATGGGCAAGAAAAAGATTTATCCCTGCATGCCCTTCAAATTAAAGCTATGCTGACTATGGAGCTTTTTCTTCCATTATTCCAAAAACCTAGTAAATACAAACTCACATGACAAAGATGGATACATAACCGTGTCTATATAATGAGAACAAAGATTTCAACATCCCAAACGAAGCTCTAATCAAAAGTGGAAGTAATCAAACTCATTAAATTTGATGCCCATCAATCGCATTTTAACTCCCTGTCATTATCACCATCACCACTCAATTCATCATTCAATAATCCTGGGCTCACGAAAACCCACCAAAAGCATTCAAAGAAGAGCAAAAATCCACCTCTTACAGTCGCGCATCTTATCAGTGAGATCCTCCAGCTGCCGGCTCTGCCTATTCGAGTCCTTAATCTTCTCCAGCTTCTGAAACCCATTTCTGCCACAAAATTCACCACCATTAAAACCTTCAACCTCAATCAAATCTCTACAAATCAACACACAGACAATGACTTACGATAACGCACGGAAGACGTCGGCGATTTGGCCGTCGATCTCCGCCAGCTCCTCGCTGATTGCCGATAACGGATCCATCTTCTTTTCACACAATAACACCAATCAAATCAAACAAACCTTCAGATCCTTACAATACTCCCCGATCCAATGCAGGCAGCTCCGAACAGATACCGGATCGGAGCAATGTGGGTTACGCCGGCGACGGAGAAGACCAGAATCGAAGCGTGAAAATAGAGAAATGGAGATCTGAGGAAGGATCTTTGTTTGTGTTTATAATATTGATTGATTGATAATGATGAGAGAATAGAGAGGTAAGGGTTCCCTCGCTCCTCGTTCTTTTTTTTCTTTCGAGTTTTTTTTTTGGTTTTTGAGATGTTTCGGGTTGGGCGGGTTCGTTTAAAACGCTTGTTAGTAATTGAGTGGGACCCGGGAGAGAGGACCCACCTGTAGAACGCGTTTTTGTACCGTTTTTTCCGATGTTTTCGTTTGTTGTGTGCTGTAACCAGCACCGGCGATCGGATAAACTTACTGACGGTTAATGTCAATTTATCTAGGAGAGTCACCTTGCTTCTCATTTTGATGTAATTCCTTCAATCGTGTACTGATGTAGTGATGGTTTTAACCAACTTACATTATGTTTAGTAATAGCTGTTAGCCTGTTACACTTTACAATGTAAAATGTGGTTCATGTAGAGGCTGTAAAATGTGTGTTTTTTTTTTTCCAGGGGAATGAATAACTTCATTGGCATTAAATCATACGACCAAATATTGTCAGGTCAGGCAGGAGCAAGCTCCCATACAAGCTTATAGCAAGTTCATTATTCAACTACAACTAAATACTGAAAAGGAAATCTAAAAAACTACGCCAAAAAATGTGGACATCTAACACTAGATAGCGAATAACCCCTACACCTAATCGTTCACTAAATCAAAGCATTTGATTTGACAAATTTGGCGCCTAAGACCCATTGGTGTACGTTTCCACTCATCAGACAAGAGTGAACAGTCTCGATCTAGCAACCAAATAGGTAGCAGTGTTACTCCCACGAAATGCCCATCGCATGCCCAACCCACTTGGTAGAGAGGATAGAGTAGAAGTAGCCCATAGGCCCAACCCACCAAGCCACACTAGGTAGCCCAATATGTTGGGACCCAGTAGCCCTCCTCCCTTTCCTCGCACCTAATTCAGCCAGACCGACGGAGAAGCATCTCAGTGAAGCCATCAGCCGCCGAACTAATCTGGTGGCCTTCTAGATCCGCTCCCCATGGGTTGTCGCCACTCCCCATACGAAGCCACAAAACCATGTGCTCTGATCTAGGTCTGATCGGTTGTAGAGAACACTTAAAATCAGCACGCCCTTCGGTCACTGCCTATGAAGGTTTCAGATCCAATTCTCGGGCTTAAGTCCATTGCTTTGCCGATGAATTCTCTAAAGGCCGATCCCCTGCATTACACGAAAACCAACACTAAATCTGATGTTATCCAACCTTGAGGAACTTCTTCCATCCGAACCCTTCTCTACAATCACACCCACTTGACAACACACCTTGCACCGGATGTCGTCCTAAAGCCGACAGAGACGAAGAAACCGCCCATTGCTCGTTGTACGAAGCCAAAACCTAGGTTTTGGTTTTGTATGCGGAGCTCCAAAAATTCGGGAGCTCTGTGTGCCCTAGAATAATTACATGATTGGCTGTAAAATGTGGTTGATGTAGAGGCTTCCTTCTTAAATCTAGTTATTTTTATATAAAAAGAAAAGTCAATTTCTCTATTTACCAAAAGACCGAGGTTTTTGTATCCAAATAAAATAAAATAAAAAAGACCGAGGTTTTAACTTCTTTTATCCATAACTGATTTGGTTTTGATTGTGACAATGTGAATAAAATGATAAGTATAACTTCATATTATGTAATCAATTCAATGCATAAACTTGGCTAAAATTCAAGTTAGCAATTCTACTAAATATTTAGTAATCCATTGAACCGTGGCAACGGTGGTCATCGTGGCCGGCACTCATTGGCTTTGAGGTTGCCTCCTCTGGTCTGGGTCTCCTAGACCTCCTCCTAACAATAACCAATCCCATTCCAACTCTTCCATTCATGATTCCCAAAGCTGCAAAAGGGCAATTCCGTCAGACAGACAAAAAGATTGTTAGCTTCCTCTGCCTTTTCAACTGGAAGTGTATTCAATTGGGAGTCTAAAGGATTTTTTTGATTTCACATATCTTTTAAAATATGAAGGGTATTCAATCACGATTTTAAAAAGTCTTTCAAAATCCAATGGTATTCAAAGTTTCAACGATTTTGAAAGATTTTATTAATTGACTGATTTTGAAGCATTCTAAGGTGCTTGGTACCAAACCTGATCATAAATCTCAGGTTTTGATTCATTTCAGTTTTTGTTTCTTTCGCTAAAAAAAAAACAGACAACAGACAGAGACGACGAGACCTCTATCATCTCTGGGTTTGTTTAGCTAGGGTTCGTTTCTGGGTTTCTGGGAGGAGCCACGACCTTGATTTTATCCTATTTCGACGACGAGAATCGAAGATTGCATTAGCAAGCAAGAGATTTCATATTTCTTTCAACCTAGGTGTAGAGGATGAGTTTTTTCCATTTCGGCTTCGGCAAATTTGGGGATTTCATAAATTACACCTCTGAAGATGCAAATAACGACTACCCACAGAGTTCCATGGTTGTTGGTGAATGGTTTGAATCACCCTTAAGGCTCAGGTACATATCTTTCTTTCTTTTTTTTTCTTTCTTTTTTTTTGCTTAATCAACTTTTAGCTAGTAGTTCTTAATCGGATGTGGTTGTTATCTCGATTAATTCTTGTGTGTTTTGGACTCCTGTTAATTGTCCTTGGATTGATTTGAACTGTAGGTTAGGACCAAGTTTGATTTGGTTAATAGAGGCTATGAGTTTGTACTATTGTGACATTCTGGTTGATTGATGTTTGGGGTTTGTTTAAGAATCATTACAGTAGGTTTTGATGGAGTTTGTTTAAGAAATGGATGACATTTGGCTTAAGTCCCACGAACTGAAGTCTTCTGTGGTTTATGAAATGGGTTGAGGTGTTAAATATGTGCAAGCTTATCAGTGTAGCTGTGGAATCCCCAGCTCAAGGAACCAGTTGATGCTAATTATTTACTTCTGTTTAGGAATGATTATCCAAATGATTTGTAATAAGAAAGGTCTTAGTATAATTCTACCACTCTCACAAAGTCTAATAATGTATCTGTTTCAGTTGATCAATGCATAACTATTAAGCATTTCAATTGGACATTTGGGAATTCTCTTTTGCTTTTTTATTGATTTTCACATACTTATATGTGTATCACCAATTTGTATGCCTACAATTCAATCGTTGCACTCTGTTTTTGCATTTCACCTGATTTCATTGTGAGTAGAACTTAAACTGAAATACATGCAAAAAGTTTTGATTAATATGGAGTATTTGGTATTCATTTTTGGGTAATACTATTAGATTTCTTACAAATGCGCTACTGCATGATGCATTGATTGGAACCAATCATTCCACATTTGAATTTACATGTAAGAGAACTTAGCTCTGTTTTTGCATTTCATCTGATCTCATTATGAGTAGAACTTAAACTGAAATACATGCAAAAAGTTTTGATTAATATGGAGTATCTGGTATTCATTTTTGGGTAATACTATTAGATTTCCTACAAATGCACTACTGCATGATGCATTGATTGGAACCAATCATTCCACATTTGAATTTACATGTAAGAGAATTCTTGGTTCAGTAGGCCTTCTATAACATGAGAAACAAAATTGGTGAAATGAATTCATGTCTGACCCTCAATGAATAATATGGATGTTGTATATATCCAAGAGATAAGTGGGAAGGAGAGAGGGAAACAAGAATTGTATGTATTGAATAAAGGGAAATGTGAAAAGGAAATTTGTTCCACGGCCTTTTAGTTCCTAATTTGGCATAGGCTAAAGTCAACCAAGGCAATAGTGAGAAACAAATAGATCTGGAATTATTTTTGATGGGGTTTGTCGATGATATATTTCAGAGAGATGAAAATATTTCTCATAATATCAGTATTCTGATCATTTGTGAATGCATGCACTTACAATTATGATTTATGGCTTCTTTTGATACATAGCTCACAATGTCACCATTTTTTCCCTTGCAGAAATTCGACACAACTAGTGATATTGATTGTATCTTCGAATCTGATAGTAGACACTAACCCATAGATTGCTGGATTCATATCAATGAGAGCTGTAACTAAAGTCGAGGTCAAATAGAGCCACAGTCTGATTAGTTCAAGCAAGGTCCATGAGCTTAACCTCTCAGTGCCAGATAGATTCTATTCTCAAAACAATAAGCAGACGATTTTGCCTTTCTATTGGTCTAGTTCCAAGCCTTCATTCTAAAAATGAACTTGAGCTGAATTCAAGTCATATAACTCCTGAAAGTTTCAATGATATACCTGCAGCTTTGTGCAAGCTTAGCCTAGTGGCTTACTAATTTTTGTTTTTGGGTTTTGTTTACTTAGAACTTGCTATCAAATTTTGAATGAGGCACATATGTTTAACATGCTTTTGCTTCATATCCTATATGTCGGATGAAATGTTAGAATTCTATATATGAATTTTCAGATGTGTTGTTTTCCCATATAATTAGAAAATCCATACGATGCAATTTGTTTCCATATGGTTATAATCAGAATAGTTGATAATGATAACATACACACAAAAAAAGGGAATCCAAACAAATCTTTCTAATACAATACAATATTATAGAATCTGATAAACTTATCATGGAATTAAAACAATCAACCATCAACCGGATTCTGGAAATCTTACAGAACCATCAACCGGATTCTAGAAATCTTACAGAATCTGTGGATTATAAAGAGTCAAACAAAATCAATCAAATACACCCTCCTCAGTCAGTCGCAGTCAGAACAGAGAAGTACAGAGAACAAAAGAAAGAGGCAGACGATAAACAAAAACACGTTGACGACGATCTCTAAAGCTTCCTTCCCGCCCTTTTTGCCTCCCCAGTTTCTTCTTATCTTCGCCATTGCTTTAGGTAATCACTAATCCACTATCACCTCTCTCCTTTTTGGTTCTCCATAACGATTTGCATGTCTGTTCAGTGATCGTTTTATAGGTTTTTGGTATGGTTTTACTTTTTATCTTTCGTTCAATTTCTTCAATTTCGTTTCATGATTGCTCGATTTTGGTGTCAAAGTGTGAAGCCTTTTTTGTTTTTTGGGTAAAAAAAAGGTTGATTTGTTGTGGTTGTGGGTTGCATGATCGTGTAAGATTTTGAAGTAAAAGTGCTTAAATTTGTGATGCTTGTGTGTTTGGTAGGAAAGGTTGGATCTTTAAGATGTTTGACTATAGCTTGCCTATAGCTACTAGGACAAGGCAGAGGCATGACAAAGCTTACAAAGAGTTGTATGAGAAAAAGAAGAAGCAGGAGAAGGAAGTGGGCAGCTCAGCCCCCACTGATTTCAAGAAACCGGGGTCTGCATACATAGTTCTTTCGGATGATAGCATGGAGGAGGATTCGGAGGGTTTCAATTCGGATGAGGGAGTTGCAGAGGGAAGTGAGGAGGAGGTGGGAAAAGGGCGGAGTGTCGAGGGAAGTACAAGGTCGGGATTGGATATGTCAGCCAATTCTGTAGCTGATTTGGATGACAGTGGCAAAGAAAGTGTGAAAGTCATTAGTTTGGTTAGTGACAGTGATGATGAGGCAGAGTCAGTAAGTAAGCAGGGAGGTGGAGACTCTGAAAGTGTTAAGGATAGTGATATGAGAAGTACCGATTCAGACGAGGAATTCCATGAGTACTCAATTGAGGATGATGAAGATGATACTGAAAGTATCTCTTCAGATGATTATGCAAGTGATTGTTCGAATGATGAGAGACCTCTAAATTCGGATTGTGAAACTGAGGATGCAAAGAGAAGTGGGGCAGAGGGAGAAAGAGCTGGTATATGTCAAAAAAGAAAGAGAAACATTAGAGGGGATGGTGATGGTCAAAAGTTCAATTGTGTAGCGCAACGTACTCGTTCACGGTCTGGAACTCATTACTCCGGTGGCCATGATGATCAGAGGGATGTTTATGAAAATCAATGCAGTAGTCAGAGAAACAAGCGTCCTAAAATGAATTCACAGTGCAACAATAGACGAAGTGGTGACAATGATGAGACCTATTCTTTTAGTCTGAACAATGGGCATGATGAATTCAAAACATCTGAAAAGAGTGAAAGGCCGAGGAAGCTTACTAAGAAAAAGAGCACCAGGGAAAAAAGAGTTGCCAATGCTTACAACATTCTCGCAGATTCGATTTATGAAGATGAAGAATTACCCCCAGAAGGTTCAGCTTCCTTTGGGGGTAATGCCAATATTGAAAATGTAACTCTTCCTTTGAAGTTCTCATTTGGTAAGCCGCCAAGTATAGTTCCAGAAGAGAAGTCAGATTTTGAGAAAGAAGTAGATGGGCTTTTTGAAGAAATGGAATTTGCTATTAGATCTGCCCAGATTGGTTCTACTGACTATAGTGAGGTAGGTTTTGCATAAACTATGCTTTATAAATATAGCTATTCGTTACTTGTGATTAGCAACTTAAATGTGAACTAGATGGTCTGTTTTGTTTGTTGCATGGAATTAAGTTAAGTTTGGTTGGCAGGTTGGTACTAATGACTCAGTACCTCCAGCTAAGGAAGTTACTCAACACATGCTTTGTAGTCAAGGGGAACATTATCTTATACTTGACGAAGAAATTGGGCTGATTTGCAAATATTGCCCTCATGTGCATCAGGAGATCAAGTATATTGTACCAGAGTTTGTAAGTCCTGAAATTATTTGCATTCACGTTCCTCTTTCAGTGAAGATTGGTCATTCTAGCACTCGGTGTTTTTACTTGTGCTATTATCATTGAATGAAGTGCTGTTTTATTGTGATTATACTGAATATAGTGCTTTAGTTCTGTTTGGCACATGCCTTATTAGTTAGTATGCATCGTTTTATTAATCCAGATAGGCCTCAGAGATACAGTGAAAGGCTTGCCTCATAAAGCTGTGATTCTTTGGAATCACCAAAGCTGTATTTCTATTCCTGTCCCTTTTACTTGGCTAAGTTTCACTGAATATGACAACAAACTGTACGTCAGTTCAGGTTGCGACCATATTGGAGTCTTCAACTGTTGTTTCGTATGGTTATATTTATATTATAGATATTTATTTTGTGTATTGGTGATGGTCTAGCATGTTTGGACTTGACAGTTCTTTTCTTTATTTGTTTTTTCTTTCCCTCCCTTCTGCATACTTTAGAATGCTCTGTTAATTTGAGGTTGGGAGGATCGTAGGATGACATTCTGATGTTCTCTGCTTATCAGTGCAGAACAACAGGACTAAAATATATAAAGGGATAGAAATTTAGTACCAGCATCACACTA
The DNA here is from genome assembly GCA_034370585.1 of Fragaria x ananassa. Classification (NCBI taxonomy): domain Eukaryota; kingdom Viridiplantae; phylum Streptophyta; class Magnoliopsida; order Rosales; family Rosaceae; genus Fragaria; species Fragaria x ananassa. The sequence goes on along the minus strand of CP139756.1, from coordinate 11,446,884 downwards.
GAAATACACACACACACACACACACACACATATATATATATATATACATATCAATATTTCATATATTAACTTCAATGTTTTAGCTTACCCCCTAGCCCGCTTTATAGAATATTCATGCAGTAGTCATTCCTAAGGAGCTTAAATGCTTTTTAAGTATTCTAAAGAATAACTGAAGACACTTATTTCTTAAAACATCATGACATAGAAAAAATGGAAAAGACGCTGAACCTGAAAATGCATGTCTGAATGGGGCATCTAATACATAATAATGGTTCACTTCTAAGCATATGGTTTAGTACTTGGATATGAGCTTGCTTGTTAGTTTGAACATGGCTACTGCATTGCTAATCGACTTACTAGTTCTATTCAAATGAACAGATATTTGATTTTTACCTCTGTTATGATCATTCCAGGCTCCAAACCCTTATGGCCGATCTGGCAAGAGATTCTATGAAGAAGACAACTGGTCTCTTCCTGATGAGCTGCAATGCCATGAATCTGGGTCTGGCTTTCCTTTCAGTGCTCATGTTGATGGCACAGTGTGGGACTTAATCCCTGGTGTTAAAAGTAGTATGTATCCTCATCAGTGTGAAGGTTTTGAATTTATTTGGAGTCATATAGCTGGTGGAATTCATCTTGAAAAGCTGCAAAAGACAAGTAGTGCTGATGGTGGGGGTGGTTGCATAATATCACATGCACCTGGAACAGGGAAGACACGTCTGACCATTGTCTTTCTTCAGGCATACATGAGATTTAACCAAAATGCAGGCCACTTATAATTGCTCCTCGTACAATGCTTCTCACCTGGGAAGAGGAGTTTAAGAAATGGGGCTTTGATGTACCCTTTCACAATCTTAACAATCAGAGTTTATCGGGGAAGGAGAACAAAGCAGCCCTCGAGCTTTTGGTGCAAGGTGGAGGTCAGCGGCATGTGAAAAGTGTGGACGGTAGTCGTTGGTTGAAGCTATATTCCTGGAACAAGGAAAGAAGCATCCTTGGAATCAGTTACAGACTTTTTGAGAAACTGTCTACTGCACATAATTCTGGAGGCAAGAAAGCTGGCCGAGCTAAGAAAATGAGGAATATTCTATTAGACTTTCCCGGTATTGTAGTCTTTGATGAAGGGCATACGCCTCGAAACGATAAGAGTCATATGTGGAAGGCTTCATCAAATATCAAAACACACAGACGTATTATTCTCTCAGGAACTCCTTTTCAAAACAATTTCGATGAGCTGTACAATACAATTGGCTTGGCAAGGCCAGACTGGATCATGCCTACAAGCAGTGGACGAAGCCGAAAAAGAAATGTAGTGAAAGTACAACAGATGCCTCTGGCCAATGACATTGCCAAAGGTGATGGTGATAAAGCAAAAGAAGCCAAGAAAATAGGAGCTAGAATTGCGCCGATTGTGCATGTTTACAGAGGTTCCATACTACGTGATACACTTCCTGGGTTGAGGAACTCAGTTGTTGTTTTACAGCCAAGCAAGCTACAGAAAGAAATTTCAGCGAGAATTCAAGAGAAAAATGATCTTCCCTTCTTTAAAGATGAACATTACGAGACTTTAATATCAGTTCATCCTTCGGCTTTGCTCAACCTGGAGAAGGAAACGAGGGAATCCCTTAATCAGGTTGATTTGGAGAGGTTGAAGGAAAAACAATCAACTCCTGAATCTGGGATGAAGGCAAAGTTTGTGACTGAACTCATACGGCTTAGTGATGCTATGAATGAAAGAGTTTTGGTGTTCAGTCAATATATTAATGCCTTGACCTTTTTAAAGGAGCTTTTGAAATCTCAGTTTCAGTGGACTGAAGGGGAAGAGGTCCTGTATATGTATGGAGCAGATGATGAAAAGCAGCGCCAATCATCAATGAAGGCTTTCAATGATCCATCAAGCAAAGCCAAGGTACTATTAGCTTCAACGAGAGGTTGTAACGAAGGAATAAATTTAGTTGGAGCTTCAAGAGTTGTACTGCTTGATGTTACATGGAATCCATCTGTTGAGAGGCAAGCTATATCCCGAGCCGACCGTTTGGGACAGAAGAAAATTGTGTTCATCTATCATCTCCTCATGGCCGGGGCAAGAGAAGAAGGCAAACACAGTAGGCAAGTTGAGAAGCATCGGTTGTCGGAATTGGTTTTTTCTTGTTCGGATATGGAAGCTGCCAAGAAAATCCCAGCTGTGGTCGCAGAGGATAAAATTTTGGAAGAGATGGTCCAACATCAGAAACTCAAGCATATGTTTGAAAAAATAACATTACTGGACTAAGATACAGTTTCTTGAAGCTGAAACTGTACAATTTTACAACTTTGCCAAAGCTTGTTTGCTACGGAGATGATGTGTAGCTATATATTGTTAATAACTTGACAATGGTTTCGTTTTGGGATATCTCTTCTAGGTGAAAGAAGCAATGCACACAAACTTCAGATGCACACAAAATATTTCAAGAGCAGTAAAACATATGAGGCATATAGAGGAGACTGGTAAGAACACATCATCCACTGAATCCAACTAAAAATCTTTACATTAGGAGGAAGATTGAGAGTTCCTCAATAAATTTGGTTCTACAATGAGGAACATGTTTAAACTGAAGACCTGGTGTGGCTGGTCTAAATTTTCTTAGCACAACTTTTGAGTCCATTAGCTGTTAAGGAAGTTAATTTGTTTGCTCACGTTTGTGCAAATTCGGAATTCACTAGAGCCATGAAAAGAGTCGGCTTTCTCGGCTTTCAAATTTCTATATGATTAATTCCCGCCTCCTTGTACTCTTCTTAATTCTGCACTAAGGATGACATGCATATGACTACCAAAATATTGCTGGGTGAAAGTTTGAACATTACCTGTATTATTGGATGATTTGGATCATTGGAAAAAGGGGCATTTGGTTGAGAAACTTCCAATACTTGAGCAGGTCCAAGTAGTAGTGCAGCACCATGCCTCTGTATTAGTCACCATCCTAGTTCACCCCCCCCCCCCCCCCCCCCCCCCCCTTCTTTTGCTAAGCAAACACTACACAGAAGATTGTGCAGCTTTAGAATACAGAACCATATAAAGGAGATGAAAGCAAAAGACGATATGAAGCACTTATTTTGTGTGGCAAAAAATTCCTATTTCAATTGTCTGGTCTTAGAAAATTACTCTCGGAATCAATCCCAGAATCAATCTCCTTTGGTCACACAGGCTGACTCTGATTACAAAAACAGGCCTCGAGCTTTGCAGGTTAATTGGGGGCTATTTCTATAGTTTATGTGGTTTCTGTTCTTTTCATGAAAAAACAAGAAGTAAACATAAAATAAAAGAGATCAAATCAAGTAAACTAAGGAACAGAAAAAAAAAAAAAAAAAAAAGGATTTCGGTTACGAGTTACCAAAATAACAGTAAACCTTGCTTCTATTTTTCTAATAAAGCAAAGGTAAGCAATCAAAACACACATAAAAAGGAAATGAAACACCAAAAAACAACTTAATTGGGAAGAGGAGTTTAAGAAATGGGGTTTCGACATTCCCTTTCACAATCTTAACAATCTTGAGTTCACTGGGAAAGAAGATGCAGCAGCTCACAATCTTGTGAAGGATGCTAAAAGGTCAGAACTGACAAACTTGACCCGTGTAGTGAAGCTAAAGTCGTGGGCAAAGACAAGAAGCATCTTGGGAATTAGTTATTCTCTATTTGAGCAGATATGTGGAGCTCCTGTCAAGAAAGGAAAACATGAACAACTTTCTGCAAGACGTGTACATGAAGCTGAGCAGATGAGTAAAATCCTTCTTGAATTTCCTGGTCTTGTAGTATTTGATGAAGGGCACAATCCTCGCAATGACCAGAGTTACTCATGGAAGTCTCTCTTGAGACTAAAAACAAGAAGGCGCATTATCCTCTCTGGAACTCCTTTCCAGAATAATTTTGAGGAGCTCTACAATACAGTTCGCTTGGTGAGGCCTGAATGGACCACCAATCTTACCTGCCTTGGAGGTTTCGACAAGAAGCAATGGGCTTCATACCAAGTGAGAGGCACAAAGGGGAATGCAAGGAAAAGCCAATTTGCTGATGATAATACAAAGCGTGCCGGAGAGGTCAGAGAGATGATTTCACCATTTGTGCATGTTTACAAAGGCTCCATACTGCAAGATAAGCTTCCCGGGCTAAGGAACTCGGTTGTTGTTTTACAGCCTACAGCCTTACAGCAGCGATATTCAGACAGAACTCGTATGATAATAAATCCATTCAAATATGAAAGAAAAGAGGCTAAAGTGACCATCCATCCATCCCTCTTGCTTAGTGAAGAAAGGTCTACGTTTTTTGAGGAAGATGAGTATGCAGCTGACTGGGAAAGCCTAACGGAAATTAAGTTGAATCCTGAAGCTGGAGTGAAGGCAAGATTTACTGTTGATCTCATTCGGCTTTGTCAAGCTATGAATGAAAGAGTTTTGGTGCTCGGTCAGTGGGTTGATCCATTGCACTTGATGAGGGAGCTGCTCAGACGTCAGTTTCATTGGGTGGAAGGAGAAGAGGTAATATATATGGATGGAAAATGTGATGCAAAGCAACGCCAATCCTCGATGAGTTATTTCAATGATCCATCCACCAAAGCAAAGATTATGTTAGCTACAACCGAAGGCTGTAATGAAGGAATCAGTTTAGTTGGAGCTTCAAGGGTTGTACTGCTTGATGTTACATGGAACCCGTCCTTGGAGAGGCAAGCCATCTCCCGGGCATATCGTCTGGGACAGAAGAAAATTGTGTCCATCTACCATCTCCTCATGGCGGGAACAAGAGAAGAGGACAAATACACCCGGCAAGTTGAGAAGCATCGGTTGTCTGATTTGGTGTTTTCTTGTTCAGATACAGAAGCTGCCAAGAAGATCCCACCTGCAGTTGCTGAGGACAAGATTTTGGAAGAGATGGTTCAGCACGAGAAACTTAAGCATATATTTATGAAGATAACATTACTGGATGAAGCCTCATATTTGGATGAAGATTATGAGTAAATCTCCTCATCTCTGAAGCTGAATTCATAGTTGAATACAATTGTTCTATTTAACCACATCTTGCTGTTACTTCTTTATCATGCTCTAGGAAAACATTGTTGCCTCTATAAGACTCTAATCTGTTCATTTCTCTTGTTTTCTGTGTTTGACAGATTCTAAAGCTTCTGCTACTTTGAGAATGTGCAAGAGGTATGCGGTAATATTTTTGGCCCTTGTCAACATCACTAGTCCAATAGTTATGTAGATTCCTCATTTTTAGATTATATCTGCAGCTGGATTAGTTCACATAGCTAATTGTGTTATAGACTTATAGTTGGTGTTGTTCCTATAGACTAAAACTGTATTTTCCAATTCCGAGAAGTACGTGAACAATTCTATATCAGTTATATTAGGAGGAGGATGGGAACTATATTCCCTTGGGTTATGAGAGAGGGATCATTTGATAACCTCTGGCGGTTCCTATGTCTTTAGTTTTTGTAGAAGTTCGTCCATATGGATTCTGCATGTCTTCATCTGACTGTTATTGTTCATAAACTTTTCAGCACTCTTCCTTCCAGCACTGTTATTGTGATGAGGCGAATGTTAGATTCCTTTGAAGCTTCTAAACAAGTCCCCTCAGCATGCTTTAAGTGATGTGAGTTGCAATGGATTTTTATCATATATATAGTTCACCAAGTTATGCACATTGGATTACTCGGATCTATCATATGTTGTTTGTCCATTTTTCTTCCCTGCCTTTTGTTTATATGAATAAGATGAGTAAACCGTTCTGAGGGGAATGGAAAAGACCTTGTTTTCCTAATAGTGATTCCTCTACTCAGTTAGTTCAGAACTTTGATTTCCACGTTGGAATATTTCAAATGAAGAGGATTATTTCGTTCTTTAGTCTGTGAGTACAGATTTCATAGGCTCACCACATTCAACATTAACTTGATAATGTTTCCTGCATTCTTTGCCTATATATTGATACCTGTACAATGCTAATTCATGGTGACTGAATGAAATAAAAAAAAATAAAAAAATTCCGTTGCCGGGACTTGAACCCGGGTCTTTCGGGTGAGAGCCGAATATCCTGACCAACTAGACTACAACGGAGCTTGTATGTTGGTTCCGCTATTCTCTATTTATACTTTACACTGCTTTAGAAAAATCAATAGCATTTGTGAACTGTGATGCTATGACTTTGTCTTTGCTTCAGCACGTGTTTCTATTTGAAATCATCTATCTGATTGTGATTTCGACTCTGAAATACAAACGTAGTACTTGATATCGAGACATTGAGGTACTCCTGATTTGAACTAAGTGTCTTTTTTGTGGTCTGAGAACTATAATGTATTGAATGAGTTTAATAGATTTGTATACCAAGAGTTCTCTTGTATCGGTATGGTCCTTTTTGGTTTTTAGGTCAAATAAATTTTCAGTTCTTCCCCGATTTTTGGTGGAACGAGCAATGTTTCCTCTTTCAATATAGTGTCATGTAGAAATTAGTTAAGCTAACCATGCTTGTGATGTTCTTTGGCGCATTCGTTTCTTGATGAAAAACAATTTTTTTAATTGAGAATCGAGAAACATTTCGATCATCATCGCCCTGATGAGAGACATTTTTTGTTACGAGAATTGAGAATGTTTCCTTATAATGATGTAAATTTTGTTACTGATGCACTTCTCCCCAGGATTCTCGGTCTTGAATTTAAGTTATAACACAAAAAATAAAAAATAAATATAGGGAGCAAGAAATCTCTCTTTTCATATATAGTGGGCCTGGGCAGAGTAAAGTGCTTTGAGAGTCGGCCCAAAAGGTCATATTAATGCTTATAAAACCGAACAAGGGGAGTTAGGGTTTCTCCCATTGCAAAAGAGAAGTTAGTAGCAGCCGCTTCTCCACTTTCAGAGCCAGCGATCCTCTTCTATCCACAACCATGGTACCTCTCTCTCTCTCTCATGTTTTCACTATAGTCTAGAGGCTGAGGTTTCTGTTGAGCTAAAGCTAGGATTTGATTTGATTCGATTAGTAAATACTGAATACAGAGTTGTTTTGACGAATTTAGGTCGGATTGATTTGGTATTTGCTTGTTTCTAAGAAATGGTGATTGTGTTTTGTTGCAGACTAAGAGAACGAAGAAGGCTGGAATCGTCGGGAAGTACGGTGAGTTCTGTCGATTCAGAGAGCTCTAGATGCTTTTGTTGTGTTCTATGTTTCATGATGGCTTGTTTTTATTGCTTTTGGGATGCCTTTGTGTTATTGTTTGTGTGAAATCTTTTGGCTGTAGCTTTCTCTTATTGGTTGATATATGCGCTTTGTGGTGTTTCTAAGTGAAAACATTGGGTTCTTTATGATCAGTTCTGTGGTTGTAAGTTGTAATTCGAGGAAAAAAATCGTTCGGCAGTTGCATTGAATAGGTATTAATTCAGAACAAAATGGCTGTTTGAGTAAATTAGGGTACATTATAGGAAACACTGTTGATTTAAGTGATTGCTAACGGGAAGTTCTGTATTGATGTCCATCTTGTGTTTGTAAGTGAGATATGCTGCTATTTGTGAGCTTGTCTGAATATGGTTTGCGTTTGACTTTTTAGCTTGGTCTTTTTGTTGATGCAAGTGTTTACGGTTTTGCTTTATCCCTGTTGTATCAGGCACCCGCTATGGTGCCAGTCTGCGTAAGCAGATTAAGAAGATGGAAGTCAGTCAGCACAGCAAGTACTTCTGTGAATTTTGCGGAAAGGTATTACAGCTGTATTTTCTCAGAGCTTGTATTTTATCAGTGTTAGTGTTGAACATCCTACATAGAGGTGATTAAATCTTTTTATTTCATTGATGCAGTATGCTGTGAAGAGGAAGGCTGTTGGCATTTGGGGATGCAAGGACTGTGGCAAAGTGAAGGCCGGTGGTGCCTATACTTTGAAGTAATATTCCCCTGCTTTTTACTTTTGTCCAATCTGAATTTGATGTTCTGTTATAGTAGACTAAATGTGTTGTTTTATTTTCTTCTTCAGCACTGCTGCTGCTGTCACAGTTAGGAGCACCATCAGGAGGCTGAGGGAGCAAACTGAGAGTTAAGCTGTTGGTCTACTCTTCTACGTGTTGGGCGGTGTCAGCTATTTGTAGTCTTTCAAGTAGTTTTGAGGATTGTTTCTCCTTTTACTTGTGTTTCTTTCAAGAACTATGGATGTTGTATGTTGTTGGTGACTTTTGGTAGTATCTTTAATCAGAGATTATTATTATCTTGCCCTTGGAATTTATTTGGTTGCTAGTGCAATAGAATTATTAATCAAGGACTCAATTTCAGCTTTTGTGCCTTTGTATTTGTGTAGTGCCTACCCTTTGATTTGTTCGTTGTGCGTTTTTTTTTTCGAGGAAAAAAACAATTTCATTAATTTGTCATCAGTCATATGGAGTTTACATCAGTTTGCCTATTTGTGATCAATCAGTCATGCCGGTAACAAGCATTAATAAATAACTTTACAAATGTGTTTAATTAAGCTTATCACAATTAATTTTTAACTAAAATCTATCCAAATTTTATGTAACAAAGTAATACCGAAATCTAAACAAGAAATAATTTTTCTTTAGATGTCTAAGTAAAAAATAAGGAAATTAAGCTATCTTCTTACCTTTTAAGGCTCACCAACCCCTATCAAAACATTAAAAATGGGTGAAAACCCCTAAAATCCTCCGAGGGCTTGAAAGGGTTAAGGATCACTAACCCATCTGAAAGCCTAACTAGCCTCAAAGAATGGGCCTAGCCCAAGGCCAACTGAAAAAGATCCCAGATCTGAACCACCCCCACCACCATCTACCATCATCGCCGTCGAGTTGCAGTCAAACCACGGCCAAGCCAAGCCGCCGCACAGCGTTGTAGCCCCACCCGGTCTCACCACACCAAGGATCGGCATGCAAAGTCCGGAGACCCGAAGTAGCCTAGGGCCAGCCAAGAGAGACTGCCGTTGGACGAGAGGGAAACTCGATTGGGTTTTTTAGTCTCTATATGGGAATGAGAATTCTTATTCCATAAAAATAGTTTTGGAATTTATTTGTTGATTGTGCATTGTCTAGCCCTTGCGTAGACTTATTCTTGTTGTTTACCAGCCAATGGTCCTCCTATGTTGTACCAATAGGCGGTGTTAAACTTGGATTTTGAGTCCCAACCTGAGCTTTGAGCTGCTTATGACATTATAAGGTTTTCTGGTTTGGTTTCCAAGTTCAGTTCCACAAGGAATTGTGCCGAGTGTGATTGCATAGTAGTAGCCCAAAAATCTTCATCTTAAGGTGAATTAGCATCGAAAATTGTACCATCAGATGGTTTTAACTTTGTTGTTACTACATTTAACAAGCACAAGTCCCAGGCTCCTAGGCTTCATTCTCAACTTGCTAGTCAAGTAACCTGGAGAGGAGTGTGAGAACTGTTGAAGGTCAGTAATGGTGGTGGTGACGAGTGGAAGACGATTGGTGCACAGCAACCCAAAACATAAGTCGAAACTCAGAACACGTTCTAGTTAGATGACTCTTTCTGTAGGATTCAGTGGTCATAAAATTTCAGTCATCGGCAATATTTTTAACTCGGTGGTGATTCACGATCAGACCCAAAAATTAGATAATTTCATAATCCGGCAGTTCACCAAAATAATGATAGTTGCTCAATTATCTTCGAATGCTTTTTGATTGAACTAATGTTGGGCTGCTATTATGCAAACACACTCACTCTTGTCTACGTTGTTTATAAATTACGTTTACATAACATGAAAGGAAAAATGTAAAAGCAACCCTGGACTATACATTTTGACACTTCCGGTTCAGAACTTGAACACTCTTCTTACTCGGGACTCATCCTATGTACATATTTTTATAGCCAAGGAAATGGAAAACCTGCCTGCTCCTCAAACAGCCATATATATATGAATGACCGGATGTGGTTCCAGGAGGTGCCCATAGTAATTATCACAGAGAAAAGAACAAAACTACAAAAGTAAAGAGAACAAAACGAAAGAACCATTTGCGTGGCATTCAACTCCATGCGCTTCCGTGTTCGTCTAGTAATAGTGAAACACGCTGCAGAAGTGTGATGTTGCCTACTCAATTTCCGGACACTACAGAGTAATACGAGCACTTGTGAACAAGATGATATCTCATGGCTATTGGGAATGCATTGAATCAGATGGCTCTAGATTGATCTGTTAAGATTAGACAAGTCGTGAGGGAGAGGTGCCATCACTGTTATACTGGTGTATCTGTTTTTGCACAGCCTTTACAGCCGCAACTCTTGCAGCATTTGCTGCTTTATTAGCTGTTGCAATAGTTCTCTTCACTCTTTCATCCACCTTCGCCACTTCATATGCTCTTTCAGCAGCTCTCCGTGCTTCCTGTTCAGTGAAAAAAAAACTCAAATGTAGTGAACCACAGTGAATGCTTGTTTAATTCAAGTAAACGTGGAAATGTTTTATTGAAAAATGCCAATGTGTTATTCCAGAGGAAATGCCCAAGCAGCTTAAGGTCAAAAGCCAAAAGCCCATATCTAGTAATCAATGATGTGTAGTGGAAGTAGGTGAACTCATCCAACCACAAACTTCCAACAGACTGACAAGAATGCTATCATCAAGCTCCCCACAAACCACAAGAATACATCCACTACAATATCAGAAAAATCAAACCAAGACAAACTGATCTAAACCAATTGAAGATGCACCTCACTGAGTAGGAAACAGGTTATGCTAAATTGGGATAGCTAATCGTAAGCAATGCCGATTTTTCACATAATGCTTATATTGGAGCAACAAACAATAAGATCCAACTGATTGATATTCTCATGATAAGAAATGACTTGTATGATGGTGTGCCACTGAAACCCAAGGCCATAAGATGCCAATTTATACTTCACTTCCTGATGATGTGTAATAATTCATGAAGTCAGCAACGTATTATAAACTCAGAAACAACAACCATAAAAACACCAGAGCTTTGGCAACTTGACATAAGATGTATTTCTGGTAGCTAACTAATCGCATATCTGGTCAAACTTCTTCAGACAAAATAATATTACCATGAGAGCATAACATAGAATTACCTGGACTGCATTTAGAACTTTGGCATGGTTGACAGCATACGGAGATCCAGGTTGGCTATTTTGCATGCTGGGATCAATAACCCCATTTTGCCAGTGACCAGATTGTGTCTCACCATTTCTGAAAGTGTATGTACCAAGTCCCTGCTTTCTTCCTTCATGCCAGGCTCCTTCATAACGATGTCCATTTCCAAACTGATACACTCCAAACCCATGCATCTTGTCAGCAAAATATTCCCCAGCATATGTGTCTCCGTTCCTGCATTAACAATCAGCAACTTCTGTTAATATAACTCGTTGCAAATTTAAGAAATAATCTTTTCAACATATTCATAAATGAAACAGTTAGTAGATGAACATATGACCCATATTATACCTCTCCTGTATATTACTATCATGATCAGCATCGATATGAGGCTATAAAATTAAATTTGACTTGTATGCATGGATTTAAGTAACACAAGGATCATCACTAACACATTTTCTCCACCAATAATTTCTTGGTATATGATGATTAATGTGCGAGTATATACTGATTTATCTCTGAAGTGTATAACATGGATTCACGCACACACAGAACTACAAGACAGATGCAGGTTGGAAACCAAAGCAGTTGCCCATTGAACAAGTGAAAACACATCAGCAGCATAATCAACCAGATACGACTTAAAGCAGTTTTCATTTAAATTCACAAAACAAGAGTTTTAAGGGACCCTGTATTGAATGCAATAACAATAAAAATGAGAGACCGAGAGGGTTAGATCATCATGAAGGTATATGCATATTATTATATATGCATATTAAAATAACCTGTTTATAGCCTAAGGCCCAGTGAAGCCTGCTGACCTACAACATTGAAGATTTTATAACAGCAAGGGAACTCCGAACAGGAATACAACCGCAGGCCTAACAGACTTATGAGTTATGAGATCTAAAAACTCGAGACTAAAAGAAAAAAAAGTCTCCAGCTAAAGAGCAGGGGAAAAAATCAATGAAGTACAAACCTGGTGCACAATGTATCCCATTACGCTTATACCTTAAACGTACATGTAATATCCTTGACGAATACACTATACCTTCTATAATTCTATGGATTGCATATTTCCTTTCCTATTAGACTAGTATTAGTTGGACTAAACTTTATCAAGATTTGAGCTGTCGATAAACTATGCAACTGAGCTTCCTGTATCAGACATCATGTGTACTTGATACCAAGCTCAAAACTGTACCTTGAGATAAAAAAAAAAAACGATTTACTGAATCTCTTCAAAACCTTAGTAACTCAGAGAGGGTATGAAATCAGTTCAAATCCATCGACTATTCACCACTCTTTCAAGTTAAGCAAACGGGCCTTAATAACCTACTGGAAATTGCTAATGTGTCATTTCTCTAGTTTCAGTAAACTGTATAATGTATATGCATAGAACAACATGTCCACCAGTGATTGTGTAAACTCCAAATATGGATTTCCATAAACATATCTAAAACAAAGATAAGAGTATAATTTACCTGAAATGATAATGACCAAGTCCATGTTTCACACCCCACTTGAACTCCCCAACATACCGGCTCCCATCCGCACAAGTATGTATTCCACACCCATGACACTGCCCATTAGACCACTCTCCGGCATAAACATCACCGGTGAAGAACCTATACACCCCAATTCCATGTCTCAAGCCCTGCCTATACTGCCCGCGATACCGGCTCCCTCTAGCCCAAGTCTCCACACCATGACCATCATACTTCTCATCCACCCAATCACCCTCATACCTCCCACTCATATTATAATAATAAACCCCACTTCCTGAACACTTCCCCTTATCAAACTCACCCTCATAAACATCCCCATTGCTATAAACCTGCACCCAAGAACCAGAGTTTAGCCTCTTCTCCGATTTTGGCTTGGACCCAATTGACCAAAGAACAGGCGGAGGAGGCTTGTTCAGCTTGGAGGTGTAACAAGATGAACAAAGCGGCAAGGACCGAGCAAGAAACAACCGAATTGAGACCAAACGAGGCAGCGCAACGTTCAAAGAAATGAGAATGGCAGCAGAGAAAGCGATCACAGATAGGAAATCAAGAATGAAACTACGGCGAGGACTTGTGATGAAGTAGAGAGAAGGCACCAGAAGGAGAACAATCAATCGGCAGTGGACTCTGAGCAAATGGGCACACCGAAAATGGCGAAAAAGCTTCAGAACCAGAGTCCTTGTGGCAAAGGGAATGATTGCCAGAGAAGCAGAGCAGAGAAAAGAAGTGGAAGCCGACGACGAAGAAGAAGAAGGGCCTGAATTCAAATGACTATGGTTGTTGTGGTGGTAGTGATTGTGCAGAGAAGACAGAGTAGCAGAGTGGGATAGGGAAGAAGGTAAATGGGTCATATTATAGGACTTCAAAGCTGAGTTGAGAACAGGGTCTTGGATAAAAATGGAGTCTTGGAAATGGGTTCCTCATGGAACCTCAAGTTTCGATTTTTGGATTTGGGTTTGGTGATGATGAAATGATCTTAGCTTTGAAAAGAATCGAAGTGGGTGGTGGCGATGACGTGTTAAACAAACTGGGTTTCGGATATTAGATTCAAAATCCAATCTTTTTGAGCTTTCCGGTCTTCGTCTCTGATCAAGGTCAATCAAATACGATTGCTTTTGATGCAGATACATACAAAGTTGGTTTCTTTTTCACTCTGTAATGGTGTTGGGATATCCCTATGGGCTCTGCTGTGAAAACTGGCTTTTGGGTCTGCTCAGAATCAGAGAGACTCATCAATATGTCTGTGTGTTTGAGTTGTTTGTACTTTCTGCTGCTCTGGTTTGGTTTTCATTTCTGGTTTTCTGCAGAGACTAAAATCTAAAGTTAAACCGACCTTGTGGGCTTTGTTGGATATAAACCCCCTGGAATTTATGGTATTTGCTTGAAAGCCACTGGTGAAAGATAAAAAAGAAGCAAGGAGAGTTGGCATTATCCAATTGGATAAAATGCTGACTGTGTGAAGATGAAGGATAATGCTGAATATCTTAGAGTATAGTTTACTCTGTAAAACAAAGAAGGGAGGAGGAGGAGGAGGAGGAGGAGGAGGCTAATGACGCATGTTGGTTCTGACAATTGTAACGTTGATTGAGTCCTGAGATTCATTGTTTTACATAATCAATATTTTGTGATTATGATGTTTTACGAATATATTAGTTTTTGGGTCTATTATATGGTGTTTAGAGATAAGTGTATAATCTTCTAATTAATGACAAGTTCTTGCCCCCTGACCTTTCATTCATGCCAAAAATGGTGACATTTCAAAATGATTGATGAGAGAATTGGTTTGGATTCTCCGAATGATTTGGATCATTTCCGTAATGGTTTTGAAGAAGGTAGATTTTGTTAGATATTTGACAAGTTACGATTGTCGATGGCGAACCTCCAGTAATCTAAATTGGTAATAAGTGCCGCATTTGTCTAAATCAGTTGCTGTTATGGCTGGTCTGTCATTATCAAACCTCATTCGGCAATGCCGTAAGAGGATAAGCGTTAAGATTAAGGTTGATCATTTGTGCAGGCGTTATGTATTCTCAAACTTCTAATGCAAACAACCTTCAAGTCAATGTCTTCCACACAACGGTGGAGACAGGAGATTCCCCAAGATGATAGCATTGAGGTTTATCATGAAGAACCAGCCATCATCTGATTCTGACTTTCAGAAAAGGGACTCTACATTAGTACCACAGCTATCAGCTATGTCACTCATTCTCAACAGTTACTGTGATCGAACTCGAGCATGCAGTGGAATGGAAATTCCCCACATAGAAACCACCCAACAAAGCAACAACCCCAAATAGCCACCAAGCAACTTCCCAAATTTCCTCGCAACTTCACTGCCACTGTAGTTTTCCCCATAATGACTCTACATTAGTGTACGAAGCAAAAAGAACATGCTTAAACTCAGTGGCAATTACACGAAAGATGATTGCTTCACTTTCTCAAGGAGCAAGGCCAGTTGCTTCACTTTTTCATTCTTAAATGCCTGTAAAGTCCAGCAATTCTGATTCTTGAAAGCTAGAGCACGCACGCAGCATAGAGGAGCTAAGGAAACGAGGAAGACCTTTCTATCTGTAATTTGTTCATTTGGGACAGTTGGGATGGCACAAGAAAATGAAGCACCTTGAATGCACACCTTGAGGTTGAATGATGCAGGTTTTGTGGGTTGTAGTAAAATTACTAAAATATTAAGAGTAAGAGGAAAGGCAAATGAAAACAGACTGCAACTTAGCTACTTGCTGCTGCAGTAGACAGTAGTTGAATAATGATAAATGATGAGTTTCCTAGTGCACTAGGTGGTAATCATGTGTTTAAATATATCTATAACAGTGTGCTGTGTTTATGGAAACGTTACAAGCACTCCCAGAAAGTATTTTTTGTATTTGCTAACAATGGAGTGTAGACTGCCTCTAACAGCTACCACTCACTTTGGAGTGCTTACCAAGCTTTAGTAACTCTAAAGACTGACCCTTGGGAGAATCCAGGAGAAAGTCTAAAACCGCAGCAAGCTCTGATATGTAGCTAAGGGTATTGACCTCTACCACTGAATTGACCTTAGGAAGTAGCTAGGAGAGTTTTTTTCCACTCCAACATTTACCATCCTTCCATTGTTGGTATATCTTTTATGTATGGGAGGCGATTTGGAAGGTGTAAGAATAGCAAACCTCCAATAAAATTTCTCACATGCAGCAATATGATACAGCAAAAACAGTTATCTAGTTTGAAAATGAAATAAATCCACATATATGATGTATATGAATGAAAATGAAATCGATAAACGATTCACAACCATCATATCAGCATAACATGACCCAAATCCAAAAAGAAAGTGCAAACATTGGCAGTATACCATACAGCAAATGCTTGAAACCAGAGTGAATCAAATAAGAACAAGGCAACCAACAGGACATTGCCTAAGTCGCAAGACGGCCAAATACGCTAGTTAGAGGCAAGAACAACATTCACCATAAACTGCACTCTGAAAAGCCACAACTAAGAAGAAGACATAAATGTAGCAGCTGAGTCGGACCAAAACTCATCAATGTCACTTCAGTATCCTTCATGTTGCATTCCTCTCACTCCATCAAACAACAGTGCTCATTTTCCCAATGGAAAACAATTTCACTCTCTCACTTAATCTTATGATTCTAATGTGAACAGGTAATTATACTTACCCTCAAGTATCAATCAGTTCAATTTTATATACATTGGCTTAACAAAGCAAGTTGATGATCCACCGGGCGAGTACGATTTGATCAGTCAACATACTAGTTTATCTCAAAATCACACACAGTATGTAAATATAACCCAAAGAAACACACAAACAAGGGTAACCGGAAGAAGTAAGAAAGATATAAACACCAAAACGAGTACATCTTCCCTGATCACCCTTCAACTACCACCTAATCGAAAACAAAAGACTTACAAGCCGACAGCTCGAAAATCAATGCAGAATCCCAGCCAAAATGGAGGCCTCCTCGGCCAGCAACAGCACATAAAAATGATTGGTGAGCAGCGGCTCCTCCCTGGCCGTAATCGAGTTGCGAAACGCCTCATAAGCCCCTCAGCGCATGCTGAATAATCTCCGCATCCTCCAGCCTCAGCTGGAACCCGCACAGCTTGATTCTTCTCAATCTTCTTCACATACACACCCACGGAGTCGTCCCCTTTGGTAATCAGACCTGTACTTGATGATGTTGAAACTGTTCATGGAAGTGAGCGCCTCCCACATGTCCCTGGCGGTGAGGTCGTAGGCGTTGAACATGGTGGTCATCACATGAGACCAGAGGAAGTAGTTGGTGGATTCCAGGTGGAGGTTGATCAGGTCGTGGATTGAGGAGAGGAGGGCGTCTGGGATTGAGGGGGTAGGTGGCCATGGCTGAGAGTGAGAGCTCAACCCTAAATGTGAGTTCATCATTTTATACGAGAACCATGACCGGAAACGGAAAAAAGGAAAGCCACCGGATTTTAATACGTGGTGTATCCTCATCGGTTCTCTTCTTTTAACCAGACATTTTTTTTTTTTCTGTTTTGCATTTCATGTCTCTTGATCATCGGCATGAGGATACAAATTAATTGTTGGACTTACTTGTTCATTCACTTGTAGTGAACACAACGAAGGTCATTCAGTCCATACCAAACGCGGCCTCATGCTCAGGTGTGCGAGAGGGCTGGAAAAGCAGAAAGGTCATCCTACAACACAATTGGTTAAGTTTGGCGTTGATCCGCATGCAAATCCAAGCAAACAGATGCTAAATGGACAGTTCACCATATTTGTAATGCTGAATTTGGCTTCTGTACAAGAATTTGAACCACGAAAGATGAAAGAAAAGACTTTGAAAATATCGGCATGTAGAATTGTAGACATTGAACTATGATAGATGAAAGAAAACACTTTGAATATATCGGCATGTAGCATTGTAGACTGTATATGTTCCAACATTAAGTGCATTCAACCTACAGCTGACATGACAGATGAAACTAAAATAATTTGGACAGGAATATTAGGGGACTACAGGATACATTCTGAAAAATACAAGGACGAGGTGGCTATTCTCAAATTGCCAATAACCCCAGCTGAGCTAACATGATTATGAAGAAAAATGTACCACTAGAAAGTAATAATTAATACTAAAACCAACCGGATAAGTTTTATAAAAGCTCACCAAGAGGCAGCTAAAAATGGAAAATGAAGCTTGGAATGGCTGCAAATTGATTGATAGTGGATCGAGAACACATGAAAGGAAAAATTTATATCTGAGTAACACTGCCCTGAAATCTCAAGAGCCTTGCTGACATAGGGAAGGAAGTCGTGTATGGACCCCAGGTGAAGCTTGAAATTTTGGCATCATGGCTTGTGAAGCTTGAAGCCAAACACTCTTGAAACATAGCTCTGTGACGGCTTCTGTGGCTTCAGGTGCCCGTATGTCATCAAGAACAGGTGAGGAAATGTGCTTCCAAAATAGGCTCCATCAATGTCTAATAGAGTTAAGTAGTTCAGGAATTAATGCTAGCAAAACTAGGGAGCATTGTGTTGGGACCCCGAAAACGAGTCAAAAGCCAATGATGTTATAATCATAAAGCATGCATCATGATTGTATAGGCAAGGTACTACCTAAGTATGCATCAAGTTTCATGCTCTTAACAAAGTCAAAAATTAAAGTTGCATATAAAAATTGAAAATGACTACAGCAGTCTTAGTAATATATTGCTGTGACAACTGACAAAGTTTTATTAAAGAAAAAAAAAATTGACGAAGCTTACCAATAGAATAAAACCAAGCTTCTAAAGTAGACAGAAAAGTACTCATGTCTTTTAAATATAACCCGGAATCCATGCACAGATGAAACGAATTTGACAAAAAGTTCAAGTTCTTTCATTTACCATTTAAAAAGACATATACATGTAAAATCATTTAGAAAGAAAGGGTGGACCAGTTACAATCTACATCCATTTAACAACAAAACCTATGTATCAGACTATGATGGTAGGTTCGGTCCAGGGTCGATCACCAATTATTAAATAAGGGGGAAACTTAACGCAATCTTTCAATCAATTGTTGGCTACTTAGCGCTGCTGCTTGTGCAAGTAAAAACTAATATGCACCACAGTCCAGGTTAAAACAAAAGACAAAGGGCAAAAAAGTAAAAACCTTCTAGCCTAGCCTAACAGAACTATGGATGATCACCAGATCAAAAAATGCAGCAGTATATAAAGTATTTTGTGAGGAGAATCTTGCCATACCAGCTGCTTATATGCAGCCAGCAGTTTGAAATCCAGAATTATAAATACAAAGGATACTACCTTGATACTTCGATCGAGGGTAGTAGATATCTTCACACTTGGGGCAGTATATTTTTACAGTGCTTGACCGTGGGATATCCGATTGGCCAACTGGGAGACAGGGTTGTCCACAGCAGTACACTCTTGGGCATCTTCCGAAATCATAGTTCTTGTATTTATCTAGCTGCACATACAATAGCACAATTCTAGAAGTGCCCATATGTAACAGAGATGAAACAGTCAAATGGGCAATGAAGAAAGAAACTCACCATGGCAGCCATGCCTTTGCTTGTCAAAATATACCGTACATGAATCAGACCATAGAGCATCTCTGCTGCTGATTCAATTAATTCATTTTGTTCTTCGGTAAACATATCACCTGCACATATCAAACAATGCAAAGTCTCCATCAGAAAGGTCAACCAAAAGGGAGAGATTAACATTTGGTCATCCTACATGAACTTCAAAAGTATGCTATAGTACCAAGTCCCACCCAAGATAAATACTAGTATCCAAAAAGTTTCAAGATACAATTTCACGATTGCTATAGCTAAAAACCAAACAGCTCCAACTATTGGACTTGAATGATTCAACTTGAGCTGAAAGCCCAAACAGGCATTTTAGAGAGCTTCAAGTTGGTCTTGAATCTATATATCATCCTCCATCCAACTAACAAAGGCCAGCTATGGATATAGGTAAGCAGATGTGCAAGGCACCTGCACCTATATCCCTAGTTCTATAGGCTCTACCATATGTTACTAGAGCTATAAATGCAATCATGATTAAAAAACTGATACTGATTACACTGAAGATAAGCTTACCATGAGATGACTCAACATCCAAGATCAAATCAAGTGCATAATCATAGTAGGGAACTTGGCTGCTTAGCCCACAAAGGTTGAAATCATCTTGTATATAATCATCATCAACTTCACAAAAAAACTCATTTCCTCTCAAATTGCAAAACCATGATATCCAAGATGTGTCATCCCCATCTGAACCACTAACATCTGACTCTTCGCTATCTGTTTCAGATTCCTCTACAATCAAAATTAATGCACCATTAGTCACTAGTAATCTGTATCTATCAGTAGGCAAGAAAATGCAGAGCAAAAAAAAAAAAAAACAGGTAGATCAATAAGAACATTAGATAAATAAGTTAGGTGCGCACATATATCTGTTCCTTGCGGGAGAATGAATTTATCTGTGTCCTATGTAAGGAGGGTAGTATGAATTTTCAAAGTGAAAGAAAAAAAAAATCGACCTCGCCCTTGATATAAAATAGTAGAAATCATAAAATCACCCTCTCTCTCAACTTCTCTATTCTCTCTCCATTAATCGTAAGAGTATGTACAAAAAATGCAAAAAATCCTTCTCTACTCACTATAAAATCCATATCATCAACTCTTACAGAGACTAGAAAACTGACAAAGAAATGCTTTCTAGTCCTAAGAATAAGAATCTTAAAAGAAAAGGCGAAATTGAATTTTACAAACACTGAAAAATACTCGGTAACCTGTTAATTCTAGACCTAGTTGTTTCATGAACAATAAATTCAGGTGAATGAAAGGATGGAACAACATAAAGAAGAAAAGGTGACGACTTCTCTACAGAATGCTTGCTGAACAGAGACTGTAGTTTGTGTTCATCCCTATGACTACCACTACATGTTTCAATTACTTATAAATTCTATAAAATTGAAATTATTAAACACAAGCAGTCTGTCTATCCTTCTGAATACCACTAACATTTTATTCGACACGAAAAGAATGTGCCTCACAGTCCATGCATTGTGAAATTTAGGACCATCAGATGCTTAACAGTAGTATTAACACAATCCAAGCTGGCATCACAATGTGCAATTCATGCATCAAAACATCATCTCCCAATCCAAAAACTTTTGGTTTCGAAAAGGACGATTCTTCGAAAAAAAAGTGAAAATTGAAAAACCGAATTGAAAGAAATTGAATTGAAGAAAGAAAAATGTCAAACCATGAGAGATATTGGTTTTGGAGCGAGTCTCTCTATGATCAGATTGAAGAAGACTCTTACCCCCCATGATAAGAGGCTTGTTACTGCTACTGTTCTCCTTGCCGTTGATCGCCGCCCTAGAAGTGGACGGCGACGATCGCTCCAGATGCTTATCCAACGCCTCGTTGATCCGCTTCCGATCAACCGCCGCCACCTCCGTCATCTTCGACCCACCCGAACCTCGCTCCCTATACATCTCTTCCTTCTTCTTCTTCTTCTCCGATTCTCACCCCAACATGCTCAAATCGAAACCTAATTTAATCGAAATCGGAATCACTAAAGCCCTAGGGGAAAAGGATGACGTAGACTAGGGCTTCTTCGGCTCCGGATCGCCTAGCTCATACCGGCCTTCTTCTTCTTCTTCGTCGTCGGTGATATTTGGGGGTTTGGTTTCAGCTCCTCTAGCTCGGAGTTTAGATCGGAGAGAGGGTGGCCTTATAGTTTTATACGGAGGGGCAGGATGATAATTTGGCTGTGGTTGCCGCGAACGACAATGAGTCTGGGTTATTACGACGGAGGTAGCGTGCGGTCGTTTTGAGAGTGAGGGACACGTGGCGGATAGTGGGAAGGTTGGGGTGATCGTCAGGTGGGGGCCCAGGTGAGGAGGGTGAGGTGTCGCCATAGATATTTTCGCTGTGAATGGTTTCTAATCCGAGATTCATTAAACCAAATTAACTGGTTAACAAAAAAACAACTAAGATTTGTACAGGAAGCTCTGAAATTAATTAATTACTTTGATAAGAAAAATTGGAGGAGAAAAGGAATTTGGGGAATGCGATGGACCACCGGAATGGGAGACATTCCCCTCTCTCTCTCTTCTCTGCCCTGACGACCGAGGTGAGTGTGTCTTTTGTCACGTGCTTAAAAAGAGAGGGAATGAAAGCATATGCTTTCGGAAGCAGTAAACCGGCTCAGTACTGCAGCTGGTGGGAGACAACAGACTAATGCAGTGAGGAGGTACACCCAATACTACACTCTAGTGGGGGATGGACGGATGGGACTGCATTGTCAAAAGAAGAAGAACTTGAATACAACGGACCCATCCATTCATCTTCGATCTGCCATCCGACATACTTGTTCAGTTGTTCATGGAATCATAAACGCATGGCATAGTATCCAGAATAGCTTTTGATCCACTAGACTTGTTCTAATTCTTTTGGCAACTTCAAGTAGGATTCTCTCCTTTGCGAGATGGATCACTGTTCGTATGAAAACAACGGGACAGTGTCTTACTCTTAAGTATCTTTCATTTGGATAATCCAAGTGACAATTGTCAAGGCGAACAAAAGAATCAAATACTCAAAGCAAGATCGAGTTGGAAAACTCAGCAAACGACTAAGACAAACAGGCGGTTACATATAATGTACAGAGAAAGTAGGATATAGTTACAGCAGGAGCACTAGGTTATGAATACTCTATAGAACAAAAATATTAACATCGAGTTAAGAGGCTTAGAGTGCAGAGAAAACCATAAACACGCTTCAACTTTTGTTAATCCTCATCAAAGTACTTCTCTTCAGCGTCATCGTTGGCTTCCTTCTGCCAGTGATCATCCAATGTCTCATCATTGTCTATCTTTGAGTAATCCAAGTACTCCTGATCTTCTCCCAACAAAAATTTCTCATGCATGATGAAGGTGAACTGGTCCATCAGATCTTGCAACTCTTCTGCGGATACAGTTGCTTGCTCACTCTGCCCTGCGGTGGTTGCTTGAGCAACATCCGGATGGTCTGCGGTTTCAGGACCACTGGCCAAATCAAGAGGATCCACCAGCATCTATTGCCAGAAAAGGAAAAATTACATATGTCAGAAACAACAGAATATATCTAAATCACAAGAGTATTTAAATCATACAAGAAACAAAGAACACAACATAAGACATCACTTGGACAAAATTCATTGAGGGACTGATGTTAAAGTTTCATCAGTAAAGCACATAGGTTACTTCTCCTTTCTGTACCATTCACAAATGGTGGTCATTTTGACATAAGTGCCATCAGTTTCATGAGTCACTTATGACTCATAGTGACTCATACGAATCATATTTCTAGGTGCAAAACCAAGGCCATAGATAGTTTGCCAAGATATGTTAGCAAAAGAAAACCACAGTAAAAGGAACTTAAAACCTGGACAACATTAGCCATAGATTCTCATCACCATCTACTTTACTTTTCCTAACATAAATGTAATCAGGCGACCTACTTCCATTTCCCATAGTACAGTCATCTCACAGCGGAAAAAGTAAAGGAAAAACTCTAAAATTCAATCAGAGAGCACACAATAACCATATAGTGTTCATCTTTTATGATTTGTATCCTAGAGTGTGGCAGTTAGCTCAAATACTGATAAGGAATATATACAAAGTTATAATGGCTTTTCAAGTTTGCAAGTGTAAGTACGAGGAAGTTACCTCTGATGATTGTGTGCCCCCACTAGCCTTGTTAGATTCTTCTTCCTCTTCATCCTCTTCCTCCTCCTCCTCTTCTTCTTCCTCCTCTTCTTCCTCAACTTGTTGAATTCTCTCACCGCCAACCCATTCACTCTCATCAATGCCCAATCTCTGTTGCTCCCCTCTAATCTTCGCAACCAAAATCACTTCCTCTGACCTCCTCAACAAAGTGTCCGACCACCGCTCCCCAGGTCTTGCCATGGCCCTACCACTCTGATCCTGAAACTTCCCCACATACTCATGATGCAAGTAGGGCTCTCTCTCCCTCATTGAATCCTCTGAGAAATAATTTCCATCAAATATCAATTTATTCAGGTATGCTCGCCTCCGGTTCTTCACTTGAACTGCCCTGGACTTCAATTCATCCGAAGTCGGACTCAGTAAACTCCTCAAATGCTTCACATGCCAGCTGACTTCATAGTCATCTGTCAGCGCATCAAACTCCAGTAGCTCATCAGACGTTAATTTTGATCCGTAACGTTCTGCAGCAAAGTCACAACAACAGCATTAGTGAAATTGAAAAGAAAAAAAAACGTTCAAGATCATCAGAATTTCAGTATAAATCGAAAAAATTAACTCAAAATCACCACAGCAGCAAAGAAAATCACATAAATGATGAAAAAAATTCAATGAATTCTGAGACTAGACTTAGCTGTCTTCGCTTTACCACAATAATATGGATTACCGGATTGCAAAAGCTATACAATCGTTCTTCCTTTGCGTAAATTAGAGTTAGGGTTTTGAAGTAGAATTCTTATTGAAGGTTAGGGTTCGGAATAGGGCTTACCTACGAAGACGGCGGCGTCGCGGGAGAGGAGGTCGAGAAGAATGGACTTGCGCTGAGAGGGAGTGATGATGGTGGATTGCAAGGCGCGGGGGAAGTAGAGGTCCTCCGACGCCGATAGCCGCTCCGATATGCTCTCTATCGCTTCGCTTCTCACTGCCTTCGTCTCCATCGTTGCTCTCTCTCTGTTCTCTTCCACCAAGAAAAACTAAATAGTTTCTGGGTTCAACGAACACGTGACAATCACGTATATATAACAGTGGGTCTGTGAATTTCTTTTTCTTTTAATTTCTTTTTTTATTTGACTTTAATTTCTAGCTAAATAGTATTTTCCAAAATTTAAGAGGAAATTGAGAGTCTGAGACACCATTTGGGTTAATTGTACAAATTGGCAGCAACCTATGTTGCACCGACATGGACACAGCTACACGATATGGCAGGACACGTCAACACGGAAAAACTCAAAAACTGAATATCTGATACGGTTTGGACACGGCAAATAAAATTATATATTTATTATTTTTAATAAATAAAAATATACTACAATATACATTACATTACCAAAATAATGTTCTAAATTCAATTCTTTGCATAACCATAAGAAATAACAATTAAAGAGAGTCAAATACAAATGATAGGAGTGCATAATTTATAATTTTAGAAGTAGCAGACCTCTAACTAAAAACATAACATTAAAAGAAATCAAATTTGCAGTAGGTTGTTGACAAAACTGAGCAGTAGCTTGTTTTTAAAAGTGAACAATAGCTTTATTTAGGTTTTGGTTCTTTTTTCTTTTCTTTTTTTCAATTAAAAAAAATAAACGATGATGTGGCATGTCGATCAACATTTTTTGACAAGCCACATGGCGTGTGGGACACGTATTTTGCCTTGAAGGTTTGGGGTTAGATTTCAAGGAAGGGATCTAGGTTTTAAAGAAAGGGATTGGAAGATGGTTAGAGAGGGGATTTTGGCTTGAAGGTTTGGAAGAATGAAGGCTGAGTGCTCTGGGGAATTTTTGTTTCTTCCTCGTCTTGCAGCTCCCCAAACCTCCTTTTTATATAATGGGATTGGAGGGTTTTGCGATGGATCGCGATGCCTAATCCGCTATGTAAAAGGATCGCTCTCTTCGAGTACCTCAAAAGCTGACAGAGAGAAGTTGACTTTGAGTAATGGAGGAGACAACTCAATGCGGGGAGGCTGCGAGGACGACTACAGAGACAGAAATCCAAGGACAAGACGAACCAAATAACTTGAATCCCATGATCTCGTCATCCAAGGATGAAAGAGCTGCCTTGGAACCAGTCGTTGACCCTCTTCTTCCTTGGATTGGGAGCGGATGACACTTTTCTGTTGTGCAAAGCTTGTCGCCATACTGCTGTGAGGAGGGGGAGATAAAATGGCTAACCATGTAGTCGGCAAAGGAAAAGGAAAGGGGGTTGGGCCTTTCTTAAAAAGAGTTTGGGCTTTTTCTAAAGAGAGTTTGTAAAAAAGGTGTTGGACTTTAGATTAAATGTATTTTGGGTTTAAAAGATGAGCAGTCCAATTCTCACGCTTTTTACCAATTCGTCGCCGACTTAAGTCGTTAGGCTTGAGTTTTGGGTCCAAGACCGAAACTTTTTTAACGACATTAAACCGGTGGACGAGCATTAAGTGCCTCCGTAACCATCCACACCATACACATTTCTATAAGTCCCAATAATGCGTGTATGCGGCTTGGGCCCATATGAAGGATTTAACCTAAAATTGCATGAAATTATCGCGTGACGAAGTATTTGTGTGATTTTTTAGGTATCAACACCACTAAATAATGAAAAGTTAATTGTCAACAACCACATCCAATTTTTCTTTTTATCGGGTGCTTTTAGCTTTCTCCAATACCTCATGCAACTAACAAAATATATTTTTACATACGTTATTTATTGGGACTATCAGCAGATGCAAACCGCACAAGTATACGCTGTTATGTTGTAGCGGGACACAATCATACAAGTACTGAAGATAAAATGCATATTTCATATGTCAATTTATCACCCTTACCTCGTGACAGACCGACAGTAATTCAGAAACAAGAAATTACAAGCTAAACTCTTTAAATTCTCATTGGTGACCAAAAATGACTAATTTAGGCTGGATCAGGGCGAAACTCCAACATAGTGAAACCTTTTTTCCTTTTCTTTTTTCACCAAACTCGACTCAGTCTCCCGCAAATTCTATTCCAGCTCCAAACTCACACACAGAAACCAATTCAACCGCAGCAAAATCTACCCCTCAATGGATTTCGCAAAGCAGCACGCAGATATCTTCGGCGAGGACGATGACGATGAACCCACCAACCAAGACCGAGGGACCCATTCCTCCTCCCCCTCCTCCTCCTCATCCTCATCCTCCTCCTCCTCTTCCTCGTCTTCTTCATCCTCCGCCGCTTCCTCTTCCGGCAGCGAGAAAGCCGACTCCAGCAGCGGCAATAGCCGAAGCTCTGAGGACGAGGAGGGGCACGGCGAAGAGGCCACCACGAATAATGAGTATCACGATAGGGCCGATTTTGGGGACGACGATAAGGATCTGTTTGGTTCTGATAATGAAGACTACACTAGAACCCTTGCTACTAGCCCTTTCCTTATTCCTGGTATAGTAACTTCTTTTTACTAGCGTGTAAATGCAATTTTGGCTGCTTATTTGGTTTTGTTGATTAGTCTTGCAAGTGGGTATTTGCATTTTTGATGCCAAGTGATGCACTTGGATGGATTTTTATAATTTACTTTCATGAATGTGTCTTTGCTTTGGAGCAACATTGGCAGCTTGGTTAGTTGTATAGTGATTTCAAGTGTTTGTTTCGGCGAAAAGATAGAAAATTGCTGATCCTATCATGTTCAAACTATTCTTGCAGTGTTGCCTGTGATACGGAATAATAATCATAATCTGGGAAGAGGGGGTTTTGGGCGTGGTGGTCGTTGGCAACCCGGGCATCAGAATGACAGAGGTGCTGGCCTTCTTCCCCGACCTGGACCTTATCCGCAGAGGGGGCATAATTATGGCTCTGGGAAGTTCTCGAATGGTCGTCATGATGAACGTTTCGTTTCTGAGCTGAGACTGTCAAAGAGTGAAGAAACGCTGTCGAGAAAGGTTATTCAGATTCAGGAAGTAAGTCAATTCATCATTTCTGTGATATTTCTCGGTCTTTCGTTAGTCTAGTACCTTTAAAGCGCAATGCTGCACAATGTGACAAAAGTAGATGTTAATGGTTTACTAATAGAGTCCATATAAGTTATTCGGATTTGGTTCAAGTGATGGAAGTAGCATAAGGTGGATATTTTTGTATGAGATTTGTGAATTTTTATGTTCATGTGGCCATTACATATTGATCAACCATTCAACCCACAAGTTCTTATCTTGTGGAGTTGCTGATGGATGTCATGAAGTTTTTTTTTGTTGCCTTGCTAATTTGGTAATCTTCTCCAATAGCCATGTGAACTTGCTTGCTATAGTCGGGTAGAAGGGGGAGATGTCATCTTTGATGAGAGCAGCTTGGTAAGTTTTCTGCACCTTGATTTTTGGATGGATATTTCTATCTGTAGCACACGCTGATAATTAATATATTCTTACTGTTGTTTCTTCCACATTATCAGAGGCTTTTCAAGCGGCTTATTACTGAAGATATTGGAGCCGATCTTAATCAAGGCTTTGATACTTTCACAGCAAAGAAAGGTGTGCTTTTGTTTCAATTAGTTCAACTATATTTGAGGATGAACTATTGAAATGGGGATTTCTATGTCGAGTTAAAATATTTTCCAGACTTTAGGGTTTTATGCATATGAAGGATGATCGTTAGGCAGCTTTATGATTCTTTTCTTTTTCTCTTTCCTTTTCCTTTCTTTTACAGATTTGGGCTCTCAAGGTTTTGGTGATCTTCTTGCCTGCATCAGAGACAAGAACATTCCACTTCAAAATATTCATTTTGTGGTGAGAACAAATTGCTCATTAAGGTTTCCTATTGTTATAGTTCTCATGTAGGTTATTAACTAAAAATTCGTCCACTTCTCTTTTGACAGACTTATCGCAACAACCTTAATAAGGTATCTGCTATCCCCTTTCATTATTCTTTTTCTCTCAAGATAATTACTTTTGTTTGTTAGGATGAATTATGATCAGAGTTGTAGATGCATAATAATCTTGGATCAGATGGTGTCATCACTCATCAATGTAATGCAAAAAACCAGTTTACGAGCAGATCACTGATTGCTTTTAAGGAACTTCAAGTTACTGATAAAATGTAACTATCCATATGCATACTTATGGTGGATAAGAAATTAAGAATCAGACGGTACTAAATGAAGGATTAGGCAATCCATCAGGAAAATACTGGATACTGTAGAACACTGACACTCACTGATTATTATTGGATGCTATCATCTTTGTCAGTGTGATAAATAGTTTCTGTTGTTCTGTTTCAAATGATTTTCTGTTTTCTTTAGATATTAGCCACTGCTTATATTCGGAATGAGCCTTGGGAAATGGGAGTGCATAAAAGGAATGGGGTTGTCTATCTTGATGTACATAAACTTCCAGAAAGGCCACAAAATGAGATGGATCGTCGAAGGTACTGGAATTTCAGATAGTCTTTTTTGAAGTTTATTCCGTCTTTCTAGCATGATGATGATGATATGTCCTTGGAGTAACTGATATTGCTTTTTGGTTTAGTAATGGAGCTCTACTGCCCAAGAAAGACGGTTATAATATATGAATTGCTTTGAAACCTTTCAACCAAATTAGTGACTGAAAGATGGTACTTTTTTTTAATAAGAAAGATGGTACTTACCCAACTGTAATTGAGTTTTCCAATGAAAAAAGGGGAAGTATGATAAGTAATGTGGAAATCTACTAGCATTACTGTTCTTGTTGGAAATTACATAGATCTGGGATGAAATTGAGAGTTGGTGCAGAAGTGATCTCAAGGTCTATGATAGTAAAGTTGGGATATAAGCACGTTACCGAATTAATAATTCATTGGGGGGAAATAGTGAATTTTCAGTTTTATGAATACCTTAACTATTACTTTGAACTGCTTCAATAATCCTAGATATGTGTAGATATATCTTTCCATAATTCTCAGTTTCAGGTGTGTTTTATACAATCTTGTCTATCCAATTTAGGTGTTACTGGGGATACTGTTTTGAGAGTCTTGCCACTGAAGATCCAGGAAGAGGTGATGGAGAGTTGATACATCACGTAGATGCCAATATTGAATACTGTTCAGTAATTAAAACCAAATTAGGGGCTCATCGTATTCTGATGGGCGCTGAAATGGATTGCTGCGATTCAACTGATGATGGAAGGAGATTTTATGTGGAGTTGAAGACAAGTCGTGAGGTTGGTACTCTTTGCTTCTTCTCCATTCTGTATCATGCAGTCTTTTATTCAATTAGATTTCTCACCTCATTACCATTAATTTTTTTTCTTTATCAATTTCGCAGTTGGAGTATCATACTGAGGAAAGATTCGAGAGAGAGAAGCTCCTCAAGTTTTGGGTACAGTTAGTTCTTATGACTACTACATATTATTGTTTCTCTTCAATCTGTACCTTATTTACTGGCTACCATATCCTCAGCTAGAAATACATGAATTTTCATGAGCCTGTGCCAGGACTGATATGCAATGTTTGAATTTTTTGTGCTTAATCTCACTGTTTTATGTGAGGAACTGAGCTTTTGTGATCATCCCTAATTGCTTTCTGTTATGCTTCCAGCAATCTGTTACTTCTGGAATACTTAATTTCTCTATTGAATTTTCTGCAGATTCAATCATTCTTAGCAGGCGTGCCCTATATTGTAATTGGATTTAGGTAAACCCAAGTGCCACTTAACCCTTTTATGTTCTATTGGATGGTCAATCAATTGTACATCAAAGAAATGGTTAGGTTTCAAAATGGTTTTAGGAGAAACAACATTGATTGAAGGAATAAATGGGGAACATTGACTTTATTTATGATCACCATAAATATATCTTCAAGTCCACAGAAATGAGCAATATCACATAGTGACTGGTATTGTGTATACAGAGTGCAATTTCTTGCTCCAAGCAGATTTTTTTTCTGGAAATTCTTTCTTACTTCCTGTCTAAGTAATTATTTTTTCGTGCAGGGATGATTCAGGTAGACTTGTCCGCACAGAGAGACTAAGAACCAAAGATATAACACAGAGAGTGAAAACGAAGAACTACTGGCAGGTGAGCTACTTTCTGCAATTTCTATGGTTGCTATGGGTTTTTTCAACCACCTTCCCGCCCGTTACATTCTGGTGATAGTATTTGTAAAGTTTTATTGCCTGTGGATATGGTTGTGGTGAATAATCCTGTGTATATTACTTGTAATGAAACTGGTCCACGTGTCTAATGAACCTAATTGGCAGGGAGGAGTTTGCTTGGCATTTGCTGATGAGGTATTATGCTGGCTGTATGGAACAGTTAAAGAGAGTGAGTTTCTAAATGTTCCACCTTTCCCTTGTTTCGGTTGAGCAGTAGATAGAAGATTACATATTATCATATGGACACATGGTAATTGCATCTTTGGTAAAACTTTTGTAACGCCAATGAAATGAAGCATTCTGATAGACAATGTGTTTTTTTTGCATGTGTGGCTTCAGATGAAGATTACATATTGCAGTTTGCTCCTCCTTTCCAGCGTTTGGAGCTTCTACAAGCTCAATCTTGCCCAGAGGCAATCACTAACCATGTAGAGCAATTATAAATTTTGACAACGATGAAGCACAGACCAAAATGGGGTGAAGCATAGACATAATTTAACTGTTTTTCCTCCGCTCCGTCGTTTCTGCCTCTTTATACCAGTTGTCACTTTTGAGGCACAAAACTAACAGTCATCCTATGAACAGCTACCACAAAATGCCTGTTACATTGATAACCCTTTTTTGTTCCCTCAATAGTCAGTTGATTGTAATGTGGCCAAGGTCACCAATTGATAGGAAATTTATACAGTAGTGTATCTTGTTCTTCATTTCCCCCTATATTATAAATGTAAAAACATTCGCAGTAGGCTGCCATCATTTCAAACTGCTTATCACGCATTTCCCCTCTAAGGATATGACACTGCTCTTGTTATCTCGCCTCTGCAATTGTGAGTCACCATTCGCCAAACCGTTACAGCTTCTTTTACCGGGCGCCTCTCTTGCCATGAATCATATCGTTCACTTAATTCCAGAGAATCCAGCAAACACTGAGTATAGGCCGGCCCTGAGTATAGGCCTAGTTGGCATAGGCCTAGAGCCCCCACTTTCATGGGCCTCAATTTTTTTTCTTCTTCTTATGTATAACAAAAAAGTAAATAAAAATAAATAGCAGGTATCCTTTTTGCAGAAGGGATGTTTCGTCTTCTTTTTCTATAATTCTTTACAGTGAATCCATTCAGGAGGCCAGGGCTTATGACTCTCTCTCTCCTGTTTTTTGGTTACATGCTTCTTCTTTTTTAACTTAAACCGTAGGCAAACCTTGTTCATATTATCTGGTATATTTCTCTTTCTCTCCCTTTCTTTTTAATTCCATGGATTTCTGCAATTTCACAATTGCTTGCGTACTGCTATCTTTAAAACTTCTTCTTATTGCCTACAATGCATACATACTTCTCAATCCCACATTCATAACCATAGAATCTCAAATGCAACAAGTAATTCGACACAAATTATATCATGACGAAATCGA
The DNA here is from genome assembly GCA_034370585.1 of Fragaria x ananassa. Classification (NCBI taxonomy): domain Eukaryota; kingdom Viridiplantae; phylum Streptophyta; class Magnoliopsida; order Rosales; family Rosaceae; genus Fragaria; species Fragaria x ananassa. The sequence goes on along the minus strand of CP139756.1, from coordinate 11,415,057 downwards.
TCAGTTTATTATTGTTTTTCCTTTCTAGATGAAAATTGATTTAACATTGTTTATTATCATCAACATATACAATTTATTTTCTTATTATGATGAAACATATATCAATTTTCAGAAGTGTTTTTAGCTTAACTTTTGAGGTGTAAAATTCGTCGGGTGATCTTGTCTTTGCAATTTTTTTCTTTTTAATATTTATATTTTTGGGTCAGTTTTCATTATTTTGTTTACCTACTATAACTTATATGTTGTTGGAGCTTACATGCTTATTTGTAAAAAGAAAAAATATATAAATCTATCAAACATAAAGAGCCCTAATTTTGTTTTTCGCCTTGAGTCCCGAAAAACTCAAGACCGGCCCTGCCCTTGAAATCCTTGACCCTTATAACGAGCTTACTAAACTATTGCAGCCGGGTTGTCCCCGTAATAATAATGGCAACTGTGAACCCGACAATCCTTATAAACACGGTCGCTCTGTACATTGGTGCTTTGGTTTTGGGGGTCGATGATATTAAGTGTATACGCACAATTTCCAGATGCATTTGCAGATTTGAAAATTAAGTGTCTTGTTAGTGAGCCATTATTATCATTAAGAAGCTTCAGTTCATCTATATATATCATGAGATAGATTGCATCTTTGCATGCATCTTCTGGACGATTGAGATCGCGAAGAATATAATTCCATGATATATATTTGCTAGAGTGAGCTGCAGAATTAGCTAGTATTAATCTTCTTGTAATGAGAATTCACCTTTCTGCACTTCCATTTTATTGTAATGTTTTGTACTTCTGTAAAAGCCTCAATGAGGTGATCATAGACTTCGGGAAAACTCCTCATGAACTGCTTGACATTACAATTTCAGTTCACCCGTAGACTGGCTTTTCTGTACTTCTATATACCAGTCTTATAATGCATCATGCATGTAGAAACTTCTTACAAGCAGTCAAGCACTCTAACTATATATGTTCGACAGTTCGAGAGGCACAACCCAATTAATTAAATACGTACACACAGTTCCTACGTACAATACCTTACCAATAATTACCTTTATTACACTTGCAACTCCTTAATCTCTCATACACTCCCATGCATTCTACAAACCTTCTTCAAATCTTACAAATCTTTCGTACACTATACCTCGCGTTACACTCGACTTCTTCAAATCTTACAAATCTTTCGGGTGCGATGTAGGTTGGCTTGGGTTATCACCAACCGATTTGGTTGAAGGTAGGTTTGCCATTCCCGATGACCCTAGGATTAGAGTGCCCATGACTGACAGTGATTTGAAGACGTACTTTAGAAGATCTGATGGAGAATGACGAGTAGTTTGTGAAGGAGAAGATGAGGAGTTCAAAATGGTTCGAGGAGAATGACAAGTTTGTGAAGGAGAAGATTAGGAGTTCAAAATGGTTCGAGGAGAATGCGATGGGGAATGGTTTTTTTTTTAAAAAAAAAAAAACTTTTTTATTAATAACTCACACACCCTACATACATATGTCGTGAGATTTGAACCCATGACCTTAAAGTTGTCAGTTAAACACCTTAACCAACTAAGCCACAGCTCACTGATATACGATGGGGAATGGTTCTTCGAAGGAGAAGAGGAAGAATCAGACATGGTTTGAGGAGCTGACTCTGATGAAGAAGACCAAGACGAAAACCAAGGTTGAAGATTTTGATGAGTTCATATGATCATGTTCTTCATGCTGTGTTGACGGAGCTTCTCTCTATACGTGGCATATGTTGAGAGGATTTCATGATCAGCATAGAGGCAACGTACGACACACGAAATCGTTGTGAAACTCTGAATTGGCGGGTTGATCTCTTGATTTCATTGTCAATTAAACAAGTAAAGTATATCCGAATCAGTATTAAATACTAAAATTAATATATTAATAATGGTGTAATAATGTACTTAACTCATGTCAAAGCATGTAAACATTCCAAGTTAATTCTGGTTTTTATTTTTTATTTATTTTTATTAAATAGAGGATTAGACGATATTAGTTTTCTGCGACGGCTGATTTGGGGCGACAAGTGCTCTCCCACAATCCCGAAAGAAAGGGGATCATCACATCTGGGAACCCACCGCCTGTCCCTCCATTTATATTTATTAAAGAAAAAAATGGAAAAAACAGGTACAAAAGGGAAGGGGGACCAAACCAAAACTTTTCCCAACAAAAATAATACGTAGAAAGTCTCTCAAAACTAAGAAAACTAAAAGGAAAAACCAAACTGAAAAAGACTCAACTTGGTAAAAATAAAGAAAGTTTCTCTCAAATTGCCATCTAGCATTCATAACCAACATATCAAGGATGCCTATAATATGGAAAACCCAAAGCATTCATACGCAAGTAAGGACAAACCTCAGGTGGAGGAGTAGCATGCCAACACAAGGATGAGGAAGCCAACCCCATATTAGCAAACCTATCAGCAACAGAATTCCCTTCGCAAAGGATGTGTGAGCATGTGAAAGAGATATGTCGAATCCGAGTCAAACAATTGTACCAGGCAATACGCAATGGCCAAGGAGGTACAAAAGAGGAAGAAGAAATACATTGAAGTATTGCTCTAGAATCACTCTCCAACCATATGTGATGCCAGCAAAAGTGATAAGCAAACTCATCACCTAAAATAACAGCCATAAGTTCCGCAAAGAAAACAGTTTGAGTTCCCAAGTCTTGACAATAACCACCACTAAAACGTCTGAAGTTATCCCTGAACACTCCACCACAACTAACAAGGCTGGGGTTTCCCTTGGAGAAACCATCAGTATTGAGCTTGAGCCATGGAATGAGAGGAGGATGCCATAACACAATACGAGAAGCACTTCGACGTTTGAGAACAGGAATCACCCCATGCTAGAAAGGACTTTGGAATCCAAAATACCAAGAACTTTGGAATCCAAGTTGATTCATGGTTGAAGTAACAGAGGATAAGTAAATATGGTGTGTACGTGATTCTTCTAATTAGAGTGTTATTATGTCAAGTAAAGATTCCAACTTTTCCTCGAGTTATTGTGTGATCAAACTTGTTCTTACAAAAATAAACATCATGAGATGACTTCTCTTTGTATCGGATAATCGGAAGATGACGGGATGGAAGTCCCTCATCCTTGAACGACAGTGCCGCCACCGGCTAACTGATAAGCCGATGAAGACCGTCGATAGTGAGGCTAGGGAAGCTGTGCTTGCTACGACCTCTGTCAGTCTCTCTTATTTACTGGTTAATTAATGACATATAGTAAGATTCGAGTACAATATCTATTGAATAATGTAGAATAAATCGAGGTTAATCAGTCATCACTCTCATGAACGCCATGAAGGCATGAATCGTGGTTGTTGATTAACTCATGCACAGCTCATGGCCAAAGGCCCAAGGGATGTTAGATGATCATGAAAATGAGGTGTGGTGCGGTCATATTTGATATGTGATATTTTCTGATATAGGAATTAGGAACTGCTACCCTTTGTATTTTTATTCTCATGGAACATGTTAAATGATAAACAAGAAATCAAATTTGTTATCCTTAGGGTATGTCAGATATTGGAAGAAACTAATATTTCGTTTAAACACAAGTCATGCCGACTGATGACAATAAACAAAAACTTGGAACCATTTGACTTAGCAAAAACTGTAGTTAACTAGTCTTGTGCATGCTGATTGTTATTATTTTATTTTTCATTTGAAGTATAGTCTAAAACTCATTTAACGTTTTGGGTAGAAAATTATTTTTAGTCTATTTGATATATATCAACAGTTTACCCTTTTTCTTTTATTTATACTTCAATTCATATTTAGACTATTGTTCGAGAGTAATCAGGGTATGAATTTTGAAATCAATAGCAAATATATAAAAATAGAGAAAATTAGATAAAAACCCAAAATACTAGGTCTCTTTTAAGATAAACACATACATATTTTTCTTTCATTTTACACCCACTCCATATATGCAAACTTACTATATAGAGCAAATGTCTATAATTAATAGTTTTCTTCATTTTTCGGTTTCTCTAATTTGCCCTTCAGACAGTAGAAAGATAAATTTGGTATCTTTATCAAATCTAGCATCAATTTGAAACTCAAATATTAAGCTAAAATTTAGTTGGATTTAACTTTGTCATAATCAATTACATTCTTTAATTTTTTACCTTGTTATTACTAACTTGAGTGTGTGTGTATGCTATATACAGAAGTATGCCATTTATAATAGAATGATATTTTTCATTCCTAAGCTCACATTTGATGTCTCTTTACATAGTTGAAAAATATCTAATTGTAAGGTACACGTTCTTGTTTTTTGATTAATTTTCATATTTTTAAGTATATTATTATATCATTTCACATCCTAATTGAGAGAACATTTTACTCTCTACTACTTACGTTTCTAATGTACCTATTAAGTATGACATGATATGATAATATACCTAAAAAGAAGAAACTCAAAATTGGGTTTAGGGTATAAGTTAGGGTATAGGTTCATGGTATAGGGTATAGAGTATAGAGTTTATGGTATAGGGTTTAGATCATATATCTTATTCATATTATATTTTACCTTATGTATAGATTAGAGAATGAATTCCTTTAATCTAGATTTTTTTTCATACAAATAAAGAAAACTACATGATTTTTGCAAATTGATTGAAAAATATTAGTGTTAGAAGAAAAACTCATAATCAAGGTATTTAAAACAACATCAATTAAGCTTATTTATTATATTAATATGTTATAGTTGAATGGTGACAATTGTGTAAAATTTAGAAAAAAATAGGACATAATATTTATCATAATTGATATATTTTAAATGTTTATCAGATAAGAATATTATGTGGGTTTTATTTAAAATCACTTTTTAAAATTGGGTGTATATGAAAATTCCCTATAAAAATAAAACATTTCTATAACCTTCACAGCTTTTCGTTAAATATGAGATACAAGAGCCGTTTTCCTTTACATATATTATACAAACAGTCAAAGTGCTGAATCAACATCTTAGTCCTTAGACAAAGCAATGGTTCTATGTAAATAGAACATAACACCCTAAACTAGGAGATTACATCTTCAAATTACAATCTAGATACATGGAGTTCGATATGGAGGTGTTTTTAAGCAAATCATAAGTGTTTCGCCTCACGACCAAAATAAAATAAAAATAAAAAAAGTGTTTCGCCTGTGCATGAAATGGAGTTGCACCGACGTATACATATGTCAACAATGAGAAAAGGATTAGTTCTTTGATTATGATACGGAGGGAGGTCACCCTAAAGGAAGGTTTCATGATTCATGAAGTTGACAACCAATTAGGAACTCAAAGGCGGATTACATGTCATTGGAAATAATCATCAGGATCATCACCCATTCGCCCACATCCACAACGGTCGAAAGAAGAGAAAATGGGAGTTCAGTGCTTACAAAGAACCTACATTTTGCAATTAACTGAAGATAATAAGTATCTTCATTCAGTCAAGGTTTTCTTTTCAACTTCCAATAAATCTTTAAACTGTTTCAGCAGAGAATAATTTTCGTCAATGCATTTCGTGTGTGCTGGACCTTCCAGCAATTTTAGTTAGTGCTTTGGTAATGACATGAGTAAGAATTCCAATGGGGCAGAAAAATAGACAGAGAGAAATTGAATGTCGCGTCTCCATTTGGTTTTCCAATCCATCACGAAAAACCTGCCTGGATAGAATGAAGAAAGAATGTTAGAAGTTACAACTGATCATAAGTTCAGACATTCAACCTTGTGTGAGATAGAGAGAGTTATAAATACCTTGCTGCAAAGAGATCAACAACCAACAAGTGGATCCACGCAGAAGCTAATGTCATCTCATTTGAGAACATCTTTGCCATCCCTGGGAGCTGCATTCAGGAAAAAAAAAAAAGATTTATATGTAGTTACTGTTTACTTCCTCAGAAACAATTGCTCACTATGTATTAGCTAATACAAACCTCAGGCAGCCAGTATTGACTTGCAAAAATTAACCGCATTGTTTCTGGAGTCCAAGAGAGGTATAGCAAATACGCATAGAGGAGTCCAAGCACAATATACGGTATATTGCTTTCAATGGATGCTTTTGTCTGCAATTTATGTGACTTGAAACAATTAGGTGCACACAGGACCCAAATCTATGGCATTCAAGCAACCATTTTTGGCCAACTTGCATTTGTGCAAGCTAGAAGAACCTAATATGGGAAACAGGAACCACATAGCAACAGACTCAAAGAAAGAATAGAAGAGAGTAGGAGATAGGCATACAAATATTATCACTAACATTATGATTAAACAGCATAAATCATTTACAATAGTCTATATGGACATCTGCCTGATGAAAAGTAACTATCGACATTGAATGAGAGAATCATAAGACTTGGTAAACACTGAAACATACCAGTGCAGTTTTAGGTGCAAGAACCATGAGGCCATAAAACGGGAGTACCGCCATTGTTCCCAAAGTAAAAGCAGTGCTAGCTATTTGAGAAGTTGCCAACCCTGAAAAGGAAATACCAGCCTTACTTTTATTAGCAATTAATGGCCAAAATTATTTACGGTCTGAAAGTAAGACGATTTCTAACTTAACATATTGAACTTCTCTGGCCATATAACACATGTAAAAACTGTTTTTCAGTTCAGGTTATATCAATGTCACTCCAACCAAAACATGCTAGCAACTTTTTTTCTTATAACCTTCTTTGAAATCTTCATAAGAATTCATGTTCCCTCATAAGTTATACCAACTTTAATCTCACATATCCTAACTTTTGAACTCTTATTATATATGCAAAGATTTAAATTGTCCAGAATAGAGAGGTAAAAGTAGAAGAAAATATCACATGAGGCATATACTCCGGAGCTTTTTCGATGCACATTGGATATCTCAAGTTTTGGTCTTACAGTAACTCTTGAACCACCAACAAAACACCAGTCCTTGTGTGGACGAGCTCCCGCTGTCCCAATCTGTTGGCCTAAGAGTGCAGAGTTATTACTTTGAAGTGAAAAACTGAACCTTTGTTCCCTTCCATCATTCTTCCAACGTCTTCTAGCCTTCTTAGCATAGTCAATCTATACGAAGCAAAACTTTGATTGTAAGAGAAGCTCTCCATCACAGAAAAATTAGAGGAAGTTATGTAAATATAGTGGCTGCTATGACAGCAAATCATATAAGTGACAAGTAAGATGCAGTTAGGCATAATAGCATACTGGAAAGTCAGAGTTTTTAACCAATCTACACTTACAATAGGACCCTGATGAATTTTACATGATTTTTGAATCTCTCTGTTACGGTTTCGTTTAACAATTAGTCAAATTCCCCTTCACAGATTGCAGATGATACTGACTGAATAGGCCCTTTTATCGTACATTCGCACATACAGTTTCATAACAAACTTAAAGTCATCAATTTAATTACTCTAAAAAGTCATCAACTCAAAGTAGTCGACTAATTTCAGTTAAAGTTTCAATTTTGGAAGTCAAACAGCAGGCAGAAGAAGAAGAAGAACAAGTAAAAAATCTCAATGGCCAAGAAAACCAATACTGGTGCACCCAAGTTGTGAATCTCTGAAGCTACCTTAGAACAAATCTTAAACTACACTGCCTACCCATTCCAAATTGGACCAGAAACACATCTTAAAAACCAAAATCACCAACAAAACTATACCTACAAAGAAAAATATCCCAGAAACAAAAGATTTGAATGACCAAAAGGCAGAAAACCCCATATCAATTAACATTTGCTTTTCTCTACTAACTTTCCGTAATTAAGTATTTGGGAAGTAAAAAATGAAGCTTGAAAAGCTTGAAAGGAAAAAAGAACATACCTTGAGAGCTGAGATTGGAGAGAGGGAGAGGCAAGAAGAGGAAGGAAGGGCCATATTTTGTTGGAAGACCAGAAAAGCCAGCAAGACAAGTGAAGTGGGAATTGCTTCTTCATTCGCTTATAAGTCGGGCACTGAAAGAAAGACAAACAATAATAAAGTAGTTTCCACTCATAGAAGCATAGACAGTACGAGAGAGAGAGAGAGAGAGAGAGAGAGAGAGAGAGAGAGAGAGTGACGGAAGAGATGAGCTGAAAATGGAAAGGTGGGCAGGCGGGAGCACTAACTGTGTGTCATTTCATCGTGTCACCACTAAAAGAAAATCTACTCGGTGCTGACTGGTTCCTAAGTTTAATCAAAGACCAACTTTCGATTAGTTCCCAAATTCTTTTAGTCAAACTCACCGCCGAATTGTTTCTTCTAATTAGGGAAAGATAACGGCGAGAGTTTCTAAATATAGATGTGAATTAAATCATAGAAAGTTATAAAATAAAAGGGCTTAGTTTTTTTTTTTTTTAATATCTGTTTGGTTTAGTTTAGCTTTCTCATAGGGTAAAATAGAGTTTAAAAGAGACTCAAATATTAAATGTGTATCTAGTAATTAATTTATAGGAAACTGACATATTTGATTGCATGAAAGGCAAGATTACAATAACCGTAGCTAAATTTTTAGGCAATCTACATTTCATGTTATCATCTTAAAATCTACACTTCATGTTTCAATTTTGTAACTTAATGAAATAGGGAATAAGGATTACGAATTAGGCCGTGTGGATTTCACTTCCCAATCTTTATTGTCTATGCAGAAGAAATATTAATAGTTTTCTCGATGATCAAATAGTACGTGCACAAAAAATGATTACAATAAAATTCTTCACAAGCAGTTTAAAACTTAAGTACCAAGACTCAATATTCAAAAGCCTGCCAAAGTTGTCCACACTTTTTTTTAAAGAAATTAATGAACTCACTGTCTTAATTAATTTCCGACTTTCAAGTTTAAGCTCTCGGATGTCACATATGAGTTTGATTTAGAATCTCACTCTAATCTATGATAGATTCAGATCTCAACCCAAGCACTCTAGATGAATCTAGCATGAAAAACAAGATTACCATAACTATAGCTAAATTCGTTTTCAAAGTTGGAAATTGATCAAACTGGAGAAATTACTTAAACAATCTTAGTACGAAAGGTAATGGTAAAACATGTTATATACAAGTTAATGGTAAAGACCTGAACTAAATATCTGAGTCACAGGTCTAGATCATAGATTCAGATATAAAGTCGACCAAACCTAATTTAAAATAGATCCACATCTCAATCGAAGCACTCTAGATGCATGTAACGTGTCGGGAAAGAGTATACATGAGAGCTGGCAAAGAAATCACAGTCCACACTCACAAACTAGAGTTGAGACACCACACGCCATAACCCAAAGACTATTCCTATAAAAAAAAAAATAACCCAAAGACTATGTTGGCACAAAGCATGAGCTTGGAAGTGTGATACAGTACTCTACGTTTCTGGCCAGACAATGTATTCAAGTACTTAGTCCAACTCATGTGACCTTCTTTAGTTCTTGTTTTGAGTTGGTACATTTCTTGTTTTTGATGATTTTAGGGCTGATTCCATTTTAACCTCGTCACCCTATGAACCATGGCCTTCACGGTGAGATGTGACCAACAAGTTTGATTTTTAGTGCAAAATGACATTGCAATAGTAAGTTTTGGCAGTCAAACTTGACATTCGCATACTAAATTTAGGCTGTGAAACTTCAGTTACTTCACAGTTCTGTATATCAGCATATACAAAGTTACAGACTACAGCCTTTTTGCACATGATCGATGAAATACAATGTCAGTAAGTTCCAAACTAGGCCATTAGAGTCCAACATGTTTTACACAAGCTCATTAAAAGACTGTGTTCAATAATTGGTAGAAACCAATCTGGCTTTGATAGAATGATAGGTACTGAATCCTAAAACGCCATCAGTTTGGTAACAAACTTCAAAGTTCAAACAAGGTGTTTTGTTATACTTCTTGCTCACTGCATTAAGAGAAAGACAAAATAACACATAAGCTAAACAACTTCAATACAATTCATCAAGAGCCTCATTCAATTAAAGTATTTTGGTCTGGCAATTCAAGAAATGCTTACAGAACCTGCCATTCAGGCCAGGTACAACATGAATTCCAGCCTAATACAGAGGGACCTAATAACTACATGGATTCAAGCCAAATTGAAGATACAAGTATAGAGGGTTTCAGAACAGGTTTTGGACAAGGACATCATTAACTAGCATAAAGTCTGCTAATATGTCCGCAAATCACTTGGTATGCATCATCCTGCAAACTTGATTATCATAACTACAATCCAAACAAACACAACACATAAATGATTGGTTCCAAACTGCAATCTTGAATATCATACCATATCATAAAGATTATTTGCTGCCACATATGAAAAGCTTAGGAACAAGGGTAATACAGTAGCCAAGAAAACCAATTCAATTCCTTATCTTTTGAAGATCTTTTAATACTGTTTGTTCTTCATAGAAAAGCAATATTCTATTTCATGCTATGCCCAGACAATATGATGTAAAGAATGAAATGTTAGTAGACTTTGCTTTCTCATCCTTTTAATGATTTAATCATAGTACTTTCTGGGTTGAGGAAAACATACTACTACATCGGATTAAAAACATAATCTCTCATTCTCTCCTTTGCTACACAGTATAGCACAGGATTTTGGTCTACGACATATATTAGAGTGACCATGGACTCGGTAAAAACAAGATCCTACCTAACTTGAATCAGATCTAAAACCAGTTATATCCTTTTTGAGAAAATGAAACAAGCTCTCAATCCTTACATCAAATAGAGTTAATTGCCAACATGTATACTTGAACCCAGTACTTAAAACACAAGCAAACACAGCAACACTAACATAAAAATCATTTCGACATATCATGTAGTAATATCACTGCTACCTAATCAACGGTAAGTTCTTCAAACTTCACACATCCAACACGAATATGCAGATATTGCCTACGATGCGGATGATGTGTTGGATGAAATTGCGCTCCAAATTCCAAAACTTAAAAATGAAAGGAATTCCACGTTTCAAGTGACTTTACTGCCAACGTGGAGACAAGTTCGCACCTTGCTTTGATTATGAAGGCAAATTCATCCACCACGTCACCGCATCTTAGTAAACATCCTTGAGCTTCGATTCATCAGGGTTTCCATATCTTCATCTGTGCCTGCGGGTTTAGGTCAGATGCAAATGAGTGCTACAACTTCTGTTTTATACCACCTGGGCACCTGAGGTCCAGGCCCTTAATTGTCTTTTCTCAAGTTCAGTACTTGATAGATATATAAACCTTAAAGTTACTGACAGTTTTTTACTACAATAGCTTGAATGGTATAACATAACACTAGAGTTGCTCCAAAACATAACAATGAGCTTGAACTGGAATCTTCCCAGCTGAATATATAGCCACAACTGTGTTCCAAAGCTCCAAGGTGAACCCTTAGAAGTTTTAATGGGGATAAGGTCTGCCTGATAAAGAGAATTACTTTCAAACAACTTCAAGTGCAGACATGTAAGAGATAGCAGCATTGTAGAAACTTCGACTCCTAACACAAGCATAACTAGAGAGACAAATGAGCTTGTCGATAACAAATGATGTACACATAGTGCTATATGCATTTAGCATATAGCTACCTAAAATAAATTTAAATCTAGTCCTCTGATCTGTTATCAAACTTGGACCCCCCAAAATGAAAATCCTGATTCCGCCCCTGTATCTATAGATGTCGTAACCTTATTTTGAGACTTAGGTTGAAAAATAATATCTCAAATTCAAGAAACAACAAACGATCTTGAGTCTTAAAATTTCAAAAAAAAAACATATATAACCATAGTAAGTTAATGAAAATACATGACTGATCTTGCACTCGAAAAAACGAAAAAAACTACGTTGAAAATGTATATAAAAGTCGATGACCGTCTTCAAGGGGTGCATATCATCACCTCCATTATTCATCAAGGTAACCAACACTTTTAAATCACATTATTCCACAGCCAATTTGTCCATTCCAAGGTTTTTTTTTTGGCTGAAAGATGAGCGAGAGAAGAATGACCTCTAACACTCTTATGTATTAAAAAAGAAATGAGAGAAACATCAAGAGAGGGGGATTAGACCAAACTCTCATAACAAAATAACAACGAAACAAAACTATGAAAACCGAAATTGAGGAAGACCCATAAGGTCACTACTACAATATGACAAAATAAAAGGATGAGCTGTAACCTACCAAATCAGTTGTGTTAATGACGTACCATGATTAGCCAGAACATATGCAACCTTATTCCCTTCACGAAAAATATGAGAAGATCGAAAGGTCATCTCTGATATACAACATAAACAATTAAGCTAACAGACACGTAGATGTCAAGGTACAAGCAAATGAGACCGTAGATAGTCTAACACAAGCGATGAGTCAACCTCTAACCAAATGTGCTTTCAGTCACGTACTCAAGCAAACTCAATAGCAACTATAATTATCATCACCTATGCTGCTACTGAACTAGGAATGTCAATGTTGGAAGAAAAAGCACCAAGAACATGACCTTTAAAGTCACGAAAAACAACACCAAAACCTCCAACACCCTTTGTATGCTTCCAAGCACCATCCGAATTAATCTTCACCCACCCAGTGACTGGAGGATGCCAAATAACCTCAATAACTCTTGGAGCTCTTTCCAATTGACACTCTGCACCAAAACTCTTTATTATCCGTAAATCCTGAACTGAATTATGCATTGGACAATTTGCATAATTCCAATATTAGTAGCCATTTGTAGTCCAAAACTTGACCTTGCCCAATACGTGTATCCGGCCAATTACCAAACTAATCTTGATAACTGCTCAACTCCTATTTCCCCATTTAAGTTGGCTCTAGCACCATCAACATCCAATGTCGACCCATCCAACACAAGGTTTAAGCCACTTACTCCAATTTTCACCACCAACAAAACTAACCAATGAAGTTTAAATTTGACACAACAAAACAACACACTACACTACTATTTCTGCAAAAACTCGTAGGCTGTGTAGAAGCACGGTAGAACATAAACATACACACAAAGACACAATATTTATAGTGGTTCACCATGCCATCAGAGGGCACGACTACGTCCACTTAAGATTCTTCCATCATGAGGCCTCAATATCTTGGGTGTTACAAGACTCCTCCGGGAAGGAGTGGTTACCATTCCCCAGGAGAGAGAGATCTCCATTCTAAACAGGAGGAGCCTTCCTTTTATAGATAAGAAAGGTTTCATCTTATTACACATTACCGATGTGGGACTAACTATACATTTATCTTATTATGGTGCCTTCTTGTGGAGCTTGGAGGAGCACCTTCCCGATGTGGTACCGATGATCTTTCACCATGGCGAGGTAGCCCGGACTTCGGTCTACAAGTTTCATGACTGGTCTATGGGCGGGGAAGGTAGTTTACTGACTACCGACTACAAGTCCCCCCAAGTTCCCGTTCAAGACATGTCTTGAGTGGGGACTTAATATATAAAATGTCCATAGACCAGTTATTTATAAACGGGCACCCGGTCCCGGTCCCCCCAAGTCCGTACTCAGGACATGTGATGAACGGGTCTTGCTTATTTTAGGTCATTCTTTTCATGAAGTCCGCTGGGTCCTCCAGGCACCCAGCCTCAAATCTGATTCAACCGGGCAAGGAGCTCGTATGCGAGCTATGAGTCCGCTTGGCACATGAGGGTTGACACTTCTGTGCTTGTTGGTTCCGCGGATAAAGACTACTTAGCACAAGGGCTACCGAGCAAGATGAGGATCTCGCGCAAAGCGTAGGAGTCCACTTCACACAAGGGCTACAACGCGAGATGAGGATCTTGTGCGAAGCGATGGGGTCCACATCGCACAAGGGCTACCGCGCGAGATGAGGATCTCGCGTGAAGCGGAGGGGAGCGCTTCGCACAAGGGCTACCGCGCGAGATGAGGATATCGCGCGAAGCGGTGGGGTCCACATCACACAAGGGCAACCGCGCGAGATGAGGATCTCGCATGTAAGCCGAGGGGAGCGCTTCACACAGGAGGAATGATACTAGGGCAAGCTGAGAATCTCGCTCCGCCCACACATACTATCGCGCGGGCTGAAGAGTCAGCTCCGTGTACAATACTTACACGCGAGCTGTGTTCGCTCTACGCACAATGACCACGCGAGCTGAGGAGTCCGCTCCGCGCGCTATGACTACCGCGCGAGGTGAGTTCGCCTATGAGCCTTGTAGGAGTTCATTTTGCACATGACTACATTACGGGGCGAGCTGTGTTGTCCGCCTATAAAAAATGCCCCTCCCGACTCGGCGGGGCGATGATTATTGTACCTTCACAATGAACAAATGATCGACACAATTATGGGGCTAACCTAGTATGGATATGGCATAATAATTATCGACAAGCAAAATGGTTCATGCAATTGTGTAATACTGAACGTCCAATGCCAATCTACTGACCCGCACGCATACTCAATCTTGCAAGTAGAATATTATGAATTTTCACAAACCAATGAGATTATAACAATCATAATCTAGACGGGACTTAACATAATTTGGACGAATGTAGCGAACCTTTTCATATCATGTGTTTCTGCTCGAGCGCGGGGTATTATCCTCGCATGGGTTATCAGGCCATTATTCTCCGTATGAAAGGAATGATATGAACTGCCCAACTCCCACTCTACGGGAGCTATACAAGGGACTTACCGTTCTCATAGCTCTAGTTGTTTCACCCATGCTTTCCGGTGATACGTTTCTGGGGTTGTATGCATGCCTTCTAGTTCGTGCGCATGCTTCCCGTTGGTTCTTGCTCGGGTATAAGAATCTCATGAAACAATTCTATATTTCTTCCCGTTAGTTCTTATCCGGAAATCGAGATTTCCTAAGCAGTTGTTGTATGCTTCCTCTCGTTGACACTTATTCAAGACTTACTACTATCATGTTAGCCTTTCCAATTATTGGCCATTTAGTTGGAATATACGGCAACCTGGTGCCCTACTTTGATAATCAACGATCTATTTCCAACTCTGGTAACCTGTTGAGAGTAATAATCAACAGGTCCATTCGCATGGTGACTGGGAACGTTTTACAACTTAATCCCTCTTTCTTTCTAACTCAATACTCAATTGCAAACTTACCAAGTCCAATCTTCAAGACTTGAAACTCCTAACCTGATATGTTGTTGTCCGGGAGGCAAACACTACCAGAAGAAAGGTTATAGCCGACGAAAAAAAAAAAACCAGGCCGACGAAGCATTTTTTCGTCGGCTATAGTGGGCTTTAGCCGACGAAAATTTCTTTCGTCGGCTAAGGTAAATTTTCGTCGGCTATGATGTCCACTTTAGCCGATGAAATTTTATTTCGCCTGCTATTTTAAATTTTCGTCGGCTATGACAAACTTTAGCCGACGAAAAAAAATTTCGTCGGCTAAAGAATTTATGTCGTCGGCTAAAGTTCACAAACCATGGCCGACGAAATATTTAAAGGTTTAGCCGACGAAATTCATAGTCGTCGGCTAAAGTGCTTTATATTTGCAGATCTGGGCAGCAGCAGCTCATTTCGAAAAAAACGGAAAAAAAAACGGGAGAAGAAAAAAGGGGAGAAAAAGTTTGGGTGTTGTCGAAATCTGTCCATAATCAGTTTGTGGAGCCATATATAGGTACGTATATGTATATATATGTTGATTAATTGAGTTTTATTTGAGTTGATCGATTTTAATTAGTGTGATTAATTGAGTTTATTGATTTTGATTGTGATTGAGTTGATTAATTTTGAGTACGTTGGATGTATATATATATGTGTTGATCGATTTGGTTGATGATTTGAATTGATAATATATATGAATTAATTTGTTGTTAATAAATAGTAAATATATATATATATATGTTAATATTAATTTATAATATTATTGTGTTGATATGGTATGAAGTTGTTGATGATATATATGAGTTCATAATGATAATTTCGTAATTAATTAGTTGTAGTACGTACGTAGAATATATATATACTAAATGAATTGAGATTTTATATATGGCATGAAATTTTATTAATAATTAGCTAGCATCGTTATAAATATATATATATTTTGTTATATTTTCAGGATATGGATAAGAGTTGGATTTCGCTTCCAAAATGGGACAAAAGATACGGTGCAGGAGTTATGAGTTTTCTAGAATATGCGATGGATAATGCTAACGGGAATACAATTTTCTATTGCCCGTGCACGAAATGTCAGTGTCGCAGCGATATGTATCGATTTCCCATTGACAAAGTATGGCAGCACCTGAGGAGTAACGGGTTTTGGGAGAAGTACACATGTTGGTTATATCACGGTGAAACATCATCAGGGGGTCCGCATGATCATGGCCAATTTTCCGAGACGGGCAGTGCTAGTACATCCAACGATCCAACAACGACATTCATCAACGACATGTTTCCTTATGAGAGCGGTGTATGCGCTCAAGGACAGTATATGCCTGACCCGGTGCAGCCCTTCCCTAGAGCTGTGAACACTGCTGGTATTGAAAAGTACAACAAACTGCTTGCTTTCCAACAGACCCCTGTGTACCCCGGTTGTCAGAAGACCGTTCTTGAAAGTGTGATGGACGTAATGAGGATTAAAGTTGAGACAAAATCGACCGTGAAGGCTGTTGATGAGTATCTACAGTACACTGCTTCGATGCTGCCCAACGGTCATCGTCTTCCTACCACTCATCGGAAGGTCCGATGTATCCTGAAAGATCTTGGGCTTTCCTACATCAAGATCCATGCATGCAGATATGACTGCGTTCTCTTTTGGGGTAAAGATCCAGAAGGGAATGACCTTGGTGGCCTTGACGCATGTCCGGTATGTCACACTGACAGATATAAGCTGACTCCTGCAGGCAACAGGAAACCTGTAAAGGTACTTCGGTATTTCCCTTTGACGGATAGGTTGGAGCGGTTGTACATGTCTTCACACACGGCCGAAGCGATGAGATGGCACGCTGATAGGGAATTGCATGACGAAGATACCCTTATACACCCTGCTGACGGGGAGGCTTGGAAGCATATAGACAGGGAGTTTCCTCAATTTGCGTCAGAGGTCCGAAATGTGAGGCTCGGGCTCTCATCCGACGGGTTCAACCCTTTTGGGAACATGAGTCTGCAATACAGTATATGACCGGTGATTTTGGTACCGTACAACCTTCCCCCATGGATGTGCATGAAGAAGGAGTACAATATGTTGAGTTTGTTGATTCCGGGGCCCGGTTATCCGGGGAAGTGTCTCGATGTGTACTTGAGACCTTTGATTGAAGAAGGAGTACAATATGGATGTGCATGAAGAAGGAGTACAATATGTTGAGTTTGTTGATTCCGGGGCCCGGTTATCCGGGGAAGTGTCTCGATGTGTACTTGAGACCTTTGATTGAAGAGCTTAAATTTTTGTGGGACGTTGGTCATCCCACTTATGACAAGTACACGCACGAGATGTTCCAGATGCATGTCATGGTTGTTGGCACCATCAGTGATTTTCCTGCCCGTGGGATGTTGTCGGGCAACGTTGTTAGGGGATACAAGGCTTGTCCAGAGTGCCTTAGCGATGAGGGGAGCAGCAGTCATTGCAACAAGATATGCAGATTGGGTCACCGTGCTTTCCTTCCATATGATCACGAATGGCGGTTCGATGAAAAGGCATTTGATGGGACCGTAGAACACGGCGTGCCTCCCAGAAGATGGACGGGGGAAGACATTTTAGCGGTGCTTAATGAGTACGATTTTGGGCAGCTCAGCAATCATCCCAACATTGTGGCGGCTATACCTGAAAGACCCGACAGGTACAAATTCTGGACACATAAGAGCATATTCTGGGAACTCCCATACTGGAGTAAGTTGTTGATCAGGCACTACCTGGATGTGATGCACATAGAAAAGAATGTGTGCGACAGTGTGGTGGGCACAGTGCTGAATTTGGAGGGGAAGACGAAAGACGGTCCTAAGGCACGCATTGATCTAAAAAAATGCGGAATAAGAAGACATTTGTGGTTGAAAGAAGGGAAGAAAAAAATGCCTCAAGCTCCTTACACCGTGAAGCCTGACCAGAAGAACCTAATTTTCAGGTGGATGAGTTGTGTGAAGTATCCTTCAGGCTATGCAGGAAATATTGCCCGGTGTGTGAACTTCCGGGACAATAAGATGTACGGGTTGAAGAGTCATGACTGTCATATCCTGCTGCAACGTCTCTTCCCTGTTTTCATTCGACCGTTCCTTCCCCGTCAGGTGGTGGAGCCGTTAGTAGCGTTGGGAAGGTTTTTCCAGAAGTTATGCACACGGGAAGTGTCTCGATGTGACCTCCGGGAAATGCAAATGGACATCATTTATATCATGTGTAAATTTGAGAGGATATTTCCTCCAAATTTTTTTGACATCATGCCTCACCTGATGATCCATCTTCCCGAGCAATTGTTGCTTACCGGTCCAGTACACTACACTTGGATGTATCCCATGGAAAGGTACGTTTTTTACTTTCATGAATTCCTCAATACATATACATGTTCAATAATCATAACATTTTGCAACTTGATTTACAGGCAACTTGGAGACTACAAAGATTATGTGGCTAATAAATCCGCTCCTGAAGGATGTATAGCTGAAGCATATATTGCGCACGAGTGCGTCACCTACATGAAGTTGTATTTAGGAGCGTTGAAGGAAACTCCGCAAACCATGCCGGTAGATGTACCGAAGTTCAATCTTTCCATAGTCTCTAGTGATGTTGAAGTGTATGGAATTTTGCCAAACTCCTACAAGTTGCAACCACATGAGCTAGTCATTGCCCACTGGTGGGTATTGATTAACTGTCCAGAAGTTGAATACTGGAAAGACATCCATCTCAATCATCCCAACATTGCCGGTGATCTCGAGTACCACAACAGGGAGTTCGCAGATTATTTTGGCGGTTGGGTACGTAATTTAATTTTTCTCTACGGGTTTATGTTTATTGCATAATTATCCATATTTACAGTTGAGATGGTTGGTTGCAGATGAACCATATTCAATCTGATGGTCACCCAAATTGGTCGCACGAACTCAGACTTCTAGCCATGAAGCCGATAGTCTCAAGAGTTTATCCGATGTGCAAGGTGAATGGCGTGCAATTTATATGCGAACAAAGAGACAGCAGAAAGAGAACACAGAATTCTGGGGTCATGGCACATGGTGGGCGGAATGGAGTTGACTATTACGGTGTTCTTGATTCAGTGGTGGAACTCGTTTACGGTGAAGGCATGACAGTGCACCTCTTCAAGTGTAGATGGTTTGATACTAGGCCGCAGAGCATGAAGACCGATCAGTACGGAATATTATCGGTGAACACTGCTACAAGTTCTTACGAGGATGACCCCTTCGTTTTTGCCACATCGGTAAAACAAGTGTTTTATCTTGATGACCTTGCTAAGGGTGACGCGTGGAAAGTAGTCAACCTTGTGCACACTCGAAACATTTATCGGGCGGCTACACTTGGAGAGGCCGAAGACGAGGAAGAAGATGTTGCGTATCAAGAGCCCAACGCAATAGGTATTCCTAACTCCTCTACCATTCGCCTTAATAATTTTAAAGCGGGTCGTTCGGTGCGAATTCGTGATGAAGAGCCAAGGCTTGTTGATGTTGATCCAAATCAAGAGTCAGACGAAGACTCTGGCGATGAGGAAATACATATATTACCAGAAATTAATTCTGACACCGAAGAAGACTCATCGGATGATTCCGATTACGAGCCTTAGTTTTAATGTATGATTCCGATTAATTTGTATAATTTTTCAAAGACTTTTTCCTTTATAGTTTACACATGTTGAATTCATATTTCAGTTATGAATATATGAGATTTTGGTGATACATGATGAACAGGGTTTTTTAAATGTATGGTTTATGAATATCGTCTGTTTTTTTTTTCCCTGTTTTTTACTTTAGCCGACGAAATATACTATAATTCGTCGGCTAAGATGTTTTTTGCCGACGAAAAAAGCCTTATTTCGTCGGCCATAGATGATTTTTATTTATTTTTATTACACACTTTAGCCGACGAAATAAACTGTGATTCGTCGGCTAAACTACCTTAGCCGACGAAAAAAGACTTAATTTCGTCGGCTAAACTTGTTTTTTTATTTTTTTTAATTACTCACTTTAGCCGACGAAATACAATGTAATTCGTCGGCTAATATGGTTTTTGCCGACGAATAACCTAATAATTCGTCGGCTATAGTTATTTTTTTTATTTTTTAATATATACTATAGCCGACGAATATGTTAGGGTATTCGTCGGCTAAACCCTAAAATATTTCTATTACCTACTATAGCCCTATGTTCGGTGGTTATTTTGCGTAAAATTTTTATACGACTTGTTGCGTGTCATCGGTTTGAAACTATTTTCAGTTGGAGGTCCGGCCAAAATACGTAATTTAGACGGTCGAACGACCTTTTCCGTGCGTTTAGGGGTTTGACTTACGAGATTGACCGTCCGGATCGAGCCCTTATTCTTTTCGGATCAAGTTGAATTTTTTCCCATACATGTATTTTATCATGGTGGTCAGATCTGACGGCTGGATTTGTGTTTCTCAAGTTTGATCATCACGATCACAACATGTGTACTAATGTTGTATAACTTGTTTACCAAGTGTTATGTAAATGTTCCGTTTCAAAAACAAACTATACGTAGATCCTTCAAACGTAAAAAAGTCGTGAAATAAGACATGACTAGAATGGTGAAATAAGTCTACGGTTGAAAAATCACGGTATTCCGGTCATGTCTCGGTGCCGATAGTTGCGGTTAATTCAATTTTCCATTCTTTCTCCCTATGGGTAGCCCCGGTTTCGGTGGTTATTTTGCGTAAAATTTTTATACGACTTGTTGCGTGTCATCGGTTTGAAACTATTTTCAGTTGGAGGTCCGGCCAAAATACGTAATTTAGACGGTCGAACGACCTTTTCCGTGCGTTTAGGGGTTTGACTTACGAGATTGACCGTCCGGATCGAGCCCTTATTCTTTTCGGATCAAGTTAAATTTTTTCCCATACATGTATTTTATCATGATGGTAAGATCTGACGGTTGGATTTGTGTTTCTCAAGTTTGGTCATCACCAGAACAACATGCCAAATGTATAAAGGTTTAGCCGACGAATTTCAAAGGTTTAGCCGACGAATTTCAAAGGTTAGCTGACGAATTTCAAAGGTTTAGCCGACGAATTTTAAATGTTTAGCCGACGAATTTCAAAGGTTTAGCCGACGAATTTCAAAGGTTTAGCCGACGAATTTCAAAGGTTTAGCCGACGAATATATGTATAGCCGACGAAATTTTGTTCTTTAGCCGACGAACAAATTATTTCGTCGGCTAAAGTCCTCGGGTTTTAATTGCGAACCCTAGCCTCCTCCCTCATTTCTGCAGTTTTTCAACCCTAGCCCTAGCCTCCTCCCTCCCGGTCTCCTCCTCCTCCCTCCTCCCTCCTCCCTCCCGGTCTCCTCCTCCTCCCTCCTCCCTCCCGGTCTCCCGGTCTCCTCCTCCTCCCTCCTCCCTAGTGGTGCTGTTTGTCTGCTCAAGGTACGCTCCCATAAACTCCAAATTCATCGATTTCTTTTCTGCAAATAAAATATATGGATTGATGATTGCTTCTGCGTTTTGCCATTTTGGTTGTATAAAACTGAGAATGACCGTAACTTGTATGTGTTGGGTTTCGATTTGTAGTACCAGTAGTTGGATACAGTAGTTGGATATGTGCTAACGTAATTTGTAGTTTCGTAACTTACTGAGAATGACCGTAACAAAAATAATTTGAAGGTGTGTATACAGTAGTTGGATATGTGCTAATAAAATTTATTTTAATGTAATCATCTTGTTAAATTTGTAAATTATATTGGACAAGTGAGTTGTGTAAAAATCGGATAAATATTTAACAAATAATAATTTACGAGGTTGTTAAATTATAAAAATGATGGTTAAAAAAACAAAGTGACCCAGCGAAGTTGTAACATTTTAAATTATTGTAACATTTTAAATTTTTGTAATTTTTAACATTACAAAATTTTAAATTATTGTAACATTTTTGTAATTTTTAACATTACAAAATTTTAAAATTATTGTAACATTTTAAATTTTAACATTTCTGTAATTTTTAATATTATGAATAAATTGTTTTAATATTATTGAATTGTTGTTTTGTAATTTTTAATATTATTAAAAATTTTAACACTAGATTAACTAGAGAATCGGGATGAAAACGCGAAGTTGAAGAAAGGAATAAAACTTGTAATCTATTTTTTTTGTTAATTTAATTTGTGTTAATTAAATTTGTTTTGTAATTTAATTTGTGTTAATTTAATTATGTTAGTTTATGTGTTTATTTTTGAATTTATGTGTTTATTTTTGAATATATGTGTTAATTTATTTTTGATTTCGAATTTAGTTTTACGATATGTTAGTTAATATATAATATTGTTATGTAAGTAAAATATATATATATATATATATCTATATATATATATTGGTATTTGCGTGTAAATTTTTATTGAATAAGTATAATTTTAAAAATGTATAATTTTTTATAAAACAAAGACAAAATAATCTAAAGCCTTTAATTAATATTATAAATAGGATGAGCGGCTTTTTTCGATCGAAGAAGAGTTCGAATAGCCAAAGGTCCGAATCGTCTGAGGGAACCTCTAGCAACCCTCAAACGACGTTTCAGGGCCACATGACAGCCAGACGTGCGAGCCTTCTGGAGACAGCGCCGGAGGTGCCCGTTTCATCGAGGCAGGCGGCCGTCCCTCGTTCCCCGAGGCCCTTCACGGAGGTGTCTGCACCTCGTATGCCCGAGATACACCGGGCGCCCACTCCGGGTCCTACTTCTTCGGATAGTGGGTCATCTGGGGTACAGATGCCGCCGCCTCATCTGTTCCTTCCGCGGATGATACCGGCGATACCTGTAGTCGATGACTCAGGGACGCCGATTTATCCACTGCCCTCGCCAGTGGCTCCATCAGCGGCGTACCGGTTCCTGCCTTTTGATACGCCTCTTATTTCTGCGAGGGTATCATCATCGGCGACAGAGCCGGAATCCGTCGCGAGCTCCTCAGGTAATCAGTCAGGCAACTTGATTACTTTTAAAGGGTCATATATATATATTTTAATAATCAATTTGGCCGAATCATGTCATAGGCACAAAGAAGAAGAGAGGCCCCGTCACAGGGAAAGCTCTCGAGAAGATGGTGAGTACCATGGGGAGGATCCCCATCGATACTGACGGGGATGGCCACGCAGTATCGGGCGGGAAGTCGAGGATGTACTCCGGCCGCGTGGGTGCTCTCATTAGGGATAGAGTCCCTATGCTGTGGTCCGACTGGGGCGAGGTCCCGCAGGAGGTTAAGGACATGGTCCACAACGCGATGTCGGTGAGTTTATGGAAGCATATTATGTATTAAATTGTTGATTTCTCGAAAAGCTAAACTAATAATAATCGGTTAAATACAGGTGTGGTTTAAGGTTCCCGAGCACCTGAGGGACAGCTGGGCCGACGTTACGCATGGGGGAAGGTACGTTGGGAAGTTAATGAAAAACAATTTTGTATGTGATATTAATAATATTTCTAATATTTTTGTTGTATCTGTAGGTACAAGGAGTGGAAGAACGAGCTGCGGACCCATTGGACTAAGCACGGGAACGCACGTTCTGATACCCCTACTGAGTTCCAGTACAGGGAGTACGAGTGGCGTTGGCTTCTGACATCAGAATTCAACAACCCTCGTAAACAGGTATTTAAATAAATTAGTTAGTTAATTTAAAAATAAGTACGTGCTTTTTAAAATATTCTACTAATAGTTTACTTTTTTCTTTGAAGGCGGTTTCCCGGGTGAACGCTCAGAACCGGCAACGCAACACAAGGAACCATCATGCCGGTTCTAGACCGTTCGGTGTCTTCATGGACGAGGCGGCCAAGGAACATCCAGAAGTCAACCCCAACGTCTATACGTACGAGAAGGCATATCCTGACTCCCAGGAGGATATTGTAAGTCACTTTACGTTTTTAAATTTTTAAATTTATGTAAAAATTTTAATTAATAATTTTTTTCCTATCCATATAGGCGAGGGTGAGGGAGGCTAGTGACGAGGTCCTGAGTACCTTAGTGAGGGAGGGATGGCCGGACACGCAGGATTCCGAGATGTCCGAAGCCATGTCCCGGATCGACAATTCGGATCCGACGATTGGGGCGAGGATCATGGGCACAGCCTTCCCACCGAGAGGAAACAACTTCTACTGCCGAGGTCTAGGAAAGAGAGGCGAGGGGGTCCTGAAGAACACTCCAGGATTTCAACGAAAGGCAACCTCGACCGGGACCAGCACCACGTCCACGATCAACAGGACGACTCAGCTAGAGTCGGAAGTTCAGAGACTACGAGAACAGCAAGCTGCTCAAGCTGCTCAAGCTGCTCAGGCTGCCTCGCAGGCTGCCTCGCAGCAAGCCTATATTGCCTCGTTGGCAGCCTTTAATACCGCGCAGGCAGCCTATGTTGCCGAGATATATGCCATCCAGCAGGCCCAGCAGCAGCAGATGTTGCAGTACATGCAGGACTTTGCAGCTGCCCAGAGTCAGGGACTTCCGCCTCCGCCCATGCCTCCGCCCATGACGCTACCCCAGCCGCCGCAACCTCCGCAGCAGCCCCCAGAAGATGACTTCAATTTAGACGATATAGACTTTACGTAGTTGATAATATACGTTTATGTAAATTGATACTTTTATGTAGTTCATATATTCTTTTATGTGTTTGTTGTTGGTTATATAAAATTGTTAAATATGTCTTTTGCAGCTTGCATGGAATGGTAATTCAGAAATTTCGGGGTTTTTTTTTTTACTGGAATGCACTTATAGCCGACGAAAAAAGCCTTAATTCGTCGGCTAAAGTTTTTTTTTAAAAAAAAAAAAAAAGTTTAGCCGACGAAATAAGCTTTAATTCGTCGGCTAAATGTCTATAAGGCCGACGAAAAATACAATATTTCGTCGGCCATAGATGTTTTATATTTTTTTTATTACAAACTTTAGCCGACGAATATTTTAAATTATTCGTCGGCTAAAGTTTCGAAGATAACCGACGACATTATTCGTCGGCTATAGTTCATACTTTAGCAGACGAAATAATGTCGTCGGCTATAGTATGACTATAGCCGACGAAATAATGTCGTCGGCTAAAGGTTGGACTATAGCAGACGATATTATTTCGTCGGCTATAGTCATACTATAGCCGACGAAATTTTTTGTCTCGTCGGCTAAAGTCATTACAGACGACCCTTTCCCGACGACACTATAGCCGACGAACCTTCGTCGGCTAAGGTTGTAGCCGACGAATTTTTTTAACAGGGCGACGAAAATTTTTCGTCGGCTAAACTGCCTGTTCTGGTAGTGAAAGTAGGGTACCAACAGCCCAACATGAAGTATGGACAATGGTAATTGGTTACAACATTATAAGCCAATGGTATCAAGGTTATTGTGGGACTTGATCAACTATAGTTTCCAAGTATCACTCAGTGAAACAACATAGAAATAAAGCGAAGTGCTTACTGGTGTTATACTACCAAGCATATCTTGACCACTATTCATAGGAAACAAGACATCTATATTGCCCAACCCCCACCCTCCAGGACCTATACAGGGGACTTGCAGTTTCCATATTGCTAGTTGTTTCGCGCATGCTTCCCGGTGATACATTCTCAGGGTATGTTCATGCATTTTAGTTCGTGTATGCTTCCCGTTGGTTCTTGCTCAGGTATAAGAATCTCATGAAACAGTTGTTGCATTCTTTCTTCCGTCAGTTGTTGCATGCTTCCTCTTTATAACACTTATCCGGGACTTACAATTTTCCTGCTATCTTTTCCCACACCTATCCAAGACTTACTACTATCGTAAAGATTTGGAACTCCCTATTCAATGTCTGAGAAGCAGGAGTATCTACGTACATTTGCCTTACAAATTTGAATGGACAACAGTGATCATAGACTGCATGTTATATAGTTCGTACTTAGTTACAACAATGTATGGTGAGCCAACCGTACCATGATATAACTGTATGTGAAGCATACTTTGTACTTTCTTAAAAGACAATTAAATGAAGGACTTATCTGTGGAATTAGCTGCCGAATGGGTGCACATATGAGGCGTTGATTCATGCCCGTACTACTCCTGGATGATGAATCCGTGTTTCCAGTACGATCGGGGTCTGCCTATTTCCAGATAAATAGCTCCGGGTGTCCATAATGTTTTTTTTAGTCCCGGTGCCATTCATTCCAGGCTCTCCTGGTGGCCATAGTATGAAGACGGGTGTCCAGACCAAAAGACAATGCTTGATGGAGGCTCCCGGAGATGATCACCCACAGGGTGGCCAATACCTCAAGAAACTTCTCCCACATTCCTTTTTTACTATCCGAGCTCCCTTGCCTTCGATTTCCGTGTGTTTGAAGCAAATATGTATGTTGGCTGATGCACGAGATAGCCCCGGGTGTTCATAGCAATTTTTCAATGGGTACCATACTGAACACAATTTCTTCAGTAGATTGAATGATGCCATCAGAGCATTCCCAGTCAGGAGTTTGGAGTCGACAAGATATGGATACCGGATGGCGCTTGCAGGGGATGACCGCTGGTAGGTGAGGCTTCCTGACAGGTGCAAAGCGTAGATTCCCTGTGGGTGAATAGAGTTATCCATGCATTGGTTCTCATGCCGCATAAGAAGGTGCCGCATAACAAGGTGTCCTGTTGATCTGGAATTCCAATGTCCTTCTGCCCAGTGAACCCAACAGCAGGAGGGAGATGAAGCTTTGATCACAGACCACTTAAATACATGGGACTGAGTTTCACCGGGAGATTAAATTGCTTTCGGGAAGGACTTCTTCTGGACATAGTAAGATGGGGTGTCCATAGCAGTTGGCCAGTAGTTGGGGTGCCGAGATACGTACCGTCTGAGAGCAGATGATTGTCATGTTGCTCTCATCGATAGGACTATGATCCAGACCCACCACCGGGAGCCGATGATTCCTTCCTGGCAGTTGTTGCCTGCCGGGAGGATGACGCGACCTCCCGATAGAGATGTATCATTGCGCTCCCGATAACGGGATTTCATTTTTTTATACCGGGGAGTTGTTTTCAGGTTCCGGATCAAGATAAGCGTTGATGTCATAATTCGGTTCTCGACAACGAAACATGCTCAACATAAATGAGTTTATAAGTGATGGCCCGCCAGTAAGATCGCATAGTAGAGTTCACATGGAATCAAGAAGTGGCTTCCTGTAGAAGCAGTTCGCAAGACGAGATGGCTTCGCTCAAGAGAGACCTCGCAAAGGGCCGAGTGGCGGAGTCCGCATGCACTTGGGGCAACCTCGAGATGGCTTCGCGCACTGAGACTCCGCGAGTGCCAGATGGCTTCGCGCACTGAGACTCGCGTATCCTTTCTTGGGCAGTGCTTGACCAGCTAGCTGCAACCGGAAACTGGCTCCCGGGGTGATCGTTCTAAGAAAAGAAAGGTTCTCCTGGAGATATCTACCAATAAGAAAACAGGGCTGTCGGGCATGCTGACCAAGGCGAGAAACTCAAAGCTAGATTTCGTATTCTAGCTCCCGCTCGTTGATGAAACAGACAGGTGACAGTTGTTTCTTGCTCGAACTCCGGTCGTCGGATCTGTGAACTGTCCCAACCGGCCACCAGTCAAATCAGCGGGTTGTCAAATTTATAGAGGCCTGGTCCTTTGGGAGTAGGACGTTGGAGGCTTGTCCGGATGATCCCGGTGGCTTGCGCTCTACGGCATGGTGCACAAATCAACTTCTCAGTGCCTATAGCAACTCTCTGGGGGCCTATCTTTTCCTTTTCCTCTGCCTCATACGAGTTCCTAGGCATGACTTCGTTTAGAGCTGCATTCTCGACTCCCCGGTACCGTAAGCAAAGTGGGTGCCATCGGTAGGATTAAAGATATCATCCAGAAGCTTTTCTGAAGGCGCCTTACAGGTGGCCAAAGTAGGTTGCTGGGTGTCCAGTCCAAATCCACTCCCGTCAAGATCTGACCAACTCCCCCTTCTCTTTTTAGCATACTCCTCAGAGCCCGCAAGATTTGCATGTTTAGGCACTTCCCGATGATTCGATTGAGCTAAGCCAATGATTCTTGTCTTGTGCTCGACTTGCAGGCTAGACCGCCAAGGTCGCCGAGTGAGGCATAGTTGGAAGGCAGGTGGAGATGAAATCCCGATTGAGATTTCTGAACCTTACGTCTCGGTAGCAAACGTCGTCGGGAGGCTGGTTGCCGAGTCTAACGAATATCCAGATTGGAATTTCTGTCCCCTTGCATCCCAGATCGAAGGGGATCGACCGGGTATCAGAGGTCAAGAGGCCGGGTGGTAGGTCCCTTCCGCATGAACTATCGCTCCCTGATGATTATTCATCCCGCTCGGGTTAACAACGAACGCTCCCACAGTAAAAATATCGGCCAGCGGGAGGAGTTGGTCGTTGAATCATCGAGACTCCGGCCAACATGACTAGACAACTCGAGATTGCATGAACTCTTCGGGTAACAGCTGGAAGCGTTGCTTATAACCCGGACGGGTCATATCATCCCTCTTCATAGCTTGGGCCTGCATTCTCGATATCTTGGCCAAACCTTGGGCTAACTTCCCAGCATGAGCCCGTTGGTAGAGCTACAAGACCATTTGTAATGTTTCCCACAAACGGCGCCAATTGTTTCTGTAAGAACTCGTAGGCTGTGTAGAAGCATGGTAGAACATAAACATACGCACAAAGACACAATATTTATAGTGGTTCACCATGTCATCGGAAGGCACAGCTACGTCCACTTAAGATTCTACTATCATGAGGCCTCAATGCCTTGGGTGTTACAAGACTCCTCTGGGAAGGAGTGGTTACCATTCCCCGGGAGAGAGAGAGAGAGAGAGATCTTCATTCTAAACAAGGGGAGCCTTTCTTTTATAGATAAGAAATGTTTCCTCTTATTACATATTACCGATGTGGGACTAACTATATATTTATCTTATCATGGTGCCTTATTGTGAAGCTTGGATAAGCACCTTCCCGATATGGTATCGATGATGTTTCACCATGGCGAGGTAGCCCGGACTTCAGTCTACAAGTTTCATGACTGGTCTATGGACGGGGAAGGTAGTTTACTGACTACCGACTACAACTACAAATAACAAATTGATGGATGTTGCACTAAAAGTATAGAAGTAATGTTGGTAATCATCAAGACGTCGTTGTCGTTCCGATAACCATATCAACAACTAACTTGTTAACAACTTGCCTCTAAAATAGGACACAAAACTTGAACATACTATATAACGGTCACTGGCCGGCCGGGGATCTTATATGAAATTTTATTGTGGATAAAATAGTTACTAGCTAGTTTCCTATAATTTGCATGGTTGTTCAAATTAACGTTATCCAATTTAGAGAATTTGGCTCTAATTTGCCAATGGCAAACCTCTTTGTTAGGGTTGCGGCTCAAAACTGATTCCTTGTCTGTTTGAGATTCTTTACTTCTGAAGGTTTTTGGTTAGTTATTCTAGTGTATCTAGGATTCTTGGAATTTATTCTTAGAAGTAATGGTTTAGGATTCTTGCTATGGTTCTAAATCCTATTATAAGTCGGATTAATTGTGAGTTTATAAATAGGACCTTAGAGGCATAGTTTTAGGTGTGGTGTGATATAGATCAATTGAGAGTTCTGATCTTGAAAGTTGCAAGCTATGGGAGATCATATGTACTTGAGAGTTCTCTGCTGAGAGTCTAGAGTGTGAGGAGAGAGGTTATTTAAGGGTGAAAGGGATTGAAGACGTTGAAAGGGAGCTTTGTTCGAGGTGGAACAATTGGTTTCGTTGAGAGTTTTGTTCGAGGTGGAAAGATTGGCAGTCTTGGTTCCTATTGGCATTCAGGGGAGATGAGCAATAGTAAATGCGAAGGAACGAAATTTGCTTCTAAGAAGGTGAAATTTGAGGAGCAACCAACATTGCAGCAGTCCTTAAAGGGAGGCAGACCCGTAAGGATCCCGACATAAGTTTATGGTGGAGATATGTTAGCTCATGCATATTCCACAATTGAGGTGTCACCTACTTCAGAGAGTAGTTAGAAAATTGAGAAGCAAACTTGGTGTTTTAAGAGTGATATGTCTAGATAAGATATCGTTCATGGTGGAGAATATGTTCAGAGGAATGTTGCTCGAGGTGAGTTGTGCAAACCATTGAAAATCGCTCCCATTAGGTTTGGCAACTTTAGTGGAGACTTGGATTGCATGCAAGTGGCTGCATTGTGCATGTTTGAGGGAAGAGTTATTGTCCAAGGGTCAAGTTTGAGTGTTTCTCAAACTTGGCTAACTCGTCTTGCTGTTGAGGGTGTCATGTGGCGCATTGAGGTGCGGTGGTGATTGTGGCTCGTTGAGAAGACCTAAGGAAGCTTACGTTTAGTGGAAGGTTGGAGTTTTTTGAGCCAAGGTGGAAATTGTTAGAGTTACGGCTCAAAACTGATTCTTTACTTCTAAAGATTTTTGGTTAGTTATTCTAGTGTATCTAGGATTCTTGGAGTTTATCCTTAGAAGTAATGGTTTAAGATTCTTGCGATGGTTCTAAATCTTATTGTCAGTCAGACTAATTGTGAGTTTATAAATAGGACCTTAGAGGCATAGTTTTAGGTGTGGTGTGATGTAGATCAATTGAGAGTTCTGATCTTGAGAGTTGTAAGCTATGGGAGATCGGATGTATTTGAGAGTTCTCAGCTGAGAGTCTAGAGTGTGAGGAGAGATGTTATTTAAGGGTGGAAGAACCGAATTGTTTTTTAGTTGTAATATTTTTCTCGTTTAGTAGATCCATCATCATCACCCGAGGACGTAAGTCATGTGATTTAACTGAACCTCGTTAAATATCATGTGTTCATGTTACATTGTTTCTAGTCATTGTCTTCATTCGGTTTCGGTCCTGGACTAGAGAATTCGGAGGGTGACCCAAATTTCCTAACACTCTTATCCATTTCTTATATGCAACACCTATATTTGAACATTTCAAGATTGATACTTTCCAAATTAAGGAGTTCCAACGGTTTCTTTTTCCATGCATGGAGAATTTGTAGAACTATATATATGGTTGCGATATATGGTTCTAACATTAACCATTACTTGCTTAGAACCAGCTTTTCTCCTCTCCCTTTTCTGCATTTCGTTTCTCCTCTTGCTTTTCTGCTTTTCGTTTCATTCGAATTTCGAAGATCATTGAAAATGGCCATCACCGAGCTGGCTGAGCGAAAGAATGAAGTCGTCAAGTCAAGTGATGCATTTGTTGCTCCTGACATCAATTCATTTGGCAAATCATTCAGGTATAATATTATGTACTATCATTTCACATGATAAACCTAACATCATGGTTTTTTGTTTACACCGGGTTGGACATATTTGAGTTTAACATGTTATTTGAAATTAGAAAGTCTGACTATGTCATTGCTATATTGCAGGGATTATAATGCAGAAAGTGAGAGGCAGAAAAGTGTGGAAGAATTCTATCGTTTGAACCACATTAACCAAACGTACGATTATGTAAAGAAGATGAGAGAGGAGTACAAAAAATTGGATAGAGTGCAAATGAGCATATGGGAATGTTGTGAGCTTCTGAATGAGGTTGTTGATGAGAGTGACCCGGATTTGGATGAACCCCAAATTCAGCATTTGTTGCAAACAGCTGAGGCAATTCGAAAAGACTATCCGAATGAAGATTGGTTGCACCTTACTGCTCTCATTCATGATCTTGGGAAAGTGCTTCTTCTTCCTAAGTTTGGAGAACTACCTCAATGGGCTGTTGTTGGAGACACACATCCTCTCGGGTGCGCTTTCGATGAATCCATCGTTCACCACAAGGTAGCATACTGATCCTTAACCCTAGATGCTAAATCCCAAAGTAAAAATAATTAGGGGAAACATGAACTGTGAAATGTGTTATATCATCAATGATAAAAAAATGTTTGCACCAAATTTCATTTGCTTTTGCAGTTCTTCAAGGACAATCCGGATTCGAAAAACCCTGCGTACAACACCAAGAACGGGATTTACACTGAAGGATATGGACTAGAAAATGTGATGATCTCATGGGGTCATGATGACTACATGTACATGGTTGCCAAGGAAAACGGGACAACCCTGCCGGAGGCCGGATTGTTTGTTATCCGGTATCACTCATTTTACCCTCTACACAAGGAAGGGGCATATAAACACCTGATGAACAAGCAAGATGAAGAGAATATGAAGTGGCTTCATATATTTAATAAATATGACCTGTACAGCAAGAGCAAAGTTCAAGTCGATGTCGACAAGGTTAAGCCTTACTATTTGTCCCTTATCAACAAGTACTTCCCAGCAAAGCTAAAATGGTGAAGCTAGATGATCCTCCCTGTGTTTCTCCAATGGCCGGCGTCGTGCCTTTGGTTAATTGAGAAGAAGAGGCGTTGTGCTTCCTTCCTCCTGTTAATTTCTAAGCAAGTTGTACTTTTGTATATGGTTTCAAGGAAGAGATGTAATCTGGTTATTAAACCCAAGTTTGAAAATAAATGAAGAATGTACATGTTCTTACAAAACCACAGTTCTAGGTTTAGGAAATGAACCTAGAACTGTGGTTTATGATATCAAATTGCACCAGAAGTAGCTCCCCTGATTTTCAACCAGATATTATGAGTGAGGCTATTGATGCTTATGGCTTATCATTTGATTGATTTAATATGTTAGTCATCTAACTGTAAACTGAATTGTATATTTGTATATGACTATATGGGTTTAACATCATTCCATGCCAACCCAGAAGATGCTTTGTACTTGTTGCATCAACAATGCTGAACATCAAAAGGTCGATCTGCTGCACGATCCATCCAAAGCATAGAAGTTACATAGTTTATGTAAAAGAAGTTTCTGCCTTCGAAACAAACACACTGTTCAGATCATAATCGCTGTACACAATCCACATTGCTCAACAAAAAGAGGAACTAAGAAGCATTATGTAAGAATGTTGCAGTAATGTAGGTGCTATTCAATCACTATAGATAACAGGAATTGGAAGACCAGTTACAACTACTAAATGCATCCCTGTTGACCCGCTCGGTTACAAATCTGGAGCAGAGGCCAAGCAGCAAAGAGAACGAAATATCTCATAACTGGAGCATTTGCATGACACAAACATTCATAATGCCAATTAACATATGTTTCCAGTACAAAACATGAGATCTTTTCATAGATTGATTAGCTGCTTGTGTGATCATTAGACTTACTCCAGACATTCTGGATTACAAGACTTTCATATGAGAGGCATATAAATATACTCCCATCATTCTTCTTTGATGTTGCCCAATGTTCCATAAGGGAAACTGGCAGAGATGTACAAGGCAATTGGTTTAGGGAAAGTATACTTGTAATGCGCTGCAGTTTGGCTCTTCGGTTTTCACTTATATCTGCATAGTTAAACAATGAATCCATATAAACTCCTATTCACTTCTCAGTTCTTCGCTGCTCCCGTAAAAACCCAGAACACACAGTAGCAAATCTTGCAGTAAATTTCCCAGATACTTTAAGCTTCTCTTGGAAATTCAATCAATGTCCACATATTTCCTAAATGCCTGAACAAATTCAAGTCTTTTCCTCTGAGCATCCGTTCTGGCTTCTGATGCCTTCAAGTTCCTATAAAGATTCTTATGAAGCTTTTCAAACTCACTTCTGTACATCCACTTGTCAGCAAACATACCACGCTTCTTCATATAGCTAATGACCTCCATGACTCTCTCAAAGTAACCACCACGGAGGAAGTCCAGTAGCAGGTACTCATACAGATCTCTTCTTACCACCATATTTCCATTCTCCATATTCCTCTTCATGTCCCCCCACAAGAATGTGATATTACGGAACATTCCTAGAGAAGAATACGCTTTTATCATATATGTAAAAGTTAGCTCAGTGGGGTAAATTTTTAACTCTTGCATTCTTTTGTATGTTTTCAAAGCATCATCAATCATTTTGGCCTTGCAAAAGAAATTGATAGAAGAATTGAACTGATAAACCCTAGAAGAAATTTCCTCTTTCTCATCTCTCGTTTCCTGAACCAAAGCATTTACCAGATCAGAAACCCTAGGAGTTTCCTCCTCATCTCTCCATTCCTGAACCAAAGCATTTGCCAGATCAGATTTACTGGTGGAACTTGATGCACTTGTACGACAGGCAGATGTATCAACTACTGATAGACATGTTGAGGCAACCATCTCATCAGATAAACTTACAAGCAAACCAGCCTTTCTCATCTGTTTAAGCAATGCCTTTGCTTCTGGAACCAGTTTTCCTTTGTAATAGGCTGTTAAGAGTGACATGAAGGTACTATACCCCATAGGATTCTCAGCTGCTTCCATGTCATCTAAAATGTCATGAGCAGTTTCTAGCCAACCTAATTGAATGCAAGCGTGAATCACATCATTGCCCAATCTAGATCCTCTGAATGAACATAATTCCTTTTGAATTTTGTGTAAAAGTTTTGAAAGCTCAGAAGTATCCCCATCTTCTTTGTATCTGGTTATGAGCTTGGCCAGGGCCCTGTTGCTAAGAACAAGTTTCCCGTTTAAGTACATAACAAGCTCTTGTTTACCTTCTAATTTGAGGACAGAATCTCTCTGCAGCAGCTCAGGGACAATCTGCACATTCAACCAAGACTTCAGATTATGAGAACCAATTGGAACAAGATAAGACCTTTGTGAGTTCTTCTTATCTCTTTGAATAGGAAGAGACTTACGATCATCACAAATTTGTAAAATAAGCTCACTGGCAGCAACCACATCATCAAACTTGAAATGCAAGCTCAACAAACTATCATAAAATTGTCGATAGTGTTGAACAAATGGAGCTGAAACCTGATCAATATAACATTTATAATTCTTAATCTCCTCCCTTTGACCATTCAATTCATGAACCAGGGCTATAATGACAATAGAGTGTGCATCAGCAGCCACTCCTGTTGCAGACATCAATTCCATGATCTGCTGGCCTTTCAAAGCTAATTTGAACCTGACACAGGCATCAAGAACAAGGTTAAATATCATTGTATCCGGTTGCAATAGCTTTGTGTGGTCACTCTTTTTTGCTCTCAAGCTTTGGAAGTGATCACAAATTTGGATTAAGAAATTTGAAGCAAGGTGAGTCCCAATCTCAGTGTTTACCAAATGCAGAACAACCAAGTACAATACATTCATGGGGGGTAAATTCCTTTTCTCCAGCATTAATCGCAACATCATCATAGCAGGCTTAGGCATTTGAGAGCGTGCCAAGGAGAGGGAGAGCTTTGTCAAGATATCTGACTGAAGTAAGTCTGATCTCTCTCTCAAATTTACCAGGACTAGATCACATGCTTTTTGTAGCCAGTAAGGGTCAGATGAATAGCACATTTCTGTAATTAGTTTATGAATAAGAAAACCCTCAGGAAAGCCATGCAACCTTTTGAAATCAATAAATGATTCCCATACTTCATTCACTTGATGTTCCTTCAAGGCAACTTCGAGCCTTCTCAACATAGCTGCACGAGAAGAACCTTCCCAACACAGCTTTTCAGGATGAACAGCAGTACAAAAATTTTGGGTAGACGAATTCCGATGCTGTTCATAGCTTATACTTGATACCGAAGAATAAATAGATCTTCCACTCACAACTAATTCTGTATCCTGATTTGATATTAAGGTTGCCCTCTGAGTAACTGAAGACAAGTAGAACCCCAATGAGCACCTTTTAATGACGCAGTTACGCGCAAGTATTTCTTTACTCAATCTTAGTGTCATGGATGTATCACTATTTCAGGGATGAAAGACCAAGAAAATACAATCACCATCAGACTCCAGTGATAAACCTAGGTCAAAACTCATCATCACTATCTATTAACCCGCGAAGGATTCTTCCATAACTTATATACTGTCAGAAATTAGTTCGTAGAGGATCACTTCATGCTCATGTTCAACTACTCATATCTGTACACAAATATTAAATCAATAAGATGCATAAGATATGCTGATATCTGCCACTATAATATCTGAGACAATACAACGACAATTAAAGGCATATAGTCTGAAACTAATACCACCATCAGAATCATATCACTCCCCTTAATATTGATATAGAACAGGTGTCACAGAAATTTATTATAGTGATACAAAGAGTACTACTTTAAGAATTTAACCAAAAAAATATGAACATTGGAAAAAGGGAGAAATATTTTGGCACAGGAGGGGTACAAATAGACTTTGCATACTGAGTTTCATACTATGACATAAAACACTACTTCAGAGAATGTAAGGCTAGTTAGAAGAAGGAACAACTTACATGGTCCAAAGTAGTCATAAAGCCATGAAAATGAAGAGGAATTGGGCATCTATCATGGCATTTGTGCTTGTAACAAAGGAAACATGGAAGAAAACACAAATCCAAGCCTAACTAAGCCAATCGGACGAAAACACACAAAAAACTCTAGAATTTCCTTTACCGATTTCTCCTTACCTAGCTCGAGATGGAGGGAGCCCTTTGGAGGAGCTTTCTTTTGAGTCACGGCTCGCCGGCTATGGCGGCCGGAGGAAGGAGTTCCGGCGAAGGGAACCCGCGGACTGCCGGAACTTTCGGGCGGCTTTTCTCCCTCACGGCGGCTCTAGAGAGGCTGCCACCGGTCTCTATTGGAAGCTGGGATGGAGACCGATCTATTGGGACCGGCGCGGCGGTCTAGAGCGGCCGGACGGCGGCGGTCGGGCTTGGACAAAATCCGGGCAGAAACGGGTCGGGGGAGAGAGAGAGCGCGGGGGCGGAGAGAGAAGAAAAAGACAGAAAAATAATGGGCTTGGCCCGATCCGGTCCGACACTCCCACTTATACCCATTCCAAAAATTTAACACCCAAAAAATAATACTCCAATAAAATTACTTTTTATTAGAAAAAATTACTATTTTTACCGTCGTCACAAATTTCTTCCTTAGAATAATCCTACGAAATAATTGTCTCCTACAACCTCTCTGGGGATCAATTAAATTATACACTTAATGACGAACATGGTAAAAACTCTTATTACTACTATGCTAGTAATTAAGGTAAAAATTATGTGTCGGGGTGTGACATTCATACTATGACATAAAACACTACTTCAGAGAATGTAAGGCTAGTTAGAAGAAGGAACAACTTACATGGTCTAAAGTAGTCATAAAGCCTTGAAAATGAAGAGGAATTGGGCATCTATCATGACATTTGTGCTTATAACAAAGGAAACATGGAATCTCTAATATGCAGAAAGATTGCGGGGATATATGTGCAATTTGATATTGGTGTCTTCTTGTGGAGCTTGGAGAAGCACCTTTCTGGTGTGGTACTGATGATCTTTTACCATGGCGAGGTAGCCTGGACGTCGGTCTACAAGTTTCATGACTGGTCTATGGACGGGCAAGGTAGTTTTCTGACTACCGACTACACATGCATACATGAGCTGTTTACTTTGGCTGATTTTACTTGCTACATAACCTGCTGGTGTATTTCAATTCTGTGAGTCAATTTAGGGTAACCTAGGGGGATGAACTTCTTGCTCTGTCAAGATAAGGTGGCACTCATGAATGATGTTAGATGATGTTACATATTAATTAACAGAGCATCACTCTTCTTTGGGTAACTAGGATGGGTTTCTAGGGCTCTTACATGTGCATAGTTAAACTGCTAGGTTCCTATAAGGAAAAGGTTGAAAGAGATGCTACTACAAGGAAGGATCCGGCACTTGTTTATTAAGGCATTAAATAACAGTTGCAGCTTATTTATCTGTTACTCTGGAACTTGAAATTCTGTCAATTTCATTTTCTGTTTCGTTTTATGGTTTTTGGTAGTCCAGAATACTTGATTGGTGATTGTGGTATATGTTGAATATTCCAGTGCTTATAACTTCAAGCATGATGGTCATGGTGGGAGTGGATGCTTCTGAATGCTTTAAGACCACAGATCTTGTTACTGAATTACTGAATCTTCATGAACTTGTAATGTCTGCAACTCTGCTATACATCAGAGCTTTTGGCTGTAGAAGGACTTTATTTCTCTATGCCAGTGGAGAACCAAAAGCAGAGGAACACCAACAACCAATAGCCACAGACCGACAACAATATAATATTCCCCCGTGTACAAAGAACAGGCTTCCTTCCTTGCCGGTTCTCAACGAGTCGAGAGAGGCAGATCGGGAGCGTTTTGCCCAGCCCAAGTTCTTATATCCACAGCCTCCAAGCTGCCTGTTCCTCCATTCCCAAGCCTCATCAGCGGATCAAGTCATCTTACGGTACTGCCGGACAACGATACCACAAAGTCATACCGCCGGACGGAGAACCACAAAGTTTCAAACCTCGATGCACAAGCGTCTCTCCTCTCTGCTTGAAACCCCTCCAGAGCTAAAAAGCTGCTTTCCGGTTTGTGTTGAATTGTATGAAAAAAATAAAAAAACATAGTCCGCGTTGGAACCAACGTGCGCCATTTCATAACCTCGACTCTTTGCAACTGTAGTCGGTGTAAAAACTGGTACTTAGTTATTAACAAACTGAAATTAACTAATTAAGGGTCCAGTCCCCTGGCCACGGATCAAAACAGTTCAAAGTTTCTACAGAAGACAAATTGGGATCGAGGTAAACCGGAATTGGGTTCTTTTGTGAGACGACCTCCGGTTGTAAGGATTTGAAATGCTCAATGCGAGTAAGGTACGGAGTGACCCACTCTGTTGAACGTTGTTCATGAAATCTTTCCCAGATTGTTAGTACATGAGGATTCTTTTTTGTGGGAGCTGGAACTGGTGGAGGCATTGGATGCCCTTTTTTTCAAATGTACCTGCCCAACATAAGTGATACACATGACTACTAATTAAGGTAGAAAAACCTATTATAAATATTACATACAAGAATATACCTGCATGAAATGATCTTCGACGAATCCAACAACAATCTCTATGGGAGATGATACTGATATTGATATAGGCGCAGTTCTAAGCGGGAAGAATGTAAAACACTGAGCAGAAGACAAATGAATGAAGAGAGTGTATTCAGTGCACCCGGATGCGCCGCGCACCTGTCCATCTCCGCCGTCCATTTTGAAAAAGTCAAAAGTCCGTGTCAAATGGACGGCGGAGATGGACGGGTGCGCGGCGCACCTGGGTGCGCTGTATAATTTTCAATGAATCAGTACAATGTTATAACAAGATGCTATAATGTGACCCATGTCAGGCATAGTCATCCAGTGCTTCTTCTGTGAACAAATAATCTCGGATCATGCCAATGTATTAACCAAAGAGTCGTGGTTCCGGATATATCTTGTTCCCCAAGTTTTCGGTCATACTAGTTTCTCTAATGAAATTTGGACTCCATCTTCTACGGCTGCACCCGATTTAAGCAGGATAGTTTTTGGATCCAAATCGTCTCTATGCCAAATTATTCATCTCTGAGATCAACATTTTCTTTCATAAGACATCAAGACTGAGACCGAGGTCTGTATCTTCTTCTTCTTCTTTCTTTCTTTTTTAATTTTTTTAATTTTTTAATTTTTATTAAGAATGATCGAAGTCTGTATCTTGGATACCTAAATAGTGGTCCAAGATTTTCTTTCTTATGAAAAGTAATTTCATAAGCTAAAACTGTGCGGTCCAACATTTTCTTTCATTTTCTTAATTTCTTTCCTGTGAAAAATAATTTCATAAGCTAAAATTGTGCTCCAACATAATACATAAATAGTTGATAAATTAAAAAATTGATAGATAGAATTGACAAATTTTTTAATTATATATAGAGAGAGAAAAAAAAATAGCTAAAGTTAACCTGTTTAGCAATACTAAAAGGAAAAGGGGGACATCAAGTTCAAACATCTCCAACAGCATTGATAAATTGAAGAAAAAAATTAGAGATTTATCAATTTTCAAATGAATCTTTACTCCAGCAGTATACTTAAGAAGTTGATAAATTTAGAAATTAATAAGTAAAATTGACAAATTTATCAATTAAGGAGAGATAATTTATCAATAAATAGCTAAGTTTTCTCTAATAGCTACTCTGCTGGAACAAAACTCTAAATTAAATGAATTAATAAATATAATTTTCATATAAATTTATCAACTATTTTATCAACTTACGTCGGAGATGGAGATAGGGATAGCAATACTAAAAGGAAAAAGGGTGATATCACGACATTGGAAGGGGGTGGGGATAGCAATGGGATTTAGGGTTTATTGTGTAGTTTTGTTTTCCTTTTAGTTACATCGAAAGAAAAAAAAAAGACAATGGGAGGGGTGGGGATATCAATGCGAGGGGGGGGGGGGAGTGCAATGGGAGAGGGGAAGGGGTGGGGATAGCAAAAGAAAGAGAGGCCGAGAGGGTGGGAATAGCAACCACACGGGAAAAATTGGTTGGTCTACATGTCATTGTTCTTCTTAGAAAACAATCCAAGATTCCAAGTGATGGACCTAAAATAAAATCAGACAAATACTACATATATGATTGGAGGCCAAGTAGAATTTCTATATTCCCACCCCCATAACAACACTGGAAATGGAGTTGAAAAAAGGATATATATTGTTCCCCAAGTTTTTAGTCATTTCTTGATCGGTTATCCTATGCTAGGTCATACCAGTTTCTCTAATCAAATTTGGATCTCTATCTTCTACATCCGAAACCGATTTGAGCTTGGATAGTTTTCGGATCCAAATCGTTTCTATGCCAAATTATTTAGTTTGCAACTTTGATACCAACTGGCTACCAAGCAATGTTGATTCAATCGTAAATCCAAACCAATTAACCAATACAGTAATCAACTCCAGCCCCGTAGAATTATTCATCAACTAATGTGGTCAGACTTAGTTCTCTCTAATAAAATAACAAATTGATGAATGACAACTTTAAAAATGCAAATCAATGTTTCATACACGTATATTTGATTTTGTGCATAGAAGTTGATCAAATGCTTTGGCTCGTATATAAATTATTACTAAAATTAGTATGTGAGACCTGGGGAATAATTTGAAAATGACCAAAATGATCATGGATAGTGTCGAATCACTGGATCACACATCATTCAGTGAAAGTTAGGGTGATTAACATGCAGTAATCCGAAATAGACAATGCCACAATAGGGAGGAGTAGGAATAGAAAAACAAAAGGGCCGGGAGTTTTGACCATGGTAAAAAAAATTACAAAACAGAAGGAAAAGGTAGAAGCCAATGGGAGGGGTTTTATATTCGAACCTTTTGCTTTTCCTTCTAGTCAATGGGAATAGCAAGACAGAGGAAGGGGTGGGGATAGCAAAAGGGGAAGGGGGGAGAGGGGTGGGGATAGCAAGAGGGAGGAAGGGGTGGGCATAGCAAAACAAAGAGGGGGGGGGGAATAGCAAGAGGGAGGGAGGGAGGGGTGGAATAGCAAAAGAAAGAGGGGGGGGGGAATAGCAAGAGGGAGGGAGGGGTGGGAATAGTAAAAGAAAGAGAGGGGGGAGAGGGGTGGGAATAGCAAGAGGGAGGAAGGGGTGAAAGAGAGGGGTACACGTCATTGTTCTTAGTCTTACTTCTTAAGACAAATAGAAAGAAAATAGAATTTCTATATTCCCACCCCCGTAACACCGAAAAGGGAAATGAAAGGAGAGCAACCAGATACACAAGTAAAATTTGTATATTTTGCAAAAGTCCGCTTTTCTTTGCTATATATACTTTAATACGTACTTAGCTCTATGCAAACCAGTTGAAACCAGATATGTTGAAACCAGATATATACCTAGTTCATAACCAAGTTCATCCAAACCAGATACCAGATAACTAGCTATACTTCATCCAAACCAGCTGATACCAACATGTATATCGATTATAAGCATGCGATTCTCCTAGCAATTAACATGTTGAAATATGGAGTAGGAATGCCTTGGGATTGGGATCCTTTCCACACAATTACCGACCTCACCTCCATAAAAGCATTTGTTCTTGTCATTCTGTTTGTCATCGTTCCCTTCATCTCCGTCAAAGTCCATGTCCCTCTCACCACTCATGTAGCACCAGCTTCCATTACTACTAATACCAGCAATGTAGTACTCAGACGAATCAAAGAGCTTTCTGCGCCTCTTGCGGTTACACTGATGGCTGCTGCGGTTGTCCTCCCACAAGCTCTCTTCTGGTATGCCTATCCCACTATTATACTCATCCCCTCTTGCCTCTGTGTGCTCAACCGCTTTGCGAATTGGCTCCATGCCGTCCTTGTTACTATACCAGTTCTTGACGTTGTACTAAGCGCAACGGCTGTTCGTTGGCGAGGCGCCTTCGGGACTGAACCTGATCATAATGAAGCAAGTGAGGGAGACACACAAGGAGTA
Organism: Fragaria x ananassa; assembly: GCA_034370585.1. Taxonomy (NCBI): domain Eukaryota; kingdom Viridiplantae; phylum Streptophyta; class Magnoliopsida; order Rosales; family Rosaceae; genus Fragaria; species Fragaria x ananassa. The sequence continues at coordinate 11,372,757 of CP139756.1, read as the reverse complement.
GAGATGCGATTAGGTGAAGTTATGGAAGATCTTGAAGCTGGGAGAGTAACTATCTAGACTACGTAACTTGGTAATACAAAAGGCAGCCATTGTTCCTATTCAAAAAAAGAAGCAGCCATTGTCCTTATTCAAAAAAAAAGAAGCAGCCACTGTCCAATTAGCCAGCGTAATATTGTGTTTTACTCCTTTCAATTTGATTTCTTTCCTTTTCTGTACAATGGTATACGTTCTTTCCTCTCGAAATGACTAATGCTGTATTTCAGAACCTGGTAAAGTATTAATTCAATGTAATCTCAATTCTTTAAGAAGATGGATATTCTATTTTTAACTAAATATCAGAAGTGAAAATTCACATTTTGTAGGCCCTAAAATGTTAGACGCTAGATTTCATGACATTTGATACTTGAAAGTCGTGGTTCCGAACATACCTTGTTCTCCAAGTTTTTAGTTTCTTGATCTGTTGATCCATACCAGTTTCTCTAACGAAATTTGGATCTCTACCTTCTAGGATTCAAATAGTCTAGGATTTGAGCTGGATAGTTCTAGGATTCAAATAGTCTGTATGCATCATCCTTTCAAGGAGGTATCATAACCAGTGGAGAGTGATATTGATACCTCCTCAAGCTGATTAATACAATCCAGATTTTGGGATTTCCAGTATTTCTTCTTAAAACCACATGCCTGAGAGGAAAGAAGCAAAGGAGTTAAAAAATAATAATATTTGTTCAGATACCAGGAAATAAGTTGAAGAACAGAGATACAGGAAATGTTATTCCCATAACTGCACTGCCTACTGGGTTATGATAATATGATGGATAATCTACTGATACAATGCTCCTGATAACGTACGTAAAATCCATATACTACGGACAATTATTTCAAATTTATGAATCAATAATGCTTCATAATCTAACATAACATTGGTATACAGTGTGTTGTGTGACAGAGGAGGGAGGCAAGGGTTCACTTACTTTTGGTTTAGCAACGTTCAAGGAAGGGTAAAAATTGAGGTACAAAGTCTTCAAATTAGGCATTCCTCTCAGAACAGAGACCATTGCAGGGACTAGGTCATCACTCAAGCTTTTAACATGCATACCCAAGTAAGTAGTACCATCTAATGGGGCATGCAAGGAACCTTCCCTGAGCAATACCTGCAATATCCCAAAGATTAAGGTAACAACAGATGAAATATGAGCACCCAAAATCCTGTTAAGAGAAACCGGATTTTGTACAAAAAAAGGTCACTGAAAGGTGATGTATCTTTACCTTAATGGTCTCCCCGCTCAGAACAAGTGATTTAGCACTGTAGAAACTGAAAAGAACCTCAAATGCATTGTCAAAGTCATAGTCAGATCTCTGACGCTTCAGAAAGATTTGAGCTTTTTCTAAACACATAAATTTCCCCAAATTTTGGTAATCCAACAAATCCCCAATCCATTTCAAATACTTGAGATTTGGGGCATAAACATTTAACGATCTGGTAATACAGCTATTAGCTTCAGTTTCCCACTTTATATTTATCTCAGCAAGTTTCTCACCTGAGATGCTCAAATAGCAGGGCTCACAATTATAGGTATATGACAACGTAAATGATTCCAAAGACGAGCTTTCAATGGTTTAACTTCCCACATGAACATCGTCTAACAATAATTGCTTAATGCATTTGCATGAGTACGAGATCCATTTTCCAAAGCCATCATCCATAGTAACAGATGTCAACTTCAAGTATTGAAGATTATTGGGACAAGCAAAGGATGGTGCTTTAAGAATTGTCTCTGTGTTGATCAACAGTGACCTCAAAGATTCACAGCATTAAATGCAAGATGGCAATTGAAGTGTTGCCCCATCTTTTCTATTCAACCTCAACTGAAGATCAAGCACTTCAACATTGCACCTCACTGCAATAAGGATCCAGGTCATCATTCGGAAACTCTCTTCTGAAGTTCCTGCAGAGAAATCCCATTGAATTGAAAAGCTCTTTATCTTATCACCCCTGCGACAAATCATGTACCTATCACAGCAATTCAAAAAGTTCCACTGCCGCTGCCTGTTTCCAAACGAGGACGAAAATTCCAATGATGGAGTTGATAGATAATACTCTCTGCATCTTTTGGACAGGCTGCCCATACGAGTGAGATCTTTAAAACTGACCAATGAAAGAACACGGTGAGCAACTTTGCATGGAACACTACTCAATCTGTCTACCATGGAGACAGCACAAACTCCTTGAGCTTCAGAAGTTGCAGTTGCCAATGACTTATTCTTATGCTCCATAATTCTCGGTTTCACTTTGTTCTTCTAATAGAATACCACACCTGCAAGTATTGACAATATGTAAATGCTAAAACACATGATATTTCTACCATTTAAACTCTACATGCTTCTAGTCTGATAATAGAAACGATCTAGCTAGTTGTTGACCCAAAACCCAATATCAGAGAGCAATGAACAAAATAAGAATTGAACAAATTTCTATGCAAACAGCCCTAATTGCTTTCACTCCCAAATGAAATTGATTTCATTTCACAACAATTGAATACCAACACAATTCAAAATTCATGAAAATAAAAACCCATAAAAACTAAATTAGTATGTGGGTTTTACCTAAAATTGATTCATCTCATCTGATCCAAAGCCTCGGCGCACTCAATAAGCCTTGGAGGATATCCGAACAACTGCCCAGAGTTTAGGGTTTTCTACGGCGGGAAAATCAGAATTGAGATCTTCTTTCTTCCAAAATTTCCCTCTGATTTTAGATATATACTAATTAATTAGGGCCTAAGAGACATGAGCACATTATAAAGGCCCAGACCCATTACTAAACCCCTAAAACCCTTTTCAACCCCTCCCCTACTCTGAAAGCTGAAACCTTTCTTCTTCTGCGGCGGATTTGCTCCCAAGAGGTATGTTCTTACTGATCCAATTTTTTGTTGATTTCGTAAAATTTTGCTGGGTTTTGGATAAAGCTTGGTGCTTTCCACATATTGCTCGCTTGTTGCTATTTTTCTCTATCAAATTTTGGTTGCTAGCTTTCCCGACAGTTCCATATTTAAGGTGGTTTGGAAAGACGGTTCAGTTTGTGATTCAATATGATAGTTGCGAGCATTGTGATGGTTTCTTGTTACAAAAAACTTCTGCTGTTTTGACCTCCAATCTTTTTTTGCTTAATGCTGTATCAAAGTTGACATTAAAATTGTTTGGCAAGGTTTACAGATTCCGTGTAATTACTTTTCATTGAAATACCTTTTTTCTTTCTTTTCATATAGAATATCGTTGTCTTATACCTAGGAGGTGGTGGTCGTATCCATGATCCATCTATGGTTCGAGTGTTGTGCTATCAATGTGGTTCTGGCCATGCCATAATTTGGTTTTTAAGCTGGTTGATACGACTGAAGAAAACCAATTTTTACCACTGGCAAACTTTGTTGCCAGGACAACCTTCTAGTTTATGTACGATGACCCTTGGCTTCCACACCCTGCTTGGTTCCGCGCTCTGACAGTCGATGGAATTTGATGACCCCTTCTGGTTCATGGAATGAGAATTTGCCAATATGCAAGTTCCCCTATGCTTCAAGTGCCCAAATTGCAACGGTGCACGAGACTGGCGAGCAGAAGAGGTTTTGGAGATTCACTCTTAAAAAATTTATGAGCTGGAAATAGAATGGATTTGTTACCTCAATGACATTCACAGGAGTTGGATATTGTAGGAAGTATCGTGTTGAAATGCAGTTCCCCAAACATGTTAAAAACTACGGTCTTGCAGGAGCTGCAACTGCTGGTTTTTTGTGAAGTTTGGAACGAGGGCGGAATGTCATTTCCTACTCATCCCGAGTTTTAGACATCCACCCTTGCATTCTTTGCAAACAGGACATACAAAAAGGTCGTGTGTTTGCTAGTAAAGATCAACGTTTATGGTGGTGGATGCCCAGAATTTTTTTCAGACTGTTTAGCAAAGAAAATCATATTTGCACCATAGGGGAAAAAAAATGACTCAAAAGAAAAATTGCAACCACGAAAATTGGGCAAATTTCCATCATCTGAAAGGAGCTCTGTAATCAACCAAAGATAGCTACAACTTCAGCAACTTTCTCCATAAGGCTTACCTCATGCACCAATGTTAAATACCTAAAACTTCTTTTCTTTCCTTCTTTTTTTTTTGTGACTTGTTAGTTTCAGAAAAACTACAAGCACCTGACAAAGGAACTCTACCTGCATAATCTAAGCTATTCTGTCTCACGTAGCAATCTCATCAACCTCAGAATTAAATACAAAACTTGGAAATGTGGTGGTAATATCCCTGCAATCAATTCAGATGGAGCATGAGAATTTCAAAAACTCTGAAAAATTAATTCAAAGAATATTAAAGAAAAAGTGACTCTTCCTTTTCAAATAAAATAAAAAAGACTCATACCTAAGGTAGGGGAGGGTCATGATCTTTAACAATGATGGATTCTTTGAAACGAAATTGTTCCACTCAGATAAGTCTATTTTCCCATCTTGGTTGACATCAGCTTCAGTGAAAGTCTGTCCACAAAATTGAGAATTAGATCTCTGATCAATACAAGATGTTAAATGTAAGTAGATAAACTGATAAAAATACATATGATGAAACATTCAACTTGTATATCACCCCTAATTTCACTTACAAGTCAGTAGACCAAAATGCAGCTAAATAGCTACATAGTGCATCTGTTTAGTTAATCCCAATGAGGTTAAAACTTCTAAACTCATTTTAATGTGAAAAGTTTCAGTGGAGCACTTAATGATTTTCACGAGACAAATGTGCACCTGTTTATCCCTCAGAGGCTGAGCACAATAATAATGACAGCTCACCTTATCAAGAATTAACTCAATGGTGTCATCTGCCAGTTTCATTTCAGATTCGCAAAGAAGTGCAATTAACATTTGCTTGACCTGTCAAATTCAGACACAAAAAGGGATTAGCAAGGAGGTGTAACATTTCCAAAATGAGAGAGCTTAATTACAATGAGAGAGCTTCATAACAATAGGTGCCGCCCTAGTAGTGAAGTAGTTATGAAACAAAACACCTAATAAAATAATAAATATATACAGAATACCTCCTAAATTCATAAGCAACCAAAAGGTCTATACATAACGAAATGCTCAAGACATATAAATGCTTACAGAGTCTATGACTATGTGTCTAGGGAGGGAGGGAGGGAGGGAGAGGGGGGTTGAAATTGATAAATTGGGCTGCAACTTTCTTTTGCTTTCAATTTCCAACAGTATTTTCTTTTGGCCTAAGAGAATTATGCTCGCAATTTCAAAGAGTACCAAATGTAAACTTGCTAGAAACTATATATTCAATGTCTTTTTCTTGCGAATTCAGACCAATTATGGTTCCATTTGGTCAATTGCCTGAAGAGAGTTATACATAGGGTGAAATATAGGATATAAATGTGAAGTATCAGAACATCATAGCATAATGGTTTAATCACTCTTTAAATCTTATATAAGGTTTACTACATAAAACTAAATTTTTCTGTGACACATGCTACTTATGACAAGTTCATGAAAGAAACTGTCACAGCCGCATTACAGAGATAACATAATATTTTATCACCCCTAAAAGTTCTGATTGGCTTCACATATGTTATGTCATCTGGACAGTCAGAGCGGAAAAAGAAAAGGGAAAGGAAGAGATGAACATGCAATACCTCTTGGCGCTCAATAAAGCCCGTGCTATCCAAATCATAGAGCTTAAATGAAACTGCAAAATGATAGGAACCGTTAGACCAATGTTACAACAAAAACTACTCTCAATATGTATCCTTTTCACTTACAATCAATCTTGTCTTCTTGAGGAGCATTGGGATGGAAGACAGTCAGTGATCTAACAAAGTCACTGAAATCAATGACACCCTTCTTCTTCACATCAAACAGATCAAATATCTGCATGTCAAGTCGGTTCAAAAACAAAAATCAAAACTGTACCCAAACAAAACACTTCGAAAAAATAACATGATAAAGTACCCTCAATTATACAAAATCACATCACCCAACAACTAAGGAGCTGCATCTATTTACAGTATATAATACTGTTGGATTTTAATATAATACTGTTCAATTCATAAATCTATGTACTGAATCAAATATCAGTCATTTGGCACGTTATTTTATTTTGGACAAAAAGAAAATAACAAAGTTACAAGAAATTAAATCTGAACATGTTATGGGTAATTTTTCTTACTTTTTTATTTCTACATATCAATCTGCACTCTATTACTGCAGTATGAAACAACAAGATATTGCATACCCGATTTGCAAACAAATTCTCTTTCTTTCTATTCTTGAAAATGGCTAACTGGAACTCTTCCTGCATATTCAATAAGATCACTCAATTTCATATTCACTAATAGATAATTGCATTTACATGTACATAAGTAAATATAGCAGTATCCACATATATATAGATGTGTGTGCTAATTTTGAAACAGAATGTAAAGATTTGTAAGCAAGTACCCAGCATACCTTATTTATCAACCCATCATCAACCACAGAGCTGCTGATACTCTTATATAGCTCAAAGAGTGCTTCAACTTCACTAACAGTAACTGGGCAATTGACACACAAGACAAAACCGTTAGAAACAGTGTGAGGGTGAGTGCGAGGTAGATGAAATGAGCAGTTTCACATACTAAAATTTACAGTAAGAAAGATAAATGAGATGGAAAAAGTTATTTAGATAGTGTTGATTTCCCTAACCAAGAGTTTAAGCTACCAGACGGGCACAATTAATATCTTTCAACCTTTCAAACAACTGTAGTCAAATGCCTAGATTACGCTTTGAGGCCAGAATTGAGTCTATCACCCAACCAAGATTGATTGAAAGATATGAAACTAAAAGCTTCATCATAAGAAGACTTCCTACAGTTCTATATTCTCTTTTAACCTTCATCGTTAACCAAGAGATTTGAATCAATGTTGATTGGATGGGACAGATATCATATCCATAATTACAAGATAGGGTGTCATATATCTAGTTATCGTGCACCAAAATTTTAAAAAAAAAGTGTATAGAACATGATGACCATATCCCAAAAACCAACCATGAGTGGAATAGTTAACAGTAAACATCTTACATGCTGTTTGTGAAGCGAGGGAGACAGGATCCTCGTGTCCTGGAAACTGCCGCCGCTTCCCTTTAGAACTAAAGCACCCCATTTAGAACATTTACTCAGAATCCAAGGCCAGCTAAGCCCTCCCCTCCCCAGGCCTTAGGCTTCCTGTGTACCCAAATCAAAACAAAAACATTCATTTAGTGAAGAAGATACCAGAAAATCTGAACTAAAGCTTAGCACTTACTGAAAAACAAAGCCATTTCAAACTTGCATCCAGAAACCCAAATTCATTCAGCATCATATTATTAGTAGACAAGACAATCACATACACTTAATTCATAGCTTTAAAAAGAAGTAACAAATCAAATGCAACTGCTCAAGGACTCAATCAAAACGGTCATCCAACATTTCAGAAAACCAAAACAACAAATAAAAATTTCTTAACTTTTGGCAAAACAGAAGGGAAAATAAAAGAAAGTTTGAATCTTTTTGAACTTCCACATAAAAAGGATCCAGATTGCCAAGCACCCAATTCAAATTCTTCAAACTTTAAAAGACCATGATCAAAGAAACAAATTAAGGAGCTCAAATAAAACCAAACCAAACAATCAAACAGAGCCCATTACATTTTCTTCTCTCTTCTTTTGAATCCAATTTCTCAGCAACCAAAGCTCACAACAAACCATCACAAACCCAATAAGAATCACATCAAACCAAAACCCAGATCAAATCAAACCCCAAAAAAATTCACCAAAAACAAACCTTAAACGACCAGAACTAGCACATCCACCGAAGACAACCTAAACAACAACAATTGTAATATCCAGAAAAAATGTAAGAAAAGGTAAACTTACCCGACCAAGAATTTGGCCGGAAAATTTCAACGGGCGGCCAATTCAGGCGGTGACGAAAATGCAACAGAAACAGAGACGAGGAAAGAAGTGAGTTCTGAGGCTGAGAGATTCGGTTTTGGTTTAATGGGTTGGGAAAAGAACAGAATTGGTTGACGGCAGGTGATCGGACGGCTGGGGTTGAGTTGGTTTAGGGAGAATTTCACGGTGATTTGTCTTGTGATTTGTGAAGTTGGAAACGAGAACCAACGATGAAACAAATAGAGAGCGCTGGTATATGAGAGGAGGAAGACAGTCCAGTGCACGTGAGTTGGGGCGCGTGATGGACACGTGGAATTTTGGGGACTTTTTTGGGTCAGGAATCCCGAATATTCCAAAGATGAAAATCTCATCAGTGATAATACGTCATAAATCGCTGACAGATCTGGAAAACTAGAAATGACTCGGTTTTTAGAAGAGATTTTAATCCTCCTTCACTTGCCTTAGCAGTAATTTCCACGTTCGGCTCAAACTAATTTTTGCACCAGAGTTACTCAAGTGTCTTCTCAAAATCATTAAGTGACAAGTATTTGCTAATTCTTTATTTGTTAAAATTAACTTTGATGGATCAGCCGTGAGTAACCTTTATAATTCGAGATATCAATGAAAGACCAATTTTTGCAGCCACTAGTTGTATTGGAAGAGATTCACTAATGGATAGCTAAGGTTGTGGCTTTAAGAGATAGCTTAATTAAAGCAAAGGAGAATGACCTCACCAATGTTGCAATTGAAAGAGATTTCAGGTTTATAATAGATACAGTGGATGACAGTTTTGAACCACCTTGGAGATTGAGTATACTAGTGCAAGACATCATAAACTTAGATACTAGTTTTGATTCTATTACTTTTAAGTATGTGTTTCGGAAGATACTTTTGTTGTTGATGTCATTGCTAATGTTCGGGTCAGATAAATTTACCCTCAAACAACTAACCTTGAGCATTCTTGTAACTCACCTTTTTATTGGAGTGATACGGTTCCTAACGAGGTTTCAAGAGCCTAGCTTACTCTACAACATTGTATATGTTTGTTTCCCTAGAGGCTTAAATGTTTTGTCTGACCCTAGATATGGTTTCATGTGTATTGTAGTAGAGCTTACCTTAATTAGTTGTAACAAAAATAAAAACAGTTGTATAATGCTATATTTTTTTCATGTTACATAAGGGGAAATTGAAAAGTTTGGTTTATGATTTTAAGGGATCAGGTGCAAAACTATTGTATCATGATATGTTCTTGTTACATTATCACGTATATTGTACCATATTAGTTAGGAATTCGATTGTTTTGTTGAGTTCATATTTTCATTTTTTGCAATGCAGTTGGGATGCGATACCATTGACATCAAATCAGGTTTTTAATGCAATGATATGAAATTAGTTGACCTCCTCCATAGAGGAAAATATAAAAGATTATTAGTTGACATTTCCCACTAGAGTAAGGATAACAAGAATTTGTAGGTATTGTTCTCTTCAAAGTATGGGTTGCCATATATATGTTTGGCAACAAAATTATAGATATCTTATAGGTCAAATTTCTCCTAACCATTGCACTTTTCCCCCATATGTCAATGGTTGGAGTAGAATACCTTATCCTAAGAAATTTTACGTGGCAAATAATGAATCTCAAAGATAGACAAATGCATCAACTTGGCGATGTGTGAATGGTTTCATTTTGTATGGTGTTATGATTTGATTGCTAGCTGCGACTTTATTCAATTATATGCATGGTTGGTTCCCTCCCACCATTCTTCATTATCTTCCCCATCTCCTCAATTGACCTTATTATTGGATTTTTTTTTGTAAGAATTGAAATAGGGAGTAGGCGATATCATATTGATCCCCGTTAGATGTCAATGTATCGATATTGTTCATGCATATAGTCGGTCTACTAACTTGGTATGACACATTTATCATACATACATTAACACATCGTATAATTTCTCATAAAAAAAAATAAAAAAAATTCATCTTCAATGCATGTGAAGAATGGAAAGGGCCTTCCACGATCAAGAACTGCAAGGGTTTCATCCCAAGTGATCTGCTCTTCCTTTTAAAAGAATTATTGGTCAAGTTAAGCACCATGCGTGGGATAAAACAAAGCAGCGGCATAGGCTGAGAAGAAGAATCGGAGAGAGCGACAACCAAAGACAAACTCCATGTGAAATCTGTTTGTAAATTCATCATGTCTAATCATTCAAGTCTTGAACTCTAGCTTTGCAATCATGCCTATGCCTTACTTTGCTTCACATCAAAACTTTGTCCCGCCACCTTTACATGTTTATATTGTGTTGTTTCTACATCGGAATATTCTGCTGGTATCGCAGGTAGTGCTTCATATTTGTCGGCCGGGAGATCCATTATTGGCTTCTGAAATGGAAAAGGCACCTGCTTGTCCAATCTGAATGCCACAAATGTCTTCATATCTAGGTGAGCACTGCTTACACTAGAGAAAATAGAATAGTTCAAGTCTAGCACCTGCCAAAGCTTTACATGAAGACAATTTGAGCTTTGAATACTCATTAGAGATGTTCAAACCTCATTACATCATAGCATATATATGTGAAACATCAAAAACTACAACTTCAGGTTAAAAGAAACCGGAGATGTATGTGTCTCCGGCATTTTAGTTGGATCAGTTGAGGGAGTGTTTATCGCGGTTTTTTTTTAGTTGTTGTTTTTGTTTTAACCCATAAAAAAAAACTGGAGGTTAAAACTCAATAACCAATAATATATATATTTTTTCATTGTGTTGCAAGAAAAAAGAGACATTATTTGTTTCTCTTGGAAAATTGAACTCAACAATAAGTGTTTGGAACAAAACTCTCGTGGCCTCTTTGTTCGATCACATTGATAAAGTTAGCTGAAGAACATTGTAGACTTGTTGAAATCGAGCTAGACAATATGGGTTGTCTTGCTACTTCCTTTTGCTTGTTTTATATATGTACAAACATCATTATCATTTTCGTTTCCCATTGCTTTTCTCCCTCTTTTTTCAAATGGTTGGGAAGCTTTGTTGGGTTCAAATTATTTCCCATATGGTAGGCTTCTTTACGCTTTGCATTCGTACTTTTCTGTATTTCAATATTCATTCCCCTATGGTAGGCTCTTTACCCTTTGCACTCGCTTTTTTGTATGAGAAGTGAAATCTATATTCTTTAAATTGTAATCCATAGTCTCACTTTCTATTTTTGGTAACTTAAATTTTGTTTTTAGTGATTCTTTTTATTAAAGCAAATTTCATTCAATAAACTGTAATTACAAAACAATCACAGCACCCACCAAATGATTACAACTTACAACTACAAGCAAATAACTCTAGCCTCAAACTACTTGTCCTCACTCCGAAAGAGGAGAGACTGACATGTCAATGGATCTAATAGAAACCGAATTGGGCGGCCGCCCGAGTTAACTTGACCAACATGCCGCCCGAGTTAACTTGACCAACATAGGTAGCAATTACTGGGACAGGATCTGACCACAACAGAATACCATTGGATGGGCCATCCTAGGATCTCCCGGCACGTTCAACATAGGCTGATAAAATGCGCGGTCAAAGACCGGCTGAAATCTGGGTTTTTGTAACAACGAACCAGCTACCCGAATTCAAGTACCTATCAAAAACCATGACATCTATCTAACAAACTTGATAGAGTAAAGACATATTTGAGATCTGAAAACTAGACCCAAAAACTAACTCAAATAAAACTACAGCAATAAAACCAGAAAGGCCCAACCTGAAACCCTAATCCAAGAAATTGAGACAACCACCGCCGCCGACCAAGTCTTGCCTTCCCCATCCCGACTAAAACGCCGAACCACCGTCCTCCAAGTATGGTCGTCGTCCTCACGCCAGAACCCACACCACGTCTGTTCCCAAATCAGAGTCAGATCCATAACAGATCCAATGGCTGCAACCTAGATCACACCACCACAATCAAAAACCTTGCAGAACGACATGAACTCGTGAATGAGTCCAGCCATGCCACCGCGCCCAACCACCATGTCAAACGCGCCACCAACAAACTCCGCCACCAAGACTAGAGAAGATGGAACCAAGACCAAGCCGCCACCATGAGGATCCTAACCCTTGCCTTACCACCGCAAATCTTCAATCGAAAAAGAGACTTCGACCGAGGACCTGGCTTGACTCTACCACCATATCTACTCAAGCCCGTCCGACGACGGCGCCGGGCTCGTCGCAGGATAAGTTAGGGAATTCTGCTCTGGGGTTCTTCGCTCGCCCTCTGCTTAAACTTAATACAGTTGTCTTTAGTGACTTAACTTTTATATTTTTATGATAATGATAATTAAAAATAGAAAATAGGAGTGTGGACTACAATTTAGGAAATATGGATTTCACATCCCTTTTGTATTTTATAAACTTTCGATATTTTCATCAATTGGAAACGATCAAGTGGTTTGTGTTCAAACTGCAAAGTATCTTCGAATGGTTTGTTTTTCATCTCTTGTATTTGTACCGTTTTAGGGTATCCATTCATATAAGGTTTTGAAGATATATCCATCCATTCTTATTTTCTATATTGAAATAAGAAGAAAATACGCGAGGGCAACTTGTTTTGCTCTCTCGTGAATTGTTATCATGGTTCTATTCAATAGAGTTTTGTGTTCAAATTTCCCCTTAATAGTTTGCTTCTTATTTTTGTGTCTTTGTATTCTTTTAGGGTATCCATACCAGAAATTATCAGATGAAATTACGTATTGGCAGCTGGTTTTACTCTCTTTATGATTTGCATGGTTCATGTATATGAAAGTAGCGGTGAATGGTTTGATTAACTAAGGAATAGGGTTATGTGTTGAAAGTAGCGGTGAATGGTTTGCCTTTGATTTGTGTGTACTTTACGGCATACATTATGGAAAGAGAAAGAAGTGTTACACTCTAAGTTGGTTTAAGACCACATCAAAGGCCAAAGATTTTGGTGCTTCTTGTTGCTGTTGAACGAGACTGCGAAATTCAATTTTCTTCCCTACCTATAGATGTCAAGAAATGTGGGTTTGATTTGTTGTCCATCACAAATCGATTTAAATATGGTTGGGGACAATTATTTCCAGAAGCTGCAATTCGTTAGCATTTGCTATCTTTGTAACACAATTCAAACTGAAATTCCGTGTGTATCAAGAGAGCATCGGATGAACGCATACTTACGCATCAAACGTCAATTCTTGTGTATTGAGGTTCCAAACTTCCAATATATTCGGACAACTACATCTATGTGAAGGCTTTCTAACTTTTGTACAAGAAAGTCGGTCATAAAATTCATAATATACGTGCTAGCAAATGCATTTCAAAATAGCTGTGCTGTTTGCTATACTATTCAAAAGGGTTTAGGAATACATACACCGGTCCTAGTAGTTACCATCTGTGGCAGCTTCCACCGAGGAGATAGAAGAGAATATAACTTCCTCTTAGGCTTGTTGTGTTGGTTGACACATTAGTCCAACGTATTAGGTTTCGTCCTTTTTTCTTTGCTCTTGTCGTTCAACATCGGAGCCAAGAGAGAAGGCTCCAGTGTTTCGAATCAGCCAGCAGTATAGACTGATTCTCTCATTCAAAGGCTCAATGCTATTATGCTACAAACCTCACATACTCCTTGCACATCCATTTGGTGCCCCTTTGGTTGACGATTTGAAGAAAAGTTGCTGCATACGTAGCCAGTGAAACTTCTCTTTCCTCCGCATCGACAAGAGACGACATAGACGTTTTTTTTTTTTTTGGAATGGAGAAGACATAGACGTTGGTAGTGTAAAAAAATGAATGAGTTGTAAACATGAGTCCATTAACAGCGTGCTTTTGATTTTGCGTCTCGTATCTTTTAATTTTGGGCATGCATTCCATATATGGTACCTAGGGTATTACGGTATAGAAATGATCAACTCGTGATACGAACAGAGCAAGCAAAGTTCATTAGCTGGTGAACCACCAAGTCAAGCAGTAATTCAGTAGTAGTAACTAGAGGTAGACTAGCTGCAGGAACATGCGGTATCAATCTGTGCACAAAACACTTCAACTACTCCATCTATGTCAAGAGTATCGAACTTTCTTTCCCTCTCCTAGATGCTAGAAATGCAACTAAAAATAATTGTACTGGTAAAGGGTATAATCAGCACTTTGCACTGGGAGTGTTTTCAAAACAAGGACATGCACCAATCCTGCAAAATTACCATGTCAGGCAGCTTCATAGTAGGATACAGAAGAGAAGATGAATACTCTGTCAGGCCTGATGTGGTGGTTGGAACTCGAGGGTTGAAGTGCCAGCACTAGGTTTCTTCCTTTTTCTCTGCTCTTTCTGCTCAACAATGGAACCAGGGGAAGACACCGCCTGCCTCCAATCTGACTTTACTCTTTCCAGCTTAGCTATTTGCATTTCAATGTCTGTGGATGGGTATTCAGACTCAAGATTGTTATCCTTAATGTATTGATGCACAACTCTTAGATCACTTAATAGACCATCAACCACCACCTCCTGTGAGCAATAACTAAAGTAAGCCTTCGCAGAAGTATTTTCTATTTGGGATGGCAACAGAATTAACTTTAAAAAAAAAACAGTTCAGTCCGGCAAAGAGCTAACTTACCCTTTCATCATGTGATATCTGCAACATGGAAATTGCTTCAGAACACTTTTTCATATCCTCCGCATACTCTTTTGAAAGTTGGACTGGGGGAAGCTTGTCAGTTAACTTGAACGCAAAAATAAATCTAACAGCCTCAACAAGTTGCTTCTTTTCAACAAGGATCTGGATAAATTCTGCCATGTGTAAAATAAGATAGTAATGTTCACTTCACACTGCTCCATAGGAGTATCAAAAGAAGAATTTATAGTACTGAAAGAAATAAGTAGAGCACAAACAATACACTGAAAAACTGAAACTTATTCTCAAAAGAAACTTACCACCAATCTTATCTGCGAAATCATGCGCCTGGCATAATTCCAGAGCCTGTTTATGCTGACAAATCAACCCAAGATGCTTTATAATCTCATCAGTATTTAACATAGAAAGCAATCCATATGTCGCTAAAAATAGCAAAAATCCTACACCCTCCAATGACTTTTCAATATTTCCTACCATCTTTGCTTTCCACTGGACTGATAGCTTTGTTGCTTCTGCTTTCAGATTAGGTCCAACATGCGGTGAGACTCTCATTAGCACTTCCAACAGGGAAATGTTACTTGACATGATACTTTCTTCACAATCTCCATTTTGCAAGTATTGAGCAAGAGATTTTTGGATGCTGTCCAACACGAATTTAGCTGGGTCTGATGACATTGGAACAGAAGCAGCCAGTATAGAATGATTCTCTCTGAAAGGCTCATTTATACACCCCGACACATCCCTTGCATCAGTAGTGACATTTGGTTGAATACTTGAAGAAGGAAAGGTTGCTGCATTGGTAGATGCTGGTTCAACCACTTTGACAAGGGGAGAAATGCTGTTGGCTACTATGCATTTGAAAGAAACAAAGAAAAGGCAGTAAAGAGGAGTTCGTGATTGAAGATTTGAAGTATAACTTATCAAAAGCTTCATTGTGGTACTTGTGCCTAGACTGAAGAGGTAAGATGTGGGGTAAGATGTGGGGTACGAGCAGGTGTCCGGCAGTCCGGGCAAAGCTATTGTGTTAAATCTTAATAAGCAAAACTGAAACTAAGCCATAAAATGGTCATTTCACATATTTCAAACAGCAGATGGTATCTGAAACATTTCTCAAGAATCTTCAGTTCTGAAAACAAATGATTCACCGACACCCATTTAGTATTACAAAGCGTGTACCATGTAAATCATAGGTTCAATTATAACTCTTCTTTTCACAAATACTCCCTTTATAAATTATAGTCCTCAACCAGTAGTACTAAGAAATTTCTGACAACTTCTTTAGCTACAACTCTATGAGCAAAAACGTAAGAAATTTCTGATAACTAACAGTTAATACGAACAGTAAGTGGAACTAACAATGATGCAGATAAACTACAAAACCAATTAAACATGCATACTTTTCTTGAAAATCTACGCTGTACATCACTAATATGTCAAATACCAGCACTAAATGTATGATCAGATGGTTAGTAGTTTCGGACTCTTAACATAGGTAAAAAGAAGGAAAAAAAATGAATCTGTTTACAACTTTGAGAAATTGTACTTACAAAAGTAAAAGGAAGAAAAAAAATTCGTTGTAAATACCAAATTTCATCTTTGCAAAATATTCAATGCCTAAAAGGAAGCGACAACTGTAAACAGAAAAGTATAAAACAGGGCATGTAAACAATGCAATTTCACAAATGCAAAGCCATTCAATATATCATTTTTCATATCCTGTGAAGAGGTTCTAAATATTTCAGAAATATTTTTTTTTGTCATATCTATGGGTTGGTAATGCTTATAAAGTGAGAGAAGAGTTACAAAGACAGAGGGAGCTTACAAGGTTCCTTATATTTGATACCAAGAGCCCTGCTTAATTCAGCTGCTTGTTCAGGCTGAGTAACTAGAGAAAGAAGACTCTGAAGCTCATTGGCGTCATATGCAGAGGATAATTCAAACGCAGTTACAAGCCGCAAAAATCCCAAGACCTCCACCGAGTTACCAGTGGCCACTGTCAGGTTGGCTTTCCAATGAGCTGACAACTTTAGTGCTTTTTCTCTCACCCCAGGATTAATTTTAGGCGACATCATCTCTAACTCCTGTAACAGAAGAATACAACTCCTTCTAATAAAGCTCAGATCAAAATCAGTGTCCTTGTTTCCCCGATTTGAATTTGAAGGGTAAAATCCTTGCATTGCATCCAAAACCAAATTTCCTGGGTCTGACGATACTTGAAAAGCAGTGGACATTTGAGTACGCATTGAATCAATCACTTTCAATTGTTCAGTCATGAAAAACTGCAAGCCTCTGCCATCCATATTGATGATGGACCTGAATCCATCAGTTGCAGATGAAGGACCGGTGGCATTTTTAGATTGGACCATCTTCACTTGGGAAATAAATTGTTTTTGTTTCAGCTCAAGCTCTTTCGCCTGTTGTTCAAGTCTCCTCTCTTTCATCTGAAGTGTCTGTGAAACTGAAACAATTTGTTGTTGTTTTGGTTCAAGCTCTTTTACCCACTGTTCAAGTGCCCTTTCTTTGATGATGAGTGATTGAGAGAATGAATCAGTTTGTTGCTGTTTGAACCTAAGCTCCTTGGCTTGATTTTCAAGCTGCCCCTGTTTCATCCGAAACAGATGGCGCATTGATTCAATTTGTTTGTGTTTCGTTTCAAGGTCTTGAGCTTGCTTTTCAAGCTGCCCCTCTTTCATCTGAAACAGATGGCAAAGTGACTCAATTTGCTGGCGTTTCAACTCAACCTCTTGAGCCTGCTGTTCAAGTTCATTCTCTTTCATCTGAAACATTTGGTAAACCGAACCCATTTGTTGTTGTTGCACCTCAAGTTCCCTCTCTTTTCTTTCAAGTCCACACGACACCAAACCCAACCGTTTTTCGTGCTCTTCACCCGACATTTGCAGCCAATCCAATTTCAGTTTCTCATCTAGTATGAGCTTCACAGCCAAATCCAACTCCTTTTCCTTCATCTCAACATCGTCAAGACACTCATTAACCCTCTTATCAATCACACTAAGCTCCCCGAATCTCGACTCGAATTCTTTCTCCTTCAATTCAAGCTTGGCAACACATTCATCAATCCCCTTCTGTTTCAATTCCACCTTACCGCACCACTCCTCCACCAATTTCTTAACCAAACCCAAATCTCCACACATTTCCCTCATCTCTCCCTCTCTCGATTCATTTCTATCAGAACATTCCGTCATCGATTTCTAGTTCAAAATCAAGCTAAACCTTAATTTCTCCTAAACCCCCCAAAACCCTAAACCCTAATTTCTCAAATTTCAGCTCAATTCCCTATCAGCACAAAACCCTAACTGTACGGAAGTCAAGACCTAGGCTAAGCTGAACCGAAAGCAAAAGATAAAAGCTTTAGGGCTTGGAAACCCTAGCGGAGCCGGAAATTGTACGGACGGTTCATTTGGTCAAAAACCCAACGCAGAGGAGTAAACAAGTCGGAAGCTTTTAGGGTTCCATACCTTGGGGGCGTGTGAAAGTTCTTCTCTTTGCTGTTTTGGAGAAGTGAAACGTCGTCGTTTTCTTTTTCTTCTTCTTCTTCAACAAGACAGAGTGCTCTCTCGACGCTGCGAGGGTTTGAAGCTGAGAGCTTGCTTGAGTGTTGAAAATGGTCATATTCCAAGTTGATCAGGGACCGCTGGGTGAATCCGACGGATGATATTCATAATGAACAGTGAGGTCAGACTTTGGCTTCTCACGGAAGCTATTAGCTCTGCACTCGACACCTGTCCTACTTTTTTGGTCCCTTGAAAATCCAAGCCCAACACAAATCTCGCTGTTCACTACATAAATCCCGTTTTGACAACATGACTGTGAAACTGGAATTGGGACTATCAGAGGTTGTTTATGCTTTTACACTCGTAAGCGAAAACATTACGGCCAATATGGGGACGAGAAATCTTGGATTAAGCCCCTAAACATTCAAATAGCGACTTTACCTAGCTCGAGATGTATGTTTTGAAAAGCCTATATCAATTTCAGAGATTGGTGAGGCAGTTCTGATGACTTTGAATTCAGGGGAGGTAATAGCATATAATCCTGAAGAAAGTTATTACAGAATTGTTACGAGTGATGCTTCTGCAGGTCTCTCTTGTCCTGAACCAACTACATATATATGTACAGTTTCACCAGATATCGGTACTATCACAGACATCGATACCAACATGCATGCAGCCAATAGCTTCGAATAATCGAATGTCATTAGTGGAAGTTAAAGCTAGTGGCAGATCACTATGTAGTTAGGATTTGAATACTCTGAAGGGAGCAAGTCATGAAGTTTGTGAAGTTAAGCTTAATTTTTCCCTGATTGTTATGTCATATATGAATTCAAAATCTGAACCACTGTCATTAGGTTGGTAGAAACTATGACCTAAATGCATCTATTTGGCAATTTGAAAAAAAAAATTATTAAAAAAGATAAAAAAATGCATCTATTTGGCAAAATGAATAAAAAAACAATGAGGGTATTTCAGACATTTCATTAAAAATGAGGAAATAAACTGAATTACGGGTCTCCTAGTTAGGTCCGCAAGAACTACTCCTACTTGCGCGTCAACTACCTCGTTGTTGTCGCTCTCATCATTTCCGTCTCCCTCTTCACCCACCCCTTCTCCCTCGTCGTCCTCCTCGACGCCTGGCTCTTCCTCTACCTCTTCCGGCCCTTCGATCAGCCCCTCATCATCTTCGCCCTATTAGACGACAACGATTTTTCTAAGAAGACAACCCGGTTTTCAAAGAAGACCACCAGGTCGTGACATCGCAGATGAGAGAGAGAGAGAGAGAGAGAGAGAGAGAGATCTAGAAGAAATCGGATAAGGAGAGAGATGAGACTAAGAAGAAGAGAGGGCAGTTTTGTCAATAAAAATTAGGGAAAAACTGAATGTTTTGTTAGAAGGAATAAACACTAAGAGTGTATAGGGTTAGGGGGAATTTTAGATTCTTATTTTGTTGGTGGGAAAAAATTCTTTAAAATTAGGGTGGATGAGAATTTTCCTTATTTTTTAAAGAAACAAATTAAACAGCAATTAGGGACTAAAACCAAAAACCATAGAGTTTAAAAAAAAAAAAAACAACCATAAAGCTTTAGAACAAAGAAACTTACAAATACAATAAAGAAATAAAAGATGATCGAAAACCATAAAACACATATACAATAACTAAAGAAAGTATTTGATTATTTACCATTAATATCCTATATATATTTCAATTAACATATCTCTTTTTTTACAATATGCTAATCTGGTCAAAAAAAATTCAGAACGACAAACCCTCATTTCGAGATCTAAGCCCCACTCATTACAGCCCCTACTGATCAATAACCCACTCTCGTCAACAACCCACCTACTCCCTGCAACTGAAGCTTAAAGCCGAAACGTGTCTTCAATGGCAGTCAATGAAACCCTGTACCATCACTTGTTGATCTCAAATCTTGGTGCCCCCCAATAGTTTGGACCTTAGGCGGTCGCCTCTTCGGCCTCCCCTCAGGTTTGGGCCTGTACACTAGCAAAAGCTGCAAAACCAGCCCAAACTCTTTGTCTCCTTCCAGCCACAAGAATTTGGTATGAAATAGGTACCAAACAATCTCATTTCCATGCCTTATTTAGTTCTTACACATTCCTGCTTCAAGCATTCCAATTTAAAGAAAAATGTGAACCTCATTAAACTTGACTCATTTTCATTCAGTTTCATAAATAAAATGATTAAATTCATTTTAGCCCCCCAAAATCTTTGGTGTCAAAATTAGTTTAGTCATACAACTTTTTTTTAAATCAGTTCGTCCCTCTAACTTTCTTAAACACATCAATCAGATCCAATTTTTAAATACCTCTCGACAAGAGGACCTATAATTCAACTTTATTTCTCTTTAGAAGGGTAAAATAGCCAATTTGAAAAAAAATATTATTAAAGAAGATAAAAAAATGCATCTATTTGGCAAAATGAATAAAAAACAACGAGGGTATTTCAGACATTTCATTGAAAATGAGGAAATAGACTGGATTACGGGTCTCCTAGTTAGTTCCAACGGCTTCGATGACGTCACATTTCAAGAGAAATTCAAAAATTGAACCTGACTGATGTGTTTACGAAAGTTGAAGGGGCGAACTGATTTAAAAAAAAGTTGAAGAAGCGATATCAGGACTCACCCCGAATTTCACCTTGAAATCCGAAGTAAGTCATGCGGGGACCACTTCTAAGGAAAATTTACGGAAGGACTCGGCAAACCTCCCTCGAAAATGGAAAACCCTAAACCGGAAAAATTAAAGAATCACCCTTTTTACCAAAATTAACATCCTCCACAACAACCCAATAAATATCCAGAAAAGATAAACAAAAATCTCAACAGTATTCAGAGCTACTAAAAATTAAAAACAACAGAAGCTGACAATCTCCTAGTAGATTAAACATGTAACCTACTGGCGAAATGTAGCGGAAAGATGAGTGACTATGCCTCGACGTCTCCTTCTAGACCTCACCCGCACGCTGCAGATTGGACATTTTAAAACGAAGAGCCCAGGAGAAAATATTCAAATACGTCATAGTGAGTGGACAAAATAATTTCAACAAAACATGAATATTTCCCCAAAAATACTTTCATTGAAAACGCTTTACCAGGGACAGCTTAAAAGTTTAACTCAAGAATTCTGAATTGGTGTCTAGCCTCGCTAGACTCCCATACTTTAAGAAAAAGGCCTCTCAGACTAGAATTATTATATAAATCAGTATGTAATTACACTCGTCTATTCCTTGTACGCTATCTATGAATAAACTCAAAAAGTAGATAGTCATACAAGGTTACGACGCTTGCGTCTAACGCTCACGTCACCTCATAATGACATTTTACCTCATTATGGAGGAATCACACGAGTGAATATATATATATATATATATACGTGCTGATTCCTTGTACAAATTCTATGAATGAATACGAAGAATAGAAAATCACACAAGGCTACAACGCTGACGTCTAACGCTCACGTCGCCCCATACTGGAATTGTACCTCATTATGTGGGAAAATCACATATAGCTAGCTAGCATTTATTTATATACATACTATTCTCATAAACATATATATATATATATGAGTAAAATCACCGAAATTCTCAATTTCGATTATTTTTCAACAAAAGAAAATTATTCAACAATAAAACATTTCAAGCACATTATTTAAAACAAAGGTCCACTCACAAATTAGGCCTAAGCTTGATGTCGGTCGGAGGTTTCTTCCACTCGGGCCTCCTCACGCCCGGCCTGTTCTAAAAACATAAATAAACCCTTAAATAAAACACCGACCCTTAAATAAAATAGGCATAATTAAAAATGAGCATCTCGCGCTTAACCATGTCTATCGCCCCAAATCTTAATTTCCACTGCCAACCATAAATCTTCACAATTTTTACCGACATCCTCAAAATCACCTTCCACCATAAATAATCCAATGGCCGGATTCTAACTTATTAATCCGCCAAAAATACCAAACTTCAAAAATTCTCAAACCTACCCAAAACTCCTCCAAAAATTCTAAAACTCATTCCATTAAACTCCTCATAAAATTCCTCATCAAAAACACTTTTTCAGCGGCGGCCGACGGCCAGCTCTGGCGACCTCCAATGCCTACCAAAATTTAACAGCACATTCCTCTCAACCTCCTCTACAACTTTCCTAACTAGCACAAATCACAATTCCAAGCTTAACTATGCCAATCGAACGGAAACACATAAAAATCCATAGAATTTTCATTACCGGTTTCTCCTTACCTAGCTCGAGATGAAGAGAGCCATTTGGAGGGATTGCTGCACGGGAGGAGGGCTTCCTTTTGAGCTAAGGATCGTCGGCTATGGCGGCCGGAGGAGGGAGTTCCGATGACTGGACCTCCACGGCAGTCGAGGCTTTCGGGCGGCTTCTCTCCCTCACGGCAAAGCTAGAGAGGCTGTCACCGGTCTAGAATGGGAGCTGGGTCGGAGGCCGACCGTTTGGGACCGGCGTGGCGGTCAGGGGCGGACGGACGGAAAGAAAAATCGGCAGGGAGAGGGCTCGGGAGCAGGAGCGGGAGAGAGAGAGAGAGAGAGAGAGAGTGGGCTTTCACCAAAAAAACTGGCCCGGTCCAACTTAAACATCAACCAAAAATAAAACCCAACTCCAAAATTTAACATCTCCAAAATAATACCCTAATAAAAATTACTTTTTACTAGGAAAAATTACCATTTTTACCATCGTCAAAATTTTTCTTTTGAATAAATCCTTCGAAATAATCGTCCCCTACAACCTCTCTGGGATCAATTAAATTACAAACTTAATGACGAAAACGGTAAAACTCTTATTTACTCTCTGCTAGTAAATAAAGTAAAATTTAAGGATGGGAGGTGACATGCCAACTGATTTAAAAAAAGTTACAGGACTTAGCTGAATTTTTTTTCTAATAAAAACATGTTGGGCCGTCAAACCAAACTGATTCCAGAGATTTTGACAAAAAAGCAAACGATGTGATAGACTTCGACAGTGTCATGACGACGGTACAATCATTTTTCTTAAGCAGATTTGACTGCCAGAAATCCTACCAAAAAATATCTCAATGGAACTTAGGGAAGACAACAGTTCAAAGACTCCCAATCTGTTACTGTTATCAAACAGTTGCAGTTCTAACATTGGCATTAGATGTTATGTGAATTTAGGTATGACTGTTGATTAAATGACATGCATGATCTGCAAAATGTAGTATTTGAAAATCACAGAAGCTTATCCATTGAGTGCTAAATAGAGACTGGAACTTTGTTCTTCACCTCACAATATAGAGACTAGAAAACATCCCACATGAGTACCCGATGCTGCATGCTCATTATAATTTTCTAAAGGGTTTTCAACTTAGTGATGCTCTTTTACTACCACAAACTCAAATCAGCAACTGAGTTTTCTTTGAAACCAGACTGAGAATTCAAAACAGTATCAATTTTGTTGTTTGTCTTTTCCTGTTTGTATTTTCCAACCTCTTGTTCTACTAAGAGACACTTCCTCAGAAACATTAAAAATAACACATGGGACGGTCAGATTTTTCATTGCCACTAACTCCATCTGAAAAGGGCCCAATTTCTTCTGCTTACAGAAACCATTGTAATATGTAACTAAGAACTTGCTGCTCTCACATGTTGTGTCTACTGCACTGGGTTTGGTGGCCCTGAAGATCGTTTCAGGATCTCATTCATAAAGTAAAAGGCATGCAACAGTTCATTTGGAGTATAATCTTTGCTGAAAACTCAGCAATGCAATGAAATTTCTTGTAAGATGAAGAATGTGATAACAGAGTTCTTTTGATCCCACCGAGAATAAGCAAATCAGGGTTCTGTCCAGGACCTACTTAACTAACTATTTTTGAACTCTCCGAAATACTATTGCTTCTCTAACTTTAGCTGCCAATGTACTGGTTTAGTACTTATTTAAGTGCAATTGTGTTGTCTGGTGCAAGGGTTTGCTGGAATTCAAGCACATTTTGATTGTAAACATGCTGTCACTCCCTACTGCATGATTCATTCTTCATTTCTTTCTTTTCTACAATCATAAGAAACATGTAATTCTATATATCCCACACTAATCTCACTAATATATTCTGCTTACTAACCAAAAAATTAAAGATTTAAACTCCAAACTTTGGATGTATGTACAGACTGGTGAATCTCTTAACTACTAGAGTTACTAGCATCGACAAGAAGCTCAATGCTTAATAATATCAATGGTGACTACTCCTAGTTTCCGGGCAGGATAGGACCTTGATTGTGACTATACTTCCCTAGCTAGCTAACTTGTCAGAGACTCAGACTCATCTATTCTTCTTAGAGAGACCAGAGTCCAACAATCAAACATATTGTAATGTGTGTTGAACAATGGGAGTAAAACAACACGTACAGAATTGGCAATGAGTTATTAACACAATAACATGTTGGATAGACAAACTCAAAGGGACTTCAAATGAGGATGCTACCTCTAACTAGGCACCTTGAGCTGGCAGGCCATCCTTTTGTTGTCCAAGATGGGACACAAAACTGCCATATCTAGTTATCTACAAGTCATGCAACTCAGATATACCATGAGTAAGATAGTTCCTAGTTGTGTGGAAGAGCTAGTGTAAGTCCATTGCAACCCTGAACATCCAAGGCTCCAGCCAGTCAGCTACATACGTCTATGCCTCTATGATCATGCAAGTGATGCAACAGACATGCTTGATATAGTGATAGAATTCAGCTTTATGATTGGTGTCTTTAGATTTTGACAACTGATCAAATGCATTCAGCTTATTACTATGCTGAACTGAATGAGTAAGTTCTTCAACATGGCCTTGTATACAAAGTTTTTAATGGCAACATATTCCCCAGCAACGTGGGGCACTAATTCTGATTTGTAGCCCTATGCCTCATCCTGTGGCAAAGCCAAGAAAAGAACTAATGATGGATCTTCCTTCTTTGAAAGGCCTAGACGTAAGTACTGCACCATATCTTTAAACGCTTAGAGCATCTTTAGTAATGCTAGCCATTTTTAAGTTAAATTTTAGTCAAATTAGCTAAAATGTCATTTTGGTCCACTTTAAATATGTGGCTGCATCAATGCTCTCTATTTTAACTAACATTACATCAACATTATTCTTCAAATAGAAATTAAATAGTTTAAATATATTTATATATCATATAAAATATCTTACAAGGAATGTAATAAATTATAGCTAGCTTCATTTGAGTTATCTCGCCAGCTATAGATAGCTAAATGTTATAATAATTTAAGTTTGACTAGTCTGCTGGAGCTCCTAAAAAACTTTAAAAAGCTAAACACGTTCTCTAAAATAGCTAAAAGCTAAAATAGAGTCTGTTAAAGTTGCTCTTAATCAATGTGGGTGATGCAGGCATGCATATGCCTTTGTTAGTACTCATTCAGCCGATCATTATTGAAATCTGAAATTTGAGCCTTCTATTTTTGCCATAAAAAATATAAAAAATTATCCTGTATCGAGTGGCATTTGACTCATTTCTACTGCAGAACACATGTAGACTAGCAGCCGCTTCTAATGGAATATCGAGTTCAATGAACACGTTCAAACCCTCAATTGTACAAGAAGAACATTTCTTCTAGCCATATCCTGGTCTATTATGCTGACATTAAATTGATACAACATACAAACACATACTATTGATAGAGGAGGCGAATCTATTTTAGCAGAACAGTAGGTGTAGCAAAGATTGGTGTATAGGTTCTGGAGACCAGTCGAGAGTGTGAAACAAGCAATCAAGTTTTAAAGTTGGGGATTATAGGAAATGTAGGATTACTTATTCAGGAAAGCATGACAACTAATCATGTCCAAAGAGAAAACCTGATCAGATCTTTTACAAGTAATACTCTTCCTACTGAGCATGGTACATGTTTATTGAGTGTTATTTGAGATGCATCTGCACTTGTTTCTTTGTCTTTTAAATGAGTGTTTATTCCTTTAACATTTCTACTCTTTGAAGTCCTGATGCAAGTTAATGACGCCTGGCTGGAATTTTTGTAAAACTAATTTATAGGAGTGATGCTTATGTGACTTGTTTACTCAAACATGGTACACGTTACTATATAGATACCAAAATATTTACTCAGAAATGGTACATGTTGTTATCAGGGCATCACCAGGAATATTTTGCCAGGTCTCACAGACAAATTCATCGCAAGTATATTATAGTACCACATAGCATGAAATCAAAAAGAGGGAATAGTTCTCAAGTGAGATACCTGAGTAGAGAGACAGAAGCACTCCAATCACCATGACAGAAGCACATATTTCATCTTTCTTTCATTGTGTTATTGGTCCATGTAAATGCATTACCTTGAAATTCCATGTCAATCATAGCATTTATATCCACCCATTTCTTATAACCACCAAATATATCTACCAGCCTTAGGATAATCATATCTTTATCAGCAGGAGCAACTATGATATGAAGTCCCCAACTAGAAAGAAATACAAGCAAAAATGGTTCCTCAACCCCAAGAACAGAGGGGGCACAAGTGATTGAATTGCATTTCGTGCAGATGATTGAAAATTTCTCAGAGTCATATGGTAGATGATTGAAATAACATTCAAGAAACAAACCAAAGCAGATGATTGAAAATTTCAAATAACATTCAATGTTATCTGGCCTTTCCATCTCAAATAACATTACTTCAAGAAACATGTACCAATGCAGATGATTGAACATGTTTATTGGCATTCACAAACCAATGCAGATGATTGAACATGTTTATTAAATGTTATTTGAATGAAAAGGCCAGAGCTTCACAAACCAATACAGATGATTGAAAATTTCTCCATAGAGCAAAATATCTATTAAAATATTCAAACAAAGACAACAATATAATCTGACAAAAGGCATCAATATAATCCGACAAAAGTAGATGAATTCCATTGATTCTATCAAGGAGCCTTAAGTTTGTGAAAAAGCACAAAATGCAGATGGTTGAATTTACAGCTGTGGAAAATTAGTGAAAAGGTTCAGAACATCACAAACTAATGTAGATGATTGAAAATTTCTCTTTAGAGCAAAAATCAATTAACATATTCAGACAAAGGCAACAATATAATCCGACAAAAGGCAACAATATAATCCGAAAAAAAAAAGATATAATCCGACAAAAGGCAACATTCTGAGCGGTCAATGAATTTGTTGGAACCTCATCAAGTCAGGCAAAGAATCACGTGAGGACCAACATGTTTTCAGGGGCAACCTTTTCGGGCAAGAATCACATGTTCTCTCAAATTCCGGCATGAAACACAAGCAAAAATGGTTCCTCAACCCCAATAATAGAGGGAGCACCAGTGATTGACTTGTAATTTTGTCATACTACTCGAAGGCTCTAACCGGACTACATAGAATATAGATCTGAAATTGAATTGAAGAAAAAAAAAGCCTAGATAGATATGAAATCGAAAACAAGCATAGATCAGATCAATTGAATTGACAAGGACGAATGAAACAGAATCGAAATGAACTGAACAATCTTACCTTGTGGTGTGCGAATCGAAACCCATCTCACACACTCTCTCTGGACCAAACGAGAACCACCCCAAACTTTAGAGAGAGAAATTCAAAATTCAAAATTCTTAACCGAATGAGAGAGAGAGAGATAAGAATGAGAGTAGAACCAAAAGCTGTCATATAACGTTCGACTTCTTGTGTTCAAATCCTGTGCGTCCCAAAACCCAACTACTCCCTTCTGTCACCCAATAATATTTTGACACCTGTCTCGCTACTTGACACTTGACAGATTAAGAGGGTAATTTGGTCTTCGTGAGAAACATTAAAACTTGGACACTTGGCCATCAAAACCCCAGCGTGCCCTCTACTCTTCATCACAATCCAGTACCCCAAAAATCCAAAAATGGGGATGTGTATTAATCTCGGCGACTCAGCCAAGTATATCTAATCACTCGAGCTAGGTCTTACTCTCTCTATTCTAGCTAACTGGCATGGTTAATTACCTACCTGCCAGGTGTGCATCTAAACAGCTTTGATCAAGTCCGCCTTGTACTTTATCCATTACTATTTTCGATTTAGCCAATTGTTGAGATACAAAAAAAATCATGGATATATGTCGTTTTAACTGTGTAGCTACCCAATTAAGATGACATCTATTGGATAGAAAATGATTTAGGTTGCTTTCCAAAGCTTGCAAATGTAAGATTGGAAAAAAATAAAAATTAAAGATAAAGAGCATGAGTAGTCTGTAACTCGATCAAACGAGAAAAAACAAGAGGAGACTAATAGCTCGTTAGTCTATGGACCAAAAGACTAAATCGAGATCTTACATCCAAGTACAACAATGCAACAATACCAACATACACACACACACACACACCATACCCACCATCTATTCTCGCCTATGTTGCACATGGAGTGTCGGAGTGTACGCCGACACGGCGCTCGATACAACAAAATACGTGTCAGAAAATATTGACTTTTCTGACACGTTGACCGACACGCCACATCATTATTTATCAATTTTTTTAATTGAAAAAAAGGAACCAAAACCTAAATAAAGCTACTATTCACTTTTAAAAACAAGCTACTGCCCGGTTTTGTCAGTAACCTACTGTAAATTTGATTTTCTTTAATGTTATGTTTTAAGTTAGAAGTCTGTTACTTCTAATATTATTAATTATGCACTTCTATCATTTGCATTTGACTCTTTTTAATGTTATTTCTTATGGTTATGCAAAAAATTGAATATAAAACATTATTTTCGTAATGTAATGTATATTATAGTATATTTTTATTTATTAAAAATAATAAATATATAATTTTATTTGCCGTGTCGAAACTATGTCGGATATTCAATTTTTGAGTTTTACCGTGTCGGTGTGCCGCGCCGTGTCATGTTGCCACGTCCGTGTCCGTGCAACATAGATTCTCGCTAACATTAGTGTCACCATCACCATCGGCAGCCATGATATAGTGGGGATTGCTAAATCGAAACGCTAATATCCAACTAACCGATGTCCATCGTATCCTCAGTACAGAAATCATATGGATCTATGTTATCTAAACCATCCGAAATAGACAATCCATTTATAATTAAGCTCAGTATACATATCTAAAACCCATACATTCGTTCATTGTTGTAAGAACATAAACTTCATAAGTTAACAATTAACACTTACTTTGGCAATTCACTTTTGAAATAAACAATACTTGCTAGCTAATAAATCAATCGAAAAATTCCGTTCCCTCTTCACTTGCATATATTCATCATCTTTTTATCTTTCGGTGGTGCAGTTTGGAGGAAAATATGAAAACCCAATTAGCTAGCCAATCCAGGCACTTTTCTTCCCAGTCTCACTCGATCTCCTGGATTTAAGTAAGTTGATCTTCGATTTTGTTATTGTCAAAGCCGCGTTAGATTGGATTCATGTTTGCTATGCATGCTGGGGATTTTGAAACGCAAGTTCTACCAAAAGCAATACCGTTGTATATATCTGAAATTTTTGAGGGTTAATTAATCGATCTTAAGTAGCAATATCGCAACTTGCAGAAGAAGGTCATCCTTTAATTAACGAAAGCTGCCTACCAACTAACATTGGGGGACCATTCAAAATGAAGCAAATTGTCACATTATAAGTCACATCGGTAAGTTATAATCGAATGGCAAAAAGAAACATGTTGATATCGTTTTTGTTTTGTTAACTTTCTTTGACTCTTAAAATTTGAAATTTTGAAACAACCTAAATATGGTATAATAAATTTTAACATTGAGACTAAACAAAAAGAATTTATATTTAGATAGTCGTTGTTACTTGTTAGTGAACAAACAAAGTCAAGAGTGTAAGCGACATACTCTTAAAAATAAAAATGAAGTAAACTAAGAAAATGAAGAACAAAACTATACAAATGCACTTCCTTTTGTAGTTTGGGGTGACTGAGTTGATAATTTTTTTTCCCAGACTGATGACTGAGCTAGTCTATTTTATGTTATGAATTATTTGCTATTCTTCCTTATACGACATTAGTTTTGCAGATAAACGGAGATTATGAATCACCCATTTATAATTCATTTTTTGTCACATTCTAACATGGTCTCAACGTTCAATAACCTCCTTTCAACTAATGCTCGGATTTATGGGTGTCAATCTTTTTAATGTGAGATTTGCTCTAAGTTAGTCATATTTTGACTCTTACTATGACAATTTTCACTTTCTCATTGCTAACCGCATCTCAAACTTATAATCTTCATCTCATTCATTACATAAAGACAAAAATAAGAGTTTATCAGTAACAACTAAAGATTTCAGTGTTTGAACCGACGGTTTAACATTAAAATTTGAAACCATGTTTTCATTTTTCTTCACACCAGTATTCCCCCCTCAGTGGCTCACAAAAGATGCCAATTTCAATGTCTAAGATAAATCAAGCTCAAGTGCAAAACACTATTATATTGACTTTCACATCACACTTTCAACTAACTCTTAACTGTTCTAACCCCCTCTATTCCAATAAAATAACCTCGTCGTCGGTTCACGTTCTCCAACACGCGGGAACGTTCCTCGTCAAACCAAAAACCTTATTCGTCACTACCCCTCAGTCCAAGAACCAGAGACAACGACACCAATCGCCACCGCACACCTCTCCAAACGTCGGCAATACCCCCACCGAAATTACCACACTATCCTCACCCACCCCCCTCTCCCCCCCGGATAATCTTCTTTACACAAATATTGCAGAGGACCCTTTCCCTCCAACTAACGTAACTCCCTCTGCGGGCCCCGCCACCGGTGCACGTTAGCCCCGGTTCCACGCGCCACCCACACCGCCTCTGTCAGTCAGACTCAGAGTGTTAGCCACTGTAGGGTTACGTGTCTTTCATTTCTCTTCAGACTTGGATTTCTTAGCAGTAACGTTTATCAGGTTTTTAATATCTTTATTTTCTTACTATTAAAAAAAAATTGAAGACTTTTATGGTCTTTAAAATGGTTAGGCTTGTTAATCTCACCAGTAGTATATCTTGCTCTTTTTGACGCCGTGGGGTCTTGTTTACTCTACTCTACTCTTTGCTTTCAACTCAACCAATTAGCCAACCTTTGATTTCTCTCATTTTTCTTATCCGGGTCTTCTCTCTGTCTATCCCTATCTGGGTTCACCTAGATAGATTTTCTTGAATCGGGTTTCTTGTGTTTGTTTGTTTCTTTTAGATATTTTTTGGTTCGTTTTGGTTTCTGGGTTTGGATTGTAATGGAGGAGAGGTACGAGCCAATGAAGGATCTTGGGTCTGGCAACTTTGGAGTGGCGAGGCTGGTCAGGGATAAGAAGACCAGGGAGCTTGTGGCTGTTAAGTACATAGAGAGAGGCAAGAAGGTTGGTTTCTTTTTATTTGGTTTCTAATGTGTGCAAGTGTTTTGTTATTTGGTGAGGATTGGGATTGATGACTGAGTTTGGTGATGAAAAGCCTCACACTGGGTTTTGGTTTGGGATTCTGTTTCTCATTCGTTTTATCAATGATGTTGTTATGGTTTTGGAAGTTAGTTAGGTGAGATTTGAGCTGAAGTTGACTCTCATTTTGATCAGAAACCCGTGTTCTGCTTTTTTTTTTTTCCCTTCTTCTTTCTAGTTTCAGCTGCTGAATATTTAGATACGGAGAAGATTTTGTGTGAGATTGGTTTTAGCTCTAAAAGCAGATCTTGATTCTCAAATTTGGACCAACCAATGCTATTGTTAAAGTTCAAGTCTAAATCTTTATGCTTGTGCTGACCATGTCACTCTTTCTTTTCTGCAATATTGCTCCCAATAGCAAAGTTCATTTGTCTTTTCAGTTAATTATTGCTAAAAGTCATTACTGTTCTGAATTAATTTTGAGCAACCATAGCTATGTCAAGTTGTTTAATCATAGAGTATTACATTTAGCTCCTATCTGAATTTCATGTGTGTTTGATGTTTATTATCATGCAGAGTTGTCCCTCGGCTTTTGTTGCACATTAGACATGATTGTTTTTTTTTTTTTTTGGGTATCATTATGACTTCGAAGTATATGATTATATCCTTTTATTGTTGATCAAAGCCAGTTATGTTGTTAGGCTATATTTACATATGTTAAGGCCAAATTGCCTACGGCATGTCAAATCGAATATGAATCCTGTTCTCGTTATCTTCCCATGTATGTATATGTAAGCTTATTATCGATATGAATGTTGTTTTGGTTTTCCGGTTTGCAGATTGATGAGAATGTTCAGAGGGAAATTATTAATCACAGATCCTTGAGGCATCCTAATATTGTCAGGTTCAAAGAGGTAATTAACTAGTATTGAGTTGATTGTGTGCGTACATGCTCTTTGGAGTGTGTATGGTGTGTTTAAGTATTCAAGCTTGTCATTTTGGTATTTTGGAATATCAGACTAATATCATGTTAAGATAACTCCAAGATAATATATCAAACTCGACGTGAGCACCAAAGAGCTAAGATAAGGCAGTCTTGTGTTGCATGCTTGAAGTATAATTGTTTTACTTCAGGTCCTGTTGACTCCAAGTCATCTAGCTATTGTCATGGAATATGCAGCTGGTGGTGAACTCTTTGAGAGGATATGTAGTGCTGGTAGATTTAGTGAAGATGAGGTTAGCTTCTTCCGTATACATGTTAGATGAAATTGTTAGGTTTTGCTGCATTAAGGAATTACTTGTTTAGAAGTTTTGATTTACGAGTATTTGTTAATTGCAATTCCTCCACACAACAGGCAAGATTTTTCTTCCAGCAGCTGATATCTGGAGTCAGCTACTGTCATTCCATGGTAATATGTTTGATGCAGATACATTGTCAAATCGTTGTCTTGTTTAGTAATACTACTGCTTCTTTTAATCTTTTCTTACATTAGCCAACGATTATTCTGCAGGAAATCTGTCACAGGGATCTGAAGCTGGAAAACACACTCTTGGACGGAAGTGCGACACCACGTCTGAAAATTTGCGATTTTGGATACTCCAAGGTTTATGATTTTCTTGTTGAAATAAGACTTCATTTGGTTGATATGCAAATTTAATTTCTAACTAGTCTATTGGGGCATCTTAGTTATCTGATATACTATTATTTACTACCTTGCAGTCTGCTATTTTGCACTCGCAACCAAAATCAACTGTTGGAACACCTGCTTACATTGCTCCGGAGGTTTTGTCACGGAAGGAATATGATGGAAAGGTATCTAGTTTGTTCATATTGTTTCCTTACCAGTCTAGGAAATTCAATCATCTTAGATTAAAATTTCCAACTGTCATATGTGTTAAACAAATCTCAGTTACAGTATAATCTAAAACTCAATAAGAGATAATATCAGTTTTATTTTCTCTCTAAGTTGGTGAATACTATGGTAGAATGCAGATGTTTGGTCCTGTGGTGTGACACTATATGTCATGTTGGTAGGAGCATATCCTTTTGAGGATCCCGAAGACCCTCGAAATTTTCGTAAGACCATTGAGGTGAGCTTCATCCAAACACTACATAGTTGGACATATATCTAAATTTCAACATGCTATACACTTGTTTCTGCTAACAATTAATATGTTGCAATTCCTGAAACAGAGAATTATGAGTGTCCAGTACTCCATACCCGATTATGTACGTATTTCAGCAGACTGCAAGCACCTACTGTCTCGTATTTTTGTTGCCAACCCATCTAAGGTAATTTTTCTTCCTACATACTTTTAAATTTTCCTTGTTCACTTGAGAGTTGAGACACATTATACAGGGAAATGGTCAAATGGATGACTAAGAACAATACTATAAATGTGGTGTTCAAATTGCTCTTACAGTTAAATTCGACCGTTCTAATTAGTCTGATTTCGAAACACATTCTTAACTGTCCATGAATTCTCTAGTTCTGTACTGACATTCGTATTTGTATTCTCACTACAGAGGCTCAGTCTTCCTGAGATAAAACAGCACCCTTGGTTTCTGAAAAATTTGGCA
This sequence comes from Fragaria x ananassa, assembly GCA_034370585.1. Classification (NCBI taxonomy): domain Eukaryota; kingdom Viridiplantae; phylum Streptophyta; class Magnoliopsida; order Rosales; family Rosaceae; genus Fragaria; species Fragaria x ananassa. The sequence continues at coordinate 11,338,708 of CP139756.1, read as the reverse complement.
AAAGAGCTAATTGAGGTTGAGAAAAAAAGCTTTGCGGAAGTGGAACGTGACAACCCGACACAGAGCATTGAAGAAATAAATAAGATCATACAAGATGCAAGGACACCAGGGGAAGGTTCCAAAGGAGTTGGCCAAGCTGTTGCAGGAGCAGGACCATCCGACTCTGATGATGTAGATTTGGACTCAGAAGTTGATCTTAGTGGTGACTTTGCTTGAAATGATATCCAGAAAATATGTCTTAGGGTTTGTTTACACATAATCAAAACCTCTGTTTTCATAAGAACAACAAAGAAAAGCTTTTTGTATGGATTTTATCACATTGTAGTAAACTATTATACTATACCCATCTGTACAAATAGTGGAACATATTGAACTCAGGCTTGTGTTATTGTAACATCTTTGGACGATTACTGTGAAGTTTTGAGTGTATAATGGTTTTCGAATCACAACCATAATCATCTTTTAAATTCGACTGAACATAGTGAAAAAGGTTAAATCTCATTTAGTTACTGCATATAGCTTCTGACCGGAGGTGTTTTAGGTGCCGACATAAGTTCTTTGGCTTGAAGTTGTTGTTTTTATCCCTTGTATTTTCCATGAGATTCACAGATGTCAAAATGAATAGGAAAATATTGACATGTGAATTTCATGGGAAAGCACAATGGCAAAAAGGAGAACAACAACTTCAAGCTAAAGAACTTATGTTGGTACCTAAAATGAATAGTACAACAAATAAAGATTAGAATCTATTCACAAAGTCCATAAACCCAAATACTAAACATCATAAACACCATGAACTATAGTTTCCTAGTAGCATCAGGAAAATTCCATATTGCAGATGATCCACTTCAGTTCTTGACTTCTTGCCACTTGATCTTCCTTGAATTATGATCTTCTTAATCAACAGAAAGACACCAACTCCACAGCAACACGAACACAATTACACAAAGAACTCAGTAAAAGCCTTCTATGCTATGCTGCTCTTTCTCACAGAGACGCAGAATGAGACTGTTTTCTCTCAATGAATTGCGCAGCTAGCATAAGGATTTTAGTTTGATATATATAGAGGCCTGGAAACTCATCTTGTGCTCATCCCATAAGGTGATAAGTTTCCAACTCGTAGTGAGAGACATTCCTCAATAGGTCACTGCATAGAGTTTAACAGTTGTATTTCGAATGATTTAATCCGAGATAATATCATAGGTATATCATTTAGGCTTTTAGATAATGCAGAGCCCAATGTGTTTCCAACAAGGTGGGTAAGTACATATAAGAAATCGAAGAAAAGAAGAAGATAAGACTCTTTTGATCTGTACATCACTACATTATAATGCAGACATGCATCTGTTGATATTACTCTATCAGTCTATCCAAGTATCTTGATACTCTCAGTGCATCTGGGTAGTATGAACAAGGAAGGTAATCAGATGACAATGTATCAATAGCGTCTGTAGTCCAACGGTTAGGATAATTGCCTTCCAAGCAATAGACCCGGGTTCGACTCCCGGCAGACGCAATTGTTGTTTTTTTAATTTTTGGCTCGGTGGTTCACTTCAGACATTTCGTTGTCTCAACCCCCTTTTTGTGCAAACTAGAGCTGTTTTGCAAATTAGTTGTGTCTAGCCAAACTTAGTCCAAAGCAGAGGCTCATGGAAAAGACTCAAAAGAGAGATAGATGGACACAATAATTTTGATACCTCGGTCCCATTTCTACCTAACTACCTAAGCAACTATGCAGATGAATGGACATTTCAATTCCCCTCCTTGTTTGAACACCAGGTTTGGTTTAGTCTAATTGATTGCCATTGAATTAGAGTTTGGTACACATTACTGTGATAAATTATTGAACTAAGTCTAGGTCATGCACTCATGTTCTCTATACCAAGTCATACCAAAAGTATAAATGTTGTGTATTTGAAATTTGGGTTTATAAATACATCATCGAGTATTGTATAATCTCCGAAAGTCTTTTGGTGGTTGATCTTGTGTTACTGCATGCAAACACACTTGTTAATCTTGTTAATTAGCTTCCATGAGTTTACTTCTCAGTAAATTGTAACTTGGTCATATTGGAAGACACAACACAATGGATGTTCCTTGAGCAAATAACAGTGCATGTGAGACTAAAACCAGATATCGATCTTGGCACCCACCACCCAAAACTTGGAACCGAAATGGGGGATGACAAGTCTGGAAACACGAGGGGGTGCTACCTTGAGTGATTTCGAAGCAAGTTCTTTCTAACTAATTTCAAGGTTATATATCAAATATGGCAAATAATGCAAATTTTGATCAAAAACATTCGTTTATCTATGTATATGTTTTAGCTCAACCAATATTTCTATTATCGTATATCATTTAACTGTGTTTCGAGTCATTCAAATTGTTGTCTGGTGTAACATCCGACGTACTTTATTGCTAAAATGAAAATTTGTTGGGTACTTTTTGAATTCCTAGATAAACAAGGTGTTCTTAGAAACGAAATATTTAAGTAATACATGTATCAGCTACGTCTGGTCTGTCAATTACGAACCAAACAACTTGGTGTACATATAAAAGGATAAAGATCACTGACTCAGTTGCTGCTTACCAATTCCCCCTCTCACAGTCCATGATTAATCTTTTGTCCAAGTTCAACGCCCAAATTTGCTTCACCATCACTCCACAGATCCGAAATCCCTTTCTGGGTCTCCTTCTCCCCCACAAAATCTCAAATGGGTCGGAGGCAGAGCGACCCAGAAGCCACCCTTTGCTCAACTCCCGTCCTCCTCTTGGTGGGTCTCTTCTCCTGTGCTCTGGTCTACGCTTTCCTCTCTGTGGTGCTTAAACCCAATGCGCCCTCCTCGTTTTCGGAGATGGAGTCATTAGCAATGGTGGAGCAGAGTAAGGTGGAGAGTGATGGAGGGTGTTGCAGAGGGATTGAGAATTTGGAGCTGTGGGGTGCTGCTGTCAAGTGGGGGTCAGAGTTTAAGTTCAATTCTTCAGAGGAGTGTTGTCAGGCTTGTAAGGGGATCTGTAGTGGGACTGATGGGCCTTGTTTGTGTGATAGTTGGGTCTTCTGTGGGAATAGGGAGGCTTGTGGCTCTAAATTTGGTGAGGTGAGTTGATTCTAGAGCTTGCTGGCTTTGTTGAGTTTATTAAAGTTTTATGCTTTTTGGTGTTTCTGAGTTTGTGCATGAATGTTTGGGTAGCCTATATGTAAGTTTGGGTATGGTTAGAAATATTACTGTATGAAGGTGATTTTGAAAGTGAGGTTGACTTGGATGGTGTTATGAAATCCTGTTTCTCTTAAGCTGTGCATTTGATTGTGTTTAGGCATTTGTGTGTAAATTGAGAGATACAATGGAGAGTACTGTTTTTGAAGTCTGCATTTTCAATTCAAATGAAGCTAGGGGGAAAGTAGTTTTTGGGTTTTCTGGTCTTTGGTATTATTCTATATGTAGAAGTGGAGAAGGTTCTTATTTGTGTTAACTTTGTCAATTCAGTGCTGGTTGAAGAAACAGAAGGATACATTGTCCCCTGAGCGCCAGGAAACAGGGGAGACAGTTAGTTGGACATCTGGAATCATCTTTGGGAGAGGAGAGGTAATGGAACTTTGTTGACTCATTAGATTGGGAACAGCATGATGCTTTGTTGCCTATCAACTCAGTTTTCTGTTACTTCCAGTATTTTCATTTTTGGTACAGGCTTGTAGTTTCTTAGCCATTGCAATTGTGATAATGTTGTTTTCAGTTTTGAGCATAATCAACAGTGGTGCTCTCTTTAATTTTCCTCCCTTATTATTGTCCATTTTATAAGCCAATGGTGATAAGAAATGTTGCTAGAAAGATTAAAACACAGATGGGTAGACCATAAAGGGTTGCACATAAACTGAGCGATTGTTTATTACTTTTTGTCTGTTATCGGCGCTGAAGATCTATCTTGTTTTTAATAAGAAACCTCTGAGTTCACAAGATAAACAACCATTAGGTAAACTGAAATAAAATTCAACGTGGGGTCACTCTGCAAGACTAGGCTATGAACCAGGGTAAGCAACCTTGTTCTGTGTCGTTTTCTTTACCTCCTGAGCATGGGCATGAAATATGAATTACAGGATTAGATCAGGGTGTTGTTCCTCCTGCAAAATTGCAATTAGGGTCTATCTTCAAATTCATAACATATAGGATTAATTACAAAACACCACCCGAACTATGATGTTAGTTTCGTTTTCATATCTAACTATCAAAAACTTGCATTTTCATACCCGAAGTTTCATTCCGTTAGCATTTTGATACCCTGACCACTAACACCATTAAATTTTGAGGGCATTTTCGTCATTTCACTAAATATATCATTTTTTACATTTACTTTAACAAAATAATTTATTTTTTGAGGTTATCAAATACAAATAAAATAATTTACTTTAGCAAAAATATTCAAAAAAAAAACTCTAAAATTAAATATTTATTTTTGCAACAATAGTGATAAAAGTTAGTAGAACTCTTGTATATTTAACCAAAAATAGATTAACCATGTTTATATAAAATTTGATAAAATTTCCATCGATATTCGATATTTTCTCGATATAATTTATTTTATTTTGTTTTGCTTAACATGTAACTTCAAAAATATATATACATACAAGAGTTCTACTAACTTTTATCACTATTGTTGCAAAAATAAATATTTAATCTTGGAGTTATTTTTTGAATATTTTTGCTAAAGTAAATTATTTTATTTGTATTTGATAACCTCAAAAAATAAATTATTTTGTAAAAGTAAATGTAAAAAATGATATATTTATTGAAATGACAAAATGCCCTCAAAATTTAACGGTGTTAGTGGTCAGGGTATCAAAATGCTAACGGAATGAAACTTCGGGTATGAAAATGCAAGTTTTTGATAGTTAGGTATGAAAATGAAACTAACATCATAGTTCGGGTGGTGTTTTGTAATTAATCCTAACATATACTATCATTAGATTCAATGGCACCATAGGTAAGGTTCCTAGTACCTTTCCTGATACAATTTACTGGCTTTTGTCAATTACGTAATCTTGGTCTTTAAATCACTTTTACTATGGTGCCATTGTCTAATCTAGGACCAGTCATATCTTACATATTGTGCTTATTCTTTACTATAACAAGTTGTATTGTCAACTTAACTTGGCTTTGCCATCGTTTCTCTTTTCAGGGCATTGTTGGCTTGGAAACACCATATGGAACTCTACATATAAAAGTAAGTGTCGACGCCCTCAAAAATTTGAACTATTTTTCAATTTTTTTCCTTCTATAGAACAATTATACACAGAGTAAAGCTACCTCCTAACTGTTTGCAAAAAGACAAACACTTAGGTCCAGATAATGATTTTAAACACACAAGTGAGAGTGCTAATTCTGGAGTTGATCTTTTGCATACATAAACTAATGCTCGTACAAAATAGTTTAGAGCTGTTGCTTGATTAAATAGGCATTGTGTGAAAGTGTCATATGTGCATGAAACCTGATCCTGAGTGTGGCTCTTACCTCTTGTTTCCTTCACTATTGCATAACAGCATGAGAGAGCCTTACTCAAGATTGGTAATCTTCCTTCACAAGATAACAAATATTTTTGAGAACTAAAATCTTAGGCATTAAATTAGGTAAGTCTGTTCAAATTTTTTGATAGTCATACATTAGTTGTAACGAGCTTCTGATCTGTTCAGACTTTGTTGTTTGCAAAAGTATAAAAGAATTTTGTTTCTGAAATAATGAATCAAAAGAAGATAAAAATTTTGTTTCACAAATAGGAGAGATGTTCAGTTCCCATAATGCTTTTTAGTATTTCATTTTTTTAAACAAGTCTCTTATTTCCGTTTTTCAGATATAAAGGTTTATATGATTTCTTTGATTTAATGCCACATACTAACAGTTTCAAGTTATTCATTTGTGCAGCTTCTCCCCGACTGTGCCCCTCATTCTGTGGCCTACATTCTTGAGTTGTTGCCATTGCGTCATTGTGCCGGCTGCCAATTCTATCGTGCAGAGAGTCGTGGGGAATCATGGGACTCAGAGGGAAACCACATAAAAGATGTAAGACTTCATTAAAAGTGCATTTATTTGTCTAAAGCTGATTATTTTGCATGCAACGGATCAACATGGAGCAATTCCTATGCTTTTGGCATTTTGGTATATTGATGTGTCACATTGCATATCTAAATCTGTGCTTATTGTGGGAGTAGCTTAACTAAACTTTGCAATTTGAAGATCCAAAAAAAAAAAAAAATTAGATAAAGCCCAGGAAAAGGAGAATAAATTTAATGGGAATTTCTCTGTAATTATTTTCCTGATCAAATTCAACATTATAAATCTCTCCACCTCATTCTGGATGCGTTTTCTTGTTTTCCTTCTACAAATCACAGAAAAGAAAACTCATTCTTGTGGTAGTAGTATATTAGTTCTTTCATAGGAGTAATTGGATGTAAGTATTCCTTTGAACTAATTTTTAATTATGGCAAACCAACTTCTATCACAGCCTCAGCTCGAATCCAAGTAATCTGATGAATACATTGACTGTTATAAACACTTTTGTGTACTTGGGTGTTCACTAAAACTAACATTCTTCTCTGAATCTCCCAGGCTTCTTTCGGTCCTCCTTTTGCACTGGTTCAGGGAACACTGGAAGCCCAAGGAGCCACATTCAAGGAGCTTCCAACTGAATTTTGCCCCACCTTAAAAAGGGGTTCGGTAGCATGGATTGGCTCTGGTCCCGAATTTTTCATAAGCCTAGCAAACCATGAGGAATGGAAAAAAGAATACACCGTCTTTGCTTCTGTTCTCCCAGAAGACATATACATCGCTGAGACAATTGCTCAGCTTCCCACCACCGCTGATGTTTGGAACAACATCAATGTGTCTGTGTTGGAGAAGCCTGTTTCGTTGACGTTGCGCAGAATCAAGACAAGCCATGGAGAACTCACCACAAACGCAAAATAAGATTAGAAGAGCCTATACAGTACTGGTATGCATACAATGAGATTCGATCCGTCTATCTGGTTTTCTCTCCATATTCTGACTTAAGCTTGCATTGCTTTCTCGGAGTGATGACTGACCTAGATGGGACTTACAGAAAGTTTTTGTGTTTTCATGTAACAAACTACATTCATGTATCAGAGCAAAAACCAAGCAGGGAATAGTAACAACTGTTTCTTGGTATGATCACATATCAAGCAAAGAAAGTTTTTTTCGTTTCTATGTACCAAACTTCATTCATGTATCAGTTTAAATACAAAGCAAAGGATTAGTTTACCCAGTTAGACATATTGAAGATGACAATGCTGAACTGTTAGGACGCTTCTGTGTATGTAGCAATTTTATAAAATGTAGAAGCCAAACTTATGTTTGCTTACTTTCTGCCCCTTCTGTTTAGCAGGTGAAAACTAATCACCAATTGAGTAGCTAACACCTGCTGAACTCAAAATCCTGAAGTAGTTCCTTGGTTTGCATTTCTCCATTAACATGACATGGATTTATGTAATTTTATTTCCTGTAGCAATATAAGCCAATATTAGTATATTACTAACAAATTCATCACCCAACTAAAAAAGTGAACCTCTAACACGCAATATACACCTGACCTCGAACAACAATGAACAATTTAGAGAGTACCTACCTAATCTTTCTGATCTAGTGTGACTTCAATTATGTTAACAAGTTAATAATACACTCACTTACTTAGTATTCGAACCAAGATTCATGAAAACATCATAGAAAACATGAATCTCAAACATACTAGTTATAAATTGGTGAGAGTTGAAACTCAAACTCTAGACATGAATCGGGACATGTGCATTCCTCTTAAAAAAAGGAAAAGAAAAAACAAAACAAAATCTGAAATTACCAAAAAAGAAAAAAGAAAAAGAAAAAGAAAAAAAAGGCGCGATGATGAGTTGTGTTATAAGAGCCGCGGATACAAACTCCTCCTCCTCCCAAACCCTTCCAAAATGGTCCAATTTCACGAGCACATAATCGCCGACCTCCTCGAAAACCCACCCAACGGCTCCGGCCTAGTGATCCTCTCCTCCGCCCTCTCCCTCCCCAAACTCATCGCCTCCCTTCTCCTCCTCCACACTCCCTCCCAAGGCACCCTCCTCATCCTCTCCTCCTCCTCCTTCAAATCCCAACTTCTCCACCACTTCCACCCCCACCCCATCTCCGAAATCACCGCCGACCTCCCCGCCCCCCACCGCGCCTCCCTTTACTCTTCCGGTCGCCCCTTCTTCATCACCCCCCGCATCCTCATCGTCGATCTCCTCACCTCCCGCCTTCCCTCCTCCCTCATCGCCGGCCTTCTCCTCCCCGCCGCCCACTCCCTCTCTCCGAAACCTCCACCGAGGCCTTCATCGTCCGCATCTTCCGCTCCCTCAACACCACCGCCTTCGTCCGCGCCTTCTCCGACAAGCCCCACGCCATGGTCTCCGGCTTCGCCAAGGCCGAGCGGACCTTGAAGTGCCTCTTCCTCAGGAAGCTCCATCTCTGGCCGAGGTTCCACGTGGAAGTCTCCGCCGAGCTGGAGAGCCACGCGCCGGAGGTGGTGGATATTAGGGTTCCGATGACGAAACACATGGTGGGGATCCAGAAGGCTATTATTGAAGTGATGGATGCTTGCTTGAAGGAGATGAGGAAGACGAACAAGGTCGATGTGGAGGATCTGACGGTGGAGAATGGGCTGTTTAAGTCGTTTGATGAGATTGTGAGGCGGCAGTTGGATCCCATTTGGCATACATTGGGGAAGAAGACTAAGCAGCTTGTTTCGGATTTGAAGACTCTTCGGAAGCTCTTGGATTACCTTGTTAGGTACCACTCCTTTTTGGCATTTGGTTTGCGATTTAAGTGTTTAACTAGGATTTGCAAATGTAGTTTGTTGCGGTAATGCTTGTGGTGATTGATTTTGGAATGTTGTTGTTTGGGGTAGATACGATGCGGTGACTTATTTGAAGTACTTGGATACACTGAGAGTGTCGGAGAGTTTCCGGTCCGTCTGGATATTTGCAGAGTCGAGTTATAAGATATTTGAGTATGCAAAGAAAAGGGTTTATAGATTTGTCACGTCCGGCGGGGTGAATGTGAGTGAGCAGAGTAAGAGTTTGAAAGGCAAGAAGAGGAAACTGAAGGAGGATGATGATAAACAACAAGGTAAAGCTGGATTATCATTTATTTTATGTGTTATTCTTTTTAAAGATATTATGTATTCAGTTCTTGTAGAGATTTCTATTTTATTTTCATATGTAGATGTTGGTGGCACTTCAACGACCAGTGTGGTTCTGGATGAAGTTTTAGAGGAGGCACCAAAGTGGAAGGTCTTACGTGTGAGTGAGTGACTTACCATTTCTATGTGGCCATATTGATCTTAGTTCTTTTATATGACAACCTGCTGGACCACTTTATGATACAATCCTAATTCTGCTTCTGTCAGTTGTTTCATTTGCTTCTTTCATTTCAGTCCGAGTAACTAGAGGAAAATACTGAAGCTGGTAGATTCAAGACAATTATTTATACTTTTTCTTGTGTTCATGTAACTGCAGGAGGTTCTAGAAGAAGAAAGACAAAAACATGCTTCATCAAGAGAAGATCATCTCATCGAAGATAATGTAGAAGGTAGTGACATTGTTCTAGTGGCATGTAAAGATGAACGATCATGCATGCAGCTTGAGGATCTCATCAATAATGGTCCACAAAAGGTTTGTTACTTTCATTCAAGTGTTTAGTTCATTTTTGTATCATTGCATCTTTACTGTTCAGATAAATTGAATATAGAAAAGTTGCCTTGTGGTGTTGTCCAACAACTCTGCTGGTTCAGTTAGTTTTGTTATTTTCCTAACTTGATGAGTTCTTGATGAAAAATGGGTGCAAAGATGGAGAGAAAGGAAATGATATGCTACGGTGCTCCTCAGTTGATTTATAAAATTTTGGATCTAAATTTTCAATTCCATTGTATAAGCTTGTAGAAAGATTATGAACCAATTATTTTTTTCATTTTCTTTGTTTAGGTAATGCGGGAAGAATGGGAAAATTACTTGTTGGGCAAGGGAGAACTGCGTGACTTGCATACACGTTTTAAAAAGAAACCAAAGAAAGCCAAAGGTTTTGGGATTCTTGATGGAGTTGTTCATACGACTGCCCCCCAGAGTACAGAAGCTAGAAGCATAAACAAGCAGGAACATGATGCTCTTTTGGCTGCAGCATCTGCGATTAGAAATGAAGCTAAAAAAGAAGATGCTATTGGAGATGATCCCCAGCGTATTGTCAGTGGCCGAGGACGTGGAAAGGGAAAGGGAAGGGAAAGGGAAAAGAGGTTCCAGCGAAGTCTCCACTGAAGGCAGAAGCTAGCGGTTTAGACAAGCAGGTACCTGCCTCTGGATCAGAAGTTAGAAATCAAACTAGAAAAGATAATGTTGTTGGAGATGATCCTCAACTTCTTGTTGGGAAAGGGCGTGGAAAGGGAAAAGGAAAAGTACAGAACAGAAAAGTCCCAGCTAGTGTTAAGTCTTTGAGGAATAAAGTCGGAAGTGATGATAAAAAGGAAGAAACAATTGATACACTAGTTATTTCTGATTCAGAAAATGAAGGTCAAGCAGATAAAATTCATCAGGTGGTGACAGCTGATTCCAATGATGATGCTTTCCAGGGTGACCCTGTAGGTGAAGGGTTTTTGAGGAAGCATACTGAACAGCTTCATTCTACCGCATCAAAAATTGCTAAGCCACTACCTCCAGTGCACTTTTATGCTCTTGAAAGTGGTCAACCTATACTTGACATTTTGAGACCCTCTACTATTGTTGTTTACCACCCAGATCTGACTTTTGTCAGGGAAATTGAAGTCTATAAAGCTGAGAATCCCTCAAAGAAGTTGAAAGTATATTTTCTTTTCTATGAAAATTCTTCTGAGGGTCAAAAGTTTGAGGCAAGCATTAGAAGGGAAAATGGAGCCTTTGAATCTTTGATTAGGCAGAAGTCACTGATGATGATACCAGTTGATCAGGTGTGATTAATTTCCCTATAAAATTTTCTCTGGAACTGTCTGCTGCAGATGTACTTGGTATTTATATTGTCATTATTTGTCTTGTTCTTATTGGTCACCCTATGGCCTTCTATGCGAAATGTTAACTACGGGTTAATTAATATGTCTGAATTTCTGATTGATTGTACAGGAAAAAAAATTTAATTTCATCTCTCTCTCTCTCTCCACACACAATATCTTGATCATTTTATGAATCCTGTGTATTAACATTTGCGATGTCTTTTTTATTCTTCTCATTGAAATAATTTGAAATACATTCTACTGGATTAAGTTAGTGCTTCTTATAACTGATTTTTCAGGGAACATATTATGTCTTGATCATTTTATGAATCCTGTGTATTAACATTTGTGATGTCTTTTTTATTCTTCTACCTTTATTTTTATTTGTATTTTCTGCATATAGATGTTTATTTTTAGTACATAAATTAATATATTTTTGCTGCTGTTGCCCTGATATCACGTTAGGATGGAAACTGCATGGGATTGAGTTCTTCTCTAGAACCTGAGGTGTCATCCCAAAACTCCATAACTAGAAAAGCCGGGGGAAGACGGGAAGTTGAGAAACAAATGCAGGTGCAGTATCTTGACCTTTGCTATACTTTGTATTCTCTTTCTAGCAGCCTTGTGTTTTTTAACAACTCTCACCATTTCAGGTCATAGTGGACATGAGGGAGTTCATGAGCAGCCTTCCAAATGTTCTCCACCAGAAGGGCATGGGCATAATACCTGTGACCTTGGAAGTTGGAGATTATATCCTTTCTCCATTAATATGTGTGGAGAGAAAGAGTATTCAAGATCTTTTTATGAGCTTCACATCAGGCCGCCTTTATAACCAAGTAGAAACTATGGTGCGGTACTATAGAATACCTGTCCTCCTGATTGAATTTTCACAAGACAAAAGCTTCTCATTTCAGGTAATCTGAGTTAATGTCAATGCCAGATTCACTGGGTAGTGCTTAATTCTAAGATGGTTTCATATGCTGGATATATAATTTTTTTATTTTTTTTTTGATGAAGTGTTGGATGTTTCCTTGTAGTCTGCAAGCGATATTGGGGATGATGTCACACCAAATAGTATTATTTCTAAGCTGTCGTTGCTTGTTCTACATTTCCCTCGTCTACGAATCATCTGGTCTCGCAGTCTGCATGCTACTGCTGAAATCTTTGCTACTCTCAAGGCAAATCAGGATGAACCTGACGAGACAAAAGCAACTAGAGTTGGTGTACCCTCTGAAGATGGGATCATAGAAGATGACGTGAGGTAAAGTCTGCTGTATTTTGCAATGTTGAGCCAAAAGGTGCTAATAAGTAATTCCTTGAACTTCTTGGGCATGCTCATGATGAAATCTTATGGCATATTATGTTCTCTAATCAGGGCTGAAAATTACAATACATCTGCCGTGGAGTTCTTGAGACGACTCCCAGGTGTGACAGATTCGAATTACAGGTCAATAATGGATGGTTGCAAGAGTTTGGCAGAACTTGCTCTGATGCCAGTGGAGAGGCTAGCCGAATTAATGGGTGGTCATAAAGCAGCTCGGACGTTGAGAGAGTTCCTTGATGCCAAGTATCCAACCCTGTTATAAAAGTTCCCTCAGACCATTGCAATTGTACAGTTAGAGCTCAGAACGAAATAAGTAGCACCATTTATCCATTAAGGAATTTTGCCTAGCATTTTCCATTGTGTCATTCATTGTAATTTATTAAATTGAACAAGTTACTTCGACATATGCCATTGACAATCCATTTATTTTTAGATTATGAATAATATAACTAGTGGAGATGTAAGTGTTAATCTAACAGTGATCGATTATGAATCTATACTCAATCACAATTAAAATTGACACGTGTTGATTCAAATGGAGTTTTTTTTTTTTAATTTTTTTTTTATTTGAGAAGAACCAATTGGAGTTACCGTGGGACTTGAATCCTTGAGACCCTGTATGTTAAAAACGTTTAGTCCCTGACCAAATGAACCATCCCTCCGCAAAACGACGTCGTCTCCCTCTCTCCAAGTAACGTCCCCTTCTGCCGCGTACGTTTCACACACAAAAAAACAAAGCCAGAAGATTGAAAATCCTTACAAAATCCAATCTTTTTTCTTGTATCCCTCGTCAGACTCTGACACACACACACACACACACACTCAGATATGTCTCTGACAGCCGCCGCCGCCTCTCCTAATCTCACCACCCCAAACCCCTTCCTCTCCAGTACCACCCTTTTCAAGTCTCCCAAACTCCTCACCCTCCCAAGAAACTCCAGAGCCTTAATCTCCGCTGTCTCCTCAACAATCTCCTCCTCCGACTGGGCCGTGGACTCATGGAAATCCAAGACGGCCCATCAGCTCCCGGTCTACCCCGACCCGGACGAGCTCCGGTCCGTGTTGACCACCCTGGAGAGGTTCCCGCCAATTGTGTTTGCTGGAGAGGCCAGACGGCTGGAGACCTTGCTGGGCAAGGCGGCTCAGGGTGAGGCCTTTTTGCTTCAGGGAGGGGACTGCGCTGAGAGTTTCAAGGAGTTTAATGCTAATAATATTAGGGATACCTTTAGAGTGTTCTTGCAGATGGCCATCACTTTGATTTATGGGGCCCAAATGCCAGTCGTCAAGGTCATTTATTTACCTTTTCCTGTTCAAATTACAACAGTTGCATTTTAACAGTTGCATTTTGCGGATTGCTATGTGATGTTGTTGCTGCTTTGGTTTCAAGATTGTATTAGATTCTGAATTAATGTTTTCTTAGATTTCGAAGAGCTTTTCGATATAGAGGGCTTGTTGTTGTTGTTCTGTGTGTTCGGATAGACTGGTCATGCCGAGTTTGAATTAGTCTTAGTGTACAAGGTGCCACGATGGAGTTGATTAAGTTTACTGAACATGACAATGTAATGATAGGAAATTTGTAGCCTGCCCTGCTGTTGAACTATTGAGGATTGGATTGCACATATCCTTGCATTCGATATTTACTGGTAATTTCTAGGAAGATGTGGAAATCCACCTTATCTCTGGCTTCTAATGATATCAATCCCTTTTGTTTGGATTACCTTTGCTTATAACTCTGCTTTAAAATCATTTCAACATACGATGGTTTCTTTTTTCTTGGTCTTGGTTTTTTTTTTGGTATGCAATACTGCACTTCCTGCGCCTATCTCCTGTGTACTCTTTTGCAAAGAGAGGAAAAAAAAAAATCAAATCTTTAACTGTGCGTGCTTTGCAACATTGTCATTCAGTAGAGGCTCAATGATTTCAGGCACCACCTGAAAAGTTCTTTAATAATATTTATTTTTTATGACAGGTTGGGAGAATGGCAGGTCAATTTGCAAAGCCTAGGTCTGATAATTTTGAGACTAGAGATGGCGTGAAGCTCCCAAGTTATCGCGGAGACAATATCAATGGTGATGCTTTTGATGAGAAATCGAGAATACCAGACCCACAAAGGTTACTTAGAGCATACCTACAATCTGTTGGTACACTGAATCTCCTCAGAGCTTTTGCCACTGGTGGTTATGCTGCAATGCAGAGAGTCTCAGATTGGAATCTTGACTTCGTGGAGCATAGTGAGCAAGCGGACAGGTATCTGATTTGTACCAAAGCTCAACATTCATCTGATACTTTCATGGTTTTTGTATTGGTTTTTTTCCATTCAGCATGCCCTTTCTGGCTATCTTGTATTATTGGCTGACACAAAAAGCTACAAGTACAAGCAGGAAATGTCTATTTCCTTAGAGTTAGTTAACACCACCATTTGTGCGGTATAATATGTTATGATGCTTATATATTGCTGCTTATGCAACAACACCACAGTGTGCTCAAGTTTTGTTCTTGCCATTTAATAAAGTTCCTCCAGTGTTATTTATTACGAATTTCATCTGTTAATCAGAAACATCAAAGTTTCTACTTAGGTTGTTATGTATGTGACCAGATTTTCTATCATCATGTTCCCTAGTAGAGAAATTTTGGAGGGAAACAGTTGTTAGTATACACATCGCCTAAGAATTTATCTTGTGTTGTAATAAATTTATCTGTTTGAATTTAGGTACATGGAACTTGCACAGCGAGTGGATGAAGCTATTGGATTCCTTAGTGCTGCTGGGGTTACTCGGGACAATCCAATCATGAATACAATTGAGTTTTGGATATCTCATGAATGCCTCCATTTACCATATGAGCAGGCCTTGACTAGGGAGGATTCAACATCTGGCCTATACTATGATTGTTCTGCCCACATGCTTTGGGTAGGGGAGAGGACTCGACAATTGGATGGTGCACATATTGAATTCCTTCGTGGTGTATCCAATCCTGTTGGCATTAAGGTAAACGGGCTGTTAATTTTAGAATGCAAAGAAGCAATAAAAGATTTGAATCAGTTAAAAAACATAGTGATTGGATGATTCTCGTCTTGTTTTTGACATCAGTTTAGCAATATGACCGTCTTTCTTCATTTAGTTAGTATGGAACTGTGGTTTATGAGAGGGCAAATAATGTTCCAACATTATTTGCCTAAACTAGGTACTATATTCAAACTGTGCAGGTGAGTGATAAGATGGACCCAACTGAGCTTGTGAGACTGTGTGAGATTCTTAACCCTCATAACAAACCTGGTAGACTGACAATAATCACCAGGATGGGAGCAGATAATATGCGGGTAAAGCTCCCCCATTTGATAAGAGCTGTCCGCCAGGCAGGGCTTATCGTTACATGGGTCAGTGATCCCATGCATGGGAACACAATAAAGGCTCCATGTGGGCTGAAGACACGGCCATTTGATTCAATCAGGGTAAGTTCATGATCAATGTAACTAAAACTTTAGTCATCCTGCATAATTTTTTCACCATCTGAGTTGTTATTCTGTTTTGTTGATTATTGATATTAATACTCTTGGCCTCAGGCTGAATTGAGGGCTTTCTTCGATGTCCATGACCAAGAGGGGAGCTATCCTGGAGGAGTGCATCTGGAAATGACTGGGCAGAATGTAACTGAGTGCATCGGAGGGTCAAAGACTGTGACTGTAAATGACTTGAACTCCCGATACCACACACATTGTGACCCCAGACTGAACGCATCCCAGTCACTTGAGTTGGCCTTTCTAATAGCAGATAGGTTGAGGAAAGACAGGTTGAAAAGATCATCTAGGACTGATTCTCAGATGAGTGGCAGTGCTCCAGTGTAATTAAGCTTCTACAATTGAGTTGTTGTTCCTTGGATTTAGGTTTCTTTATTTTGGGACTTCTAAAAAGGGTCTTGTAAGGATAATGACATTTTTGTGAACATGAATGGCTTGCGCCTTGAGCAGTGAGGGTTTTATTTAGATTTCATTTTGGTTATGAATCCATAACTAGAACAGACATATAAGAAGTCTTGAGAACCAAATAAAGGATCAATCTTATGTTGAGACTTTGAGAGTGGGACATTTGTTTCCTACACTGGATGGTGGTTTCCTTTGAAGTTTGAACATGGAAGAAAAGTTTTGTTTCATCTCATTCGGATTAAAGCTTCCTTCCTGTTCATCTGGAAATTGTTAACACCGTCTGCATCATCAAGAAAATATGGTCGTCAGATTTCATTGATAGTATATATAGGAATTGTGCAGACTATTATCAGCACAGGATCTGTGGCGCAATGGTAGCGCGTCTGACTCCAGATCAGAAGGTTGCGTGTTCGATTCACGTCAGGTTCATTATTTTACCACCCCTGATATGTTAATTGTCCAATATACCCTCAGAAATAAAAATACCAAAACTACCCTCATCGGCGGTGGAGTCGTTGCATTGGTCCCTAGTGACGGAGTTGGTTGTGAGCTTCGAGGCGTGCCCACTGTGCCCCTCCCCCACCCGCGCACTCTAGCATTCCCCACACACTCTCTTTCTCTCTCTTCCCCTAATGTCAACCACCTCCACCATCCCAACCCTTCCTTTGATCCTTTCTCTCTCTCTCTCTCTCATTCCTCTCCCAACCCAAGCCAATGTCCTCCCCCACCGCCGCCCCACCCCGCAAGTTCCCGCCGCCGTGCTGGACCGACGACGAGGCCCAAGCCCTCATCTCCGTCTTCAAACAGAAATGGACCTCCCTGAACCGCACCAACCTCAAATCCCACGACTGGGATGACGTCGCCGCCTCCCTCGCCGCCCAGTTCCCCCTCGTCTCCCCCTCCAAGACCGCCGTCCAGTGCCACAACAAGATCGAGAAGCTCCGCAAACGCTTCCGCTCCGAGAAGCTCCGCGCCTCCACCCGACCCGGCCGCTTCTCCCCTTGGGCCCTCTACCCCTTCATGGAGGACCTGGAGTCCCACAACCACCCCTCCGCTAAATCCGCCGTTAAACCTGACGCCGGCTCCGGCTTCTTAGCTGCTCTCGATGAGTTTGTTGGTCGAGGTGATGATGCGCATTTTCCGGTGAAGTCGTTAGGTAATAGGAACTTGGGCACCTACGTCACACCGAAGAGTCATGAGGAGGAGGAGTTTAATCCTAAGAGGAAGCTGAAATTGGCGAGTGGTTCTAGTGTGTTGAGGAGTAGTGTTAAGGAGGTTGATCCGGTTGGGGCGATTGTTTCGTCTATTCGGTTGCTGGGGGAGAAGTATATGGAGGTGGAGAAGAGGAAGATGGAGATGGCGAGGGAGATTGTGATGATGCAGATGGACATGGAAATGAAGCAGACTCAGGCGGTTATGGAGTCGCAGCAACAAATGGTCAATGTTTGTGTGAGTGCATTGTTGGACAGCAAGAAGAAGAAGAGGAAGATCAAGGCTGTGCCCACTGATTCCTAGGCGGAGCTGCGGGTGTTGTGAGTTGTGTTTTAGAGTGCGCTCAATTACCGTGGTGTTTCTATTTTGTTTTAGATTGTGCTGAGTTTGCATCATTCTGTAATGTGTAGGTAAATGAGGAGAAATGCGTGCCTTGAAGAAGAGAGGTCTCTGGTGTTGACAAGAAGTAAGATTTTTTCTTTTCGGGATTAATAATCATGCTGTTAGTACTTTTGACCTGGTAGATTTGGCTAGTTTGATTCTTGTATCTAGTGGATGGAAGGTCTGAGACATGTAAGTTGGTAGATTCATGGCAATATATACCACTTTTCTAACAATATGGTGCTCCAGTTATCTACTGTTACATGTCATATAGTAGTGATGTGATGTTGAAAGTCTCGGCCTGAGACTGAGCAGGGCCTTGTGAATGTCATCCTTGAGCTATCAAATGATTACTTTTGGCAATATAAATCGAATGAAGCAAGCCCAACCTGAGACTTACATCAGTATAATACTAATCTGAGGATCTGAGATTCACTAGCTCGTTGTAAATACTTTCATCTATGTTTCCGTCATATTTTCAGATGACTGTTACACACAAACTGTTATCACATTTCAGAATTAGTATGTGTCCATGAAACTATACTTGTGGATAGTACCTTTGAGGCAATAATAATGTTTAGGGATTCTGGTAATTTGGAAGATAACTGTATTGTTCCCATACTTCCCACGTTACAATCTGACCATGAGCACATCAAATTTATGAATCATTTCATGATTATATATGCAACAAGAAATTCTAAAGTATTATAAGTTTGCTCACTGTTTTTGAATATGGGACTTTATTCACATTTGTTTGCTATATGCATGCATGAGCTCGTAGTAGATGATATACTTCATCAATGAAATACAATATTACAATTATAACTGAGGCAAATGGAAAAGGTTCTTGAATGTAACTGAAATAGTAGAGGGTTCATTAGGATGCCAAATGGGTTCTAATGATCTCTTCCTTATCTCGTAGTGGCCTAGGCATAGTTTTCGTAATCCTTTACTTTTAGTTAAGTGGTGAGTGAGAAGACTGGAGAGGTTCTTTTACCATACAAGTATACCTTTATCGATTCAGTTAAAAGTAAACTGTGGCTAGTAGCAATGAACTACTTTGAAGATATGATGTATACTTCTTTTCTGTTTTAATTGGTTTATCATAAATCAATGATCCTTTCACCATATATGATGACGTGGTTGTTTACATAGAATTTCAGAGATGTTTAGGTTATAACATGTTGAATCACTTTGTGTTTATATTATGTAGGATCATGATGATGGAAGGCTAATGCTAGAAAATCCCACTTTCAAACTATGCTTTTTGTTGGTTAGAGAGTTCAAGTGACAAAATGGCAAGAAACCTCAGTGTTAGTGATCTTAGGAGCATTTCATTCAATAACACATTTGAAATTATTCAAAACAGTTACAGTTGAGTGATTCCTAAGAGAGTACATAAGGCCTCAAATAACTTTTATGATAACTCGTTGTGGTATGTGGTATCTACTGTCATCTATGTTTGCTTCATCTTCAGATTAGTGTTATACCGAATGAACTGTTATGACATTTCAGATTACTGTCACGATAGGAGTAATCACAAACAACTTTTCAAAAATATTCGTTTTTTTCTCTTTCTTTTCCTTGACCTTCATCCTCCCGATATTCGCTGTGCCGTAACCTTCAAAACAGTTATTAATATTCTCTTTTTAAAAAAAAGTCATTATTATTATATTTGATTAGATACATCTAACAATGGAATCATATATACTAAAAGTCAATTTATATCATCGATGATATTACAAATAGCGATTGATACACCTAACAATAGAATCACAACTACAAATGCTGCCATATCTTAGTTTGTAAGTTGTCTTTCATTATTTCACGAGTTTGAGATTTAACAAGATTTGGTTGTGGAGTGGCTGGATGACTACAAAGGCATTTTAACCTGGGAAGCATTACAACTTTCATTTGTTTGAATCAGGAAACGGTTAGTATTGGTATCAGTGGCCAATTGGGTACAGTCTGTGTTGGGTTTCCTGAGAGGGTTTGTTTCTTGCAGGGTTTAGTTCTCCAATGGTAAGAGTTGTTCTTTTCTTGAGGACAGTGATATTAATTTAAGAGCTTCAATTTTGATTTGAACTTATCTCAAGAACATAAATGGCTCTGTCTGTGTTGGGTTTCCTGAGAGGTTTTGTTTCTTGCAGGGTTTAATTCTCCAATGGTAAGAGTTCTTTTCTTGAGACTAGTGATATTAATTTAAGAGCTTCAATTTTGATTTGAACTTATCTCAAGAACATAAAAGGCTCTGATTTACAAGGAGAGGCAGAAATTAAATAGAGCCGATCCAGCTCCATACCAAACGTGGAAAGTAGTCTGATCAATAGACAAGTAAATCAATTGAGTTTGAAGGTAGGTTTTGCCGTTTTGGGTAAAGGATGTTATTCACTTAAAACTTAAGAAAAACCAACCTCCAGCTGTTTGTAAGTGATTCTTAGCTAAGGAATTTTGCTGGGATAGTGGGTTAACAGGATGGGTATTTATCTCTGATGTTGATCTCATCCCATCAAAGCCATGGTCTCGTTAATTGTGACATTGAGCTGTGAATTGATAGTTAGTGAAGATGGAGATGGCCCAAGGGATTGTGAAGATGGAAATGGAGATGAGATGAAGCAATATCTGGTCATAACAGGATCACTGACACAGATAGCTTCGTGTTGATGCATCACTGGAAAGACCTGATCCTAGATGGTGGAGACAAATGCAGGTTGGGTCTATTATTTTCTTCAAGTTCTATTTCAGTTTCTGTTAGCATGCTAAATATGTATGCGTTCCTCAATTTTTTTGTTTGCTTCTGTTTTTCTTTCAAATACACAATACTTTTCATACTTTTTATGGTTTTGTACTGTAGTGTATATGGGGAGGTACCTTATAGAAGAGATTTCTCTGGTCTAGCCAAGAACTAAAGGTTGTTGGGCTAACATTATGCTGCTGATTCTGTTATGTTGGTAGATTTGACCATCTTTTTGTGTCAGTTCAAAAATCTGAAACATGTAAACTGGTATATTAAGGAGCTATCTCATTATATTTGTAACAATAAAAAGCTTACCGAGTTTCATGCATATGTTAGATGTATCACATATACATGCCTAAGCTTTACTCTGTGACACATAACCCTTTTGGTGTCCATTCCATTATATTTCTGATGGAATTTTTCTGTTACACATGCTTGCCTCTGCATGTTGTGTTTCCATTATTTTTCCAATTTGTCACTACAGTAATATTTTACCATCATGTTTAATGGTGATGGATGCCCCTAACTATATAATCTCAGTTACTGTGACTGCCATTTTTACATTTGTAGTCTGAGGTTGTCCTTGTTCCATTAGTTGATGTGGTAGTTTTAACAAGATCTTCTTGCATGTTTGATGGTCCAGGTGTGGTGAGGTTACAAGGATCAAAAGCATATTGTCACTTGAAGGATTCAAGCCTTGCAACTTTTTGTGGTGCGCATCAAGAAATGGCTAATTTGTGTCTTTGGCCTATTGGGTATTGTCAGTGTCTTGTTCCTTGTGAGTTTGGTTCTCCAACGGTACGTTTTTGTTTGTTAAAGAAAGAATGACCAGTGATCTTATTTGAAGAACACGAAACGCTAAGATTAACGAGGGGAGAAAAATATATAAACAAAATAAAAGTGGAACCTGCTCCATGCCGGGAATGAAAACTTTAGAGTACATTTTGGTTTAGGTTCCATATCAGTAAACAAGTAGAGGCACTGAACTGAAGGAGGATTGTAGTATTCATGAAAAGATGTGTGAAAGTTCAAGCTTCTAGCTTTATTTTATTTTATGCATGTTGCTGGACTAGGAATTGATGGTGCTGGTGGCAAGGTTTTTTGTCAAATGTCTGGCTGATATGAATTTTGATCATTAATCCTTTCTGCCCAATGGTTGTGAAACAAGGGAAAAGCCTGATCAGGAGGTCCGTTTGATTATGCGAGGTTGTGAGATTGTCTCCAGAATTGGATGGGGTCTGATAAAAGGGGGATCCTGTTAAAGATGGGGTTTCATCCATTTTGTTGTTTGGAGAAGGGTTTGTGAAGATGTAAGTGAGCTTGAGCATGCATATTATGGAAAAGTCAAGCAGAAGCATTCATGCTTGTTTTTATGAGTTGGTGATGTGGCTAATTTCTGTTTAAGATTCATTTCTAGCAGATTCTTGTTTTTCTTTGTTTTCTTATTGTATGCGTAGACTCTCACCAGTCACCACACCTGAGAGTCTGAGACCACAGAACACAGACTTTTTTCTTCATTTTATGATTCAAATGCCATTTTGTAACATTTTCTTTTGTTTGGGCGGCTATGCCAATCATAAATGGTATAATGAAACTTGGTGGGTGGTTACTAACCAAACTTTAGTATTAGAATGACTCGACATTCTAGATTTTTTCCAATAGCCAATTTTGACCGACCTCCTCCTCTGATTTTTGTTGATCATGATTGATCTTGTCGAGACTCAATTTCATATTTCTCGATTATTTGACAGTTGACACTATATATAATTAAAATTTGACATAAAATTTGATCAGTAATTAGTAATTACTTAATGAAAAGTTGAAACTATCATATAAATATTAGCAAGTAGGATAGGACAACACTAGAACCCTAATTTATTACTCGTGTTTTTTTAGTATTACTGACACAGTTGCACGAGGAAAGCTTAATTTTCTTCATTTCTTCATAATTTTGTCGGCACATAATGTGGCACTTGCACATATGCAACGTAATGTGGTAGGCTATTCTCTAATTCACTTGATTCATTTACTTATCAAAAAGAATCTTGAATAGAGCTGTAGCTCAGTGTTAGAATTTTGACCACTTCTGCTCGACTACTCCTATAATTGGGAGCCATGCAGTTCTTGCTTTCCATACCAACAACACAATCCATCACTCTTCTTTCTCTTCTAGCTTCTCACATATTACTCACTAATCACTTCCATCACCACAATCTGAAGATGGCTGCAGTAGTTGCCGATCAAGCTCTGGATAACTCAAATGTCTCGAGCATCAAATCACTAGCTGAGTCACAAGCTCTCAACTCTGTGCCTTCTGCATATGCCTTCAACATCAACCCCAACGATGAAGCCGATCCTAATGACCCTGAGTTTGCTATTCCCATTGTTGATATGTCACTTCTCACCTCTGGTTCTCCCGACGAGCGCGTGAAACTAATCCGTGATCTTGTCAAAATTTGTGAAGAATGGGGCTTCTTCATTGTATGTTAACTAAAGAAATAAACCAATATAGTGATTTGGTTCTTGTTGTTATATAAACATGGATGTTTTGTTCATGAAGTTGATCGTCTTATGTTTTGACTTGATATCAGGCAATTAACCATGGAGTACCGGAGAGCCTAATGAAGGAGATGATCGACGCATGTCATGGGTTTTTCAGTCTTTCAGACGAGGAGAAGAAGGAATTTAAATCAGGAAATGATGTTCTTGAGATGTTCAAGTACGGAACAAGCTATAATCTTGCGCTGGACAAAGTACTTCTGTGGAGGGACTTCTTCAAGGTCCGAACACATCCCGAGTTCTACTCCCTCTACAAACCGGCTAGCTTCAGTGAGATATCGCTGGAGTTTAGCAGAAGAAGTCGAGAAGTAGCATTGGAAATAACAAGAGCAATTTCGGAAAGTTTGGGGTTGGAGCCGGACAGGCCCGGACCTGAGATTTTCATACCTGAGTCGAACTTTCAAAATTGGGCCCTTAAAGTATTGTATTCATTCAATTTTATTTTCTCTTTTCAAGAAACACACAAAATTTTCACGAACTAAAGTTATAAACTCAAAATCTAACAACAAAAAACATTAGAAATCCTATTAAAAATCTTATTTATACAACAAATTTCTTACTTAGGCTGCTCATTTTTTTAAAATAGTAATTAATGATAGTAATATAATAGGTAAAATTTAATATTCCTTTTTCTCTTTTGTAATCTAACACCACCTAATTGGATATTGTTAAGTATTTTTTATTGTTTTTAACTAGACTAATGTGATCATACAAAGACAAAAGAAAATTTTGGGCCCCTTAAGGTTCCGGGCCCTGAGTTCATCGACTCTTAGCACTCTATTCAGGTACGGGTCTGGAGCCGGACTACATATACAACACAATGAACATGGATCGCGGCCTACAAATGCTAGCGGGGAACTACTACCCTCCTTGTCCTCAGCCTGAACATGCCATCGGTATACCTCATCATACTGATCACGGTCTAGTCACTCTCCTCATCCAAAATGAGATGAATGGTCTCCAAGTCGAGCACAACGGAAAATGGCTCACTGTCAATGGCCCTAAGAATGGCTTTTTTGTTAATCTTGCAGACCAAATGCAGGTACTACTTGAAATTTTCATTATCTGATACTTCTGTACGTCTATATCTTTGGTTACTTTGACGGTTTCACCAGCATATCCATAACGTTGGTGATTGTTTGATGGCTTCTGTTGAATCTAGTTTAATCTGTAAACTTTCTGCAGATCCTTACCAACGGTAAGTACAAGAGTGTGATGCACCGCGCCACCGTGAACAACAAAGCTACGAGGATATCGATAGCCATACCACATGGACCATCCGTAGACACGATCATCGCACCAGCACCAGAGTTGTGTAAAAGAGAAGGCCAAGCACCAAAATACCTTGCTATGAACTACAAGGAATACATACAACTTCAGCAAAGTGGCAAGAACTACATGAAGTCCACATTTGATCACATCCGAGCCTAGCCTAGCTATCTATCTTCTTATGTAAAAACTATTCCCCTTCATTATTCTTGTTCTTGTTTCAATAATCAGTCCATGCCATCTTGAGTCTCCGGCCGATGTTGGTGCATGTTATTGGTTTCAAAGAGCTTTTAGCAACACATGATGGATGAGCATGGATATAAATACTAAACATATGTATACCTTTTTACATTATGAATTTGATCGATGATATATAAAAAAATTTACAATGTACGTTAATGCATATGATGTATCGACTTTATCCTAAATTTATAAAACAAGTCCTTAAAGTAGTAATATTAGTTTTCAAAGTTGTAATATATATGAGTCCTTAAAGTTGTAAAATTTTCTAATTATAACATTAGACATCATGTGTTCTTAAAGTGGTAAAATGTGATAAATGAGTCCTCAAATTGATTAAAATAGTTATTACAACTTTGAGAACTCAATTACCATTTTAAAGACATATGAGGACTAATGTTGTAACTAATTTTTTTTTTACAACTTTGATGACTTATATTACAACTTTGAGAACTATTATTACTACTTTGAGGACTCATTTTACAATTTGAGGACAAAATTGATGCATAATATGCATTAATACACTTAAGCCTTACCCATGATATATATTGGAACTTTTTGTTTGGGATATATGGGGGCAAAAGGTCTAAACAAAGAGACTAACACAAAACTAAGAAATATGGATCAGTTACGGTCCTAGTTTTAGCAAAATCATCAAGGGTAGCTTCAACAACTTGTGGAGGGGGTTGCAAGAAATATTGCACCCCAAAATCAGAGCTAAGACTGGACTTGAAGAGAATATCAGTTACCATATTAATCTCTCTATAACGGTGTGAAATTTCACTAACAGAGAAATTGTTCATCAAATACTTACATCTATTAGTGTAACATTTTGACCCAAATTAAATTCAAGAAATAATTCCCAAAAGTCACCAGATTTATATAATCAGATATTCATTTCGAAATTCATAATTTACTTCTCAAACATTCAATATTTATTTTTTTATAATTCGATGATGTGCTATGAAATCAAAGTGTCGGCCACAAACTAGAAATCGTCGTCGTGGATGGTGGTTTCATCAGCATTGGAAGGCTCAGAACAAACCACTGGAGCAAACGACTATTAAAATCAAGTTTTCATATATGGTTTTCATATACGGTATAGAAATTTTCATATATGGTTTTATGATCAATATAGTAGTTGGTGGAGTTTTGGAAGCTTAGGCTATGGGATTGTACTATGATTTAGGCATTTCTCTTGGGTTAGGCATCAGCCATATTGAGGTTGAGTCGGATTCGATCATCCTCAATCAACAGGTGCACGAGGGTAATGATTTAAATCAGCTTGGTATCATGATTTCTGACTGCATGACATGCTTTTGTTATTCGACTCTTGCTAAAAAAAAAGATTTAAAACAATCTTAAAACATTCTCAATCAACATGTGTAGATGAACTCTTTGAAGAATGAACTTCAAAAAACTCACAATGAAGCCCTCATATTTTCTAATGAACTTTTGTTATTTGGTGATGATCTACTTATTTCATCTTTTTTTTTTTGGTGATGAACTGTGTTACGACTGATGAGCTTCTATCATTTTTAACGTTTTATGGTTATGTTGATTCTCTGATGGACTTTTAAATAATGGTGATGAATTTATTATATGTTGTACATTGAATTTATATGAAAGCTAGTTTTTGAATTTATCATGCAACTGTAGTTGTTTGAATATGTGATTCCCAACACTTGCCATCAGTCTCAAGTCATATTGTACCGTTAACCGCACTAGACTCTTACTATAGGAAGGGCGAGGATGAGATATATTTGTTCTAATATTTTTTTTCTGGTTTTTTTTTCTTGTGTGTGTGGGTCTTTGCTTTTCTTGTTTTTTAATTGTGGATTTTATGTTCTTTCCTTGTCTTAATGATTTACTGCTTTCATTTATATGCCTTAGATTTAGACTGTAACAGAATTTAGGGTTTTTCTCATTTGTCAATGTTTGTTGTGCGAATGATTTTATTTTTGGCATATAAGGACAAATAATGTGTGTTTACAATGTTAATAATTTACAATGTTGTTAATTACTATGCCATTATTAATATGTACTTTACAATGTTGTTTGTTTGACACAAATTATTTGAATTTAGGGATAAATAATGTTGACTAATTTGTAAAGTATTAATTTTTTTTACAGGATAATTTTGACTTAAAAAGACGGTAGGAGAAGAACACTTCCAGCTTTTAATTTACTAATAATCTTATATCATACTTGCACATATTCATAGGGATCGGGTCTGACCTTTGGTTAATCGCGAAGAGTATTCTTTATGCAAGTAAGAGGATGAGTGTTTGGCTTCATCATTACTCTGGTACGTTGTTGTATAAACCAAACGTTAATCGCGGTTTTGAATCAAATCTTTCTCCCTTCGTGATTTGGTTGAAAGTTAAATTCTGAATTGATCGAGCTTGGTCGATGCCAAATTAAAGAAGATTATGTATCTGTGTTCAAAGGTTTTGAAGAGGAATACCTAAGAGGGTGTTTTTTTTACTGATAGATCAAAAAGTTGAAGGCTTTATTGATTTGGGTTTTGACTTTTGATTCTTGTCTGGGCTCAGGCAATAAAACAAGATCTTTTTTTTTTTTTTTTTTTGAGATGATCTACATTGCTCTCCTTCCTTATTAAGATGATCTACATTGCTCTCCTACCTACAAATCCGATGAGACGTACTGTTCACATTATCAATGAAATGCCAGATATAATCTCAAAAGTCTTCTTTGTTTTGTTTTGTTTTGTTTTTTTTCAGCATTCCTTTACAATTATGCTCTTTCAATTCAATAAACCATGTTAGCTTTCATGGTATTAGAGCCCATGGCCACGATCTGTGACCATGTGGCATATGAGATTAAGCTTTAGCTTCCGCGATTATCAATATCTTTCGTTTCATTTGATTTTTTCCCAATTTGCAAAACCATCACACCAGATAATTCTGATTTCCGTTTGTTGGTGATTCGCCGCCGTTAAATCCAGTTATCTTTGTCTGTCTTCATTGAAGCCCAGTCGTCCTTCATCATCTACACGTCCTGCTTTCGGTTAGCTCAGATCGGGATTTGCGTTCAAATATTTCAATCGGAGTCGCTTTTACAGCAAATGAGGGGTTTGACTTTGAGGTAGACGTGATCTAAGAGCGGATGTCTACTGCCATGGGTGAGAGGAGTCGATTCAGATCAGGATAGTCATCATGTAGCTGTGAATTCGAAACTCCTTTCGATGCTTGCTCCAATTACAGAGAAATTAGTAATCTCTTTTCAAATTTAGTCACATCTCTCACTTGAATCATGAAATTTCTCTATGGTCTTGGTTGTTGTGCTTCAATTCGTCAGTTTTCCAGTTATATTTTTCATATCAAAGTTTGAGTGTGGCTTGATGATTTGATTATTGATTGGTTCTATGGCTCTAGTGTACGTGTGCAGTGTATGGCTGAATATGATGAAGACATTTTTGGTTTCTATGTCATTTGGTGTTAGTTGCATTTGATTGAATTCTACATAGTGTAGTTTTGTCGTAGACTGTTTATATGCATGTGCAGTAATGGCCTCTGAGTTTGCAGCAATGCTAGTTCATGTTTCTGATTGTGCAAAGTTGAAAAGAGTTAGGATGTTATTAGATTGCTGGTGAACATGAATGTTTTCCAGAAGTGTAGCTGAATACATATATGCAGAGAATATACAGAAGAATGATTGTGAGTTTGCAACAGGCTAGGATAATTAATGCAAAATTAGAATTTGCAGTGAGCAGTGCATTGTACATTCCATATTTTCAATTTTAGAATTTTCAAAATATGCAGTTTGTTTGTCAACAAAAGTTGGAGGCAGATTTTTCTATTTTTCTTCTTTACTATGGATTGCTTGATGTCCTGCTGCCATTGTTGTTCTCTTCTCAGCTGCTTGTACCGCAACCAACAAAGTTCTAAAGTGATGGACTCATATTGCTGCTCCGATATAGGGTTTTTGATTTTGGAATGTTAGTTTTGTCTTTGGCTCAGATTTTTCTATTTTTCTTCGTTACTATGGATTTCTTGATGTCCTGCTGCCATTGTTGTTCTCTTCTCAGCTGCTTGTACCGCAACCAACAAAGTTCTAAAGTGATGGACTCATATTGCTGCTCCGATATAGGGTTTTTGATTTTGGAATGTTAGTTTTGTCTTTGGCTCAGATTTTTCTATTTTTCTTCGTTACTATGGATTGCTTGATGGCCTGCTGCCATTGTTGTTCTCTTCTCAGCTGCTTGTACCGCAACCAACAAAGTTCTAAAGTGATGGACTCATATTGCTGCTCCGATATAGGGTTTTTGATTTTGGAATGTTAGTTTTGTCTTTGGCTCTACATAATGTAATCTGGTTTTATTGATTGTGTCTTTGTACTAACCATTATGCTTGTCACCAAGCATATGATTAAGGGAGGGTGTTAAGAGTAAGGCTAGTTTAATCATTCTCTATTGATATCTACCTATAAATCTGATGAGATGTACTGGTCACACTATCAATGAATTACAAGATGTAGTCTCAAAAGTCTTATGTTTTTTCCTATTCTGCATTCCTTTACAATTTTGCTCTTTCAATTCAATAAACCATGTTAGCTTTCATGGTCAGCTCTATCTGACTAGGCCTGGTCAGGTAAGTTCCTGCCATTGGTTATGGATCTGGCCTTCGACTATGGGCTCGAACTCCTTTTGTTTTATTTATTGCTTTTTATTGCTTTTAGCTAATTGTGGCTATATGCCAGTATTCTAGTCTTCTTAGGGCATGGTGAAATGGACATTGTCCCAATATGCTCAATACGCATTGATTGGGCTAGCGAGGCGGTGAGCTATTTGCTAGATAAAATAGATGCAAGTTCGCTCTTAGCGGCAAGATGAAATTGAGAGCTGCAAGTTTCATTTCTTCATGCGCGGCCACATCTTGGAAAACATGCGCTATTATGTCTTCCTCATTATGCAATTTAATTAATTAAAGCTTGAACGCAGCCACACACGCCCATTTGCTTTAGTTCGATATAATATATCCACCCTTTGTAATTGGGGTCGTTAAGTCTTTACAAAATGAAGCATAATCAAGTCTCTTTTTCTTTCTCTTGGCTAAGGTAAAATAGAAGTCGAAGGCCTCCACCACCACCACCACCAATCTCCACCACACCACATGGTATAGAATTTCTTGAGGTTCTATGATTGAATGACGAATATTGCTATGTTCTACCGCCCGGCACACCTTATTGCTAAGCTAATTCCTCGGTCACAATAGCTTGCTAGCTAAAGTTTTTTTGACTATCCTTCATATTCTTTTATCACCGTAAATTCAGTTTCCTCACCTTTAGACAAAGATTGATAGAAAAACTCAACTATTCTCAATCTGTCATCATGCATTTCGTCAATTTTGGACCAACTAGCAGTTGCAGAACCATTGGTCTTAGTCATGCATCTGTTTTTGTCTACCAAGCTCTTGGATGATACTATAGGATTTCTTGGCCATCCATCATTGGCTATATTGGTGGATCAGCTTTTACTCATCATAAATCAACTTTGATATTTGAGATTTTAGACTCTTCTAGATGGAAGGATGGATAAATTTCAAAGCCACGACCTCTGTGATTTTCCCTGATCGAGTCTTGCTGCATCTTCCTTCAGCTTTTGTAGATTTGTTTTTATCTTACTTTTTTTTTTTTTTTTTTTGATTGGGGGGTTAGCCTTTGTTAGATTAGGTAACACACACACCCATGCAGGGTATCCCAGCACAGCCGGACTAATCCCTGCATCGCCACGGGGCATGAAAGCGAACACCACACACCAGGCACACTTGCCTAGCACGGGCCACCGCCGGCTGGCCACCAAGGCCTTAATGGGGATTCGAACACCAGACATCTTGGTTAGAGAAGTCAGTGCTTTCCACCCCACCGTTTCCCCAGTGTTTTTATCTTACTTCATTGACTCGAAGAAATCAGCAGGCAGTTAATATGGTTATATTGTCTTTCATACGATTAAAAAACAAAGAACCGTTATAGAATGGGAGTTCATCAAAACACATTTTGCATTCATGTCATGGTGAATTTGACGCAATAAGTTGACTTGACTAACAAATTCAACTGCTATTGCGTATGGTATTATATATTATATGTGTGTATATTTTTGGTGATAATCTATTTGTATATATTAAAATTACATATAAACGTGCTTTTAGAAAATAATTTATATGATCTAGCAGAAAGTCGAAAACCAGGGGCTCTACGTACGAACTTGAAGTTGCTAATTCGACCCATCATTTTGCAAATAATATATGGTCCAATATGGTAGGCGGCTGTTCAACTACTTACCAATGCATTGCATGCTTTGGAATTCATATTCTTAATTTTCATATAATAATGAACAATGTGTAAAAATTTCCATAGCAGAGTGCCTATAAATTGAAACCATTTCTTTGGTCATAACAACTCAACACAGAGCTCCCTCCTACTCCTAGTTCCACGGTTCCAATATCTCTCTCTCAGTATATTTCTCCACTTCTGTCATCACTCTCTCAGTTAAGATGGCTGCAGTTGCTCAAGCGTTGGAGAACTCAAATGTCTCGAGCATCAAATCACTAGCGGAGTCACAAGCTCTCAACTCTGTGCCTTCTGCATATGCCTTCAACATTAACCCCAATGATGAAGCTGATCCTAATGACCCTGAGTTTGCCATTCCCATTGTTGATATGTCTCTTCTCACTTCTGGTTCCCCTGCTCAGCGCGCCCAAATCGTCCACGATCTTGTCAAAATTTGTCAAGAATGGGGCTTCTTCATCGTATGTTAGCTAATGTTTTCTTTGGTTTTTGTTATATATCTCTATGTTAAGCTCTATCAGTTACGAATATGATCCTAATTGGTTCACTTGATTACAGGCAATTAACCACGGAGTACCAGAGAGTCTGATGAAGGCGATGATTGACGCATGCCATGGATTTTTCAGTCTTCCGGATGAGGAGAAGAAGGAGTTTAAATCAGGAAATGATGTTCTTGAGATGTTCAAGTATGGAACAAGCTATAATCTAGCATTGGACAAAGTACTTTTATGGAGGGACTTCTTCAAGGTCCGAACACATCCAGAGTTTTACTCTCTCTACAAGCCAGCTAGCTTCAGGTACATATAACTCTTGAGGTTTATGTGTTACTATAATCTAGCATTTCTCCATGTGTTACTTCTAATTCTCAATTTTTGATGATTTCCTTTTTCTCGTACTTTCTTTCAGTGAGGTTTCGCTGGAGTTTAGCCAAAGAAGCCGAGAAGTAGCACTGGAAATAACAAGAGCAATATCGGAAAGCTTGGGGTTGGAGCCGGACTACATATATAACAAAATGAACATGGATCGCGGCCTACAAATGCTAGCAGGGAACTACTACCCACCTTGCCCTGAGCCTGAGCATGCCATCGGTATACCCCATCATACCGATCATGGTTTAGTCACACTCCTCATCCAGAATGAGATGAATGGTCTCCAAGTTGAGCACAATGGAAAATGGCTCACCGTCAATGGCCCTAAGAATGGCTTTTTTGTTAACCTTGCAGACCAAATGCAGGTACGCACTACTTGAAATTTTCTTAATCTTAAACTTCTAACTTCTGTACGTCTATATCTATGGTTACAGACACCGGCACATCCATAACCTTGGTGATTGTTTCATAGCCTCAGTTGAATCTAATTTAATCTGTACAATAAATTACTGCAGATCCTTACAAACGGTAAGTACAAGAGTGTGATGCATCGCGCCACCGTGAACAACAAAGCTACGAGGATATCGATAGCCATACCACATGGACCATCCGTAGACACGATCATCGCACCAGCAGCAGAGTTGTGTGAAAGACAAGGCCAAGCACCAAAGTACCTTGCAATGAACTACAAGGAATACATCCAACTTCAGCAAAGCGGCAAGAACTATATGAAGTCCACATTTGATCACATCCGAACTTAGACTATTAGGTTGTTATAAACTGTCTTGAACATCCAGTAGTTTCAAGTTCCTAGCCTCTAGTTTCTTACTTTCTTTTCATCGTCATTCTAGTTTTTCTACAATAATAGCCATGCCATCTTGAGTCTCCGGCCGGCTGATACTGTATTGGTGGTGCCAATTAAAGAGCTTGTAGTAAGACAATGTATTTGCATTATTGCATTTAAAATTAATCGACATACATAGATTTTGATCAACAACAATTAATAGATCGATCATTTCATTGTTGTTACTGTACCACAGAGTTCAAGTGGCATGGTCTGGCTGCATACAATACTGAGCAAGAGTTTGGAGATGGTTAAAAGAAGGTTAATAATTAGGTCACAGATCGATGTAGTCCTCAGCTTGATCTCTAGCTATGAAAACTGCGTATAAATGATCGGTGTTAAAGTACAAATTTGATGATGAATGTAGTGTCATAAACTTAAAGTCGTGTATTTTTGAGTGAGAATTTTATCTCCAACAATTCGCTGGGTAGCTAAAAAACGGTGCTTGGATTGATCCGAGTTATATATAGTTAGATGATTATTCGGGATATTCGATATCAGTTCTTGGTTTGACACATTTAGTAATTGTCAGTTGTGCAAAGTCTAAGATCGGATATCTTTAAGGTTCCTTTGAAATTATGTAAGATCGTATTACTTTTCACTTCCTGCAGCGAGTCTTCCAAAGAAGAAGCCATAGGCCTCCCCATAACATTCAGTAACCAAAGAAATTGATTAGGTGAAATAAACTTCCGAACTAAAATATATAAGTATTTGATCTGAATAGTATGGACCTAGAAAGGAAAAAGGGCATCCATGGTTACTTTTACACAAGACAAGAAAAACCCTAAAACCAAATCATTCTCAATTAAGTTCTAACACGTCCTAACCATCCAATAATTTCAGTACCTTGAGTCTAGGGTTTGAATTGCAGAGATAGACACGCCTCCAATATCAGTAAATCTTTGTTGACACACCGAGAGAGACAATTCCAAATGCTCCAACATACACATTTTGCGGCTCAAAAAGCACGATACCGGTAGCAGTGATTATACAGCCGGAGTCTGTGAATTAGTCTGTGAAAATTGAGTACCCAGAAATTCAAAGATGAATATGATGAACATTCTCGCCCACAAGGACGGAACCAGAGGTAGGCTAGGGTTTGCTGCAGCCTACCCCAACTTTTAGACGTGCAAATATATACCAATGTAAATGAGAGGAAGTTGGGAATGGAGTTGGGTAACGGCGGACAGGATTTTAGAGTGGGGTGGCCTTAAAAAAAAAATTTAGATCAATATATGTGACACTCAGATTTGTCGTTATTATGGTAAATGATTCTTAAGTAATTTTTTCATGTAGTTAATTGATATTCCTTAAAAAAGTCACATTTAGTTCGATAACCAAAATTCTAAGACAAAATTACACCCCGCTCTTTTATAAAAGCAAAACTTTTAAATACTAAAAAGAGAAATGACAAGTCAACAAGAGAAAAAAGAGAAACACTACCAGAAGAAAGGTTATAGCCGACGAAAAAAAAAAAACCAGGCCGACGAAGCATTTTTTCGTCGGCTATAGTGGGCTTTAGCCGACGAAAATTTTTTTCGTCGGCTAAGATAAATTTTCGTCGGCTATGATGTCCACTTTAGCCGACGAAATTTTATTTCGCCGGCTATTTTAAATTTTCGTCGGCTATGACACACTTTAGCCGACGAAAAAAAATTTCGTCGGCTAAAGAATTTATGTCGTCGGCTAAAGTGCACAAACCATGGCCGACGAAATATTTAAAGGTTTAGCCGACGAAATTCATGGTCGTCGGCTAAAGTGCTTTATATTTGCAGATCTGGGCAGCAGCAGCTCATTTCGAAAAAAACGAAAAAAAAAACGGGAGAAGAAAAAAGGGGAGAAAAAGTTTGGGTGTTGTCGAAATCTGTCCATAATCAGTTTGTGGAGCCATATATAGGTACGTATATGTATATATATGTTGATTAATTGAGTTTTATTTGAGTTGATCGATTTTAATTAGTGTGATTAATTGAGTTTATTGATTTTGATTGTGATTGAGTTGATTAATTTTGAGTACGTTGGATGTATATATATATGTGTTGATCGATTTGGTTGATGATTTGAATTGATAATATATATGAATTAATTTTTTGTTAATAAATAGTAAATATATATATATATATATGTTAATATTAATTTATAATATTATTGTGTTGATATGGTATGAAGTTGTTGATGATATATATGAGTTCATAATGATAATTTCGTAATTAATTAGTTGTAGTACGTACGTAGAATATATATATACTAAATGAATTGAGATTTTATATATGGCATGAAATTTTATTAATAATTAGCTAGCATCGTTATAAATATATATATATTTTGTTATATTTTCAGGATATGGATAAGAGTTGGATTTCGCTTCCAAAATGGGACAAAAGATACGGTGCAGGAGTTATGAGTTTTCTAGAATATGCGATGGATAATGCTAACGGGAATACAATTTTCTATTGCCCGTGCACGAAATGTCAGTGTCGCAGCGATATGTATCGATTTCCCATTGACAAAGTATGGCAGCACCTGAGGAGTAACGGGTTTTGGGAGAAGTACACATGTTGGTTATATCACGGTGAAACATCATCAGGGGGTCCGCATGATCATGGCCAATTTTCCGAGACGGGCAGTGCTAGTACATCCAACGATCCAACAACGACATTCATCAACGACATGTTTCCTTATGAGAGCGGTGTATGCGCTCAAGGACAGTATATGCCTGACCCGGTGCAGCCCTTCCCTAGAGCTGTGAACACTGCTGGTATTGAAAAGTACAACAAACTGCTTGCCTTCCAACAGACCCCTGTGTACCCCGGTTGTCAGAAGACCGTTCTTGAAAGTGTGATGGACGTAATGAGGATTAAAGTTGAGACAAAATCGACCGTGAAGGCTGTTGATGAGTATCTACAGTACACTGCTTCGATGCTGCCCAACGGTCATCGTCTTCCTACCACTCATCGGAAGGTCTGATGTATCCTGAAAGATCTTGGGCTTTCCTACATCAAGATCCATGCATGCAGATATGACTGCGTTCTCTTTTGGGGTAAAGATCCAGAAGGGAATGACCTTGGTGGCCTTGACGCATGTCCGGTATGTCACACTGACAGATATAAGCTGACTCCTGCAGGCAACAGGAAACCTGTAAAGGTACTTCGGTATTTCCCTTTGACGGATAGGTTGGAGCGGTTGTACATGTCTTCACACACGGCCGAAGCGATGAGATGGCACGCTGATAGGGAATTGCATGACGAAGATACCCTTATACACCCTGCTGACGGGGAGGCTTGGAAGCATATAGACAGGGAGTTTCCTCAATTTGCGTCAGAGGTCCGAAATGTGAGGCTCGGGCTCTCATCCGACGGGTTCAACCCTTTTGGGAACATGAGTCTGCAATACAGTATATGGCCGGTGATTTTGGTACCGTACAACCTTCCCCCATGGATGTGCATGAAGAAGGAGTACAATATGTTGAGTTTGTTGATTCCGGGGCCCGGTGAAGTATCCTTCAGGCTATGCAGGAAATATTGCCCGGTGTGTGAACTTCCGGGACAATAAGATGTACGGGTTGAAGAGTCATGACTGTCATATCCTGCTGCAACGTCTCTTCCCTGTTTTCATTCGACCGTTCCTTCCCCGTCAGGTGGTGGAGCCGTTAGTAGCGTTGGGAAGGTTTTTCCAGAAGTTATGCACACGGGAAATTTCTCGATGTGACCTCCGGGAAATGCAAATGGACATCATTTATATCATGTGTAAATTTGAGAGGATATTTCCTCCAAATTTTTTTGACATCATGCCTCACCTGATGATCCATCTTCCCGAGCAATTGTTGCTTACCGGTCCAGTACACTACACTTGGATGTATCCCATGGAAAGGTACGTTTTTTACTTTCATGAATTCCTCAATACATATACATGTTCAATAATCATAACATTTTGCAACTTGATTTACAGGCAACTTGGAGACTACAAAGATTATGTGGCTAATAAATCCGCTCCTGAAGGATGTATAGCTGAAGCATATATTGCGCACGAGTGCGTCACCTACATGAAGTTGTATTTAGGAGCGTTGAAGGAAACTCCGCAAACCATGCCGGTAGATGTACCGAAGTTCAATCTTTCCATAGTCTCTAGTGATGTTGAAGTGTATGGAATTTTGCCAAACTCCTACAAGTTGCAACCACATGAGCTAGTCATTGCCCACTGGTGGGTATTGATTAACTGTCCAGAAGTTGAATACTGGAAAGACATCCATCTCAATCATCCCAACATTGCCGGTGATCTCGAGTACCACAACAGGGAGTTCGCAGATTATTTTGGCGGTTGGGTACGTAATTTAATTTTTCTCTACGGGTTTATGTTTATTGCATAATTATCCATATTTACAGTTGAGATGGTTGGTTGCAGATGAACCATATTCAATCTGATGGTCACCCAAATTGGTCGCACGAACTCAGACTTCTAGCCATGAAGCCGATAGTCTCAAGAGTTTATCCGATGTGCAAGGTGAATGGCGTGCAATTTATATGCGAACAAAGAGACAGCAGAAAGAGAACACAGAATTCTGGGGTCATGGCACATGGTGGGCGGAATGGAGTTGACTATTACGGTGTTCTTGATTCAGTGGTGGAACTCGTTTACGGTGAAGGCATGACAGTGCACCTCTTCAAGTGTAGATGGTTTGATACTAGGCCGCAGAGCATGAAGACCGATCAGTACGGAATATTATCGGTGAACACTGCTACAAGTTCTTACGAGGATGACCCCTTCGTTTTTGCCACATCGGTAAAACAAGTGTTTTATCTTGATGACCTTGCTAAGGGTGACGCGTGGAAAGTAGTCAACCTTGTGCACACTCGAAACATTTATCGGGCGGCTACACTTGGAGAGGCCGAAGACGAGGAAGAAGATGTTGCGTATCAAGAGCCCAACGCAATAGGTATTCCTAACTCCTCTACCATTCGCCTTAATAATTTTAAAGCGGGTCGTTCGGTGCGAATTCGTGATGAAGAGCCAAGGCTTGTTGATGTTGATCCAAATCAAGAGTCAGACGAAGACTCTGGCGATGAGGAAATACATATATTACCAGAAATTAATTCTGACACCGAAGAAGACTCATCGGATGATTCCGATTACGAGCCTTAGTTTTAATGTATGATTCCGATTAATTTGTATAATTTTTCAAAGACTTTTTCCTTTATAGTTTACACATGTTGAATTCATATTTCAGTTATGAATATATGAGATTTTGGTGATACATGATGAACAGGGTTTTTTAAATGTATGGTTTATGAATATCGTCTGTTTTTTTTTCCCTGTTTTTTACTTTAGCCGACGAAATATACTATAATTCGTCGGCTAAGATGTTTTTTGCCGACGAAAAAAGCCTTATTTCGTCGGCCATAGGTGTGTAATATTTATTTTTATTACACACTTTAGCCGACGAAA
Source organism: Fragaria x ananassa (assembly GCA_034370585.1). Taxonomy (NCBI): domain Eukaryota; kingdom Viridiplantae; phylum Streptophyta; class Magnoliopsida; order Rosales; family Rosaceae; genus Fragaria; species Fragaria x ananassa. The sequence goes on along the minus strand of CP139756.1, from coordinate 11,300,563 downwards.
TAAACTGTGATTCGTCGGCTAAACTACCTTAGCCGACGAAAAAGACTTAATTTCGTCGGCTAAACTTGTTTTTTATTTTTTTTAATTACTCACTTTAGCCGACGAAATACAATGTAATTCGTCGGCTAATATGGTTTTTGCCGACGAATAACCTAATAATTCGTCGGCTATAGTTATTTTTTTATTTTTTAATATATACTATAGCCGACGAATATGTTAGGGTATTCGTCGGCTAAACCCTAAAATATTTCTATTACCTACTATAGCCCTATGTTCGGTGGTTATTTTGCGTAAAATTTTTATACGACTTGTTGCGTGTCATCGGTTTGAAACTATTTTCAGTTGGAGGTCCGGCCAAAATACGTAATTTAGACGGTCGAACGACCTTTTCCGTGCGTTTAGGGGTTTGACTTACGAGATTGACCGTCCGGATCGAGCCCTTATTCTTTTCGGATCAAGTTGAATTTTTTCCCATACATGTATTTTATCATGGTGGTCAGATCTGACGGCTGGATTTGTGTTTCTCAAGTTTGATCATCACGATCACAACATGTGTACTAATGTTGTATAACTTGTTTACCAAGTGTTATGTAAATGTTCCGTTTCAAAAACAAACTATACGTAGATCCTTCAAACGTAAAAAAGTCGTGAAATAAGACATGACTAGAATGGTGAAATAAGTCTACGGTTGAAAAATCACGGTATTCCGGTCATGTCTCGGTGCCGATAGTTGCGGTTAATTCAATTTTCCATTCTTTCTCCCTATGGGTAGCCCCGGTTTCGGTGGTTATTTTGCGTAAAATTTTTATACGACTTGTTGCGTGTCATCGGTTTGAAACTATTTGCAGTTGGAGGTCCGGCCAAAATACGTAATTTAGACGGTCGAACGACCTTTTCCGTGCGTTTAGGGGTTTGACTTACGAGATTGACCGTCCGGATCGAGCCCTTATTCTTTTCGGATCAAGTTAAATTTTTTCCCATACATGTATTTTATCATGATGGTAAGATCTGACGGTTGGATTTGTGTTTCTCAAGTTTGGTCATCACCAGAACAACATGTCAAATGTATAAAGGTTTAGCCGACGAATTTCAAAGCTTTAGCCGACGAATTTCAAAGGTTAGCCGACGAATTTCAAAGGTTTAGCCGACGAATTTTAAATGTTTAGCCGACGAATTTCAAAGGTTTAGCCGACGAATTTCAAAGGTTTAGCCGACGAATTTCAAAGGTTTAGCCGACGAATATATGTATAGCCGACGAAATTTAGTTCTTTAGCCGACGAACAAATTATTTCGTCGGCTAAAGTCCTCGGGTTTTAATTGCGAACCCTAGCCTCCTCCCTCATTTCTGCAGTTTTTCAACCCTAGCCCTAGCCTCCTCCCTCCCGGTCTCCTCCTCCTCCCTCCTCCCTCCCGGTCTCCCGGTCTCCTCCTCCTCCCTCCTCCCTCCCGGTCTCCCGGTCTCCTCCTCCTCCCTCCCGGTCTCCTCCTCCTCCCTCCTCCCTCCCGGTCTCCCGGTCTCCTCCTCCTCCCTCCTCCCTCCTCCCTCCCGGTCTCCCGGTCTCCTCCTCCTCCCTCCCGGTCTCCCGGTCTCCTCCTCCTCCCTCCTCCAGCTAGTGGTGCTGTTTGTCTGCTCAAGGTACGCTCCCATAAACTTTGAAATTCATCGATTTCTTTTCTGCAAATAAAATATATGGATTGATGATTGCTTCTGCGTTTTGAATTTTGGTTGTATAAAACTGAGAATGTATGGAATTTATTTGGATATGTGCTAATAAAATTGAGGTGTGTATGCAGTAGTTGGATATGTGCTAATAAAATTTATTTTAATGTAATCATGTTGATGTTAAATTTGTAAATTATATTGGACAAGTGAGTTGTGTAAAAATCGGATAAATATTTAACAAATAATAATTTAAAAGGTTGTTAAATTATAAAAATGATGGTTAAAAAAACAAAGTGACCCAGCGAATCGGGATTAAAAAATGATGGTTAAAAAAACAAATTATAAAAATAATATTATTAAAAATTTTAACACTAGATTAACTAGAGAATCGGGATGAAAACGCGAAGTTGAAGAAAGGAATAAAACTTGTAATCTATTTTTTTTGTTAATTTAATTTGTGTTAATAATAAATTTGTTTTGTAAATTAATTTGTGTTAATTTAATTATGTTAGTTTATGTGTTTATTTTTGGATTTATGTGTTTATTTTTGAATATATGTGTTAATTTATTTTTGATTTCGAATTTAGTTTTACGATATGTTAGTTAATATATAATATTGTTATGTAAGTAAAATATATATATATATATATATCTATATATATATATTGGTATTTGCGTGTAAATTTTTATTGAATAAGTATAATTTTAAAAATAGGATGAGCGGCTTTTTTCGATCGAAGAAGAGTTCGAAGGGCCAAAGGTCCGAATCGTCTGAGGGAACCTCTAGCAACCCTCAAACGACGTTTCAGGGCCACATGACAGCCAGACGTGCGAGCCTTCTGGAGACAGCGCCGGAGGTGCCCGTTTCATCGAGGCAGGCGGCCGTCCCTCGTTCCCCGAGGCCCTTCACGGAGGTGTCTGCACCTCGTATGCCCGAGATACACCGGGCGCCTACTCCGGGTCCTACTTCTTCGGATAGTGGGTCATCTGGGGTACAGATGCCGCCGCCTCATCTGTTCCTTCCGCGGATGATACCGGCGATACCTGTAGTCGATGACTCAGGGACGCCGATTTATCCACTGCCCTCGCCAGTGGCTCCATCAGCGGCGTACCGGTTCCTGCCTTTTGATACGCCTCTTATTTCTGCGAGGGTATCATCATCGGCGACAGAGCCGGAATCCGTCGCGAGCTCCTCAGGTAATCAGTCAAGCAACTTGATTACTTTTAAAGGGTCATATATATATATTTTAATAATCAATTTGGCCGAATCATGTCATAGGCACAAAGAAGAAGAGAGGCCCCGTCACAGGGAAAGCTCTCGAGAAGATGGTGAGTACCATGGGGAGGATCCCCATCGATACTGACGGGGATGGCCACGCAGTATCGGGCGGGAAGTCGAGGATGTACTCCGGCCGCATGGGTGCTCTCATTAGGGATAGAGTCCCTATGCTGTGGTCCGACTGGGGCGAGGTCCCGCAGGAGGTTAAGGACATGGTCCACAACGCGATGTCGGTGAGTATATGGAAGCATATTATATATGTATTAAATTGTTGATTTCTCGAAAAGCTAAACTAATAATAATCGGTTAAATACAGGTGTGGTTTGAGGTTCCCGAGCACCTGAGGGACAGCTGGGCCGACGTTACGCATGGGGGAAGGTACGTTGGGAAGTTAATGAAAAACAATTTTGTATGTGATATTAATAATATTTCTAATATTTTTGTTGTATCTGTAGGTACAAGGAGTGGAAGAACGAGCTGCGGACCCATTGGACTAAGCACGGGAACGCACGTTCTGGTACCCCTACTGAGTTCCAGTACAGGGAGTACGAGTGGCGTTGGCTTCTGACATCAGAATTCAACAACCCTCGTAAACAGGTATTTAAATAAATTAGTTAGTTAATTTAAAAATAAGTACGTGCGTTTTAAAATATTCTACTAATAGTTTACTTTTTTCTTTGAAGGCGGTTTCCCGGGTGAACGCTCAGAACCGGCAACGCAACACAAGGAACCATCATGCCGGTTCTAGACCGTTCGGTGTCTTCATGGACGAGGCGGCCAAGGAACATCCAGAAGTCAACCCCTACGTCTATACGTACGAGAAGGCATATCCTGACTCCCAGGAGGATATTGTAAGTCACTTTACGTTTTTAAATTTTTAAATTTATGTAAAAATTTTAATTAATAATTTTTTTCCTATCCATATAGGCGAGGGTGAGGGAGGCTAGTGACGAGGTCCTGAGTACCTTAGTGAGGGAGGGATGGCCGGACACGCAGGATTCCGAGATGTCCGAAGCCATGTCCCGGATCGACAATTCGGATCCGACGATTGGGGCGAGGATCATGGGCACAGCCTTCCCACCGAGAGGAAACAACTTCTACTGCCGAGGTCTAGGAAAGAGAGGCGAGGGGGTCCTGAAGAACACTCCAGGATTTCAACGAAAGGCAACCTCGACCAGTGGCAGCACCACGTCCACGATGCACAGGACGACTCAGCTAGAGTCGGAAGTTCAGAGACTACGAGAACAGCAAGCTGCTCAAGCTGCTCAGGCTGCCTCGCATGCTGCCTCGCAGCAAGCCTATATTGCCTCGATGGCGGCCTTTAATACCGCGCAGGCAGCCTATGTTGCCGAGCTATATGCCATCCAGCAGGCCCAGCAGCAGCAGATGTTGCAGTACATGCAGGACTTTGCAGCTGCCCAGAGTCAGGGACTTCCGCCTCCGCCCATGCCTCCGCCCATGACGCTACCCCAGCCGCCGCAACCTCCGCAGCAGCCCCCAGAAGATGACTTCAATTTAGACGATATAGACTTTACGTAGTTGATAATATACTTTTATGTAAATTGATACTTTTATGTGTTTGTTGTTGGTTATATGAAATTGTTAAATATGTCTTTTGCAGCTTGCATGGAATGGTAATTCAGAAATTTCGGGGTTTTTTTTTTTTACTGGAATGCACTTATAGCCGACGAAAAAAGCCTTAATTCGTCGGCTAAAGTTTTTTTTAAAAAAAAAAAAAGGTTTAGCCGACGAAATAAGCTTTAATTCGTCGGCTAAGTGTCTATAAGGCCGACGAAAAATACAATATTTCGTCGGCCATAGATGTTTTATATTTTTTTATTACAAACTTTAGCCGACGAATATTTTAAATTATTCGTCGGCTAAAGTTTCGAATATAACCGACGACATTATTCGTCGGCTTTAGTTCATACTTTAGCAGACGAAATAATGTCGTCGGCTATAGTATGACTATAGCCGACAAAATAATGTCGTCGGCTAAAGGTTGGACTATAGCAGACGATATTATTTCGTCGGCTATAGTATGACTATAGCCGACGAAATTTTTTGTCTCGTCGGCTAAAGTCATTACAGACGACCCTTTCCCGACGACACTATAGCCGACGAACCTTCGTCGGCTAAGGTTGCAGCCGACGAATTTTTTTAACAGGCCGACGAAAATTTTTCGTCGGCTAAACTGCCTGTTCTGGTAGTGAAACACAGAGAAAAAAGTGAGAAAAAATAAAAACGTTAAGCTAATTCATTTATAAAAAAAACATGCATGCGTTTTAGACGACCGTGCTTAATGCCTTTAAGCAAAATGAAAATAAATTCAAAAAAATGAATCAAAAAAAGGAAAATTTATATCTAACGAAAAAAAAGATAACATGTGGATTAAAATTTAAAAATATAAAGGCTAAGTATATAAATTTGAGGTGTACTAGTTTTAAATAATTAATATTTTGAACTAAAATTAAGCCATAAAATAAGATTTATTTAAAATCTGATGTGGGTTGTAGCACACCATAGCCCGTGTGTAGGTATGCTTTTGAAGTTGGGGATATGGAAATGGCGGGTTTGAGGTTGGGGGACATAGCCATTGAGGTAAAAGATGCAATCTTGATTGGAGTGGGTTGGAGTCTTTTGAGAGAGTCATGAGAGAACGAGTGGGAGAATTGATCGAGGCTTAATCGGATTTGGGTCACTATGTTTTGTGCAATCTGTCAAGTTCTAGATTTGGGGTTAGAGAGGGATAAGGCGCCAAAAGACAACCGTTTGTGGTGAATTCTCAACTTCACCGATTCACAGTTTACCGGTAGTGCTAATGATGTATTGATGTTTATTAGTACCAGCATCCTTCAAAAACCATTGCCCAATTACCTCCATCGAAAACAAAATTCTTTCCGCTACCAACTCTTGATCAATTAGAGTTCTCTACACTCTTAAACCACCAACTTGAGGTAAATCTAGCCCACCCGAATTTTAATTTTTGGTTCCGTCCCTGCTCGACCGTTAGCTTGATAATGCAACGATTGCCCTTGGTTCGTTTTGCATATGGTAAGAGGATCACACCATTAATCTTGTTTTTGCTTTGTGTGTCAATTTGTGATGAACTTTCAAAGTTGGGAACCGTGACTTTGGTGGGAATGAATACTACTGCTACGTCTAAGGTAAATTCTTCTATATTAACTAGCTAGCTGCAGTTTCCATTTTTTGAAGAAGTTGCTATGATATTTGAATTATCAGCTCATTGGTAGTTCTCTGCGAGCTAGCATTATTAGATATGCAGCTAGCCCAACTCAAATTGTATATATAGTTAGGAAAATTCCTTTGATTAATTCAATCAGATGTAATATTTTAACTGTTTTTGAAATACATCTCGATCAAGTTTCCCTTTTTTTGTTTCTTGACCAAGGAAGAACAGAAGTCCAAGCACTCTACCGCCATATGGAGGTTCTATAACGTACATTATAATTTCTGCCGCCCTGCACGCGTACCTCATTGCTAGCTAGGCTGTAAGGCTATCTCTTCGATCGTCACCTTTGGACCAAGTGTGCGTGGTAGAAGAATCACCATCTATCATCATTATGCATTTCCTTAATTAATTTGAACCAACTAATTAATTAACTGTTGCAGAAATTAAAACCTTTCCTTAGTCATTGCATGCATATATATGTTCGATCGACTGTTCCTGTCTACCTTTGGATGATGGTGGCGCGGTGGGATTTCGTACTGCTTTGATATAAGCAATTCTAGAATCTTCCAGATAAAAGGACAATTATCATCACTACGTACGTACTTCTCATTTTTCTCGATCGATGCTTCCCAGCTTTGCCTCATCTTTCTTCAGCTTATCTCTGGATTTGTTGCAAGTTTACTTCATTGACTAGCTAGGAGAAACCATGCTGCTAATGTTCTTCCAAAGAATTAAACAAACAAAAGGAATCCGTTGCAGAATGGGAGTTAATTATTGATATTCACATGTCATACATGGTCAATTTGGCACAATTAGATGACTTACAAACATGAAATTATGCGTGTTGGTTTGAATCGTGTTACAGTTATATTGATTTAAAAGACTTGAGTATATATACCATATGTATGCTTACCCAAAGAACCAGATATTTTCAAAGAAAATGGGGATAATATTAGTCTGAATTACATGGATAAACTGCGTATTTGGACTTGGACTAGAAATGTATCCAATTAAGGAGGATCGACTAGAAAGTTTAGGCATAAAAAGAGCTGAACGTACGTACACACTTGAGACTTGTTGTTCTAGTACGTAGTACCTCATGGGAAAATTCTACCTCAACATAAATTACATGTTCCAATTTCAACCAATATCACTAATTGATTAATTATATTAACAGCAGAAGAAGATCATGTAGCCGTGATCGATCTCGTCAGGCGGCTAGCTAGCTAGCTATTCAACATGCAAGATCCATATGCATCATTTGGAATTTCTACTCTTCATAATAATGACAATATCTGAGAAATTCCATTCCACAGTGCCTATAAATTGAAACCATTTCTTAAAATGATCACAACAAATCAACACAGAGATCAGCTACTCCTAGTTCCTATATCAGCTACTCCTAGTTCCTATATCACAACAAATCAACACAAATCAACACAATATCTGTCTGCCATTCTGCTGCTATTAGCATTTTCTGTTGAAGTCTATCACACTTCGAATTATATTGATAATGTCTGGCATTCTATTGCTGCTAATTTAAACTGTGTGTCAAACTTTACGCCTCTATTGATAATTTTGTAGGTTCCCTGTTCAGGCAGGAGACGTGATTTGGATGGCGCCTTTTGTGCCACAATGGTAAGGGATACAAAATCTTACTTTGCATTTGACATATAGGATTTTCTCTCCTCTCCCCATTTTAGTGTGTGACCAAATCAATCTAAATTATGAAGTAATTTGTAAACATCAACAGGTATGCTGCATTGGGTAAAACTCGGTCACGGTATTTGCTATACAAAGATGTAAATAGGAATCCATTGTAGTCACATGAATCATGAGGAATTGCGGACACTACCAGAAAATGAGTCTTGGGCGACGAAACAAAAAAAACCGGGCGACGATTTTTTTTTTCGTCGCCTAAGAGAAAACTTGGCCGACGAAAAAAAAAATCGTCGCCCAAGGAAAAAAAATCGTCGCCTAAAGTTCAACTTTAGGCGACGAAAATAAAATCGTCGCCTAAGGCTAAATTTCGTCGCCTAATATAGAAACTAGAGCGACGAAAAAATATTTCGTCGCCTAAGATATTTATATCGTCGCCTAAGTTTTTTAATCCTTAGGCGACGAAACTCAAATATATCGTCGCCTAAGCATTTTATTTTTTTATTTTTACTTGGCCGACGAAATAAAATAATTTCGTCGGCCAAGAGTAATCCGAATAATTAAAATAAATAAAACACGTTTAAATTTCATTGTACAGGATTTTTTATTTTTACTCTTGGGCGACGAATTTAACAAATATCGTCGCCCAAGTATTATCTTGGCCGACGAATTACCCTACTTTCGTCGGCCAAGAGTAATCCGAATAATTAAAATAAAATAAAACACATTTAAATTTCATTGTACAGGATTTTTTATTTTTACTCTTGGGCGACGAATTTAACAAATATCGTCGCCCAAGTATTATCTTGACCGACGAATTACCCTAATTTCGTCGGCCAAGATAATCCGAATAATTAAAATAAATAAAACACGTTTAAATTTCATTGTACAGGATTTTTTATTTTTACTCTTGGGCGACGAATTTAACAAATATCGTCGCCCAAGTATTATCTTGGCCGACAAATTACTCTAATTTCGTCGGCCAAGATAATCCGAATAATTAAAATAAATAAAGCACATTTAAATTGTAAGGAAATGTTTTTTATTTTTATAGCCCCGTCAGCGTCTCGTCGATTGGAAACTATTCTCAGTTGAAGGTCCGGCCATATTACGTGATTTGGAGGGTCGAATAGCCGTTTCCGTCCGTTTAGGGGTTTGACCGCGCCGATTGACCGGACGGATCGAGCCCTTATCTTTGTCAGATGGAGTTGAATTTTTGCCCACCTACGTAATTCGTTATGCTGGTCATATCTGACGGTCGGTTTTCAGTTCCTCTTCTCCGATCACCAAACTCACGATATATGTACTAATGTTGTATAACTTTTTTATATAAGTGTTGAGTTTAAGTTTCGTTTTGAAGACAACGTATACGTAGAGGCCTCCAACGCAAAAAAGTCGTGAAATAAGATATGACCGGAACGGTGAAATACGTCAATCCGTGAAAAATGAAGATATTTCGGTAAAATTTCGGTGCCGGTTGTTCCGGTCAACGAATTTCTCTTATTTCTACCTAGTGGTAGCCCTATCCCGGGTATTTATTTTTTACCAAATTTTTATAGCCCCGTAAGAGTCTCGTCGATTGGAAACTATTCTCAGTTGAAGGTCTGGCCAGATTACGTGATTTCGAGGGTCGAATAGCCGTTTCCGTCCGTTTAGGGGTTTGACCACGCCGATTGATCGGACGGATCGAGCCCTTATCTTTGTCAGATGGAGCTGAATTTTTGCCCACCTACGTAATTCGTTATGCTGGTCATATCTGACGGTCGGTTTTCAGTTCCTCTTCTTCGATCACCAAACTCACGTTATATGTACTAATGTTGTATAACTTTTTTATACAAGTGTTGAGTTTAAGTTTCGTTTTGAAGACAACGTATACGTAGAGGCCTCAAACGCAAAAAAGTCTTGAAATAAGATATGACCGGAACGGTGAAATACGTCAACCCGTGAAAAATGAAGATATTTCGGTAAAATTTCGGTGCCGGTTGTTCCGGTCAACGAATTTCTCTTATTTCTACCTAGTGGTAGCCCTATCCCGGGTATTTATTTTTTACCAAATTTTTATAGCCCCGTAAGAGTCTCGTCGATTGGAAACTATTCTCAGTTGAAGGTCCGGTCAGATTACGTGATTTCGAGGGTCGAATAGCCGTTTCCGTCCGTTTAGGGGTTTGACCGCGCCGATTGACCGGACGGATCGAGCCCTTATCTTTGTCAGATGGAGCTGAATTTTTGCCCACCTACGTAATTCGTTATGCTGGTCATATCTGACGGTCGGTTTTCAGTTCCTCTTCTCCGATCACCAAACTCACGTTATATGTACTAATGTTGTATAACTTTTTTATACAAGTGTTGAGTTTAAGTTTCGTTTTGAAGACAACGTATACGTAGAGGCCTCAGACGCAAAAATGTCTTGAAATAAGATATGACCGGAACGGTGAAATACGTCAACCCGTGAAAAATGAAGATATTTCGGTAAAATTTCGGTGCCGGTTGTTCCGGTCAACGAATTTCTCTTATTTCTACCTAGTGGTAGCCCTATCCCGGGTATTTATTTTTTACCAAATTTTTATAGCCCCATAAGAGTCTCGTCGATTGGAAACTATTCTCAGTTGAAGGTCCGGCCAGATTACGTGATTTCGAGGGTCGGATAGCCGTTTCCGTCCGTTTAGGGGTTTGACCACGCCGATTGACCGGACGGATCGAGCCCTTATCTTTGTCAGATGGAGCTGAATTTTTGCCCACATACGTAATTCGTTATGCTGGTCATATCTGACGGTCGGTTTTCAGTTCCTTTTCTCCGATCACCAAACTCACGTTATATGTACTAATGTTGTATAACTTTTTTATATAAGTGTTGAGTTTAAGTTTCGTTTTGAAGACAACGTATACGTAGAGGCCTCAAACGCAAAAAAGTCTTGAAATAATATATGACCGGAACGGTGAAATACGTCAACCCGTGAAAAATGAAGATATTTCGGTAAAATTTCGGTGCCGGTTGTTCCGGTCAACGAATTTCTCTTATTTCTACCTAGTGGTAGCCCTATCCCGGGTATTTATTTTTTACCAAATTTTTATAGTCCCGTAAGAGTCTCGTCGATTGGAAACTATTCTCAGTTGAAGGTCTGGCCAGATTACGTGATTTCGAGGGTCGAATAGCCGTTTCCGTCCGTTTAGGGGTTTGACCACGCCGATTGATCGGACGGATCGAGCCCTTATCTTTGTCAGATGGAGCTGAATTTTTGCCCACCTACGTAATTCGTTATGCTGGTCATATCAGACGGTCGGTTTTCAGTTCCTCTTCTCCGATCACCAAACTCACGTTATATGTACTAATGTTGTATAACTTTTTTATACAAGTGTTGAGTTTAAGTTTCGTTTTGAAGACAACGTATACGTAGAGGCCTCAGACGTAAAAATGTCTTGAAATAAGATATGACCGGAACGGTGAAATACGTCAACCCGTGAAAAATGAAGATATTTCGGTAAAATTTCGGTGCCGGTTGTTCCGGTCAACGAATTTCTCTTATTTCTACCTAGTGGTAGCCCTATCCCGGGTATTTTTTTTTTACCAAATTTTTATAGCCCCGTAAGAGTCTCGTCGATTGGAAACTATTCTCAGTTGAAGGTCCGGTCAGATTACGTGATTTCGAGGGTCGAATAGCCGTTTCCGTCCGTTTAGGGGTTTGACCGCGCCGATTGACCGGACGGATCGAGCCCTTATCTTTTTCAGATGGAGTTGAATTTTTGCCCACCTACGTAATTCGTTATGCTGGTCATATCTGACGGTCGGTTTTCAGTTCCTCTTCTCCGATCACCAAACTCACGATATATGTACTAATGTTGTATAACTTTTTTATATAAGTGTTGAGTTTAAGTTTCGTTTTGAAGACAACGTATACGTAGAGGCCTCAAACGCAAAAAAGTCTTGAAATAAGATATGACCGGAACGGTGAAATACGTCAACCCGTGAAAAATGAAGATATTTCGGTAAAATTTCGGTGCCGGTTGTTCCGGTCAACGAATTTCTCTTATTTCTACCTAGTGGTAGCCCTATCCCGGGTATTTATTTTTTACCAAATTTTTATAGCCCCGTAAGAGTCTCGTCGATTGGAAACTATTCTCAGTTGAAGGTCTGGCCAGATTACGTGATTTCGAGGGTCGAATAGCCGTTTCCGTCCGTTTAGGGGTTTGACCACGCCGATTGATCGGACGGATCGAGCCCTTATCTTTGTCAGATGGAGCTGAATTTTTGCCCACCTACGTAATTCGTTTTGCTGGTCATATCTGACGGTCGGTTTTCAGTTCCTCTTCTCCGATCACCAAACTCACGTTATATGTACTAATGTTGTATAACTTTTTTATACAAGTGTTGAGTTTAAGTTTCGTTTTGAAGACAACGTATACGTAGAAGCCTCAAACGCAAAAAAGTCTTGAAATAAGATATGACCGGAACGGTGAAATACGTCAACCCGTGAAAAATGAAGATATTTCGGTAAAACTTCGGTGCCGGTTGTTCCGGTCAACGAATTTCTCTTATTTCTACCTAGTGGTAGCCCTATCCCGGGTATTTATTTTTTACCAAATTTTTATAGCCCCGTAAGAGTCTCGTCGATTGGAAACTATTCTCAGTTGAAGGTCCGGTCAGATTACGTGATTTCGAGGGTCGAATAGCCGTTTCCGTCCGTTTAGGGGTTTGACCGCGCCGATTGACCGGACGGATCGAGCCCTTATCTTTGTCAGATGGAGCTGAATTTTTGCCCACCTACGTAATTCGTTATGCTGGTCATATCTGACGGTCGGTTTTCAGTTCCTCTTCTCCGATCACCAAACTCACGTTATATGTACTAATGTTGTATAACTTTTTTATACAAGTGTTGAGTTTAAGTTTCGTTTTGAAGACAACGTATACGTAGAGGCCTCAGACGCAAAAATGTCTTGAAATAAGATATGACCGGAACGGTGAAATACGTCAACCCGTGAAAAATGAAGATATTTCGGTAAAATTTCGGTGCCGGTTGTTCCGGTCAACGAATTTCTCTTATTTCTACCTAGTGGTAGCCCTATCCCGGGTATTTATTTTTTACCAAATTTTTATAGCCCCATAAGAGTCTCGTCGATTGGAAACTATTCTCAGTTGAAGGTCCGGCCAGATTACGTGATTTCGAGGGTCGGATAGCCGTTTCCGTCCGTTTAGGGGTTTGACCACGCCGATTGACCGGACGGATCGAGCCCTTATCTTTGTCAGATGGAGCTGAATTTTTGCCCACATACGTAATTCGTTATGCTGGTCATATCTGACGGTCGGTTTTCAGTTCCTTTTCTCCGATCACCAAACTCACGTTATATGTACTAATGTTGTATAACTTTTTTATATAAGTGTTGAGTTTAAGTTTCGTTTTGAAGACAACGTATACGTAGAGGCCTCAAACGCAAAAAAGTCTTGAAATAATATATGACCGGAACGGTGAAATACGTCAACCCGTGAAAAATGAAGATATTTCGGTAAAATTTCGGTGCCGGTTGTTCCGGTCAACGAATTTCTCTTATTTCTACCTAGTGGTAGCCCTATCCCGGGTATTTATTTTTTACCAAATTTTTATAGTCCCGTAAGAGTCTCGTCGATTGGAAACTATTCTCAGTTGAAGGTCTGGCCAGATTACGTGATTTCGAGGGTCGAATAGCCGTTTCCGTCCGTTTAGGGGTTTGACCACGCCGATTGATCGGACGGATCGAGCCCTTATCTTTGTCAGATGGAGCTGAATTTTTGCCCACCTACGTAATTCGTTATGCTGGTCATATCAGACGGTCGGTTTTCAGTTCCTCTTCTCCGATCACCAAACTCACGTTATATGTACTAATGTTGTATAACTTTTTTATACAAGTGTTGAGTTTAAGTTTCGTTTTGAAGACAACGTATACGTAGAGGCCTCAGACGTAAAAATGTCTTGAAATAAGATATGACCGGAACGGTGAAATACGTCAACCCGTGAAAAATGAAGATATTTCGGTAAAATTTCGGTGCCGGTTGTTCCGGTCAACGAATTTCTCTTATTTCTACCTAGTGGTAGCCCTATCCCGGGTATTTATTTTTTACCAAATTTTTATAGCCCCGTAAGAGTCTCGTCGATTGGAAACTATTCTCAGTTGAAGGTCCGGTCAGATTACGTGATTTCGAGGGTCGAATAGCCGTTTCCGTCCGTTTAGGGGTTTGACCGCGCCGATTGACCGGACGGATCGAGCCCTTATCTTTTTCAGATGGAGTTGAATTTTTGCCCACCTACGTAATTCGTTATGCTGGTCATATCTGACGGTCGGTTTTCAGTTCCTCTTCTCCGATCACCAAACTCACGATATATGTACTAATGTTGTATAACTTTTTTATATAAGTGTTGAGTTTAAGTTTCGTTTTGAAGACAACGTATACGTAGAGGCCTCAAACGCAAAAAAGTCTTGAAATAAGATATGACCGGAACGGTGAAATACGTCAACCCGTGAAAAATGAAGATATTTCGGTAAAATTTCGGTGCCGGTTGTTCCGGTCAACGAATTTCTCTTATTTCTACCTAGTGGTAGCCCTATCCCGGGTATTTATTTTTTACCAAATTTTTATAGCCCCGTAAGAGTCTCGTCGATTGGAAACTATTCTCAGTTGAAGGTCTGGCCAGATTACGTGATTTCGAGGGTCGAATAGCCGTTTCCGTCCGTTTAGGGGTTTGACCACGCCGATTGATCGGACGGATCGAGCCCTTATCTTTGTCAGATGGAGCTGAATTTTTGCCCACCTACGTAATTCGTTTTGCTGGTCATATCTGACGGTCGGTTTTCAGTTCCTCTTCTCCGATCACCAAACTCACGTTATATGTACTAATGTTGTATAACTTTTTTATACAAGTGTTGAGTTTAAGTTTCGTTTTGAAGACAACGTATACGTAGAAGCCTCAAACGCAAAAAAGTCTTGAAATAAGATATGACCGGAACGGTGAAATACGTCAACCCGTGAAAAATGAAGATATTTCGGTAAAACTTCGGTGCCGGTTGTTCCGGTCAACGAATTTCTCTTATTTCTACCTAGTGGTAGCCCTATCCCGGGTATTTATTTTTTACCAAATTTTTATAGCCCCGTAAGAGTCTCGTCGATTGGAAACTATTCTCAGTTGAAGGTCCGGTCAGATTACGTGATTTCGAGGGTCGAATAGCCGTTTCCGTCCGTTTAGGGGTTTGACCGCGCCGATTGACCGGACGGATCGAGCCCTTATCTTTGTCAGATGGAGCTGAATTTTTGCCCACCTACGTAATTCGTTATGCTGGTCATATCTGACGGTCGGTTTTCAGTTCCTTTTCTCCGATCACCAAACTCACGTTATATGTACTAATGTTGTATAACTTTTTTATATAAGTGTTGAGTTTAAGTTTCGTTTTGAAGACAACGTATACGTAGATGCCTCAAACGCAAAAAAGTCTTGAAATAAGATATGACCGGAACGGTGAAATACGTCAACCCGTGAAAAATGAAGATATTTCAGTAAAATTTCGGTGCCGGTTGTTCCGGTCAACGAATTTCTCTTATTTCTACCTAGTGGTAGCCCTATCCCGGGTATTTATTTTTTACCAAATTTTTATAGCCCCATAAGAGTCTCGTCGATTGGAAACTATTCTCAGTTGAAGGTCCGGCCAGATTACGTGATTTCGAGGGTCGAATAGCCGTTTCCGTCCGTTTAGGGGTTTGACCGCGCCGATTGACCGGACGGATTGAGCCCTTATCTTTGTCAGATGGAGCTGAATTTTTTCCCACATATGTAATTCGTTATGCTGGTCATATCTGACGGTCGGTTTTCAGTTCCTCTTCTCCGATCACCAAACTCACGTTATATGTACTAATGTTGTATAACTTTTTTATATAAGTGTTGAGTTTAAGTTTCGTTTTGAAGACAACGTATACGTAGAGGCCTCAAACGCAAAAAAGTCTTGAAATAAGATATGACCGGAATGGTGAAATACGTCAACCCGTGAAAAATGAAGATATTTCGGTAAAATTTCAGTGCCGGTTGTTCCGGTCAACGAATTTCTCTTATTTCTACCTAGTGGTAGCCCTATCCCGGGTATTTATTTTTTACCAAATTTTTATAGCCCCGTAAGAGTCTCGTCGGTTGGAAACTATTCTCAGTTGAAGGTCCGGCCAGATTACGTGATTTCGAGGGTCGAATAGCCGTTTCCGTCCGTTTAGGGGTTTGACCGCGCCGATTGACCGGACGGATCGAGCCCTTATCTTTGTCAGATGGAGCTGAATTTTTGCCCACCTACGTAATTCGTTATGCTGGTCATATCTGACGGTAGGTTTTCAGTTCCTCTTCTCCGATCACCAAAATCACGATATTCTGAATTTTATGATAGAACTCTTGGCCGACGATTTTCATAATCTTGGGCGACGAGATTTATAGTGAAGAACATCGTCGCCCAAGTATAGTATCTTAGGCGACGACGTCAAAAATCATCGCCCAAGATTATCTTGGCCGACGATTTTCAAAAAACAGGGCGACGATTTTTACAGAATCGTCGCCCAAGAATTCCAATATAAAAGGCAAAAATTCGGAACCCTAACCATTCGCGCAGCCGCTCACAAATCCAAGCCCTCTCTCTCTCTCTCCGAAAATCCACCGAAGCCCTCTCTCTCTCCCTCTCTCCGACCCCGACCCCGCAACCCGACGCCGACCCGTTTGTCGATAATCAATTCCCCAAGTTCTTCAAATTTGGTTCTGATTAGTGCTTGGAGACTTGCTCTACCACTTTAGGATTCTTAGTGTAGCTACTTAGTTGTAGTTATGTGTTTCGGAGACTATTGTATCTAATTTTGTTGGTCTGGTGGCTTTTCAAACCAATTCTTGTGTCTAATTTTGTTGGTTTGGTTGCTTCTCAAGCCAATTCATCTTGTAATTTTGTTAATATCTATCAATGTAGTAGATTCTTTTTGTGCTCGTCTAATTACACTTTCCTATATTTCTTTGAATCTTTGTTTTCATCTTGTTACTACTGAAACTAAATTCGACTCAAACTAAGAAGATTTTACCAGAACGAAGTCGTTTTCACAACCAGGCCGTTTCGGAGCAACATCGTCATGGTGAACTATATCTCCGGCCGAGCTCAAGTTCAGGCTCAGCACCGCCACAGCCACCAAAGAATTATTTACACATAAGCATGTAGCATTGTTTAAAAAAAAAATAAAAAATTGCATTAAGTAAAAAAATTATTTAAATATTTTTTAAAAAAATTTAAATATATCTTAGGCGACGAAATTGCTAAATAGTCGGTCAAGGACTTACCATATAAGACGACGAAAAAAATTATCGTCGCCTAAGATGTAGTGATCTTAGGCGACGAAATATTTAGTTTCGTCGCCCCAGGTTATAACATCTTAAGCGACGAAAAAAATTTTCGTCGGCCAAGGTGTTAAATCTTGGGCGACGAATATTTTTGGGCGACGATAAGAATATCTTAGGCGACGAAATTCGTGTCGTCGCCTAAGAATTACTCTTAGGCGACGACGGAATGAATTTTCGTCGCCCAAGTTCTTGGCCGACGCACTTCTGGCGACGACGTCTTGGGCGACGACATGTCGTCGCCCAAGTACTTAGGCGACGAAATTTTTTAACAGGGCGACGATTTTTTTTCGTCACCCAAGTTGAAATTTCTGGTAGTGGGATACTATCAGTTCTATGTTTCTGCAGACAGATTGATGTATCATACACCAAATACCTTCCATGACCTGTGACGTCTGAACAATGAACAACAAAACATTAATCATATGAGTAATTTCATTCTTCTAGATTTCGTTGATCTTCTATCTACACTTTGTTTGGTTTCCGGAAAGTAAGCATCAAGAAATGCAATATCTACACTTTATAAATTCGTCGGCTAAACCTTTGAAATTCGTCGGCTAAACTTTATAAATTCGTCGGCTAAACCTTTGAAATTCGTCGGCTAAACCTTTGAAACTCGTCGGCTAAACCTTTGAAATTCGTCGGCTAAACCTCTATACATTTGGCATGTTGTGATTGTGATGATCAAACTTGAGAAACAGAAATCCGGCCTTCAGATCTGACCATCATGATAAAATACATGTATGGGAAAAAATTTAACTTGATCCGAAAAGAATAAGGGCTCGATCCGGACGGTCAATCTCGTAAGTCAAACCCCTAAACGCATGGAAAAGGTCGTTCGACCGTCTAAATTACGTATTTTGGCCGGACCTCCAACTGAAAATAGTTTTAAACCGATGACACACAACAAGTCGTATAAAAATTTTACGCAAAATAACCACCGAACATAGGGTTACCCATAGGGAGAAAGAATGGAAAATTGCATTAACCGCAACTATCGGCACCGAGACATGACCGGAATACCGTGATTTTTCAACCGTAGACGTATTTCACCATTCTGGTCATGTCTTATTTCACGACTTTTTTACGTTTGAAGGTTCTACACATAATTTGTTTTTGAAACGGAACATTTACTTAACACTTGGTAAACAAGTTATACAACATTAGTACGCATGTTGTGATTGTGATGATCAAACTTGAGAAAAGGAAATCCGGCCGTCAGATCTGACCATCATGATAAAATACATGTATGGGAAAAAATTCAACTTGATCAGAAAAGAATAAGGGCTCGATCCGGACGGTCAATCTCGTAAGTCAAACCCCTAAACGCACGGGAAAGGTCGTTCGACTGTCTAAATTACGTATTTTGGCCGGACCTCCAACTGAAAATAGTTTTAAACCGATGACACGTAACAAGTAGTATAAAAATTTTACGCAAAATAACCACCGAACATAGGGCTTTAGTAGGTAATAGAAAAATTTTAGGGTTTAGCCGACGAATACCCTAACGTATTCGTCAGCTATAGTATGTAATTAAAAAATTAAAAAATAACTATAGCCGACGAAATATTAGGTTATTCGTGGGCTGACGAATTATAGTGTATTTCGTCGGCTAAAGTGTGTAATAAAAAAAATAAAAAACATCTATGGCCGATGAAATTAAGGCTTTTTTCGTCGGCTAAAACTTATTTAAAAAAAAAAAAAACTTTAGCCGACGAATTAAGGGTTTTTTCGTCGGCTATAGTATGTAATTAAAAAATTAAAAATACCGGAATAGCCGACGAATACGTAGATTATTCGTCGGCAAAAACCATCTTAGCCGACGAATTATAGTGTATTTCGTCGGCTAAAGGAAAAAAATACATTAAAAAAAATAGACGATATTAGTAAACCATACTAACTTCCTGTTAATCATGTATCACCAAAATTCATATAAAATAACTGAAATATGAATTCAACATGTATCAACACAATATTATAAATTACTTAACATATATATATATATATATCTACTACTTAATTATAAACAACTTCATATATATTATATCAAATCATCAACCAAATCAATCAACATATATGTATATATATACATCTAACATACTCAAAATCAATTAACTCGATCATAATCAAAATCATATATCAACATCATCACAAAATCATCATGAACTCATATATATCATCAACAACTTCATATATACCATATCAACACAATAATATTATAAATTAATTAATATATATATATATCTACTATTTATTAACAACAAATTAATTCATATATATTATCAATTCAAATCATCAACCAAATCGATCAACACATATATATATACATCCAACGTACTCAAAATTAATCAATTCAATCACAATCAAAATCAATAAACTCAATCACACTTAAAATCGATCAACTCAAATAAAACTCAATTAATCAACATATATATACATATACATACCTATATATGGCTCCACAAACTAATTATGGACAGATTTCGACAACACCCAAACTATTTCTCCCGTTTTTTTCCCAGATGAGCTACTGCTGTCCAGATCCGCAAATATAAAGTACTTTAGCCGACGACATATTAATTTCGTCGGCTAAACTTTTAAATATTTCGTCGGCCATAGTTTGTGAACTTTAGCCGACGAAATAAATTCTTTAGCCGACGAAATTTTTTTTTCGTCAGCTAAAGTTTACCATAGCCGACGAAAATTTAACTTCGTCGGCTAAATCGTCGGCTAAAGTGGACTTTAGCCAACGAAAAAATGCTTCGTCGGCCTGATTTTTTTTTTTCGTCGGCTAAAGCTTTTCTTCTGGTAGTGTGTGTTTTGGACGTACAAATAAAAGAAAATACTTTTCTGAAAGAAGAAAATAGAGGGGAAAGTAGCCTCGTTTGGTTTGCAGAAAGAAGTTTATTTTCGAGAACTTTTTATACTGATGTTTGGTAACATAAGAAAAATTATGCAGAAAGTTGTTGTGACTTGTGAGTAATAAGTCCAAGAAAATTAGTGGGAAGTCTTATTTTATATGGATTTCAGACAAACGAACTCTCTAATATATACAAACACATGAGTATATTTATATTATTGACAGAATAAATATATATCGGTTGACTCATTAAATTATTTACTCTATACTAATATGCATACAGCCATGGTACTGTTCATAAGCCCCACGTGAAAATGATGATTCTGTTCTTATTTTTATTATAATTACAGTCTTGTCATCTTCCTTTAAATTACATTTTTACCTTCTGTTTTATGCAATAACGATTCTGCTCTCATTTACGTTATAATTACAGTCCTGCCATCATCTTGTGAATTACACTTTTGCCCCTGCTTTTAGAAATGACGACTCTCTCTCTCTCTCTCTGAGCAAAGTGTGGGTAAGCTACCTAGTTTTCCTATAGTAAAGGAGGTGCAGCCTTTACTGTTCATAAGCACCCTTTGGAAATGACGATTCTATCTTTATTTACGTTATAATTACAACCCTACAATAATCTTCTAAATTACAATTTTGCTCTCGTTTTAGGAAATGACGATTCTACCCTCACTTACGTCATATTACAGTTCTGTCATCATCCTCTGAATTACAATTTTACCCTCGCTTTTAAAAATGACGATTCTGCCCTCGTTTACGTCATAATTACAGTCATGCCATCATCCTTTGAATTACACTTTTACCCTTGTTTTTTGAAAATGATAATTCCCTCCGTCCCAGCCGAGCGCGGATAAACTACCTAGTACATAGTAATATCTGAGGGACTACAACAAAAATGAGCTATCTGAAAGAAGCGAGAGTCACATACTCGCACAGAACCATAAAAATGTGTCATACATGCAGGCCCGGATTTGAATAGAGACAGAAGAGTCTTGTGACTCGGGACCCAAAAATCTAAGGGGCCTAAAAATATTTTTTAAAAAGTTGTCAAAAAAAAGTTATTTTTTTTATAGTTTTTTGGCTGTGCAATTAATCAACACAAGTATGGAAAAGAGGTAAAAAATTAATGAAAACTGAAGACATCTGACATGAATTAAAGACAAATATTCTAAAATAAGAAGAATTACATGTGATGAGGGGCCCAAAGGTAATTGACTGAATTATATAAACATATATTATTAATTATAAATTAAATACTTTTGGATGTTATATGCTATTTTGTATAAAAAAAAAAAAATTAGGGGCCCAACTTTGAGAGTTCGACTCAGGCCTCAAAATCTCAGGTCCGGGCCTGCATATATGCAACCAAACTAAAAAAAGAAATCTTGTGAGGTGAAAATCCCTTTAAAAATTAGTTTAAAATAAGTAACAATCAAAAAAGAGAAAAACTCCGATCCACGTGGAGCACCAGCAGCGCGGCCGTAGCGAAACTGCGTAGGTGAAAAACGTATCCTACCCTCGCTCCCAGGGCACGCACCAGGAGTGGCCCTATCGTGCCGGGAGGGTCTCTCCTTAGCGACCTTTTCCCTCGCCGCACCGCGCCACCCGCCCACGTCAGCATTACCTCACCGCCTTCATCCACCACCAACCACAATGCCCACCCTTATATCTCTCCTCCTCCACCAAACCCACCACCTCTCCAACCATGTCCACCACCGTCGTCACCAAACCCCGCCGGGTCCCACCTCCCTGCTGGACCCAGGACGAGGCCCAATCCCTCATCCTCG
The DNA here is from genome assembly GCA_034370585.1 of Fragaria x ananassa. Taxonomy (NCBI): domain Eukaryota; kingdom Viridiplantae; phylum Streptophyta; class Magnoliopsida; order Rosales; family Rosaceae; genus Fragaria; species Fragaria x ananassa. The sequence goes on along the minus strand of CP139756.1, from coordinate 11,278,739 downwards.
CCTACCGCGACCGCTGGTTCGCCCTCCGCCGCGCCAATCTCAAAGCCGCCGACTGGGACCACGTCGCCAAGGCCACCGCCGCGACCTCCTCCTCCTCCTCGCCGCCGAAGACCGCGCTGCAGTGCCGCCATAAGATGGAGAAGCTTCGCAAGCGGTACCGCGCTGAGAAGCAACGCGCTTCCAACTACCCGGGTCCGTTCTTCTCGTCGTGGGCTTTGTTTCATCTCATGGATGAGATGGAGTCCGACCCGGATCGGAAACCGGTTAGTGAGGGTGAGTTTGGAGGTGGGGTTTCGTTTAAGGGTCGTAATTTGGTGAATGTTGATAGGAGTTTTAGCCCTAATGTTGATTTTGATGGAATTGGGTGGAGTGAATTTGATGTAGGAAATGATTTGTATCAGAATTCTAGGTTTAACTACAGATTTGGTGAGAATTCTGAGGATAATGAGTATGTTAATCGAGGCGGGTTTCCTTTGAGAACTAGGAGTGATGGCAAGAGTGATGTGAATCTTAAGAACAGTTTTAACCAACATAGGGACTATGGAATTGATATTAGAAGTGATAGAGACTATGTACCCAGTGGAAGTTTGAAGCGCAATGCCCATTGTAAGGAGTTTGATGGGTATGCTTCTTTATCGGGATCCAAGTTTGGGAAGAAGAGAAGTGTTGTTGGGATGAAGAGAGATGTGGATCCTGTTGCAGGCTTGGCTTCCTCGATTATGATGTTGGGAGAGGGGTTTGAGAGGATGGAGAGAATGAAGATGGAAATGACCTGGGACATTGAGAAGAGGCGGATGGAGACGGAGCTTAAGCGTACTGAGGCCATGAACAAATTACACCAGCAGTTTGTGGATGCATTGTTGGAAAGGAAGAAGAAAAAGAAGGCGAGGGTAGAGTCTTCCCATGTTTAGATGGACGGAATTTTATTTCTTTGTAAGTTTGCTTCTAACTTTTACCGGAACATGCAAAGTTAGGGTGATCTTCTTTCTTTTTCTTCCTTCGTAATTGACAAAGAGATATATGGTATGATTCTTTTTTTTTCCTAACTGATATATGGTATGATGAATTGGATAGTCTGCATGAACTTGATTTGTTGACTGGCAGATAGATGCATGAACTTGTTATCATGTTGTTAGTTCCTGCAAGATGTTTAATTTACCTGTCTCCTCTTTTTAGTTGATTTACATGATTAGATTTCCTGAGATTGAAATGGTTTTATTGTGGAGGCAGCTCGTGTGATGATATGCGAATGCTTATTTAATTGATTCTACATGTTTTCTTTTCTGTTTTTGATCGTAAATTTTGATCTCATCAAGTATATTCAAAATTGCAAATCCCAAGTGCACTTCCAAAACATTTTCAGGGTGTCCAGAGTCTATATAAGCGACCCAAAAAATAGACCAACCTTGGTGTCGTTTGTATTCTTTTGGAGTCCTTTGAACTTCCTATTAGAACATAATTTTAAAATGTTCTAAACAATAGTAACAGAAACAATCTATTCCAGCCCTTTCCCTAGCACATGAACATCTCTGTGGCAATTCTTAAATTATTTGGCCTGACTTTTATTAACGCTTGGGTTAGCTAGGGGCTCCAGTGAAGTTTTGGATTGTGAGGAATAAGGAGGAGCTCCGATACTTGGCTTTGAGTTATGGGGTTTCTGTACGTTAATACTTGCCATTCTTGATGTGGGATTCATAGTAGCCAAATTACTTGATAACAGCTAATCTCTCTAGAAACAAGATTCCAAATCCAAGATTCGGCCACTTTAATCAAAGGCACAGTTGTTTTATCTTTAAGAATTTAAGAAACTTAGTACTTCACAGAGGCAGCCAAGCAACCGGATAAACACACTTTTAGTGACCCTTTTCCCTTTTCTGTTACCAGGTAGCGGCCAACGGTGGAAAGGATTTGAATATTGTTCTTTGTTCAGGGGAAGCAAGAATTTGAATTTGTTCTTGGTTTGGGGTAAACACTCCTTGATCACTAGAGAAACTAAGCCCCATGGCCGTGTTTATTAAATGAAGTGCAGGAGCTTCAGAAAGAACTAGGCTAAGAATATAATTTAGCATGAGGAAACCTTTTGAAGACTTCTAGGATTACAAGACTAAAACATATAGACAAGGATACAGATTGATTCTAATGTCAACCGTAGAGTAGTAAAAGCATAGAGGGGCGCTCTTGATCAGTGAGAGAAAATTTGCATCCAGAAAAAGGGTCAGTTATGGGATTAAGTTGCTGGTTGAGTACCAATAATGTGTCTTCTGATATTTGGCCATCCCTTGCTTCTTCCTCACTTTGCGACAAGGTTATTTTATAACATATTAACGAAATATCCATACCAAGTTCAAAGTGATCCTCTTAGAGCCTTATCCCATGACCTGCTGGCTTTGGAGCTGTACATTATGCAAATGTATTATATTAAAGCAGTTGTTTCCCTTATAAGAGGTAAGAAAAAGAAGAATCTATAGCAGCTACTATATGTTTCCCAAAACATTTCAAATAGTAGTCCTTTGGGATCCATGGGATCTTAAGTTCAATTAACATCTAGAGACCTCCAAAACCAAAAACAAACTCTTCTGACTATAAGATAAATTCTTTGAAGGAATCACTTCACATTGTTTTGCTTTCTTGTTCCTTTTAGTGAAAGCCTACCTGAGAGAAAATTTGCAAGCTTTATTTTATGGTTTGTTCGATAGTCAACCTTGAGGAAATGAAGATTTTGTAGCAATATACCTCACTCCAACACTTCTAAAAAGAAGAGAGTAGAAATTGAATATGAGAATAGGATATCAAAGAACAGTAGCAAGAGGGATGTGTCTCTGTCTCCACCATTGAAGTCACTTATTAGGGAGAGATTGTATTTAAGATTACAGAATATGGAAGGAGAGATACTATCTTGAACAACGTGGGACTATGATTGGGGCATACCGCATACACACCTTTCCTCTTTTGATTCAAGCCATAGGAATATTTAGACGTACCTTTTGTGTATGTGGTTTTGGGGGAGGGGTGCTATCCTAGTACCATCGATTATCTTATATCTCAGAGATATGATGGCTCCATAAACTGGGTAGAGGGCAAAATCACAATAAACGATCTCAACTAGAACACTAGAAGTTGCAGGAAAGAAATCCCTTTATTCTGTAAGCTATGGCAGTGACATTAATCAATCACAGAAAATGGTCCAACGGATGCAATTTAATCAGATCCCACTACTGGATCTTTCTGGTGCAATCATCAGTGCCTCAATGGAAATTGGGACCCTGTAACCCACTGTACATCATAGATCTAATGATATTCTGTTATGACTTATGGGAGTGTGAAATGTAGTTGAAATTTGGATTTGAACTGCAGTGGATTGCAACTATTCTTTTCCATATGGCTCGACTGATTTCAAAGTTTTCATGGCACAGGATCCTTATAATCCTTGTGCCCTGCTCAATCAAATGTTCTGCATTTCTTAAGAACAAATCTTTTATATTCTTCTGAAACTATGTTATCTTCATTATTATATAGCGAGAATTTTCTGGATTACTAGTGTAAATTTTTGTATCTCCTCCATCCATATTCCATGTATGACAGACTAGGATTATAGATTTGCTATGCTTTCCTTACACAAGAGACTTTTCGTAAATGAATATAAACGTGAAGTTGAAAAGTCTAGCCTTTGACTGTAGTCTTTCTTAATTTGAGTTTTGAGAGAATCTCTTATTTTCTTGGTAGGATGTCAGGAATGTAGTTGAAAACTACAGTATCCCTACCATCTATGTAAGACAAAGAAACATTATAGTGCTATCCTTGTACAAAAGGAGTATTTAGTAAATGATATAAACATGAAAATTTTGACTCTTTCTGAGGTTCATAATTCCCCCTCTTTTTTCAATTGAATCTACGATGGCCATCATTGCAGTCTGTATGACTTCACAGAAAAGAGTTTCGTTTTTCCTTCTCTTCTTCTTGCGTGTTTTCTAGGAAAGACTATGTAATGCTGTAGCAGAAGGGAAAAGGGTAAGCGCAGAAAAACAGTGGTAATTTGGTTCTCATTCGCTTTGACATTTTTATGGACAATTAACTTTGTCATTGTTAGCGTGAGTCATGGAGTTAGTTTAGGAATGTAAATTAATTTGTTATTACTTTCCTATTCTGTATGTGTAGTACATAGTACGTAGGGTTTGTACAACTTGTACCTCTATATATAGCCTCCTCTGTGAGACGAATAATATATCAGAAAATTCATTCTCCAAACCTCGTTATATTTGACTTGGTATCAGAGCAAAGATCCGAAAGGACTTTGTCTCTTTGTTTTTCCGCTGCAAGTTTTTTCGTTGACGTTTTCCCAACGATTTTTTGTTTTCACCGGACGACGTTTTTCCGTTCGGGTGTTTGTTTTTTTTGTCACGGGTTACTGTTCACGGGGTCTCTCCGGGCTGCAACTGCTGCCGCACTCTCCTGCCCTCTGCTGTCGCCGGCCTTGTACCCCGAGGCTGCTGTCGTCGGCCCTCTGCTGTCGCCGGCCCTCTTCCCCGAAGCTGCTGTCGCCAGCCCTCTGCCCCGAAGCTGCTGCCGTCGCCGTCTATGCCCCGGAGCAGCTCTGCGGCCACCATCTCTGCCCAGGTCGACGTCTAGCCCGACACGATCTGTCCAGAAGCCCCGAAGAGGAAGCCGCCGCCGTGCCTAGTCGCCGATGTCGATCCGACCCGTGTTGTTTGTCTCAGGTCCGATTCGGTTCTCTCTCGACCCTGCTCAGTGTGGTCCGACCCGACTTCAGCCCGACCCGCTTGCTTGACCCGCCTGCTCAACCCGACCCGGATCGTCTGGTGTGACCCGACCCGACCCGGTTCAGTCACCATTTATTGTCAGCTCCAGTGCACCGACAGTGCAAGTGCACCAGGCGCAGGTTTATTCAGCCCTTTCTTGTTTTTTGCTCCATAAATTACTGATTTGGTATTTGTGTTGCAATGGGTTCTGGAGTTGAAAGTTCTCAGGGGAAAGATGTTCAGACAGTTGAAGTATCCGTCAAGAATTCTGAAAGTGGTTCCTTTGGGGGTGCCAAACTCAATGGAACCAATTTTCGGAAATGGAAGAAAATCATGACGGCTCATCTTCGAGGGATGCACAAGATGGGGCATGTAACTGGGACAATTAAGGCCCCTAGTGAAAGTGATGTTGATGCTTACACTAAGTGGGAAGATGATGATGGTCTTGTGATGTCAGTCTTGTACAAGGCCATGAATGAGGACATAGTCGACCTGGTGGAACAATGTGATACAGCTCAGGCGATCTGGAAGACACTGGAAGATTTATATACTAATGAGTCTGATTTTATACAGGTTCATGAGTTAATGTGCACTGCTTCTTCAATGCAACAGAATGGGCAGCCAGTGGCACAGTATTTCACCAAGTTAAGGAACATTTGGGCTGAAATTGATACGAAACGTCCTTGCAAGATCAAGAACCAGGAGGATCTTGTTTGGTACTTGAAGGAAAAGGAGCTTGAGCGAGTTCATCACTTTCTGAGGGGTCTTGATGCAAAACACAACAGTGCCAAAGGAGAGTTGCTCAGAATGACAGAACCTCCTAACCTGATTACAGCTTTCACATATATCCGTAAGGATGAGTCTCAGCAGGAAAGTCTTACTCAAGCACAACTTGAAGTCTCTAGTCTCACTATTCAAGCGAGAGCACCAGCCCCACTCCTTCAGCATTCAAGTTCAGTTCCACTGAACAAGCAAGGACCACCACCAGGCTTTGGGGACCAACCTCGTCCCCCTTGCTCTTACTGCAAGGGTGACCATGCTCGTGAGTCTTGTTGGAAGTTGTACCCTCATCTTAGGCCTAAGAGGTCTACTTATCGTCCCAAGGCAAGAGCAGCTATCCAGTTGGTCCAAGAACCAGACATCTATGGTGTATCCGGACATGACCATCATACAGCAGAAGGCGCCACACCCACAGCATCAGTGGCTGGTCGTGGTAAGATAGGTATGGCCTTAAATATTTCTAGCTTTGTTGGTGGTGATACATGGATTATTGATTCAGGTGCTTCAGATCATATGACTTATGACAAATCTTACTTTACTGAATTATCCTCTCCACCAGTACCATATGTTACTAATGCTAATGGTGAAGCCTTCCCTGTGTTAGGAAAAGGGTCAGTTTGTATCACTCCCACAATAGTGCTACAAAATGTGTTATATGTACCTGCTTTATCTCATCATTTGATATCTGTCTCACAGTTAAATGTTGAATCCAAATGCTCTGTGACCTTTTTTCCTATGTATGTGATTTTTCAGGATCTTCTCACTGGGGAGTTACTCGGTCGGGGGTACTTGAGGGGCAGGCTTTTTCGTCTGGACCAGACTTATGTGGGGGCGAAACCAGGAGCACAGCCACGGACCGCTTTAATATCAACTTCTGACAGGTTAAGTGAAGTTTGGTTGTGGCATCGTCGCTTAGGGCATCCATCTTTTAGTGTTATGAAGAAATCCATGCCTTCTTTGTTTATTGGTGTGGATGAGTCAGTCTTACATTGTGAAACATGTGTTTTGGGCAAGAGTCATCGCTCAACCTATTCACCTCGTATTTCTAATAAAAGTGTCGTTCCTTTTGAATTAATTCATTCTGATGTTTGAGGACCTTCAAAAGAACCTACTGTGTCAGGTATGCGATATTATGTGTCATTTATTGATGATTGTACACGTCTTACTTGGGTTGTTCTTCTTAAAACTAAGGATGAGGTTTTTCCGGCTTTTCAAGCTTTTTCTTCCGAAGTCCAAAAACAGTACAATGCCAAAATTAAAGTTCTTCGCTCTGATAATGGAGGGGAATATGTAAACCGTGTCTTTCAATCTTTTCTGCAAACACATGGGATTATCCACCAGAAAACGTGTCCTTACACACCTGAACAAAATGGGGTCTCTGAAAGGAAAAATCGTCACTTACTTGATATGGCTCGTTGTATTCTATTCAGTGCACATTGTCCTAAGGATCTGTGGGGTGATGCTATCATCGCATCTACCCATCTTATTAATCGTCTTCCATCTAGTGTCCTCCTGGGAAAGGTACCATTTGAGGTACTAGCTTCTTATGTCTCTTTACCTTCTTTTCATAATCTCCCTGCTCGTGTTTTTGGTTGTGTTGCATTTGTCCATATACCAAAGAGTCAAAGGTCAAGTAAGTTGGATGCCCGGGCGCTGAAATGTGTGTTTGTTGGTTATGGGGGACATCAGAAAGGATATAAGTGCTATCATCCACCTACTGGGAAGTATTATGTCACTATGGATGTCACTTTCTTTGAGGACATGAGTTATTATACCTCTTCTGATACTGCTCTTCAGGGGGAGCATTCATATTTTGAAGAGCTGTATCATGGAGAGGGGGAGACAGGTCAGTCAGTTGAGGTTACTGATGCATCAGCTTCACATACACTAGTCACTCCAGATGTTCAGAGACCAGAAGATGATAGACAGGCACCACCAGATGATTCTGGTGCAATTGCTCCAGAGATTCAGGAACCAGAAGCTGAAAGTGTTCCTGCCCCTCCTGCCTCGCCTGCTGTTACTAATACCCCTGACTCATGTCTCTCTGGTACAGAAGATCTTCCATCTGAGGTTAGTGATTCTATTGGGGTTAATACTAGTGATGCTAATAGTAGACAATATGTGTTACCAAATAGGTCTACTAGGGGTAAACCAGCAAAAACATATGAACCTACCCTTCAAGCCAAAGCTAAATATCCAGTGACAAATTTTATGTCTACCAAGAGATTGTCTAAGTCATATGAATCATTTGTGAATCAAATATCTGCTGTATCAGTACCTAACAAAGTGCAGGATGCGTTGGGAGATCCAAAATGGAGGAAAGCAATGGATGAGGAGATGGAAGCGTTACAGAAGAACAATACTTGGGAGCTTGTATCCCTACCACATGAAAAGAAGGCTGTTGGATGTCGCTGGGTGTTTACAGTGAAGCATAATCCAGATGGGACAGTGAGTCGATATAAAGCACGCTTGGTAGCAAAGGGATTCACTCAGACATATGGCATTGACTATGATGAGACATTTGCACCAGTTGCAAAGATGAATACTATCCGGGTATTGCTCTCTCTTGCTGCTAACTTAAACTGGCCTCTTAAACAGTTTGATGTCAAGAATGCTTTTCTTCATGGAGAACTTGTGGAGGAAGTGTATATGGATCTTCCACCTGGATATAAAACTGCTCCTTCAGGTAACTTTGTGTGCAGATTGAGAAAATCTTTGTATGGTCTTAAACAATCACCTCGTGCTTGGTTTGGAAGGTTTTCACAGTTCATGAGGAAGATTGGTTATAAGCAGAGTAACTCAGACCACACATTGTTTCTCAGACATCAACAGGGGAGGGTAACAGCTCTGATCATATATGTTGATGATATGGTTGTTACTGGTAATGATACTATTGAGATGGATAGATTGCAAAAACAGCTAGCCACAGAGTTTGAGATGAAAGACCTAGGTACACTCAAGTACTTCTTGGGCATTGAGGTAGCCAGGGGGAGTGAAGGCATTTATCTGTGTCAAAGGAAGTATATACTTGATCTATTAGCAGAGACAGGTATGTTAGATTGTACTCCAATTGACACTCCTATTGAGCAGAATCACCGATTAGCAGAGTATCCTGATCAGGTACCTACCGACAAGCCTCGTTATCAGAGGTTAGTTGGACGTCTGATTTATTTGACACACACCAGACCTGATGTTGCTTATGCAGTAAGTGTGGTGAGCCAGTTCATGCATAATCCCAGTGTAGATCACATGGATGCTGTAGTGAGGATTTTGAGGTACTTGAAGTCAGCTCCTGGGAGAGGAGTAATGTTCTCTAAACACAGCAGTATTCTTGAGGTTTGTGGTTTTACAGATGCAGACTGGGCTGGAAATATTACAGACCGGAGGTCTACATCAGGGTATTTTACCTTTGTGGGAGGTAATCTTGTTACTTGGAAGAGTAAGAAGCAAAAGGTGGTGGCTCGGTCTAGTGCTGAAGCAGAATATAGAGGTATGGCTCATGGAGTATGCGAGTTGTTATGGCTGAAGAATGTGTTACAAGATTTGGGGGTCAAACCCAAGTGTGCTATGCAGTTGTATTGTGACAACAAGGCAGCCATTGATATCTCACAAAATCCTGTACAACATGATCGTACCAAACATGTGGAGGTTGATCGTCACTTTATAAAGGAGAAGCTAGATGCAAAGATCATTAGCTTTCCTTTTGTCCCTACAGAGGAGCAACTTGCAGATATACTCACAAAAGGAGTTTCTAAGAAGGCCTTTTATGACTCACTTGGCAAGTTGGGCATGGTTGATGTATATGCGCCAACTTGAGGGGGAGTGTTAGCGTGAGTCATGGAGTTAGTTTAGGAATGTAAATTAATTTGTTATTACTTTCCTATTCTGTATGTGTAGTACATAGTACGTAGGGTTTGTACAACTTGTACCTCTATATATAGCCTCCTCTGTGAGACGAATAATATATCAGAAAATTCATTCTCCAAACCTCGTTATATTTGACTGTCATTCTATCTGATCTGAATTCCTCTTTGCTTGATGGGAATTCCCTAAACAAAATGAAGTAGCACAAGAAGTGCTATGAAAATAAAGATAGAGAAAATATAATCAAGTATGCTAATTGTCAAAGTACTTGAATTTCTAGCTTTATTTGTTGCACTGCTGTTCTTGGATTCACTTCATCAATACCAGTACCTTCCCTCTCCTCTGCCTTATAAGTCGAGTGAACACCATACAGCAGATAGAACAATGTTATGAAACATGCCCATATGGCAAACCTTTCGAACGAGAACTTCTTTAGTGTGGTCATGAGGAACACATTAAGGAAGATAGATAGTGCAGCCGGCCATGGCATGAATGGCATCGACCACCCAGTGGGATTGCAGACACAAGGTACCATGTACTTGAAGAAGGCAATGATTGTAACTGTTGACATTCCAAAAAGCGGTAACCCCCAGCGTTGTTGGTTAAGCTTCCAGGACATGGAAAAGCCGATGGCACTAGATGAAAGGAGGAAGAGGAACAAGAGAGTTTGAAATGGAGGGTTGTTGGTGATGATCACATATCGACGATAAATGAGAGCATTGGCCACAAGGTAGAACACCAAGAGGGTGCCAATGGAGATCATTTCAATCACTATTTCAAGGTCAGTGAAGAGTGCAATTGATGCTGTGCAGAGTCCTACAGCATGAAAGAAAACATATTCACCCGGTTAAATTGTCTGGTCTACTGTAGATTTTCCTCGATTATTTCAACTTTTGTATGATTTGACATGTCAACTTAAGGCAATTGGGTATTCAAATGTCAACATATGATAAGATATGGTTGCTTGATGTTGTTGTTGCAAAGTCCCCTATGTCACAGGTATTGCCTGAAATTCCAATTGCTTTTGCCATCATCTGTCTGTATTTTTCTTTGTACATAGATAAAGGAGGGAGGCTGGAAATTTGGTTAGGACTATACTAGATGAGACGTTCGATTCCAATGTAACAAAAAAAAAATTATGAGAAACAATGAAAAAGCATAAAACATTTACCCAGGAAGAGTGTAGCATTCAGTGGAGTGCCTGTTGCAGGATGCACCTTGGCTAACCAGGATGGCACTAGCCGCGCCCTTCCTATAACACAAAGGTACCTGGCTTGGCCTAACATGGCAACCAATAGTGAAGCAACAATCCCCAAGCTTGCACCAGCCCCAACCACGTTACTTGCCCAGTCCCAACCAATCTGTTTGAAAGCCATTGAAAATGATACTTTTTCTGCTATCTGTGCAAGAATTCCAAATATTAGGGATGTGTCATATGTGCCACCTAGTTGATTGACAGTCTCGTAACATAACTTGTCAAATTGTCTAGCAAGAAAACGTTCAAATTCACATACTTGTGTACTGACCTTGTTGTAAGGAACCATGAAACACAAGGACAAGGCCATAAGGCAGTAAAGCAAGGAGGTAATGACAACGGAACCAATGATGCCGACGGGCAGGCCCTGCGAAGGGTTCTGGATCTCTTCAGCCATGGTTGAAGCCGAATCATAACCTATGTAACTGAAGTAAACTATAGCAGCCCCATCAAGAACACCTCTAACACCGAAAGGAGTAAGTCCCTTAGGCTTCACCAAGTTGTTGGTACTCCCAATGCAGAAACCAGCAATTATAATAAATCCAAAGAACACCACATGAAACACTGTCATAATAAGGTTCAGTGTGGAGCTTTCCTTTGTGCTGCATATTATCCAAAAGAAATCAGCACCCATCATTTTCAGAAATCCACAAAAACAAAAGATCACCCTTACTTGATAACCCAATGATACTTGGGACTTTCTCAATCATACTAATGGTGTTGTCAGCAATGATAATATATTGATTGAAAAGCTACAAAACCATATACAAATAACCAACCTGAATGCCCACCAATTCATTGCTTCAAAATATCTAAAATGTCAGGCAGCTAAATTATGAAAATGTATACAATTTAAAAAAGAAGAGTAAAAGTACCTATGGCAAAGGCAGAAAGTGAGAAGGAGAATAAGAGCAACAGCAGGGAAGTCCAACATATTATAGCCCTGTATTAACCCATCCACTTCTACTCTCCACGTCTTTGGATCATCTTGTCCAAATGCAGATGATAAATACTCAGTAAAACTCCTTGCCACAGCAGCATTTGATAGTACATACTCCATGAGTATATTTGCCCCAGCAAAATAACCTACAAATTCTCCTGCTCACACAAGAAATGAAAGTAAGATAAGGAACCAGAAAATGAAGCCAATAATATGAAACAGTAATGGGGTAGTGGATCATATACCAAAAGTCACTCGGAGATAACTAAAAGCACCACCGGCGACTGGGATTTGAACAGAAAATTCAGTGTAACACAAGGAAGAAAGAAGGGCTGATATTCCTGCTATGATATAGGATATGAAGACAGAAGGGCCAGCTGTTTTGTGGGCTACAGAACCTGTTGTGACAAAGACTCCAACACCAAGCATGCCTCCAACACCAAGAGCCATGAGATCATACCACTTGAGTTTTCTCTTCATGTCAGCCCCTGACCTTTGCCTCACTTGGTTGAGCTCCTGGTCTGGGGTCCAGGTGGCAAGCATTCTCTTTCTGAGCCTGTGGGGTGTTTGGGACAGAGAATGGAGATAGTTGGAGAAGCAAAGATTGGTGTTTGTGTTGTTGGGAGGAGTTTGGGTTGTGCTGGTGGTGGTAGCCATTGTTGTTTGCAAAACTATAGTGAAGTGTTTTGGCTTCCATGGGAAAGATGGGGTGTGAAGGTTTAAATATATAAGCACTCTTGGGAGATGATATATTGCTTTGATTCTATATGAGAGAACCCAAATGAGTGTCCTTAGCTTTATTGAGAGTACCTAGTTAGCCTTCGCCATATTTAAATAACAATTTTAACCCACTTCTTCTTTTTAAAAAGAAAAACACACATAAATGACTACGCTCGCCAAATTTGTTTCATCATATGTATCGTATTTAACTTTATCGAATGTGATAACAAGAAATATGAATACAAATCATTTGGTGAGTTTAGCCATAGACCTCTTAGCAATGTCTCCCAATCTGAGTTCACTTCAAATCTCACTTGTATTCATCAGCTGTAAATGTAATGATAGAACTAGAGCAAACAGATTATCTAATAAGCAAATGTGATGAACAAATCAAATATGGTATTAGCTAGTACTCTAGTATTTTCCCTACACATATAAATACTACAGTTTCTTGAGTGTTCCACTCCCCAGAGGTTCTTCTTTTATAGGAGCATGTAAGAAAAGGTATAAAAAAGGCCAAGCCATTTTGAAACGAGCTTAATTTGTAAAGAGGAATCACAATGTCAAGATTTAACATACTTAACCCAATCTCTTGGAATTTCCTCACCAGAAACTTTGAAAAGATGTGACAGTCAAGCATCAACACTTTGTTAAAGCAACTAATTAAAGGGGTTCCCTCTCATAGTGTTTGGAATAAGTGGACTTGATTCCTCACCAGAATATGTAACACTTACAGGTAAATGTATTATATATACATATACATGTATATATGTCATTCATTCACACTGTTATGCTGATTGACATACAAAGTTGTAGTGCCCAGAATTTAGGTACCTGCATTCCTATTGATTACTACTACTATATATTCTCTATCTTAAGAATGATACTCAAGTTAATGGAGCCATATATATGTTTAGCTTCAATTTTAAAATTCCTTTTGACTAAGGGGCCAAATTAGTGGTGTACGTTGGAGTACTCCATGCCATTCTGTGAACTGAGAGAGAGAGAGAGAGAGAGAGAGATGGAAATTATATAATTTTATGCTTAGAAACTAAGATAGAGCAAATATGTTGGATGTATGCTAAGAATTCTAATTAAGAGGAAACAAAAACACTTATAACTTCGATCTGTAGAAACTATATCAAATGGTTATCTGTAGACTTGGATTAGTTCAACACAATGATCTTAATTTGGTGGAATATTATAAAAGAAAAAACAATATGATCTTTGGGGTTTCAATCGAAACAAGAAAAAAGGTAAGTAAACCGTTAATTTTTTTTTCTGTTTCTTTAAGAGGTATATTCTAGCTAGTAGATAAGTTATACATGAAATCGATATAGACGTCCATGCTAGCTATTCCCAATTCAAGATTAGGAATTGGAATAAAGGCCAATGCTAGGTAGCTTCTTATCTTAAGATTGAGAAAGAATTTGGCGCATTTCAACCTATAGGAGTTCATCGAATGACTTTACTAGCTGTCTGAATGGCTTTGTGTAGCTTTCAGCAAAAAAAATATCAGAGTGGTATGGATTCATGGGAATCAGTTTTAGCAGTTGGCCGTTAAATAAACAAAGCATATTATAGAACTACAGAGAACACTACAGTACTAGAGGTGCAATATCTTCTTTCTCTATCTCTCTCAGAATGAGAAATAGGAAACCAAAGTCAAAAGGAAATTTCTCTTTGATTGTGAATCAAATCCAACAATACCAAGTATATAAGTAGGCAATGATCGATCGAGTAGCTAGCTTGGGAATTATCTCTAATCGGCCTTAAGTGTCGACTGCTTGTGTAAAATATACTCGATCACGATCTGATTGTCATGCTACCTATTTTTATCAACATCAAATCATAAAATCATTCCCAGCTCGATTTGATGCATGATGGAGATCGAATATTGAATGTGGTCCATGATCATCTTCTACGTATATTACATGTCACGATGGGAAACTAGCTACATGAATAAGTTTCTGTGGATGAGGTAATTTATGTAGCTTAATTGGCTTAATTTCATTTTCATTTAGTACTTGGACAATTGCTAATCTGATTTCCAAAGAGAAATCATTAGAACTTAATTAGAACCATGAATATAATAACTTCGGTATAATTAATCTGTGATTGTAAGCTTGGACTGATATGTTCCCTAGCTAAATTTCAAAACTAATTAAGCTGCAATATTTAACCATACATATATTTACTATCCATCTCATTTGTTGATTTAAGATGTAGCTATTACTATTAATCTAGCTATTTATAACTCAGGTTTTTGGAGTTGCTATTACTATATCAACGTATGTATATAGTTCGATTGCTCTTTAATTACCTATGACATGCCCTTCTTTGCCTACCCCCCATGCACATACTAATCTTTTGAAAAGTCCAATTAATCTAATCAGAGTTAATTAACCACTAGGGAATTAGCTTAATTTGATATAGTAAAGCATGCATTTAGTCATACTATGTATGGAGTGTGATGGAACTGAGATGATAGAGACACTGAGATGCAATTTGCTCCATAAAGATTAATGGGATTATACTAACAAGTCACACAAAATTAGGCACAACAACAAAGTGGAGCAAAAACCAAGAGTGTGGCTTTTAGAGTATTAGTGGAAATGAGGAAAAAATTGCACACAAATGTGGATTGGAACACCTCTAAAGGCCACACTCGGCCTTTGCTCAATTTTGTTGTTGTCCGGCATAATCACAAAACTAGAGCTATCTATATAATAAGAAAAGTAAGAGAAGATCGAGAATGGAATTTATGTGCTTTTCAATGTAATTGGTAGTTAATAAGTTGCATTCAGAAGGGTGGTAGGAAGCAGCAGTGGGATTTATAGTGAACCTTTTGCTTTTTTGATATATATTTTTGCAATTGCAAGTGGTTCACATATTCATCCATTTTCTCATTGACCTCATTCCTCACCTCTAGCTTAATTTCCACCATAGTGAGTGTCATCATCAGTGAGTGTTGCGCAGTAGTGTCGACCCTAATTCTCATAGTTTTTCTGAGGCTCTGCCAATGGAACCTTCAGATGTAAGTTCCTGTTTGCTGCTTTGTTTTATAATTCAGTAGAGACAGTATATAACGTACAGTAACAGAAAGGTTGGGGGGGGTGAGAAGAATAGCGTATTATGATATATAAGTATATCTCACATATAAGGAATCTACATGGATAATCCTCTTAATACAAAGTGCCTTTTGGGTCTTGGTATGTATAGCTGTTTTCCAAGATTAATTTAATAGTTCATCATGAATATATACATTATTCCTAATTTATGTTCATGATTCTGAGGTGCGTACATGCAGGTTTTGCTTGATTCATAATTATAATTATACATTACAAATCGAAGGGTGTTAGCCAGTCTTATGTCTTTGAGTTTTGATTAATTACCAGTAGTTTAATTACTACGAAACCCTAAATTGTTTAGAAATGAAATATTGAGAGAGGAGGACTGGGGTGAAAGGTGGGAACTGGTTTGCCCTAATTATAGGTTATGATTGATAGAAGGAAGAAGGTGGGTGAGATGGTGAGTTTCATTATTATTTTGTTGATTAACCAAGTATAGAGTATAGATCGACATCGTTACATGTCATAATTGAATTTGTTTACTACCTTACAATAATGAGGGAATTTTCTACGATACTTATCTGTTTATGATACCTACATTTACCGACATGACAACAAATTTTTTGTCGTTTTGGTAAAAAGAGTTATTACTTAGGTAATTTTTGTTCTATTAGAGGTAATTACTCAACTTACAATTTACAAGTTTATGAACAACTTGTTGTCGTTATAGTAATTTGGTTCAATTATATGTAAATGTGTAAAACAAATATAGTAATTTTTTTGTCAATATTGCAAATTTTACTCATTGAATTTGTTATTTTTGTTCAATTAATGGTAAAATAAGTGTATGGTATACATGTCAGTACCGTAAACAACCCGAAATAATGAGAATGTCAATTTTGTTGATGGATGCAAATATATAGGATTGGAGAAGAAAAGGACATGAACAATGACCAAATAGTTTGACAATACATGTGATGTGGTTATTGTCACGAAATCAGATATAATTGACATGTTAATTTTATGTTGGATATATATACAACGACATATATCGAATACATATAAGGCAATATATAATTTCTGAAATACATGTTCATATACGATATATATTATGGATTTATGGTATACATACATGATAATTTAGTAAAGAATAAATAAACCAGTTGATTTTACAAATCTTTTTCTTTATTGGTTGATTGGCGCGCCTAAATTGTCTGTTGTCTCTATGATATCATTAGGTTATAAATTTTAGAAATAATGGATCAACAAGTAGGAAGAAAAAGCCTTTGATTCCGAAGTTTTCCTAATTAAGCTAGCTAGTTACAGGTCTCCCTTTTAGGACAAAAGATTTCCTTTTTTGTAGTGCTATCATATAAATCTTTCTAGCAAAATTCGCATTATGGCCTCCAGCCGCCTATGTGGTTGGGTTATTAAGCCACATGATCCTACCTAAAAGGTAAGAATTAAAGCACTAATTTGTTTGAATATGATTACATTTCAGTTAATAATGTCTACTCTATTCATTTTCTCTACTCAAAAGCCAATATTTAAGGTGTGGCCGGAAATAGATGTAATCGTGCTTCATACGTGACTGGTTTGGTTTGCTTTCAAGCTTTCGTCGGCCGACGGTTTTGTGTCACCCTTAGAAGACGTCTCTGTATCAGCCTATTGTTGGTTGATCTGCTCCTTTTTACAGATCCGTTTAAGATCTTGTGGTTATACTTTTGTTTTAGTTTGAATAAAAATCCTCCATCACCACAAAAAATAATAATAATAAGAGACCTCAATAAAATAGAGAGATCTAGAGAGAGAGGCCTCATTTTCTTTTCGTTGAATTGATATACTAATTTCAGAGAAAGAAATGAAGGAAACACTCAAACACGCAATGTAAGAGTAGTGGAATGCTGAGAAGATCTAAGCTGATTGATGATTAAGCAGAGAGCATACTAAGTTAATTATATGAAGCTATGGTTTTATGTGCACACAGCACACGGTACTGCATTCTAACAGAATCAGTAACATAAAGATTCCACTTATTGACGTAAATATTATGTATGTCTTTTACTGTTCGATCTAGCTAGATTCTCCTCTCGATCAAGTTTAAGTTCTTGTGTTTTGCGTCGGTTTAGGTGTGTCGTCGTTATTGACAATTATATGGGTAAAGTTCTGGTAGTGCACACACCACAAAGAAAGAACAAACTAGTTTATTCTCTCTTTTGAGCTTTTTGTCGATCTTCTGTCATTTTTGTGCCCTAGCTAGGACTATTTTCTTCTGATTTAGTATGCTTATTATTTGGCTAATTGGCTCCCTGAATAAATAGTGTCCTCCTTTTGCTGTATATTAAAAATATAAACAAGAAAAGAGATGGGGAAATTGTTGGCATATGAAGGGAAAAAAAAAACAGTATCATCTATGGAAAAGATATATAAAAGAGGTCCAAAAATGACAGAAGACAAAAACCGAAAGAGAAAACACCTATAAATGTCTCCTTGTAAGATCGATCCAGACCCGTACCTGAATAGAGTCCTAAGAGTCGATGGACTCAGGACCCGGAGCCTTAAGAGGCCCAAAATTTTATTTTCTCTTTGTGTGATCACATTAGTTTAGTTAAAAACAATAAAAAATAATTAAGAGCATCCAATTAGGGTGGTGTTAAATTACAAAAGAGAAAAATAAAGATAAAATCTTACCCTTATATTACTATTATTAGTTGTTATTTTAGAAAAAATGAGGAGTCTAAGTAAGAGATTTGTTGTATTAATAAGATTTTTAATATAAATAGAATTTATAATTTTTTTGTGGTTAGATTTTGAGTTTATAGTTTTAGTTTGTGAAAATTTTTGTGTGTTTTTTAAAAAGAGAAAATAAAATTGAATGTATACTATATTTTAAGGGCCCAAATTTGAAAGTTCGACTCAGGTCTAAAAATCTCAGGTCCGGGCCTAGATCGATCCTAACATCTCATTCAAAAAATTGATCTTTTTTCTCAAGATGGTCTGCCATTATTGGAAAAAGGAGGAGGCCACCATTTTCAGATTTTGCATACTTGCGAAAACAAAAGTTCACTGATAAAATACTCTACTACTCATGATCCACGCCATGAAAAATAAGTAATTTTCTCATCCCATGCGTAGTCGTATCACCCATGGAAAGTGTCAAAGTGATAGATACTGAATTGCCTTGTATGCATGAAAAGACATAGATGAATAAGCAAGCGGCCGCTGAGTTGCTTTGTGTCATGTGATTCATGCTCTAAGCGACCAATCAATCTTTCTACTCTTAATCATAATTAGATTTTGTGTGGAATATATACGTAACATAATCTTCCTAGCCTTGATGAAGGCATGCATTGTATGCATCGATCTGAACAGGAATCATATGTTCAAAACTTTGCAAAGCACTTCTCATATGAGAAAGACATGGTCGAATTATGAGGATTGAGATCGATCATCACTGATATTATTAGGCGTGGATGCAAAGAGCAGTTATACACCACCTTAATTGTCTAATATATCCATTACAAACTCATCATATATATATATATATATATATATATATATATATATATATATATATATATATATATATATATATATAGGACAGACCAGCGTCGCCAATCGGCCGGGTAACCAGCGTAAGGACTATCCCGGTCCAGCCGGATTAGCTCTCCCGGGCCAAGCTCATCCGGTGCCCGGCCAGGAGTGATGCGTCGGGAGCCAGCTGGTTGCGCCCGGGATCCACTGGCAACGTCGGTCAATTGCCCGGCCGGGATGGACACCGCTCGAGCAACTCGATCAAGGCTCGTTTGGTTGCATTTACAAATCACCATGGCAAATGGGTTCAGCTCCATCGGTTCATCAGAACCTCGAAGTATGTAAGTCTTGCGGCGTGATTCCGTTCTCCGGCAGGAAAGAAGGTCTGAGCACCCGTCTTCTTACTCTGGGCACCCGGACCGGCAACAACATCACCTCTCCGTGGTTCCCGTCTGAGCATATTCAGCCACCGGGAGCAGAGCAATTGAGGAGGGTAGAGAATTGACCCTATGCAATCAACGGGTCTCGAAAAAAAAAAAAAAAAGAAGAAAGGAGAAAAAAAAAAGGCCATGGACACCTAGAGACCCCCGGAGCTATTTACTTGAAAAAAGTCAACCAATCTCGTAGGTAGCCCGACCGTACTAACAACAAGGATTCATCGTCCGGGAGTAGTACGGGCATGAATCTGAACCTCTTGTGTACACCCATTCGGCAGCTATTATCCCAGGTCAACCTGCATGTTTTGGCATTCGACCGAGAGAAAAAAAAATTTCCCCAGTAACACTAGGCGGGATGGGTAATCCACCAAGAGGCATAAGTTAATGAAACCCCTAGAAAGACCAGGCAGGTTGGCATTCGACCGAGAGGCAACAAAAAAATTTTTTCCGAGTAACACGAGGCGGGACGGGTAATCCACCGAGACGACTAAATTAAATGAGATCCCCAGTAAGACCAGGCGGGATTGGCATTCGACCGAGAAAAAAAAATTTCCCTCAGTAACACCAGGCGGGATGGGTAATCTACCAAGAGGCTAAGTTAAATGAAATCCCCTAAAAGCCTAGGCGGGATGAGCATTCCACCAAGAGTTGCAAGTTTTTCCCAGTAACACTAAGCGGGATGGATAATACATTAAAATCCCAAATAACATCAAGCGGGATAGGTATTCGACCAAGAGGCACAAGTCATTGAGTTCCCGAGTGACACCTAGCGGGATAGGCTAACAGCCGTAAGTCATAAAATTTATCTTCCCCTTAAAAACGGAACAAGTGGCTTGATAACCCACAGACGGCATTAACACCCCGTCACTCAAGTTGTAACATTGGAGGTAACACCCAGGTTCAAGATCCACCTCGCGTCTCTCCAATATCATAAAACCTAGTTCGCCAGGTACGAGATCCACCTCGCGTGTAGTGCCGAGTTTTAAGACTCATCTCGCACGGTTGTGCGCGGAGCGAGATCTTCAGCCCGCGCGGTTGCCCGCTTTCGCAGAGCAAGATCCACATCTCGCAACAGAAAGAACATTGGCATTCCACCAAGATTAACATTCGACCGAGAGAGTGACATTCAACGTTCTGTATTTGAAACATTTTTCTTTTCGATAATCATTATGCCACAACCCTACTTGTGTCGATCATTTGTTCATTGTGAAGGTACAACAATCCTCGCCCGGCCGAATAAGTTTTGAGGCCGGAGACCGGGATGGGCATTTCTTATCCTCTAGGCGGACTGCTCAGCTCGCCTCGAAATTATAGCCCTGCGCGAAGCGAACTCAGCTCGCCAAGTGTCAACCCTTCTGGGCGGAGCGGACTTCTCAGCTCGCCCGAGTGTAAGTCTTTTAGCGATGAGTGAACAATTCAGCTCGCGCGTCGTCTTTGAGCGAGGAGCAGACTTTCCATGCTAGTAGACACAGGCCGCCCGAGTGTCAACCCTCCTGGGCGAGGCAGACTCAACTCTCGTGACATTTGTCATTATTGCGCAAAGCGGACCCCTCAGCTCGCCTGATAATGTCGGCCTTTATGTGCGAGGCGAACTCCACAGCTCGCATACTTCGTTAGAAGACCCCGCACGGCCGAATCATTTTTGAGGCTGGGGGTCAGGAGGGACCCGGCGAACTTGAAGATATCAAGAAAAGCAAGACCCGTTGTCCACACGTCTTGAGTGCGGACTTGGGGGGACTGGGACTGGGACCGGGCATTGACTGGTCTATGGGCATTTTGTATATTAAGTCCCCACTCAAGAAGTGTCTTGAACGAGAACTTGGGGGGAATTGTAGTCGGTAGTCAGTAAACTACCTCCCCTGCCCATAGACCAGTCATGAAACTTGTAGACTGACGTCCAGGCTGCCTCACCATGGTGAAAGATCATCAATGCAACATCAGGAAGGTGTTTCTCCAAGCTTCACAAGAAGGCACCATGAGAGTATAAATGTGCATTCTGTCCCACATCGAAAATGTAATGTAAGAGGGAACCTTCCTTATCTATAAAAGGAAGGCTTCCCCTCTAGATATAGGATCTGGAAAAGCAGTATTCCACCCCGCGGGATAGGCTCCACCATCCTTCCCTTATTCCACCCCGCGCGGGATGGGTGCTCTTGTACCCCGCGCGAGATCGATGTACTTGTAACACCAAAGAATGATAATTGATTCTAAGTGGACGTAGCCATGTCCCCCGAGGCATGGTGAACCACTATATGTCCTTGTGTTGTCACTGTTCATACCCCACCATGATTCCGCATAGCCCTCCCGGTTCATGCAGAAACAATGGTTTTAAATAAAACTCACATAATATTTATTTTTGATTGACATCTAAAATATATCAATTATGATACATATTATGTCCTTTTTTTTCCTAAATTTTACACAATTATCACTATTCAATTATAACATATAAACATAATAAACAAGCTTAATTGATAATATCTTAAATACTTCAATTATGAGTTTTTCTTCTAACACTAACATTTTTCAATCAATTTGCAAGAATCATGCACTTTTCTTTATTTTTTCTAAATAAGATATCTGATTATTAGAATAAAATGAATAAATTTTATAGTCTTACCGTAGGACCATGTGGCTGTCTGATGTGATCCTCTATTCCATTCAAATCCGAAACCTTAAACCCTAAACTCTAACCCTAAATTCTAACCCTATACCCTATACCCTGACCCTAAACCCTAACCTTATACCCTAAACCCTATACCCAAAACCCTAACCCTATACCCTAAACCCTATACTTTTACCCTATACCTTAAATCCTATTTTGGGTTTCTTCTTTTTATGTATATTATCATATCATGTCCTACTTAATAGGTACATTAGAAATGTAAGTAGTTGAGAGTAAAAAGTTCTCTCAATTAGGATGGAAAATGATATAATAATATACCTAAAAAGAAAAAAAAAATAATCAAAGAACAAGAACGTGTACCTTACGATTAGACATTTTTCGACTATATATAGAGACACCAAATGTGAGCTTAGGAATGAAAAGAATCATTTTGTTACAAATGGAACACTTTTGTATATAGCATATATATATATATATAGACACACACACACACACTCAAGTTAATAATAACAAGGTAAAAAAATTAAAGAAAGTAATTGATTATGTCAAAGTTAAATCAAACTAAATTTTAGCTCAGTATTTGAGTTTCAAATTGATACTAAAATTGAGAAAGATACCAAATTTAGCTTTCTACAATCTGAAGGGCAAATCAGAGAAATAGAAAAATGAAGAAAAATATTAATTATAGACATATGCTCTATACGGTAAGTTTGCTTATGTGGAGTGGGTGTAAAATGAAAGAAATCATGTATGGGTTTATCTTAAAAGACATCTAGTATTTTGGGTTTTTATCTAATTTTCTCCAAAACTATCATCTTTGAAAAACGAAAAATTGGCTTCTTGTTAATTCAAAGATTCGATGATTGATATATATTATACCTCTTTGGTCGTCTGGTAAATCATAGATTCGATGATTGATTTAGCTGCTATAGAAATCTTCTTAGCTGCATCATCTTCCTCTTCGTCTTCATATCTAACTAGGGGTGGAACTTTGAAACCGAAAACCGAAAAAAAACCGAGCCGAAAACCAAACCAAAACCGGATAAACCAAACCGAAAAAAAAAACCAAACATAATTAAGAAAAACCGAACCGAACCAAATTAGTTTGGTTTGGTTTTTGGTTTCGGCCCTTGAAAAACCGAATCTCCCTAAAATGACGTCATTTTTTGTCTTTATTTTCGTATTAAATATTTGATTTGAACAATATGATTTTAGGATTTATGTTCTATATAATTATATGTGTCTTTGCTAATATTTTGCTTTTTATTTTTGTTTTATGTACATATAGAAATGTTTTAGGTGTTGTGTATGCGAAGTATAGAGAGTGATATGTTACCTCTAAAATCGAAGACCTTATTCTTGCGAGCTTTAGATGATAAACTATAATATTTAATTTATTTTTCTCTTATTCAAATTTATGGTTTTTAAACTTTAAAATTTAGAATTTAGTTGGATAGACTTTAAACTATGGAGTCTATATTTTGTGTTCAAGATGAACTTAGAAGTTTAAAAATTATGGTTTCATAGTGTGCTAGTGTGGTCAATTCCTAATACTTTCTAAATTATTGAGTATTAAACTTTCAGGGCACGTTTACTAACTTGGAATGGAACTTATCATGAATTGGTATCAACAAGAATCGGTATCAACTAGAATCGGTATCGGAATATTTCATTCCATTCTACTGTTTACTTACCATCAGGAATCAAAACAAGAATGAAATTAAATTACGATTGATGTTGTTTACTTACCATATGGAATCGGAATTAAAACTAGTTTGATTACTAAAATACCCCTACAAGAAAGGAAGCTAGATGTTTGCAATTTTATTATTCTTCTTTTCAAGTGCACGTGTTCAAAGTTTTGCATAACTAATCACCTGAACCAACTAACAATCTACTTCATCAATCACCAGGTTGTGATATCATTCATTAGTAACCACCGGAAAAAAAAAAAAAAAAAAAGAAGCAAAACACCGGAAGCTGATGCACCAACATCATTCAGCATAATATAACAATAACAAAGTTCCATAATATTTCACATAACCCAAAATATAGCCATAGTACCAATTCAGCAAACAATAACCATAATACCATACTTTTTAACATAACATAAATTGAAAGGTCTCAAGAAGTTATTATCTTCAAAACAAAGCAGCAACAAAGGGAAGATTGCTCAAATGACAGACTTAGTCTAAGCCTACATTCACTCTAAGCCACATTGCAGAAAAGTGATTATGTAGTCTCTCTTTTCTTCATCAGTCATGGTAAAAAAGACCCTCAACCAGTCATGCTTTTTAGATAGTTTGTTAGTAATGTGAAATACCTGCACTGGAGTTAGGAATTCCATCTTCCGAAGCTCACCACAAAGTTTCCCTTGCATATCAGCAAGATCCTTTTCTGTTGAGAGAACGTTAATCAAGCCTTCAAACTTTGGAGCCATTCCAGAAATGGCTTCAGCGATGACTCCAAACTTGTTTGCCATATCATTTAAAGCTCTTGCCTTTCGACGGGTTTTATTTGGAGCATTTGCAACATCTTGGGCTGACCTCGGTTGTTTAGCACGTTGGTTGGTATTTGGTGGTTGGGGAGGACTTGGTTGTGTAAAAGGCACATATTCATTTTCCACTTCATCAAGTCCTTCATATTCTGATCCCACATATTGAGATCCACCATCAGTTTTCATATCCTCCATTTGCTCGAAAAAATCATCAACTCGTACACCAGCTTGATTTATACTTGCATCCTTTTCTGTAACTTCTTCTTCATCATCTTCAGCATTTCCAGCATTTGTTCCTAGTGCACGATCTTTTCCATATATCTCTCCAAGTGCATAATAATGACATACTAGCTAGAACCAAGATAAATAAGGTGGAGCTAAAAATTATCTATTTAGTTTATAAATTGTTGGTTTGTTGAAGAATCATTGCTAAAAATTTTATTGATATATTATATGTGTTTATAAAAACAAGTAATGTAAGAAAAAAAGGATCTAAAATACGACAATTTTTTACTAAGCCAAAAGCATACAAATTTTAAGAAAAATTATTTTAAAAAAGAAGAAAAACCGAAACCGAATTGAACCACGGTTTGGTTTGGTTTTCAATTCAAGGTCTCAAAAAATATCAAACCGAACCAAACCGAATTTTTTATTCGGTTTGGTTTCCGGTTTTAGATGAAAACCAAACCGAACAAAACAAAAAAATTAGATTGGCCACGACGTAAAACCGTCGCCAATAGTCTTTTTGCCATGGCAAAACAGTATTTACGTCGGTGCTGCGACGACAAATCGTCTATCGCAAATAGTGGCGTCGCCAATGCTATTTGCGACGAAAATTACGCAGTTGCAAAAGCATTAGCGACGGCAAACCTTTGCAGTTGCAAGAAGATATGACGGTGTAATTACCGTCACCAATACCATTAGCGACGCCACCATTTGCGACGGTAGCAATGCCGTGGCAAAAGAGTTATTTATGAATAAAAAAAATTTTGGCATACAAATATATATTGCAAATTTTTATTATTATTTGCATAAAAAAAACATACAAATAATAAGCCTAATGTAAGGAATGGTACGTTTTAGGAATCTTAAACCTAACAAGTTCACAAGAAAATGAAGCAAGTTTACAAGATCATAGTTTAATGGTAGTTATCTGTCTCTTAAAAAAAATGTCTCTCCTCGAAGCTAGCAAGTGCCCAGCCAAGTGATAACATTCTTGTTGCATCAATATATCCACATATCCTCTGTGCAATTTGCTTGTCTCAGCATCTTTCAAATTAATCTTTGGCACCATCTGATAATGAAAGCCATAGTTGAATTTCAAAGTCAACTGCACCTTCCTATATGACATCAAATATACTCCCTCAGTTTATGCACAAGTATATATAAAGTTAGAGGTGATGCATAAGATAACTAACATGAGAGCACAGTCAGCAAGAATACAATGAATGAATTGAATTTACTAGCCAAAAATGGAGGTACATTGCAGTAAGTATCTATCTCTAATCCTTCTTTACCCAAAGTGTTTTATGCATAGCACTAGCATCCCTCATATAACTTAGATGATAACATCACCTTTATAATCGAAACAAACATATAAATGATCGGCAACAAAGAAACAAGAATTTCACACAAGCAAATAGACACAACATATAAAGCAAACATAGAGGCTCCTCAATTTCCCCCCTACATTTGCTGACTTTCACATGAAGTATGAAGTTCTTAATAAAAAGAAATAACCATTAGTTTAAGCAACAATATGCAATCTCTATTTCATTTAGAACTCAATTTAAGACTAAGCTCAGATGCTAAACAAAAAGATAGATGCTAAACAGAAGATACAATAGTAAGCCAAAACAGTTTCAAACAATAACACAACAACACAATTTAGCTTTCTGAACTAGTCACCTTAACTTCAAAAACTGTACAAATCCGTAAGGAATTTGACTTTCTTCTAATGACTTGTAGCAGATACACAAAAGAAACTCTTAGACTTGGAATCACCTTAAAAAAACGATTTTTCTAGAATTAGTTATGAATTTTCAAAGTTCAGCTTCAGTTTCAGGTTTTTCTGAAAATTTCCTGCTATGTGCCAAAAGATAGAATTTAAAAGCAAATAAGAAACTCTATGTGATACTAAATTTCTAGCAACTGAACATAATCACTCCAATGTTTCAAAAAGGAAACACACAAAACTTGCAACTTAAGTAGCTAAATTAGATTACCACAACGACAGCTAACAGAAGATAACTAGTAAATATAGTTCTACACTTCTAATGTTCAGCCAACTTTAAGCATACCAAAACCTTGATCTCTAACTTCAATTTGAGAAAAAAATTACATGTATAAGAACCTTATAGTCTAATCTATATATCTATATAATATCATACCAAAAAGAGTAAGACTAAAAGCAAAGGTACAAAATCAGAAAAGTGTCTAACTGAAATTCTGACCAGAAAAGCCTCTGATTAAAAACGATATGGTTCAACTAGGAATTAAAGCTTGGTGTCTTCATGACATTTGAAATAGACATCCTAAATATCAATCTGAAACTGGAATCGCACAAAAAATATTTTCCTACAATTACTTATGATTTTTCGAAGTTGAAGACCTGCATCAGGAAAATCACTGATTTTGACTCGAATCAAGTTTCGCCTTTTAAAGATGATTCCCAGTAGGTAACAACTAACAACAAAGAAAAACTCAATCCTAATGTTTTACTTCCTACCAAGATGATCCTCCATAACAAGCATAAATACTGAAGTTACAACCCAACAGTGAAAGTAGAAAATCATAAAGAATCATCTATATATACTATTACAATATACCTATTAAACACAACATATACGTTGACAAACACAACAACTTATCATATCAGAAATAAATACCTAACAACTCTATAGCAACTCATCTTTTCTGCAAGAATTGACTAGTGATTAACATGGTTCACAATGGAATAACCAATTGATCAAGAACATAATAGATGCAGACCTGAATTGTTCTTTCTATATTCCTACGACACCAATCTCTCTCTCTCTCTCTCTCTCTCTCTATATATATATATATATCAGTAAACTTCAGGAATATAATATCAACTCCAAATCTTGAACCGTAATATAACATCATTGAATTTGACATCATCCATATGAATCAAAAATACAAAGATCGTCTTTAAAACTTAGCTCTTAGATAAAAATCAAGCTCCCACGGATTCAAACAACACAGAAGACATTTTAATTAAATAACTGATTTTGTTTCTGTGTGTCCAAAGAGACACATATTCATCAAGCTCCCTCCTTTCTTCTCAAATAAACCAATAACCCCATCAAACATCTGCAACATCACCAAAATTACAAATTCAAAGGCTCTAATGCAAAAAAATCCTTACCTTTACCAAATCCGACCAAGGCAGACCCAAACCTCCTTCAATACTCTGCCGAGACGCAACAGAGCACCAGACCTTCTCGGTCGTCACCTCTAGCCAAAACAATAACCATTCAAACTCCAAAACGCGAACAAAATCCCAAAACTAAACCGATAAGCTAGGCCACTTACCCAGACGTGTCAAGCTCAATTATCCCGTCTTCATCAACCCTGAAAGCAGCCTGAAACGTTAGGTAAGTTGCCGGATTTGCAGGCCATGCCTGATCAGTACTCCACAAAACCCAAAAACGGGAAAAAGAAGAATTAGGTACCAAAGTTGCGAATTGAAGCTCAATGAAGCTCGAAATTGAAGAAGGAGAGAATATATTACCTTGAAGAAGCAAAGGCATCACCAAAGAGGGATGAATCGCGCCGGAATTAGAATTGGGGATTTTAGGGTTTAGATTCTAATCTGCCAAATGGGTGGATGCATATTGAAATGGACGGTAGGAGGAGGAGGAGGGTAGAGAGTGGATTCGGCTGTGGTCTTCGTTCGGCCGGTAGCCGCTCGAAGGATGGCAGCTAGGCAGCTCAGTCTCAATCTCTCAGAGACACAGACTCTCTCGACAAAATGAGGGACAGAGGTACCTAGTTTTTTACTTCTATACTCAAGGCAACAACCAAGATTAAAAGTTGGGTCAAGATATAAAATCTACGGTCGAGATTAAAGGATGGAAACAAAATCAGAAGCGGGTGATTTTAAAGTATGCCACGGCTTCTTAATGCAGTCACAAAATTTACATTTTTTTTGCCACAGCTTCACATCGTTGTTGCAAAATTTTCATTTTTCTGGCACGGCATGAAGTTTCTGTTGCAAAATGGTTTTAATTTAACGACGGAAGTGATGCCGTCGCGAAATTTGGACCAATAACGACGGTAAATCCGCACCGTCGCAATATGGGATGGCTAATGTAATTACTTTTTGTAGTGGAACCCACCCCTATATCTGACGTTTCCCAAAACATTGACTATCATAATTTATGTTGTGAAAAATAAAACTTAACAAAATAATTTGTAATTGAGAAATGAAAACTTAACAACATACACTCGTCTTGAGTACCTTTTATAGATCAGTAGATGATTCTAGACTAGCAATTTTGAAAATAAAAAGAATGAACCGTGCCGTAATTTCAATAAATTGTGAAAAATCATGTTATGTTAAAAAAATAATAAACCGGAACGTTTTTACAGTGAGTAAATCAAATTAAACCAGCGCCTAAGCATGAGACCGGTGACAAACCAGCAGGGCTTCAACAAGGGAAGCATTTACATTTTCAATTGCAAAACTACGGCAAGTGAGTAAGTGAGCAAATGGATCAATTTACATCAAATGAGCAAATGGATCAACGTTTTTACATCAAATGAGTTTTACCATTAAGAACAGTACTTGTCCCCATAGTAGCTTTTTTCAAAAAGAAATAACAACAGATAAAACTATAATCTCACAATCTTTTTATTCCTGTGCAATTAGATTCAAACAAATCACTGATTTATTGGTTTTGAATTACATGATCTTGTCTTTCTTTTTTACTATTATTGTGTGTGATTTTAGGTATCGATTTTGCAGTTTCAAGGTGAGCATAATTAAGGAGAGCTCGTAATTGGGATCCTCTCCTCATGTTAGAACTCTCTTTACCAAAAAAATAAAAAACAAACTTCTGTTTCCATTTTCACTTCTTCAGCAGCAACAGAGATCGTACTCTTTGGCTTGTTTACAGTTAAATTGATCGATCATTGTGAAAGTGAAGCTAGGGGTTATAGTTTCATTATTTCCGCTTTGTGGATGTTGTGAACCGCTTGGAGAAAAAACCTTGTTTCTTTTGCCCCTGAAAGGATATGAGTGAAGATTAGTAATTAAACATTACCACTAATTAGCTAGCTAGCTAGGATGTCTCTTGCAAACAAATCAAATTCTGGTTACTACTTCACAAGTTCACAAAAATTAACTCATCTCTTTACGTAGTCACCTTTAAGCTTTTGATTGCAGATTTTAGTTTATTGCTGGTGGTGCCGCTGCCTTTCTTTCTCTTCTTCCTATCTTTCTTAGCTTGAAAACTTGTACAAAGTCCAAAAAACTTGGAAAAATCCAGTTTCCAACGCAGCCGGGAGCTTGATCTGAATTCTTTGGTTTTCTTCGAACAGCAACAATCTAACTACTACAACTTTATTAGACAATGTAATACATGCATATCTAATCTGTCAAAGGTCCAGACTCAACGGTATAGGGAATGTGGTACCTTGGCAGGTTGTGGACTCTTGGCATGGTTTTGATTTTGGTAGAAGGGTTTCGATGCTGGTGCTGCTGATGATGATCTAGCAGATAGACGAAGACGTTGGGAGTACTGAAGCAGCTCCGCTCTCCGACTGATGTAGCCTTGGCCACCAGCACCATGCCTGTAATGAATAACCTCCCGCTTGATGGTGTGCTGAATATAAGGATGGCGATGTTGAGGGTGATGATGAGCTGATGAAGATGGTCTTCTCGTCGGCCGCTCCACGTACACGGTCAGCAACACCGGTTCACTTTTGGGGCAAGATACCTGAAAATTATACATGCAAGTGATCGATGAATTACTTAGTAGCTACAAAGCAGTGAAGAGTTTTTGGGATTGATCATCAACTGAGATAGCCTTTAAAGCGAAGAAGAATCATCGAACTGGAACGAAGAGCAAATCTCTGTGTTGAGTGTACGTTGTTACGTACCTTTTTGGTTGGCATTTTGATCGCGCGAGGAGGAGAAAATAATGAGAGGGTTTGCTGGCGTTGATGGTTAAGAGGGTTTTATATGTAGCAGCAGCATGGTGGCAAAGATAGTGTGAGGCCAAAGAGAGAAGGCCAAAATGAATGGTCATTTCTTTGGTTGGAACGAAACCATAGACTCATTGTTAATTTGGATATTATAAACAAAATGTCCAAATGCAAACCCCGGCCATGGCACAAGGAAATTTTGTCACTTCAACTATATACAACGACTTTTTTCGATTTCAATTTCAAAAAAAAAAAACGACTTTTTCGATTTCTGTTTTTGTTTTTCCTTGGTTTAAACTTTATGGTAGTTGTTTTTACTTAGTTACTTTCAGGCCATCTAGCATGACTTATTTATCGTTCCTCCTGCGGGCAAGTATTGTCTGTAATTGTCATTTTCCCTTATTGATACTAAATGTTTATCATCCTTGATAATAATAATAATAATAATAATAATAATAATAAAAGACAATAAGACAACGTGAAAAAGTAATATACCAACATATCAATAATCAAAGATATTTGAATTTTATCGCATAGTACTCCGGATAACCTAACAAGACTAAACGACTAGTTCAATATAAAGAGAATCCATACTAGTATACACCTAATTGTAAGGCTATAATATTGTACATGTTTAGAAACATGATTTTGATAAATGTTTAAAGACAGGATTAGAGTCTTAACTTCTAAGACGTTTTTGTTCGTACGCTTAATCTTCATAGATCATAGTCATGTTTATCTTTAGTAGAAGGATCTCTTCTATTTTTCTGTAATTTCCATTCTAAAAGACTCGGAGTAATATCTAATATGGAAACTTCGTTGCCTTAATGCCATTGTTTTTGTCATCATAATAAGGTCCCCGTCACTTAAATATTCTGTTCATATCCATAAATGGCCATAGTCATAGTCCTTGTTCCCCAGACCCCATGTATCGCAGAAGACTGATAAGAGACAAATACCTAGTCATATCCTACTTAAAGCTGTCTGTCACTATCCGCAACGAACCTATCTATTGCACTTAGAAAAGGTCCTGTCAGAGACCCTTTAGTCAAAGACAACTATATTCGAATTCCCAATAATGGATTAAATGAATTTCCTTTACTCCTCTTCACCAACATTGTATATAAACCTCCCCCAAATACAATCCCATAACTCATTTCACTCTTCTGCTCACCTTGTCTTGGTGTTTGTAGGCTGCTTTCAGTTTCTGGGTCTTCACTGTTACCTTGGTTTGAAGCAGCCATGAATGCTCTTGCAGCCACCAACCGCAATTTTCGCCATGCAGCTCGCATTCTTGGGCTAGATGAGAAGCTTGAGAAGAGTCTTTTGATTCCCTTTAGAGAAATCAAAGTATATATCTTTGATCATCTCATCTGCATAAAGTTTTGATCTTCTTCTTTTTTGGGGGTTTTTATATGATGTTGGCTTTGCAGGTTGAGTGTACTATTCCAAAAGATGATGGTACTCTTGTTTCCTATGTGGGATTTAGAGTCCAACATGACAATGCTCGTGGCCCGATGAAAGGAGGAATCCGTTACCATCCTGAGGTTATAGTTCTTCTTTGATCTTTCTTTTTCATGTTCTTGGTATTGTGTGTTAGTGTTGAAATCTGACATGAATAAAGCTAAGAACTTTTACTGTTGGACTTGATTTTGACTGTTTTATAAGTGGATTCAGATTGTCTGAGTTTATGTATGGGAATATTAAGGTGGGATGGGAATGCCTATGTCTATATATGGATTCTTGTTTTGATTGCATGTTTTGATTGCAGATCAAATTTATTGATGTAATGCCTGTGATCTGATCGATCTTTATGGTGCCATGGTTAAAATTGGTATTTTGGTTCAATAGATTGTTATGCCAGACCCTTGTTTTTCTGAATTGTTTGATGGGTATATCAATGTGGCTTGGTAGCTATGTTTAACTTGGTCGATATTCTGGTCAGGGAGGTTAGCTTCCCTCTTAAGATTCGAGAACATTCAAGGGAAAATATATTCGCTTCAGTTCAACTCATCATTCGATATACTTTATCAAACGGGGGAATTTAGGTTGCTTATTGTTGAACAATTAAAAATTACTTTATCCAGATTACTATTGGTTCCCTTTACTGAGAAGTGTAAAACGACAATGTTTAATCTGCGATATTGATTTAAAATAGGTGAGCAATGATTAATTGGTTTGGTGCCATACGTAACGGTGTTAACTGTGTTTACCGAATGTGAAATCCAAACTTCTTTCACTCTTATGCATGTTGCAAGGTCAATCTAGTACGTCTTAGGTTGTCGTCTTCTGAATTTCTCAAGTGCTATAATTAAAGTTGTTGTTTTCTGCTTCTCTGTTTCCACTTTATTTGCTCTGATTGATGCCTTGTTTCCATTATTGATCAAGCAACAATATCGTGGTAAACCATGTTGATAATGAACTCCACATATCTGAGCAATCTATGTAGTTGCATTAACTGCTGAATTCAATTTATAAACATGAATTACAACATCATGCAGTGCTGCTAGCTGCTAAAAGCTAGAAGCCTGATCTGTTTGTTTAGTGATTTTCTGTATATGGCTTCAAACTCATACATACAAGAAGAATTTCTTTTATAAGTTCAACTAGCTATAAGTACCCTAGACATTGCATTAAAGTAAATAGAGTCGATACTTTCAGCATCTAGTTCTTCATGCATATGATGATCACTGCATAAACCATATTTTTCCTACAGAATTTCTATTTCGCTTGCTAATTTTTCTTTCATTTCTATATTCTGAATCTCTGAGCTCTGCAAAGTCTATATTCGAAGAAATTTTTATTTTGTGCTCCCATGTGGCCCAATGTGGTGATCTTTGGATCACTGAGCTGGCATGATTTCCCTTATGTCGTGTCTGGAAAAGATTCCATATGTTCATTGATTTCGTTCCAGTACTAAACTATGAAATTGCAATGGTGCAAGGTTGACCCGGATGAAGTAAATGCTCTAGCTCAATTAATGACATGGAAGACAGCTGTGGCAAATATTCCTTATGGGGGAGCTAAGGGTGGGATTGGCTGCAACCCAAGGGACCTGAGTATCAGTGAGTTAGAACGTTTGACTCGTGTTTTTACTCAGAGGATACATGATCTCATTGGAATTCACAGGGATGTTCCTGCCCCTGACATGGGAACAAACTCCCAGGTATTTTTAGCAGTCACACTGGATTGAGACTGGACTTCTTTTGATTTCAAAGGATGACTTTATGTGATTGTACACTATCCTAATTCTTTATGTGTACAGACTATGGCTTGGATTCTTGATGAGTACTCAAAGTTTCATGGGCATTCACCTGCAGTTGTGACAGGAAAACCTATTGTAAGTATCTCGTACCACAAGAGACTGAAGAATTCTTATTCTATTCCAAGTGAAACTATAATTTTATTTCTTCTATTCGTGTTGCCAATTAGGATCTTGGGGGTTCACTTGGAAGGGAATCTGCAACTGGACTTGGAGTGGTTTTTGCGACAGAAGCTGTACTTGCTGAGTATGGGAAGTCGATTTCAGGCTTGAAGTTTGTTATACAGGTATATCTTAACTCACAATAACAATCTTCTTTTTCATGGGTTTATGTGTTATGACTTGAAGATGCCTTCCTCATCTGACCAGTTAGTACATCGTTCTGCAATCTCATTGATACATCTTAGGGTTTTGGAAATGTGGGCTCATGGGCAGCCAAGTTGATTCATGATAGAGGGGGTCATATCATTGCTGTTAGTGACATCAGTGGTGCAATTAGGAATACAAGTGGAATTGATATCCCAGCTCTACTGAAACACAAAGAGAGCAATGCGAATTTGAAAGAATTCCAAGGTGCTGAGTCTATGGATCCAAATGACTTGCTTCTTCACGAATGTGATGTTCTCATTCCCTGTGCCTTGGGAGGGGTTATTAACAAGTGCGTATTCTGCTTCATCACTAAGAATATATGAAACTATATGTTCATTATTCCCTGAAATTTTCCTGTTGTTGATCATAGTTTCTTACTTTCTTATATTTTGTATTGAAGGGACAATGCTGCAGATGTTAAGGCAAAGTTCATTATAGAGGCTGCCAACCATCCCACTGACCCTGAAGCCGATGAGGTAATATGCCTCTGCATTTGACTTAGTTATATAGGAACTGGTTGCTTAGTTACATACTTAATATAGTTCTTCTTCCGCAGATATTGTGCAAGAAAGGAGTTGTTATTCTCCCTGACATATATGCCAATGCTGGTGGTGTGACTGTGAGCTACTTTGAATGGGTTCAGGTATGATTGATGCCTAAGAATGTATTTAGGCAGTTAAACTTCAATGGATGTGTTAGTGTCAGCAATATGTTCTGAACTAATAGAGCTTAAACTCTACCATGTTTCTTCTTCAGAATATTCAAGGCTTTATGTGGGAAGAAGAGAAAGTAAACTGTGAGCTTAAAAGGTACATGAAGAAAGCTTTTGTTGACATCAAGAGTATGTGTCAAGCTCATGACTGCAACTTGCGAATGGGAGCTTTTACCCTTGGGGTGAACCGCGTTGCACGCGCTACCCTTTTGAGGGGCTGGGAAGCATGAGCTAGCTATCTTCATTCGCTACTCCCGTTGGCTTATCAGCTGCTTCTCCTTATCATTAGAAAGAATTAAAAGAACTTGTTTGTTTTTCAGTCAATGTGAAATGAATGCCCGTATGAGCTTTTCATTTTAACATCCGAATTTGCAAAAAGCAAACGAGAGATGAACACCTGAGGCTTAAGGCCACTAGTAGTTGGTTAATTTGCTTTCCAAATTTTTTCTGAGCTCCTTCAACTCATATTCACTCATTTGCTGATCACGGTCTCTCAAAACACCCTTGGCAATAATCCTATCTTCTGATTCTGAACCATGAGCATTGAGCTTGCATGTACTTGTAGTCTTGTAGCTGCCGCTGATGATGCATAAGGCTAAAAAGGCCTAAGGTCAGACATGTTTTTGGAGTCCTCCACGTTCTCGACGTATCACTCTCTAGGAAGAGAGGATTCTGTAGTACTGAACATCATCCTGTTATAGGTTTCGTGGGTAACAGGATCCCCTCTGGTTAACCACATTTCCTACAAGTGACCAATGTTGGCTATGCACCACAACATTTCAAGCGACTTTGTCTTTCATGCACAAAATTGACCATGTTTGGCTAACAAACTTCCCCTGTAGAGGCCTCAACTTTTGCATCATTCCACTTCTGTAAGAGAAATCTTATAAACATTATTCCACTCTTAGTTACTGATGTGATCATTATACGTATAATTTGTTGGATTAATTACAAAATACCACATGAAAGTATGATGTTATTTTTATTTTCATACCTAACTATCAAAAACTTGTATTTTAATACCCGAAGTTTCATTCCGTTAGCATTTTGATACCCTAACCACTAACATCGTTAAATTTTCAGGGTATTTTCGTCATTTCAATAATTATATCATTTTTTACATTTAATTTAACAAAATAATTTATTTACTTTAGCAAAAATATTCAAAAAATAAAACTCCAAAATTAAATATTTATATTTGCAATAATAGTGATAAAAATTAGTAGAACTCTCGTATGTATATATATTTTAGAGTTACATGTTAAGCAAAATAAAATTAATTAAAATAAATTATATCGATGGAAATTTTATCAAATTTTATATAAACATGTTTAATCTATTTTTGGTTAAATATACCATGTTTATATAAAATATGATAAAATTTTTATCGATATTCGATATAATTTATTTTAATTAATTTTATTTTGTTTTGTTTTTCTCAACATGTAACTCTAAAAAATATATATACATACAAGAGTTCTACTAACTTTTATCACTATTGTTGTAAAAATAAATATTTAATTTTGGAGCTTTTTTTTAATATTTTTGCTAAAGTAAATTGTTTTATTTGTATTTGATAACCTCAAAAAATAAATTATTTTGTTAAAGTAAATGTAAAAAATGATATATTTATTGAAAGACAAAAATACCCTCAAAATTTAACGGTGTTAGTGGTCAGGGTATCAAAATGCTAACCGAATAAAACTTCAGGTATGAAAATGCAAGTTTTTGATAGTTAAGTATAAAAATGAAAATAACATCATAATTTAGGTGGTGTTTTGTAATTAATCTTAATTTATTTTTGGTAAACCAATGTATATACGAGCCCCTCAAGTTCCCGACAAGATTTAAACCAATTGAAGGACCATCAGAGATGGAGCATATAGACGATAAAGCTTGTGATGAAGTAACTTAAATTACTTTCAGGGCTTTACTAGCCTTTTATGTGAATTGTGTTCATATGTTGGGTAAACTTCAGCGTCAAGCTTACCTCACAACCTTGAGTACATAGATGATATCATCGTAAAGCAATAATTTATAATTCTGTGTGGAAACTGCTCCCACGTTTTAAATCTTGTTAACAATTCACACTATGGTTCACAACCAGTCATAGCACATAACACAATCACATAATCAAGGAATAGTCTGTAAATTTGTAAAATTTCAGTGCCTTTTCTAGTCGATACTTGTAGAAGGAATGATGAAAGCTAAGACAACCCTATCAAAAGACATGAGATACAGATCCACAGAAAATTTCAAGAGTAATCTGTCATTGTAAACACACATTTACTAATAATTTATGAGTACAATGGTCGAGAATACAATTTTCATCCGCCAGTAGCACCTAAAAGCTACAGTAACAAAAGGAAGACAGAAGAAAACTGCTCAAGTTCGAAAGGCAAACTCAAGACTACTACTTCTTGGTGCCAGGAGTCTCATCCTGCCAGGTTGCTTGCCATTGCTTGTCGTAAAACGTTGTCTCCTCAAGCAGCTTCTTTAGTTTTTCAACATCCTCGTTCTTGCGGATCAGAAGCACTCCCGCCACAGCTACAAACAGTAAGGTTTTGCAGATGAAATTGCCCATTTGATCAACTAGGCCTACTCCAGTCAAGCTATCAACCAGATAAGCACTGAAGAATCCTACCATAGCAGCTCGACCTGCATATAACTCATAAAAGAACACATAACCCATTACTTTGAGGCACATTGTGTTCTCCTTGTTTTACATTTTAGTGAACATAAGTGGATCTGAACATACCATTGAGTAGCTCAGCTTCAGGTAAATGGTATCTCTTTACCCATGCCCACCAAGGTACGATCGAGGTGTCGAAAAGTACAGGGTTATCATTACTGGACGATTCTGGGTTATCCTGGAGCCATTTCCTTCTCCTAGCCTCTGAAAGTTTTTATGAAAGGTTGAGCATAACAGGAAGGATAAAGTTAGCATAACAGGTTATTTATCAACGAGACAATAAATAGAATCACAAACACAACTCTTTGTAATAAGTTTTACAAGAAGCTGCATGAAATCATTTAGTGAAACACAAGAATAAACGACGCTTTCGCTTTTGACTCATATTCTATTTCAAGCAGCACCTGATACTCTAGTAGGTAAAGCAAATAGAACCAACAAGTGAAATAGAATCACAAATTGCTCAATCTTCACTCACATGAAAATTGAAATCTTGAGAATACAATGTCATGTGTAAATTCTCAACAGAGTACAACACCTTTATCTTAGATTCTTAGGTGACAATTCCTTCTACTTGAATACACTTAGACACTCGAGAATAAGGGAAGGACAGTGCCAGCATAAGAAATCAAAGCAGAATCAAGTTTGAGGATCAAACTAGTAAGACCTAGGACAAAGCCACCTTGGATCCTAGGCAACTCAAATCCAATTCTCTACATCTAATTTCAAAACTTTAGGGGAAGACCATGTCTTTATTGCTCTGATATCAAGTCTTAACATGCACGCTAACAAACCAAATCAAAACCATTTGGGTCTTTCACTCAGCACCCATAAACCTCAACTACCAATCGATGTTCCTCATCAACTAAACAAACACAGAAACAGAACCTCAAACAGTTGCATCATGTTCAATCAAAACAGTAAGAAACAACCAATCAAAGATCAAAAAGCAGAGACACCCAGAACACTCACCAGCATCAATAACAGCATCCCAGTCAGTCTTTCCGCTCTTCTCAAACTGCTTCAAGTCCCAAGTCCCATTGACCCATCTGGAGTCCTCAAACAAGTTGACCACCTTCACCTCCTCAGCTGCTCCAGCTGACCCATTAGAGCTCTCACTCTTCACCACAACCGGCTCAGCCACCTTGGGCTCTGGCTCCACAGCTATGGCAGCAGCAGCTCCAGCACCATTTTCAGCTGAGGCTCTGGTGGTGAATGGGAGAGGGGCCTTGTTGGGTCTGAGAGAGAGACAAGGCTTGAGGGTGAAATGGGGTTTTGGGTATGAGGAGGAGGAGGAGGGGGAGAGAGTAGGGAGATGGGTTGAAGGAGAAAACAAGGCCATGGAAATGGACATTGGAAAGAGCAAAGAGGGGAGAGTGAGGAGAGTTTCAATCAGAACATGGTCAGTTACTCTCAGTTTCTTTGGCTATCCTCACTCCTCTCAGTCCTCACCCAAATTGGATTGTTGCTCTGTTTTTGTACCATGTTGCTCTGGTTATTAATTTAGTAAGTCGAGTGTATTTTATTTGTGATACGATTCAGGTGCGGGTGGTTGTATGATAATACCATGGATATGCGTCTTCAAGGCTTTGAGACTACGGTCCAAAGACTAACGCGGTGGGTATTACATTTCCAAAAAAAACGTCGGTGGGTATTAGCTAAAGTCGCCAAATCCGTGGTCGAATCAGCAAGAATTTTTAGATGTGTTAAACGTTTTTAGGGTCTAAACTTGTCGACATCAGTGACGGATTTAGGATGTATATTTTGTTTAGGCTAATTGGAGTAGCCAAAACAAATTTTTTTTTTTCACTATTGTTACCAAGATTTTGAATTTTGATCAAAATTAT
This sequence comes from Fragaria x ananassa, assembly GCA_034370585.1. NCBI lineage: Eukaryota > Viridiplantae > Streptophyta > Magnoliopsida > Rosales > Rosaceae > Fragaria > Fragaria x ananassa. The sequence continues at coordinate 11,239,205 of CP139756.1, read as the reverse complement.
ACTTAAAAACATCATGAGATAAGAAAATTGGGGAAGAAAATAAGAAGGAAAGTAAGAAAAACTTTGGATGCAGATGAATTCCCGGGAATTTAATCAAGAATAAGGAGTTCTCAATTTCTTATGACCGTTTACCTCGTAAAGGGATTAGGATGGGTGTTTTCTGGGTATCGGGATTGAAACTGTCCTCAATGTACTGGACATAAACGAAAAATAAAGAACACAACAGTTTGTTTACCTAGTAAAACCTCAATTTGAAGAAAAACACTGCCGGGGCTTTAACTCTTGAAAGCTCCTATTGAAAAAAAAAATCACTATGAAAAGAACGAGTCAATTACAAACTTTGTATCACTGATCGTGGCTACTATCTCTAGAACTCTAGCAGATATGTTTGAAGCACTCTTCTTTTTCAAGTAACCTTTTTCTTCAATTTTTAAGGAACTAACCACGTCATTGATCCTTCAATCACATAAACAAGAAGTTCAACTCAACATGGAACAGTTGAACTTCGACCTTTTTCTGTCAATATAATTTGCAACGGAAATATGCGTTAAAATGTGATCTTCTAAATGGCTACTGCTTCATCTTTTATGGATGAAGAATTTCTGCTCCTTACACGTCTTTAACCATATTGGTTTCCAATAGGTAAGTCATTATCCTATTACCATACAAAGACATAATAAAATCAGATATATAAGATGTCTCAAATCAAATAATAATTAGATTATATAGAATCTAATCACATTAGATTTTCTTCCTTTCAAGTGTCAATCTAGTTTAATAAGCAAATCAGATATCAAAGGAATTAAATCCTATTCAAACTAGGCAACAATAAATTTCAATAATGTTTCTCAATCAACGTTTATTTGTTTTGTATAGGAATGACAATACTTGTCATGCTAACAATCTCCCCCTTTAGCATTCCTATACAAAACACCTGTTAACACATGTTAACAAAGATAATCATGTTATATGCGACCTTGCGCTCAACGATAATGGCAACGACTTCTTGCTTTCAAATGAAACACTTTTAAAAAATAATCAAGTGAAAAACAAGAGAAATAGATTATCATAAAAATATCATGTCACACCCCAATTTTCAAATGGAATTTTTAAAATTTTTGACATGATATAGCCTAAAATATTACAATCCAAAACCTGTTCCAACAACAACAACAACAACAATATCTCACATCTAAATCTCAAACGTAGGAAAGTAAATATTCTATAACTCAACACTGAGTTAAATATGTATTACATTTCTTTATTTACATAAACTTGCAATTCAAGAATATGAAAACCCCTGAAGAGTTTAATACTATTTACTCAGCTAACAAAACTAAACATAGGACATCAAAAACCAAAAAGGACTCTGCCACTACGCCACCGTCTCAACCATGCTGGTCTTCACTTGCAGGTCTAACCCTTACACCAAGAATTGGTGCACCGGGATTGTAAAATAACAAACCCGGTAAGCTAAAAGCTTGTATGAGTAAACTCAATTAGCACAATATTTCTCACATCTAAAAATTCCACAAAAGCAATTTATATCAATGAAATATAACCACATGTCCAACACTTTTCCAAAAAAAAAAACATGTACCCATGAGTCCTAGGTATTAAAAATACCCCTCATGACCTACAACAACAAAGTTGTGTACCCATGGGTCCCAGATACGATAAAGTATCCCCCATGACCTACACTGACAGACCGAATAGAGCTCTATTCCTAACCGCACCCAATCACCCGACCAAAGGCTTGGAACCCAGTTTGACTGTCTAATATCACAACATAAAAATGATAAATAGCATCTTAACCGCAACTAATCACTCGATTAAAGGCTTGGAACCCTGTTTGACTATTTATCCAACAATCATCATATCACAACATTTTTATCAACAACACAAGATTCATATCATGAGATTATATCCTCCACAAAGCTATAATTATATGAACAATATAATTTATTCCATAAGAATAGCTTCTCACAAATTAATAACATTATAATCATATGAGCCTTCAAATGTTCTGTCATGAAAACTTGTTTTATCTCACCCATGAGCCGTTGGCGATCAATCTCATATATTTTTAAAACCAATAAAAGCAACATACTAAAATCACATCATAATCATTATCCTCATCATATGATCATAATTAAACTTGGTTCAAAAAGAACTTTGGTGAGATTTACTCACCTAAATATCCCGCTGTGTTTTCACAAAACACAAGAGCAAACCAACTCAACAAAATCTCAAATCACCTAAAATTACACTAACAAAACCTTAATAATTTCTCAACAAGAAAAAAAATACCCTTAACCCGAAGGTTGCCCAAAAAAGGGCAATCCTTCCTCTAAGACCTCCTAAGGTCATCGTACACTTAACAACAACCACTACTACCTCTAAGAAAAAAAAATTCCAAGTTTCCGACTTAATGAACACCAAGAACCAACTTAGCACCTACAATGCAAGAACCTAATCAACACTCAATCTTCACACACAACAACACCCTAGCAACTACAAGGACTAGGTAAACGTAGCAAACAAGGCCTCTACCCTGCCCGGACATGCTCCCACGTGCCGCCACAGGCGGCGGCGAGTGAGCCTCATACGCTCCACTAAACTTCAAAATTTAGGGAAACTTAAAACATGAAACTTGTAGATTGAAACATGGTGAACAACTTTCATACCTGAGGTTTTAACCAACTCTGGCTGGAACCGGCGGGAAACTGCCCCGAAACGGCAACCCGAAAGCAAACCACAAAACCTGCAAATCGGGTTTAAAAACCTCAAAACTCGGTTCAATGTAAGCCTAGCCACTACCAGGAGGAGGAGAGGATCACAACTCACCTAGGTTTTTCCCACGTCGCCGCCATATACGGCGGTTCCGATCATAATGCAGTAGCTCCCTTTTTTCGGCAAGGAGCTCCGATTCCGGCGCACTACACCAAGCAACAGCCGCCCAGCCATGAAGAGGGCACTTGAGGGAGTCGAATGGAACCGACGATGGTCCAATCGGTGGCCGGATGGTGGAGATAACTCCAGTCAAAGATTGGAGTGCAGGTGAGTTTGAGAGCGGGAGGGAGAGAAGAGAGAGAAAGAGAAATCTGTTTTTAGGTTTCAAAAAAAATTTCCCCCACACTTTTCTACTTATAAACTTTCAAAACCCGAAAACTAACTTCTCTTGACCATAACTTCTTCATACGACGTCCTTTTCACGCGTGTCGCATGTCTACGAACTCGTATTGACGAGCTCTACTACTTTCATGAAGGAAGTTTTCGAAGATAACTTACGGAAAATAAAGTCAACTTTTTAGTCCCTTAAACGTCAAAGCACCTAAAATAAACTACCGAACTTCAACTTTGCATAAACTAATAAGAATTTCCATGAATATTCCTTCATTAAATATGAGAATAATACAAGGAAAAATGATATGAAAATCTAGGGTATTACATATCAAATACACACATAATCAAAATATGTTCCAAATAGCAATGTAGAAGTATAATCAACTTTCCCCTTAAAATCAATATTGTCCCCCTAAACACAATCTCTCCCCCTTTTTGTCTAGGAATGACAAAGGTGAATCACCCAAGCAAATATGGTCCAAGTATTAATACTCCCCCTAAGAGTGATCATGATATAATTCACTATACGGAGAAAAGCTCTCCCCCTCAAATGATGCATGAGATAACATAAATACATATGATTGAAAAATCAATGCACACACATGCAGCTAGGAAACAATTCAAGACCTTTTGCAAGGAAGAGGCAAAGCATTTTAACCAAAGTATAAGGCACAGTTTTATCTCCATAAAATCAACAAATCGACTTTCACAAATTACCTATTTGAGATAATCCTGTAAGAATATGACAAGTTTTGATCCATCATGTGTCTGGTGTGTACAAGGTGAACAATCAATGCTATAGGGTGAGAAATAACTCAAATGTTTAGAAAATATCAATTCAAAACATAACATTATAACCCCTTATATCTCCTGGTGTGGGCATTATGCACTTCCACATCCCTTATTACTCCATTTATTCGCACACATTTTACAATTATATCCTTGTCTTTGTGACCCATGTAATGAGTAGAATGCCAGTAGCTCCCAAGCCAGTTGGATTTAGGGTATTAGATGTAATAAGGACATCCCTAAGGACATTTACTCGAGTCAAAGTCTATGAGTCTCCATGGTGACCAAGCCATTCTCGTTTCTCACCCGGTACTTTATATCGTTCATCACAACCAAGACATGTTTACTTTGGAAATAACCTGGCTTATCTTTAAGTACTCTCCGGGGTGGCCAAACCATTCTCGTTTTTCTCTCATAACCTCATATCGTTCGCCACGACCAATGCATGGTTACTTTGGGAATAATCTAGCCTAGCTAATAGACAAAAACAACATACGAATATCAAGTAATTCTCATACCACCACAACAAGATTTTGTGTAAAAGTGAGACCAAAACGACCATGATAAAACATATATGCACATACTCACAAAACCATCGAAACAGTGGCAAATATGCTTGTAAATTTATCAACTTTATATAGAGAAAGCCATGACAACTACTGAGGTAATCACATATCAACTTTTTCTTGCAGAAGCCTCAAGATTGTAACCCAGCATGCAATTCTAAGATAACCTGGAAGTGTACTAAACAGAAAAACTGAAAACTGAAAAACACCTACATTATCATGAATGAATGCATGTCAAATGTATCAAACTAAGGGAGAACATCAATACTTAGAGCGTACTCCAATGCCACTTCTAGGTGATCCAATAACTTGATTTGAATTACCAAGGGGTAGAAAACATGTACCACCAATGACTTCTGGACAATTAAAATTATTAAATTGATCTGAAATGCTGTTAGTTTTACCCTTTTTTTACCTAAATTTGCTTGTGCTTTGAGTTCTGCTTCTTTAATTAGGATTGAAACTGGCTCTGCAATCCTCTTCAATAACTTCATATGTTCTTTCGGTTTAGCTTGTAGCGACTCAGTTGAGTTTAACTTTAACATCCTCTTCCTTTGAGTGTTCATATGAAGTAAATTACACTTTGGACGAATGTGTCCCAATTTTCCACAAAAATGGCAAGTAGGAACAAAAGATTTTGATTTATGGTCATACCTGGGCTGATGATAATGCAAACGAACATTAGTACTTACCTGGGAAGCCTTATGATCAGGTGTGACCAACCGTTCAGGAGCATTTTAGTTTTTGAGTTTTCAACATCGACTTTCTTACTTGGGATTGAAAGATCAGTTATATCATGATGACGACTTTCTTTCACAAACTTCGTTGGTTTATATGATTCTCCTCCAAAACCAAGTCCCTCATGATTGTTATGACTCTTCCCAAGTCTAATCAATTTTGAAACTTTCTTCGAATTGATCTCAAATTTGTTCAATCGATTGTGAGCTTCTTTCAATTCAACCTACAATATTTTATTCTCACGGGTTAGTGACTCATTTAAATCATATTGAACTTTACCTCAATTTGAATAACTTTGATCTTATCAATCAACTCAGCCTTCTCCATGTCCCAATTTTTGGACTTCATATTATCCTGCAAAACACCAATTGTATTAGACTATTCATTATGAAAGGTAGAAGTAAGAGCTACATAACCTCCTTCTTTCTCAAAGTTAGTATCAGACTTACTATCGCTCTAAGTGGACTTCAAGGATTTGCCTACATGCAAGTTGTACTCTTTCTTCCCACAATCAACATCTAAATTACCAATCTCATCATACTCAAAGCAATTCGGTTTTTCACAAGACAAATTTTCAGTAAACTTGGAAGATTTTTTATTTTTAAGAAGCTTCTTAAAATCTTTGAGTAAACACATCAAATCAATAGAAGCATCAATATCATCAGAAGTATTGCAGTTATTGACAGAAGAAAAAGAAACATATTTTACCTTTTTCTTAGGCTTAATTCTTACCTCAAAAGTCTCAAGATGATTTACCAATAATTCATTTAAGAGAGGAGGACAATTTATCGAACCAACAACTGCATTGTGCTCCATCCTTTAACTAACCCATGGATCTCACGAAGTATATCTGGTGACCCGCTGTGGTACCACTTAAAGGGACTAGGATGGGCGTTTTCTGGGTATTGGGATTGAAACAGTACTGGACAGAAACGAAAAATAAAGAACATAACAATTTGTTTACCTAGTGAAACCTCAATTTGAGGAAAAACATTGCCGAGGCTTTAACTCTTGAAAGCCCCTATTGAAAAGAAAATTCACTATGAAAAGAACGAGTCCATTAAAAACTTTGTATCACTGATCGTGGCTACTATCTCTAGAACTCTAGCATATATGTTTGAAGCACTCTTCTTTTTCAAGTAATCTTCTTCTTCGATCTTCAAGGAACTAACCACGTCCTTGATCCTTCAATCACATAAACAAGAAATTCAACTCAACACGGAACAGTTGAACTTCGACCTTTTTCTATCAATATAATTTGCAACGGAAGTATGCGTCAAAAAGTGATCTTCTAAATGGCTGCTGCTTCTTCTTTTATAGATGAAGAATTTCTGCTCCTTATTCACGTCTTTAACCATATTGGTTTCCAATAGGTAAACCATTCTCCTATTACCATACAAAGACATAATAAAATCAGATATATAAGATGTCTCAAATCAAATAATAATCAGATTATATAGAACCTAATCACATTAGGTTTCCTTCCTTTCAAGTGTCAATCTAGTTTAATAAGCAAATCAGATATCAAAGGAATTAAATTCTATTCAAACTAGGCAACAATAAATTCCAATAATCTTTCTCAATCAACGTTTATTTGTTTTGTATAGGAATGACAATACTTGTCATACTAACACCTCGTTTTGATTCTTATCTTGTGGAATTAGCAATTTTTAAGGGAAAATAATCGTGGAATTTAGAAGCTTAAATTCCCGACTTGAATTCCTCACAAAATAGGCGTCATTTGTCAATTCCCTTAACTGAAGTTAGTCTGAATACAAATTCTTGTCAATTTAAAACTCTACATCATCAAATCTAAACAATTGAATTCTCAGTTAATGAAATTTAAATTTATGGAATTGTAATTCTCATGATTATGAAATTTCTATGAAAATTAAAATTACTTCATTCAAATGCAACAAATTTATAGAAAATAGGACAAATTTGTAAGAAGAAAAAAACAGAGAAAACATAACAAAGAAGAAAAGTAAAAGCACAAGGGAAAAACAAAGAAGAGAAGAAAAAAATGAAGATGAACAGGTGGAAAACAAAGAAGAAAAGAAGAAAAATGAAGATGGACAAAGAATTTAACAAGAGTCGAACCCGGATCAACCACTTTCTAGGCAAATGAAAGGACCAACATGACTACATGGTAGATTAACGAGGGAAATTTTGTCTAGGCTTAAAGCCTTCTACCTAGATCCGCCACTAGTCGACATTAATGGAAGTTAAATTGCAATATGTTTTTAGTGATAAAGAGAATGAAGTATTCTGACATAACCGGTCGGTACAAATTAGTCTTTGAGCTATTGCATTAATCTTTACGTGATAATAACCTATCAATGCTATCATTCTCAAGTGATAAGTTGGCATTTCTTTACGTAAAAATTGGTGCAGAGATGTCAAAACTATGACTGTTTTCATATGGGAGATGTGTCTTTTAAGTTTACATCTCAGGTATTGTAATCAGTTAGGTATTGTAATCAGTTCTCATTTTGCTTGCAATAGTCTGTGCTTCCAAGAAAGGACAAACACACACTGGTGAAACGCAATCTAGAGTCCTAGAGGAAATAATCAATAACAAAGGTAGCAGGGGAGAAAACGCTACGAGACAACCGTGATTTAGTTATCGCCCTTTTAGTGTCACCTAAAATACCAAAAACTCTCAAGTGTTTCATTGTTGGTCGATACACATAAGGGCTTGTATCAAGGGCGAGACAAATGTCATGTCAATTTGAATTAGTTTTTACGCCTTTACTTGAAATGAGGTTTTGACCTTTTGTAGTGTTATCAAGCCGTAGTTGTGTGCATTAGGTCATCAGTTTAGCAAAAAGATAATTATGTTCGTGCATCTTAAGATTTATAATAAAACATCTGAACTTAATAACAATATCTGAATTATGAAGATAAGCAGAGTAAGATAAAAATTTTTCGACCACTTTTATTTACCTATTAAAATGTACACTCGACTGTAGACTCGTCCTTTCTTCTAAATTCTACCGAACCGGTTTTACAGAACTCTGTCCAAGTGACGTTGTCATCACAATAGTAGCCCACGTGTCCTGAAAATATCCAAACATAGGAGAGAGCTTCCGAAACGAATCGAGCCTTTCCAATCATATGACTTCATGATCATGTGAACCTCGCCCCACGGCACACATCACTTTGATTAGCATTAATCTCCTGCTCTCTCCCTGCAACACGTTTCTCCGGAAATTTTCTTTCCCACAAAAAAAATAAAATTTCTTGCCTTTTATTTTCACGGCCATTGTTTCCATCGACGTTTTAATCTTTTTAGCTTCCTTTTCTTTCTGGGAGGTAGAAAGAGATCAAAATCTCTTCTGGGTTTTGATCATGGGTGGTGCCTCTCCAAACTCTGGTGATTTTTCTTTCTTGCGTTTTATAAAGTTAATATCTTTCTGGCGGGATTGTATATTATCATTGATATTCTGTCGAGGATTTATTTGGGGTCTTGATCAGTTTTGTGTGTTGCAAAAACCATTGTGTTTGTTCATGAAATGTGTTTCTTTCATTGATTATCTGCTGGGATATGGGTGAGGGGTAATGGGGAAAAAGGTAATAAGTTTTTACATAATAGTGTAACAATGGGTTTGGATAATCTTATGATATAGATTAAGGGCTCATAGGTCCCCCTGTTTGCCTCCTGAACTGTTTGCATTGCATTAAGATTATGTTGCTGCAGCAAAAGAACTGAATTATTGCAATCCAAAATTTCAATGGAAAAGGAGTTGTCTTTGTAGATATTTAGCCATTTAGGATTGTGGATCATTAAACATCGTATCATTTGTCAATGCTATAGCAAATTAATCAGGCCTTTTTTTGTAGTGTTCTGTAGTATGACAAGGTTATGTGTTGCTTGTTGTTTCTTTTGGGTTGCAGAGATGATAGATGGTTGCACTTCCGATACTGACTTTGAGAAGGAAGGGAAGGGAAAGAGACTGTGGAAGAAAGTAAAATATCAGCTTGTTGAATACCATTCATTGCCTATGTTCTTAAGGGACAATGAGTTCATTCTGGGTTACTACCGATCAGAATGGCCATTGGAGCAAGTGTTTCTAAGCATGTTTTCTATCCACAATGAAACTCTTAATGTCTGGACGTAAGTATAGTAGCCCTGTTTATAATCCAATACTACTGTATTTCTCTTTTCATTTCTCTCATCTGGATTGAATCCACCAACTTGTTCAGTATCTTTTGAAATGTCTCATGAAGTCATTATATTGAAGCTTACCGTCTTATGAAAAGAACATTGATTACCTGAGATTGATATTAGGCCTGTTTTTCTTAAAGATTTTTTTACTCTGTTTTCAGGCATTTGATTGGCTTCTTCCTTTTCCTTTTCCTCACCATTTACACAGCAACAAGAGCTCCGGAAATCATTGATCTGCATTACCTGCAACGTTTGCCTGACATGATTAGAAGTGCCGATTTCCACAAAATTCGTCCAGAACTGTTGAATTGCCTTCCTTCACTACCCAACCTGTCTGATTTTAAGACATCTCTGCCATCTATGGATTTTCTTTCTTCAGTTTCAGGGCATCTAGTGGAACTTGTCACCAATTGCTTGCCTGAGCGGTTATCCCATTCCTACCAAGCCGACAATTCTGTACCGGTATTGCCCTGCTCCTTGACATTAATTAGTGTAACATGCAACTCTGTTTGTAATATATGGTCACACAAATCTTTATTTTGGTGATTCAAATTTGATGACTTCCCATTCATATGAATGAATTTTGACCAACCTACCTGATTAGATATCCTTTTGTCTTGATGAAAATTGAATATTCGAGTATTTTCTGGCTGGCCTCAATTAAAGGTTGTTTTCAATTGAGTAACATTTATGATTGACGGTTGTGAAAGGTCTCTATATGACATGTTCTTTATACCTGTGGAAACATACATTTTAAGTTCTTTTCTTTCCGTGTTCACAGTCTGATGTCTTTGTGCTTTATTTGATAATTGCAGTATGGAGTAACAGATGATGTGATGGACATGGTTGCTCCCCTTATGGTTCGGCCAATTACAAGGTGGCCTTTCTTTGCCTTCTTAGGTGGAGCCATGTTCTGCTTGCTAGCCAGTAGTGCATGCCACCTCCTTGCTTGCCATTCGGCACGCCTTTCGTACATTGTTCTGAGGTGTGACTATGCAGGCATTGCTGCACTCATTGCAACCTCGTTTTACCCTCCCGTCTACTACTCATTCATGTGCAACCCCTTCTTTTGCAATCTCTACTTGGGATTCATAACAATTCTTGGTATTGCCACCATTGCTTTTTCCCTCCTGCCAATGTTTCAAGGACCCAAGTTCCGCAGTATTCGCGCCTCTCTCTTCTTTGGGATGGGCATGTCTGGTGTGGTTCCTTTAGTTCATAAGCTCATATTGTTCCGGAATCGGCCTGAGGTCCTGCAGACTACTTGTTACGAGGTGTTAATGGGAGTCCTCTACGGATTGGGGGCTGTGATTTATGCCACAAGGATACCTGAGCGGTGGAGACCCGGAAAGTTTGACATTGCTGGCCACAGTCACCAACTGTTTCATATATTGGTTGTGGCAGGAGCTTACACACATTATCATGCAGGACTCGTCTATTTAAGATGGCGGGACTTGCAGGGTTGTTAGTATTTAGCCTTGGGACCCAAGCATTAGCAGACGGGGATCTCCTAGGCTCTCTGTTTGCGGTATTGCACCTTGTCATGAATCGAGGTGTGTACTTATTTTTTTCCCTTGGCCATAATAAAGTTGTAGTGCTGTTGGCCAGAAGGTACATCCATGACTGATGTATGTAATGAAGTTAGAACGATTTCATACCCCCACGGCCCCACCCACATGTATATGATTTGAAAGCTATGAAACCATGGTTTGCGGTTTATGACTACTGTTGGCTTTGGAAGATTGTTCATCAATTGCAAGGTTCATCTATAATATCTTAATGACGGCTTCTTTGTTTGGATTTGTTTAGACAACGATTTTGTTTCCAAATCATATTCGCTCCAATGGTTACAAGGGAAAATGCATAAAAGTGTTGTAATTTTTAATAACCATTGGATTGGGTAAGGATGATTTGAAAGCTTTAGATTTTTATCAAAGTAAATTCAAGAAACATGAATGATGAATTCAAAGAAAAGCCAAAAACTTTCATGATAATGTAACTTTATTTCAAGTTAGGAGTATCCCTTTCAATTCGTTTACTTTCTTTTTGTCGAAAAATCCAATTTACTCGATCCATAACCAAGGCTAGTTGAGTGCTAGTCTTCAAACCCCGGACTTTAAAAAAAACTAAATGCTCTTGATCACTAGAGCTACAAAATTTACACGTTCGGATGTTGAATCGGTCAAAATCTGAAATGGATCCTTAACAATATTGGGTCAAAATCTGAAATACAAAAGCCCACTCCATTTGCTTCAATATCTTGTTCTACTCTGTCCTCTCACTCAAACTCACAGGCCACAGTCCACCACTAACCACCGCTCTCAACCTTCAATGGAGGTTTCCGCCACCTCAGCTTCCAGCTTCTTGCTTCACGCGCGCCTCTCAGCCCCGCCAGCCTCTCCCCGAGCCCTAAACCCTAACCGTGTCCAAACGATGTCGTCTTGTTCGCCTCTCAGAGCCTCCCTCTCCTCCAGCTTCCTCTCGCCCTTCGCCGGCGGCAGCGTCTCCTCCGACCTCTCCGGCCTCAAGCTCAGCCCTTCCTCTCTCAATCCGGCGTCGGATCGTGGCTCTAAGCCCAAACGCGGTGTCGTCACCATGGTAACTCCCCCTAATTACCTTCACACATTTCTCTTCCTTCAAAACTCTTATCTTTACGTGTTTACTAGGCTCAATAGGAATTTACTCCAAGAAATTTAAGGTTTTGGAGAATGTTTGATATGTGATGAATTTGAATGTGAATTTGGTTTGTTAGGTTATTCCATTTCAAAGGGGAAGCGCATGGGAGCAACCACCTCCGGACCTGGCATCGTATCTATACAAGAATCGAATTGTTTACTTGGGAATGTCGCTTGTTCCTTCAGTAACTGAGTTGATTCTTGCAGAGTTTCTCTATCTTCAGTACGAGGACGATACGAAGCCTATCTACTTGTACATAAATTCCACTGGAACAACCAAGGTTTGAAGTCCGGACCTTGTTTATATTCGCTAGGTTTAGTAGGACTGTTTTCTTAGCACATTAAAGCACACTGTCGATGGGAGATATGATATTATGTTTTTTATTGGAAGTTTCAAGTTTGTTGGAAATGTGGATAAGTGCTAAATGCCTCCCCCAACAATCAAAATAAGTAATAGGGAACCGCTCTCACCGCTACTTTTTAGGCATGTCCTAGTTTTAGATTCTTCAGGAGGATATGTTGTATTACGTTATTGTGCATAAATCATCCTTGGTCGTAGTGCTGTTGCATGTCATGCCAGAAATGGCTTAGATGTTAATGTTGGTGCTCGAGTTGGTTGTATTTGTGCTAAAGAAGGGTGGTTTCAACGTAACATAGCAGTTCTGGTGATATGTTTATACCATTTAGTTTTGTTCCCAGAGGTTTTTTGTGATTTGATTCTTGGGGAGACGAGTTCAATATGTGTAAATTGTTGGCAGCAGTATTTATCATAAGGCAAAAGGTCCTTTGCAAGATTCTGAACTAAATAATGAATGATAACCTCTTTTTTTCTTTAAGTTTTAGGCTATTTCTGCATTGTTTTTCTGAATTTTAACTGTATTTGTAATTCAAGTTCTTTGCAACAGTAAGTGATCACTATTAATAAACTTGATCAGAAAGCAGAGTAGTTGATTCTTAATTGTTTAAATACACTTTAGTGTAGAAATTTCTCTTCCCAGCTTTTGCCTCTTTTCGCATTTACTCATAACAGAAAATGTAGATTATGAATATTGCCCCATTTCCCCTCATTCATTTAATATAGTAATTCGTTAATATTAGTCTTATCTTGTATTCTCCAGGGTGGTGAGAAATTGGGGTACGAGACAGAAGCTCTTGCCATATATGATGTCATGCGGTAACTAATTTGTTGTTTTTTTTATTGCTATATCATGTATTTTTCCATCTTACCTTTCATTGAATTTTATGGATGTTATGAACTTCACCCTTGGAGGTTAAACTGTGTTTTCACCACTGCAGGTATGTCAAGCCACCGATATTTACTCTATGTGTTGGTAATGCTTGGGGAGAAGCTGCTTTACTCTTGGCTGCTGGTGCAAAGGGAAACCGTTCTGCGTTACCCTCATCAACAATCATGATAAAGCAGGTTCTATCTTTATCACTAAATTTCTTGAACTTCAAAGTACGTATCAATTAAATGGTATATGCCAGGCTGAATTAAGAATTTTGAGCTGGGTGTGGCACTAGTGAACGAATTACATTCTGACCAAATTAGTTATCTTATTTACTATTTATGTGCAGCCAATTGCAAGGTTCCAAGGTCAAGCAACAGATATTGAACTTGCAAGAAAAGAAGTGAAGAATGTGAAAGACGAGTTGGTAAGAATAATGGTCATTGGACTACACATTTATTTCCATGTTCACTGTTGCTCATTGATTACATTTGAATGTTGGCTGAAACTTAAAAGTAACAATATGATACAGAGACTATCTGTTCTGTTTTCTTGTGGTTCCATTTTTCTCTTTTCTATAGCTGGGAAGTGAAACCATTTGGAAAATTGTGGCTTATAATTTATCAGAAAAAGAAACAAAAGAAGCATATGTATAAATTGTATTGTTGTTGTTATTACTAACTGTTCTAGGAATGTGTTCATAATCAACTGGAGGTAGATGAATTATAAAATTGGAGAGAAGTGGGACTTGTCCAACAAAACGAAAAAGATATGTGCAACAGTAGTGATTGGATAAACAGTTTCTGAGTTTACAAGTTGAAGTTTGTAGAATGTAATCTATGTAAATTGGCTGGTTACAAACTAACTCCTTGTTGGTTGACTGCAATTAAAGTACTTTGAGTGTCTATATCTTTAAATCTGATACTCTGTCAAAGTTCACAGCATTTAGCTCAGGAGCAATAGTTCCATGTATAGAAATGAAAAGAAAAGAAAGACTTCTGCTATTTAATCTTCATCTCAGACCCATTTTGTAATACACAAATCAATGAAACAGGCCATCAGTCTGTAAGTAGAAAGAACAAAATTGTTCCTCTTTATAAAGAGTTTCCCCTTGATTCTTTTCATTTATTGTTAACATATCTTTGAATAGGTGTTGGTCGCTAAACATATGTAGTTGAGTTCAGAAGTGACTAATTTTTTAAATTGCATGTGAAATCTGCATTTTTGATGTCCAGGCCAACATAAGTTTAAACAAGAAGGGATCTATGGATTCATTGTTTGTTGATTTGTGTTGTAGGTCAAGCTCTTTGCTAAGCATGTTGGAAAATCAACCGAGCAAATTGAAGCGGACATTAGACGTCCAAAATATTTCAGTCCCAGCGAGGCAGTTGAATATGGCATCATAGACAAGGTACCTTTAGTTGAAAGACTTAATATGTGTGGTCTATTTTTTACCATACTATATTTTGACTGTTTCCAGTTTCTTTCTAGGTACTGTACAATGAAAGGGGTCATAAAGACAGGGGAGTAGTTGCTGACCTAAAAAAGGCACAGCTTATTTGATGAAAGGAAAACATGGATTGATTATTGGAATTAACATTCAGGTACAAAGATATAACACGTTACTGTCAAGTTGTAAGAATTGATGGCATTTTTGTCCGTATTAAGTTGAAATGATACCTCGTAGTTGAGTTTGACTATCAGTGACCCCTTTTCACCAGCAGTGAAACCTTCTTGTACTCCTATGCAGTGCTTTTGATTACTTGCAACTGTTTTCTACTCTTCAGTGACTTATGGCTGGACACTTCAGTTAGTTGGTTTATAATTGGAAATTGTAGGTTTGACTTTGTCGTAAGTTCTGATTAATTGAAAAAGGATGGAAACCGTAAGCCACCAACATCAATATTCCTGGGTAGTGTATCATGAAACATTGTAACACTGCATTAACTTTGTAGTCTTAGCTTTTTATCATTAAGATAGAGGCATCTCATTTTCTGTTGCATTATGACCATGAGTATGAAATGCTTTTACGCGCCAATGTAAAGTGCTTTCACTGGCCATTTACTTATTGTGGAAAAGTTTTCCCTCTCTAGTTTCATTTCTACTCCTTTCTATCGTTGGTCCCTTGTTGACTCCTAGTTTTGTGTTAATTGTTGGGCAAGGATGTGTTGGTTCTAGAATTGAAGGAATTGCATGTTCTTTTGATGGTCACATCTTTTTACCATTATTTTTCCAGATGATTCAGTAAGGGGACACCTAGAAGAGGTGGTAGGTGCTATATGGTTAGCTTGCTTACAGGTGTGATGCAGGAGCATCCAGAAAGTCCTAAATTAGGATATTATTATTATTTTTTAATGTTTTTATTATTTTTCTTTAAGTCTTTCCTGTTTTGTTAGGGTTTGCTATTGCCTATATATCTAGCCTTTTAGAGTCTTGTAAGACAGCTTTGTTGTTTTGAATAAAATTATACATAGAGTTTCTTTGGGACGTTCTGCCCTAGAACTCAATATATCGTTCCTACTTTAATCCTACAGCAAGTATTTCTCTGCAATTGCTTGTTTTCGTTGAGAACTTCCGCTCTCAAGTGTTTTACCCCTGATCTAGCCGCAAGACAGAAACTTTCAGTTTCTGCCCTGCATTAGTTGGTATCAGAGCAGTGCTCTGGGCCTGCAAAATGGTTGGACGTGGTAGAGGTCGTGGAAGAGGAGCTTTGGAGGATCAACAAACAGAGATGGCTGAGATGCGCCGTATGATTGAAGACCTGACAAGGGCAGTGCAAGCTCTTCAGGGTCAGGAACGTAGGGAAGCCCCGGATGGCGACCCTAACCCCTCGGAGGCTGAACTGGAAGGTAGGTCCGAGGATGAACAGGATGTTCACAACCCTTTTCATGATGTTGCTGGAGAGGGAGAACCTGTTAGTTTCGACTATAAAGGTTCAAATTCTATCTTTACTTTTTCAGTCAATAATAATTCAGAAAAAGAAAAAAAAGATGGTGTTGTGGATTTTAGTAAGCCACCGATTTATGATGATTGTCTGTGTGAGGTTTGTTGTGGCAATTGCGGTGTGGAAGAAGATGAAGACACCAATAAGGATGCAGTCGAGGATGATCTCATATACAGCAGGAAAAGAAACAAAGATGAAGATGACAATGAAGGCACAGTAAAGTCTGTATTTTGGAAAAATACTGGGCACAAACTTGTTGATTTTGTTGGAGTTAATGCAATTCTTAGGGGTAATACCAAAGGTTTAGTTGAGATTGTTAATCGTATCAAGAGATGTGAGAGCAATTTTGGGTTAGCTAAATTTATTATGAAGAGCAGATCTCCCAAGTCAAGAAAAGGAAGGTATTCCAAGTATTTATTTATTTGGGGAGGAAGAATTCAATTGCAAGCTAATCTCTCAAAAGAAGATCTGAGGCAGTGGAAGATTTTGTCTGGATTTTCTACAATCAAAGGTTCAACTTCGAGGACGAATTCTTTCCAACCAAGGGAGTCTGATGCAGGAGCATCCAGAAAGTCCTAAATTAGGATATTATTATTATTTTTTAATGTTTTTATTATTTTTCTTTAAGTCTTTCATGTTTTGTTAGGGTTTGCTATTGCCTATATATCTAGCCTTTTAGAGTCTTGTAAGACAGCTTTGTTGTTTTGAATAAAATTATACATAGAGTTTCTTTGGGACGTTCTGCCCTAGAACTCAATATATCGTTCCTACTTTAATCCTACAGCAAGTATTTCTCTGCAATTGCTTGTTTTCGTTGAGAACTTCCGCTCTCAAGTGTTTTTACCCCTGATCTAGCCGCAAGACAGAAACTTTCAGTTTCTGCCCTGCATTAAGGTGGATTCACTTATTTAGTGTTTCATTTGATTGCTCATGGGAATGAGCGTGACTAAAGAGGTAGTTTTGGTTGGTGGGATGCGTTGATGGTACTTTCATTTCTTTTTGTGACACCACCACCTTTTTGCCCACATCCCAAATTACAGGTGTAAAAGTGTAATGCAAGGAAGTTGGAGATTAGAAGATATGACCCGTACACATCATTAGACATCAGTGCATTGTCTCAATAGTTTCTCTTCCATTATTTGCCTCTAGTGGCTCTTCCATTTATGGAGCTATGTGACTGTGACACCCATGATCCATCATAGTGAATGTCACTCCCTGAGTTGGGAACACCCTCCTTGAAACTATATTATAATCAGGTGTGAACATATCTGATGATACATGTTAGGAACTTCACATTTGTTGTACTTGACATTGGGTTCATGGATTTACGTTGTCTAAGAAAATGTTACTTGACTTGAATGGTAAATCAATATTATTTTTTGGTTCAAACAGTCAAGAAGCTAGATAATATACATTGTTTGAGCAGCTAATTAAATAATTGATGCTTTCCTGAGGTCATAACTGTACAAAGTGTGTTTTAAATTTGTTTTGAAGAAATTTTGGAATTCAATTCCAAATACGAACAATTTGATGGTTCGACTTTATTGTTAGATGTCTGTGCAAACTTATAATTTCAAATCAACTTGTTTCAGATGCAAGTTTGAGATGATTGGGTTCTTCAGTACTGGAGCAAGAGTTTGCACCATTCACTGCAAATCCAGTGTTAAAGCCACAAGTAGTACACAAAAGTGCAGCAAAAGAAGTCCATAGTACATGCCCTAACTTGTATGATTCCCAAAGAATTTTGATTGTTTTCTGGATTTGGTTGAATTACATGTGCTAGAACTAGGCTTATTTGTAGAAACCGTTGAAAAGAAATCATGTTGTATTCAGCTTACAATATTTGTTATTATATTTACTATTACAAAGGACACAGAAAATATGTAGGATAGATATGCGCCAATTATGGTGTAGCACTCCATCACCTCGCTTAGTAGCACAACGACTTTCTTACTCTTTCGCAACCTCATTTTCATGATTTAGGTTGCTCTTATTTTGCACCCTACCAAGACTTAGAAATCTATGAATTGGCTAAAAACCTAGTTTCTACTCCAGCTTCTACTCTTTTTTTCTTTAGTAGTTGATATTGATGCATGAAGCTTCTTATAAGTATGACTATCGTACATATCTTACGAATTTGATACCCTTACAATTATTAAGTTTTCATAAACTGATCTTGGTTCTCAATTGCAGAAAAAATGAGAACTGTTTATTGTAGTACATTCATCCATTGTGTTGTGAAAGATTTTGAGTGCTGTGAATTTACTCCACCTTGAGTCCTTACATTTTCATAACCGACCCTACTTTGAATGCTTGTTTTGATTGGCACTTTGGGACTGAATTAATGACTAAAGTGGAAACTTCTGTTGGGTGGCACGCTTTGTTGTTGGTAGTTATAGTTGTCTTCTCGGACAACATGAACTTGTGCTCTTTCCCTTTCATCCTTCTCATCCCAAGTTACAAGTGTAAGAGTGGGACGCGAGGAAGTAGGAGATTTGATGCCAGTAATCGTACACATACTTCATTGCATTTTCTCAATAGTTACTTGCTCTTCGCCCCATTTATATATGCTCTAAGTGGCTCTCCCATTTGTGGAGAATATGATTGTTCAACCCAGTATAGTGAAGGTCACTAGCTTTCTCTGATGTGGTACATGAGCTATGATTTGCCAGCTGTATGAACAAATTATTAGTTGACACTTTCCGGAAAGTTCACACACTGTTGCAGTTGATAGGTGATACAATACTAGTACGTGCGTGTTATGTGTTTTCAGGTTCGAAAATCCGAAGCAAATGTGTATTGCTTAAGGTGCAATTCACACAATGTGAATGCACTGAGACGCTGAGGTCACAACAGCACAGTGTGACTGTTACAGTAATGCTCAGTGCATAAATCAGAGATCAGTTCATGTGAAGGCAATTAGTTTATGGATGATGTTGAAAGGTTTAGAAAAGATTTGGATATGTTTGCCAAATTTGTGTTCATAGTATCGAGTTGAACTCTAAATAATGACCATTTTGATTTCTTACTTACACTGCCAGGCTTAATCATAAGGTGTTTGAGTCTATAAGCCATCAGCCAAAGGACCCAGATGCTTGTTGCATACATGAAAACCAAAAGGTTCACAGAAGAAAGATTGGCGTGTGCCATACATGTAAATTGTAATTGTGGCGTGGTATCTTTATTATGGGAGCAATGAATGAGCCTTGTTCATACGATTGGAAGGAAAGGGTTTTCCAAATTCAAAACTAGCTACGGGCGTTCCTATTAGATCTTGAAGAAAATCGTAGACTGTAAATAGAAGAATTTAAGTTTGGCAAATAGTAACCGGGAATATAGTCTAAACTGTATTTATCGATCTTGAAGATTGTTATCTAAAACTGTTGGCTTTGTTTAAAAAACTGACGGCAAACATATTACTAGTGAGAACATGCGCATGCACCTCAAGTCAAATGCCAAATACAAAGTAATCACCAAACTTCATGTTACAGTTTCTTCTCATACCTTGTCAAAAGACCTATTTGAAATGCCGAGTTTTCTTCTTCTTATTCTTCTTCTTCTTCTGTGTTATCCATTAGACGTATGTTTTTCCTATAAAGTAGGCTTTCAATAAACAAGTAGCCAAGCAGGCAAATGATCGAGGAAGATTAAGACTCACCAACCCCATTATATTTCTCTTTCTCTTTGGCCAGACGACAATTCTGATTTCTGCAATACATAGAAGAAACACCCCCTCTGAATACGCTTGTTTCAATTCTGGCATATGATAAACACAAAACATGTCAAAGACACTTTACCGAAAAACATTTCAAAGACACAAAATAATCAGCTGCCTTCTGATAAACTTCTCTAGTGTTAATATTTCTCGTGGTTGGTTACAGCCAACCTAAATGTTCCAAAATCTCAAATTCAATTAGCTAAGAAATTGTAAGTGCTCTTTCTCTAATCTAATGAAAGAGCATATATCTTTATTTGATTTGAAGGAAGTTCCATAAGAATTCCTCAGTGCGTTACAACCAAACAAGATGATGGCTTTGGTACTTTGGTGGGTTTGGATTAGTCCACTTGTTTATAGCCCCATAGTTATTAGCTAGACTTCGGAAGTTGACCTAAAAATTAAACCAACTAATACACTTCACTACATGCATGTCAATCAGGTTGATTAGCAACAAATAGCGGATGGCCTGTTCACCAAAACTATGTGCATTTGACACTTGGCCTAATAACATTAGTCTCTTCTTAGTTATTAGTCTCTTCTTAATAAGTGGGATGTCGTGTCACGAAATAC
The DNA here is from genome assembly GCA_034370585.1 of Fragaria x ananassa. Classification (NCBI taxonomy): domain Eukaryota; kingdom Viridiplantae; phylum Streptophyta; class Magnoliopsida; order Rosales; family Rosaceae; genus Fragaria; species Fragaria x ananassa. The sequence goes on along the minus strand of CP139756.1, from coordinate 11,218,682 downwards.
TCGTCGTAACATTTCAGTTGTTTGTTTAATCAAAATAATAATAATATGTGCATCTTGGAGACATATTTGTGGAATCTTTGAGAAGTAGCATGATCTATTACAAATGCAATATTCGTTACAAAACCAGAATTCGTATGACTCTTTGCTCTTAGGTTTCTTGCCCATTATTCAAGTCTTTATTTACATGATCATGTATCTGGTTTTGTGAAAGAAATAATAAAATTGTGTGTATCCAAAACTTACGTCCAGCTTCTCTTACTCAAATGGTTCAAAGTTAATCTATCTCTCTCGCCATATATGATCTCACATTGTATTGAGAAACTGGAGTAATGGTCCCAAATATAATAGTGATTAACTGCTTAAGAAGCTAATTAAAACTATTTTGCAGGTACAAAGAACAAGATACAAAAGTTTTCAATAGTATAATTATATACAGATGTATAATATTCTGATCCATCTACAAAATAATCTGTTCATCAGAAATGGGATTGGAAGGGGGTCGATTATCAAAGGGTTCCACGTAGAAAGTACACGTTATCAATTCAATCCTAAACTGCAGCTCCAGTTTCTTTTGCTCTCTGTAGTTCCAAAGTGGGGGAAGAAAAAGACAGAATAATACCTCATCAACATGCACTTAGTCATGTCATGCCTCGACTATAAATATAGGACATACATATCTTTGCTCTCTCACATCACAGCAACCTCAAACTCTTTTGATTCTTGCTACCTGAGCTTGCATTGCTTTGTTTCATTGTTTAGGGTGATTGTTTGTAACAAACATGGGTAGCTTTCATTGTTTTCTTGCTATCCTCGGTCTAGTGCTCTTGCCTGCACCATGCACCTCTCAAGATGCATTTACACGCTCCAGAGCAACCTATTATGGTAGCCCTGATTGCTATGGAAACCCAAGTATGCAACCTCTTATTTTCTTTGTATACGACATGCATAGTAGAGACCTAGCTAGCATGCATCTTACATGATATCATGTAAATATAAATGTGTAGATTGATATTAACTGTCTCATGATTCTTATTTCCAACATGTCATTATTTATTTGCTTAGGAAAATTCTGCCATACAATGTGTATGGGCATACAAACTAGCTTTTACAGGCAAAACCCAGCACATGGGCTGCACGTGCTCCCTCCCCCACCCTCCCCTGTTAGTTGTTTGCATAGCATACGTTAACGTACGACAGCCAAACCCGTTTGTTTAACCTGAAAGGAGTTGTATTATGTGTGCCATATGAACCTGCATGAAAGAATGCATATTTCGTTACAGGTACTATTGATTGTTGACTAGCATGCATTTTGATAGTCTTAATTTAGCCAGAGAGAAGCCGAAGCCTTCTGTTTTGGCCAATAATACGAAGCTAGCAAACATATATGGCAGACTTATATCCTTAATGTCGAAATGCTTGACCAGTATGGTTTATCATCTAAAATGGTTTAGTTAGTTTAATTTGATTAATGATTTATGTGCTCATCATGTAGCTGGAGCATGTGGTTATGGAGAATTTGGAAGGACCGTAAATGATGGTCAAGTATCTGCAGTTGCTAGGCTCTACAGAAATGGCACTGGCTGTGGTGGATGTTACCAGGTAAAGAACTTCAACTTAGTTTATCATTATTCTAGCTAGCTAGCCTAGAAATGAACAAGTTGTAATATTCAAAGTTCATGGCCTAGCTATAATCATGCTGATTAGCACTAACAATAAACTAAAACAAATGGCTTCTTTATTCTATAACGATAATTAACTTTCTGTATGTGATTCAGGTTAGGTGCATATACCCTCCACATTGCAGTAATGATGGGGTGAATGTGGTGGTGACCGATTATGGCGAAGGAGACAGAACGGACTTCATCTTCACCCCTAAAGCTTATGGCAAGTTGGCAAACAGCCCAGCTTCAACTGAGATTTTGTTTGCTTATGGTGTGGTTGATATAGAATTCAGAAGGATCCCTTGCCAGTATTCTACTCCCAACCTGGTCTTCAAGGTCCATGAATATAGCAAAGCTCCATTATACTTGGCTATGGTGATTCAATATGTAGCTGGCCAGAATGATATCACAGCTGTTGAGTTGTGGCAGGTAAAGTTCATGTCAATTGCAAACCAAAACCCCTTGAATTTGGTTTAGTAAAGGTTTTGAGTTTGAATGAGAACTAGCTCGATCGACACAGAACCTCATTGCGAATATGCAAAACATATGGATCATTCTCATCCACTTTTTCTATATATATCGGTACATATTCACATTTTGTTTGGCAGGAGGATTGCAAAGAATGGAGAGGCATGCGTAGAGTATTTGGAGCAGTATGGGACACTCAAAGCCCACCTAGTGGTTCCATTGACATGAGGTTCCAAGTGAGTGGCAGCGCAGGGGTCAAATGGGTGCAGGCACCCAAAGCCATCCCTAGTGATTGGAAGGCCGGTGCTGCCTATACATCAGACATTCAGCTCACCTAGTTTAAATACTGCTACTTCATTACCTGCAGCTATATATATATATATATATATATATATATATATATATATATATATATATATATATATATATATATATATATAGGGCCCTTCCAATGAGGGATCCCTATTTTAAGCCATTTATAGGGATATGACATTACACCAACTTCCCGATTATAATTTCACATCTCCACCGTTCATATCTTAGGTCTATATGAGTAGATCACCTCTACAAAATTTCATATGATTTGATGATCGTTAAGGCTTTCAAAAGTTCAATTTAGTTTTAATGACCTTCAACGTTTTTAGTTTGACATAAGCTGGACCGTTCAAGATCATTAAAACTAAATCAAACTTTTGAAAACTTTAACGATCACCAAATCATATGAAATTTTGTAGAGGTGATCTACTCATATAAACCTAAGATATGAACGGTGGAGATGTAAAAATTCAATTGGGAAGTGGTGTAATGCCCTATCCCTAGAAAGTGGTCAAAAATAGGGATCCCTCAATGGAAGGAGGCTGTATATATATATATATATATATATATATATATATATATCAGGGCCCTTCCAATAAGGGATCCCTTTTTTGTTCATTTTCAGGGATAGATCATTTGACGAACTTTTCGATTACAAAATCAAATCTTCACCGTTCAGTTCGTTGGGCTATATGAGTAGATCATTTCTACAAATTTTTAGAAAATTTGGTGATCGTTAAGTCATCCAAATGAGGGATTTATTTTTAATAATATTGAACGGTGTAGGTTTGACATAAGTGTTAAGTTTTTTGTTTTAATCTCAACCATTCAAGCCCATTAAAAAACAGATCTAATGGTGTGGACATATCCCTAGAAATGAACAAAAAAAGGGATCCTCATTAGAAGGGGCCTGTATAGTTAATTGTTTGTTATATATTGTTGTGATGTATGCTGCGTATTAGGTGCAAGTGCATTGCCTTGCCCAAGTAGTGGGACTCTGTACTTTGGATTGGTGAACTTACATCTATAATATGAATAAAGTTCCTTCCTTTTGGACCCTTGAATTTCTTTTCTTAATTCTAAGTTCTTCTTAAACCCCAATCATGCAATTTAATCATAAAGAAATAAAGGAGAAAAAAATTGATCGAAGTTTAAACAGAAAAAAATTGCACCTGCACACTCATGAGCTGCATAATGCTTGCGTAATCTCTCCCGAAGGATCATCAGTCTTTCGAAGCTTTCTCCATCTGTAGGTAGTCCAGACTCCAGAGGGTCAAAACCATGCATCATATACAACACTGTAGGAAGCCCACACATAAGGGTAGGTCTCTGCATGCTCTTTGATTCCCCTATATTTTGCTCCCACCGCTCCGATGAAACCAACAGCTTGGGAACTCGCAGGTTGCTGTGTTTCCTTTGAGTTGTCATTACAGAGATTGCCTGGCCTCTTCGTATCTAAACGGCAGGCCGCCATCGCAGACACAGAAGAGTATAGATAAAAGAGGTTCTGTATTGCAAAAGAGTACTGTGTACCATATCACAGAGGCAGCAAAACTTTGTCCAAATACACTGCTATAAGTAATATGCCCACCGAGCCGATTCAGAACTGCCGTTAGCTAATGAGCAAGGAAAAACAAAGCGAGCAGTGAGAGCGATAATTTTTGGAAGAGGTATAGGCTGGCCGACGCGTAGACGCTGCTTACTTTGCAGAACTCGGTTGTGCGGGCCTCACAAGTTGAGAAATTAGTTCATATAGGAACTTACGATCTTTATAAATTTTAGTATATTAAGTTTTAAAAATATTAAATTTGTATTTCATGTTTCCATCTTAACCTAATATTGATATATATAGTTATTAATAAGATGACTAATTTACCCTCAGATAAAAAAAAGAGACCAATTTACCCTTAAATTCTTTTTTTTTCTTCTTATTTCTTCTTCTTTGTTTTCATATTCCAATTTTCTTTTCTTGATTTTTATATTTTTAAGAACATAGAGAAAAAATTCATCGTTAATGAAGTATAAACGGTAGAGACAAAAATATCTAATAAGATAATAGAGAATCATCATCTTATTCATTGATAGAAGCCTTTTATATATGGAATTATAAAGTATAAATATGGTAATGATAAGGAATACATAGCCATATTCTAACTACATATCATGATGACATAAGGTCAAGGCACACATATGGAATATCCTACAACACTTCCCCTTCTACCGCGCGCTGGTATGCCGGTGGTGCTGATATGTCGCCTCATTAAAACCTCGTCAAGGAACAAAAATCTTGTGGGAGAAAAACTAAACCTTGATCGTAGGAGAAAAAGAGTACAACGCCCCCTTCACATTTGATAGTGATATGTATGTGCTAGATTCCCCCTGAAGTTCGCACCTCCCCCTGATATTTACATCAATCATATGGCTTTTCTTGAATCTTACTAATCACAGAAATTTCAATAACTTAGCATGTCAATGCTCTTTAACATGTCTTCAAATATAGTATTAGGCAATGATTAACTAGATCATGCTGTATTGTCCTCGAACGATCTTTTACATTTAGATCTTGAGGAGAAGGCTGCTTGTGAACTCAAAACATAAGTTCATGCAGGAAATCAGATTTCCGCGCAGCATGACCTTCAGTTACTAGAACAGCTGTAACTTCTCTAAGAAATACGTATGAATAAACCGTAAACGGTTTTAGAAACTAGATTCATTTAGCTTTCCAACCGTGTATTACACACATTCTGGTTCGTCAAGATCTGTTCACAAAGTCCCATCGAAGTTGATTGTTTTGGCAAAATCAAATTCTCGGACAGATCCGTTCTAGTTTACGAAAATGGTCATAACTCACTCAATATAAAAGATATGATCAAATGGTTGGTGTTAGTACATAGCCAAAATACTTGGCTAAGCCGAGAATAAGGTACAAATACCCGGTCGAGATAGCCCTGGTGAGCCCTTCACAGGCATCCAAAGAATGAAGAGCCGGTAACAAACCGCTTGCCAAAGTCACTCTAGCGGTAAAACACCCCCAAAAGGGGAGACACTCCAAATGATGGCAAGAAGTCCCACATTGGAGACTAAGGCAAATGTACCTAAACTTGACCTATAAAACAAGCTCAACCTATCATAAAAGGTACACACGCATACACACTCACATATACTCTCTCCCTCTTTCATTCCTCTACCTGTACAAGTGCTCAAAGCTAACTTAAGCATCGGAGAGTCGAAGACTGGGCCACCCCAGTCCCGACCCCGTGACGTTGTCATTTGTGCAGGTACCGAGTGAAAGACCCCAAGAATTCTACTTCGTTCCGCCCCACGACCACTTCCCGGCTCGGGATGAAACAGGTAGAAACAATTGGCGCCAGAAGGAGGGCCCCTATCTTGTGGAACTCCCACTTGCCTCAGCAATCGGCACCATGGTGATCATTGATGACCCTGTGGACCCTGGCACTCAAGTGGAACCTCAACCCAGCGACACATCCCTTCCCCAAACCAGCAGCCCAGCCCCCATTAACCATTCCGACCTCGCCACAGCCCTTGAAATCCTCAAGCGGGACTTCCATGCGTTCCGCGAGCAAACGGCAAAAGAAAGGGCAGAAACGGAAGCGTACCGGGTACGCATAGCTGAGTTGGAGAAAGAACAATTCTTGCTCCGCGTCACGTTAGAGCATCGTACCGTGTACAACGATAGCTTGGATCGCGCGGCACGAATTACAGGAACCCCGGATTCTCTTCAAGGCCAGACTGGCTCCATGCTCCTGGGAGGGCCTAGCCAGATCGTATACATGTCCCATCCCCTAACCCACCCCTCATTTCCACTCCTAGCCCCCTAACCATCTCCAATCCTCAATGACTCCCCTCTGCCACATCAACCTAATCCATCTACCCAACCTATCTCCACTTCAACCACTGCTAACTCTCCCAACCCACCTCTTGACATGCCAACCCGCCTACTGCTCCAGCTTAGCCAAACTGTCACACAGTTAGCCTCACGGATTGAAGGCGTCGAGAGTCGCGGGGCTCAGCGACCCTTGTTCTCTGGTTATGGACATCGAGACATTCTTCTCGCTCTGTAGCTCCTCTGGCTACAGCGATGTCATAGCCTGCCACGCCTTCCAAGAGACCCTCTCGGAAGAGGCACTCAGTTGGTTCCTCAGCCTGTCACCCAACTCCATAGACAACTTCGACCAACTCTCGGAACGTTTCCTCAACTGTTTCATACTGCACACCAGCATCTACCGCACTGTAGACGCCATGTTCTACATCAAGCAGAAAAAGGGCGAAGGCCTCCATGAACTGCTGTCCCAGTGGCAATCTGCCACAGCGAGATGCCACAACTTAGAACATCGCGTGGCGGAGCAGGCTTTCCGTCAGGCCCTACTCCCCAGCAGTTTCCTGATGGAGATCAATAAGAACCCTCCAGGATCCTACGAAGCCTTGATGGACCTGGCGGTGCGGTGGGCCCGTGCTGAGTTTGCCACTTTCGGACGTCCCGCCCATGCAACGCTAGCTCTTACTGCCCCGGCACCAGATGAGCACTTTGGCCGCGGACAAGAAAAAGGGCAATCACATGGCCCATCCCGAGAACAGGGGCGCGGCTCCGACCGTCGCCATGGGGGACAGAGAAACCGCGACCACCCTTACAAGTCAAGGGACCAGAGCCCTCCACAGCAACAGCATCGTTCCTCCCCGCCGCCTCATTATGAAGTCCACACTACTCTGACCACTACATATGAGGACATATGGGCCAAGCACAAAGATCTCATCCCCCTACCTCCCAAAAGCAAGTATCCAAAAAAGCCCCGGCGAGCCACCGGCAACAGGTACTGTGCTTACCATGACAATAATGGCCACACAACAGAGCAGTGCAATGGCCTCCGCAATGCAATCGAGCATCTGATCCAGAAGGGGCAACTCCACCAATACTGTGCTCCCGCCACAGGAGCCAACGCCATTGAAGTGCATGGCCAGATCCTAACCCTGCATGGTGGAGCCCCACGGTTCCCCCCACGCCAACCTTCTGTGAAAAGACAATGCACGGCACCCTCAGAAATCCTAGACATCCAACGCGGTGTCACGATCACCCCATCAGCGTGGGATCAAGTGACATTTCGCAACGATGAGGATACCCTGCATTGCCACCACAGCGAGCCATTCATCATCAATGTGCAGGTGGACCATTACAGGTGCCACAGAGCTCTAGTGGACACAGGTGCCGCCGTAAGCATCATGTTTTCTGACTGCTACCAAGGACTCCGGCGAGACCGCACTAAGCTGTACAACAACCACGACCCACTTGTCAGCTTCTCTAGCGAGACAATACAGCCGTTAGGCTTAGATCGCCTAACCGTGTCGGTGGGAACAGCTCCTTGCCGCTCTTCCATCACGGCCCGCTTTCTCATTGTCGACTGCCCTTCATCATACAATCTCATCTTAGGGCGAGACATCCTCTGGGGGTTGCAGTGCTTCATAGCTGGCCACATGCTTCTCATGAAGGTTCCTACCCCTGGTGGCACCCTGACAATCAAAGGGGATCGAGCAGCCATTGAGCATGGTCATCTTAACGCCATCCAACAGAGGCGAGGAGCCCATGAGATGCTGCCTCTCAACCCCCCGGAACTCATAGATGATCCCCGGGACGACACAAAGGGGTGCACGACAGAGAGCTCTACGACCTAGTCCTACAAACGCTCGCACCACCTACCTTAGACCAATTTTAACCTTGGCTTCGAAAGCCATTACTTCATTGTTACTAGTGTATATACAATAGCCCAGTAGCGGCTTCACCTATGTATACTTTTCCCGCTAGCAGCTACATCTAAGTACAATGAAGTGTTTTGTCATTCCAGCATGCTATACTTTGCCCCCGCAACGCAGGACCACAAACCATACAAAAGTATACAGCAAGACAAACACAAAGGCTACACATAACGCCAAAATATCAACTTGAACTCCCAGGCAAATTAGTATAAATTAATTAGAATGGCTAGCCACGCCATTTACATTGTTCCAAAACAAAATCCTACAAACTATCAAAATGTACAGGCACATCTCACTCCCTCCCAGCGGATGAGTCGCCAGACTTGTTCACACTCCCCTTCGACCCGTCACTGCGGCCACGCACCTAGCTCGCGGTCCCCGCTACCCTTTGCCCAGTCGGCTGCTTCAACGGGTCCCGAGACAAAAAGGAAGGTCTCACAGCTACAGCAGGGCGGATAAGTGAACTCCTAGGAGCCACCTCAGGGCCGGGAATTAAGAGCTGAAAGTTACCATACCATGTGAACGAATTTCCCTTCTTTCAATGGACTTGATGTGTTCTTTGGAGTGCCGTTGTTACTTGGTGACATAAAACTGGTTTGGAAGCCATGGACACACGGCTCGCAACATGAGTGGGGATTTGAGACCTCTGCTTCAGATGTTAGGTGACTACTCCAGACTATACTCGACATGTCTAAAGCCCTGAACTCATCAATATCTACCAGCAGTTTAGATGAAACTCATGAAAGGTAACCAATAGGCTGGGTTTTTAATTGGCATGAACATGACCATCGTGAATCATGATATGTCAGAATGAAACTATCCATGGAATCCTTGATACAGCATTTATAGCCGTTGACCTGTTGTCAAGCCAAATCAAAAAGGAATTTGTAGCCATTGGTATTTAACTTCCGTCCATGATCGATAATGAGATTTCCATACCATGTCTTGACTGCTTTTTCATTATAAGAGATCAGATCAGAGCCTACTGAACTATATAGTAATTGAAAATTCAATGACGTAAAAAAAAAATTTAAATGACTTATAAATGAAGACATTATCTACAAGAAACAAGGAAAAATCATACAGAAACAATTTCTAACTGCAATGGTGGCAATCTTGCACATACAAAAAAGTTACAGACGAATTAGAGCAGCTCATTCCAAGGACTTTAGGAGCCTAAAGAGTGCAGCTGCTTCTCTAATGCGGGAGAACTCAATGCAAAACGCTTGGACTTCAATGAAGAGATCCTTAACTGCAAACATGACCGTTCAAGGAAGTCACCAACATAACTATTGTTATATACAAGCAACTGTGTATAGTGCGCTAAATACATATGCAGGAGGCAGTAATTGCAGCCACCGATGTTTACATGTATGTTGAAGGATCCTGATAAAAAGGAACACTGACCATTTATAATGTTGTTTCGGATAAGGCTCTGCAGAAATACACAAACAAGTCTCACTAGTCTGTTCTGCATGTACTTGTCCTAGGAAGATGAGATATGCAAAGTGGTTAGAATATAAAAGAAGAAACATCAAACGTTATATTGAGGGAGAGAAAGACAGAGAGAGGAAGAGACATTCTTATTATAAATTTCCAAGCATATATCATGTGTAACTTGGAGAAACCCAAATCAAACCAAAGTTGACTAGTGACTAAATTTTAAAATCCATGCAAGCAAGTACCTTGATGTTCTCACATGAAGATATACAATTGGTTATGTACATGTGTATGAACTCAGAAGGAAGTTCAACAGCTGTTGTTAGCCTGTTCACAACTTCCATGGAGTGTAGACTCATGTCCATATTGACGAGCACTGTAAAATATCTGTGAGAAAAATCAAATTTGTATATAACACACAAAAATATTGACAATAAAGGACGCACAGGCTTCAACAAAATCACGGTAGAATTAGAGACAGAAAAAATCATAGAACTGAAGACTTACTCAGCAATTTCAGGAGAGTTTATCAACTTAGTGAGAACTTCAACCGCAATAAGGGGATTATTTTCCACCAATTCCTGAAAACAAGAATTACAGAATTATACATTAGTCCACAAATGCACCACTTAAGTTGTTGGACAGAGTTATGATATCATCAACACTTACCGGTAGCTTTCTTGGTGTCAGCCCACAGTGATATACAAGTTTCGGGTCATTTGCCAACTCCAACAAGACTTGCTGGACAATCAAAGGGCAAGCATTGGGTCATCTCTTCCTTCAAAATGACTGATGTAACACAATATAAAATAAAGTAAATGAATTTTTTTAATTTTTCTTTCAAATTTGATGCAAGAATAAGCCCCCAACAAAAATCTATGTCACTAGTGATTTAATCATATCCACTATAGTATTTTGGGAAGGGAGAACTTCAATTTAGAACATCTACTTCAGAGGTTAAGTAGCAACTGGTGACTATCACTCCAGCTACAACAGGACTCACAATTCTAAAGATAACTTAGCTCCTAATGTTACTAAAATAAAATATAATCAACTTTCTCAGCCTTTTGCACTATTTTACAATAGACAAAATCAATCAGCAAACCTGCACTCAATCAATATGAAGAATAAGATGAGGAAAATTTCTAGGTTTTGCAGCTATTGATGCTTAGAGGAAGTCCAAGACCATACTCTATCCCAAATTTTCCTCGCTTCCTACTTCACTCCCTACTCCACCTCTTTCTCCTAATTAGTAGTGCACTCCGTTCTAGCCAAAGCACTCAAAAGACAGTCAAAAATAACATTTCCACAGAATTTCTATCTTAATACTTCCAGAAAGACAAACCCTTCTTAACAATTTTTGTCTTGATATACCCTTATTAAGTGTATTGAGACCCTCTTATAGAATTTAATATCTACTATATGTAATTATATAGCATATATATTATACATAGCAGAACCTCTTGTTGTGCAGGCACAAGTGGTCCCTTCAAAGCTTTAGCTATTAGGTCCCGTACAGCAGCACCTCTGCTTGTATCAACACACATACCATCATCCCATAAAAGTTCATGATTGTCGACTGGGTTGAGCCACACCAGCTGAAACGAATTTACAATTATAAACCAAGTAAACAAGTGTGCTTGTACAAATATATCTGAAAAAAATAAAATAAAAAATAAAAAAAATAAAAAAACTTGTCTTACTTCATCGTCCTGAACTGGGAGCCTCGGAGGAATAGGCCTGCTCCAGTGAGGACCTAATCCTTCCAGCGCTATATTGGACAACAAGCCAAGCATTGTCTCATCTTTATCTCCAGAACCGACTTTAGATTTTGCTCCGGGTTGTAGATCAAACCTAATACATGAACCGTAAATATCACAATGGAATAGAATCGAACACGACAAAATAAGCTATAGTTATTGGTCGTACTCTGATGAGTTGGCATTGCAACCACGAGGAACATCAGGGTCTGCTACCACATTTTTGATAGAACCATCCTTGAATGGAGAACTATATGGCTCTGGATGGCCTTTATTTGCATACTGCTGCTGCAACTGTTCCTGTTGCGGAAAAACCTGACAGTGACGACAATTCAACAATGTAAATTATGTACAGAGACCAACCACGTTTAACCACTTATCTGATAATAAGCATCATCTAATGAGTATCCATGGTAGCTTGAAAAATAGTAAAAACTTAAAGTCATAACAGCATTGAAGAATATACAAGAGCAAACATCACTTACATGCACCGAAGGATCAAAGTTTTTAATGTAATCTGCCGCGGACTGTTTAAGAAGCTGCAATGGAGAAAGCTTTTTCAGATATTTGTAATCTCAAAGATAAGCATACGAATACACGTAAGAAAATTTTATAAGAATAAGCATACAAAGAATGTGAGGTTATATCAAAAATGGATGATTCATTACACATGAGAAAAATCATGATACAAGGTTACATAGGACAACACAAGGCAGATAGTGGAGATGGTATGCATGTGAATATGGTGGGGTTAGTACACATAACAAGTTTCTGAAAAAAAAAAAAAAAAAGATTTAAAATAGCCGTACTTTAATAGGTAGTTAAGGAAGAATAAAAATGACAAGGAAAAGGTAAAGGAGATATTAATGCGCCAGAGCCTTCAACAATGCTTTTGTCCATTTAAGCATGGAGTTGCTCAACAAGGGATACTCAGCGACTCCTAAAACTAATAAACCAACTTGATATTACAGAAATAGTTAACTGTTGGAAACAGTACATTAACCTTTTCTATGACCCAAACCATATTGACTCTAAACAAGTTAATTGCACTTGATGCTGTTTCTTGGATTCACTATGACCATCTTTAGTGACAGACTCTTACTGTAACAATAAGACTTTCTCTTTCAACCAAAAATGGCGTTATGATCAGATCATGGCCAACAGGTTTAGTTTTGAGCAAGATAAGGGATGCTTCTACTATTACTTACTACATCTACCCTGAGTATCAAATACGACGTGATATCAAAGAAATTAGAAGGGGATGGTTGTGTCAGGTGTGTGTGTGTCAAGTCAAGACATAAACATCACTGGCTGCCAATTAGCTGTAAGAAAGCCGTAGATCCCATACATTCAGGTCAATTTCACGATCATGATCTCAATATTTGCAGGGGGAATTAAAATGTATACATAGATAAGTGGTTTTCTACAGAACTAAACCATCAACATATTTTGACTTCACAAACCTCTTTGCCATTGTTAGAGCCATCAGACCCGAATAGCTGTAACAGCTGCAGAACAAATGCCCTCTCACATTTTTCAGCTTCAACATCGCATGCGGCCTGCAAGACAGTACACAGAAAAGACATCCAATTATTAAACATCAAGAATGCAATTCACACGATGAATCATACAACCCACAATAATGAACAATAAAAAGTAGCCAGCCCCACCAAAAACAACAAGAGCTTATCAGCAAGTTCAAACTTCTTCATGTTAAAAAATGCATCGTCATTTGCTTAACTACTCTTTTTAATAGGCCATCCAAAGAGGGGTTCTTTGTGAGCTAACTCAATCAACAGACAATGAACTATCAAATACAATTGCCGCATCGAAACTATGCTTACGCTGATGATCAAATTAATGAACGGATTTGCGGAAGGTTTCTGGGAAGCGTAAGCCTGATGAAGTATAGCAAATGCAATCAAGCGTTGGGTGGAACTCAGCATCTTCTTATCCTGCAAAGTACAGCATCCAAACTAGTTAGAATCCAGTAGCTAATACACTAAATTCTATCAACAACTTCAATTCATATCCCGACTGACATGAGAACTAATAATTGAGGCGTAGAAACTACGCCCTAGGGATCTAGGGTTTTACTTCGATTGCGTAAAGAACTGGATAAGCTAGAAGGATGAAGCAGAGAGATAGAGCGGGGTACCTGTAAGAGAACGGAGAGGGAGAAGGAGGGAATGAATTGGCGGCCATGGGAGAAAATAGAGGCGAAGTCGGAGACGATCTCTTCGAGTGGTCGTTGCTCTGCTCGGAGGAGACCAAACACGGCCTTGGAATCTTCGAATCCCAGCGTCGCCCTCTTCTTCATCGTTAGAGCTAAATTACTACCAAGTGAGAGAGAGACGAGAGGTGCAGAATGATCGGAGACTGAGGATTTCACTTTTGGACAGGGACCCTTTTTAGTTTTTACCTTCTTCCCGGCCACAGACTATTTCAGTAGATCTGGGTTCGAGCCTTATCGGGTGTATCAAGAGCAGAGCAGTAAAAATAAGGAGTTGGGTTAGCCGATTAGGGTTAACACACAATCAGCAAAATGGCCGGGGGACTTCTTCTTTTTTTTTCTTTTTTTTTTCTTTTCACCGGAGTCCATTAACATTTAGCCGCAAGTGGACGAACTCAAATGGTCCTCAAACGAGTTGGCCACAACTTAGTGGAAGCTAACACTCAAACTCTAAATATGAGAGCTTCATGCTAGATAGCTCGACTAATTTTATCATTTCAGGAGGTTCACTTGAGTCAAGAATTTGAGATTTTAATATAGATATATATATATATATGTATACAAATTTAAATTTTCTTTTTTGTGTTCATATCAAAATAAAATAACGTAATGTGTACAAATTAGATACCGCCGACTTATTTTTCTCTCCTTCCTCTATATCCCATACGCGTCCAGGGTCATGGTTTACTGAGAAAAATAATGAGTTGTGCGGCGTGATCCCAACTGATTGTTGTCTCTACCAAGCCTTCTCTCAACAAGCATGAAGAAGCGGTCGACCTCAGAGACCTCAGGTGCCTGGCAAAGGGTTTCATCGCTCCACATTTCTACCTCATGGGGCGGCTCAACACAACTCATACCATAGCTTTTGATCTGTTTAGGAGAGTTGTTCACTCATATGGAGACTAACCTTCCTACCTTTTTAATGAGATCTCAAAAGGGTGAAGACAAGAGGCACATGAGGGAACCAGAGGACTATGATTTTGTTGAATGATTACGACAGTTTCTGGGATATCATGGCGATCGGGGTTGCCCACCGGAACCCTAGTTTTACGGTTGCGGCTCCGGTTGGTTCTAGTGAGAGGTAGCGAGGGTACTGAGAGACATTTTTTGGGCTCTGGCTTTTTTGGGATAGAGTGTGAATTGGGTTTTTGTCCAACCCTCTTTCTTCTCTTTCACTTTGGGTCGGGCATGATTACCTCAGATCCCTCTCTGCACCCTAGCACCTTTTATTCTCTCCCATTTTGATAAAAGGTACACCACTAGGGTATGAGGTCTCCAATCGGAAGTTTGGATTTGTTGCTGGAGTATGGAAGGCTAATTTGCTTTATAGTTATTCATATCCATATTTTTTTCAATTCTCAAAGTAGACTTTGAATTAAGTTTTCAGCTTTGTTGGCTTGAGTGGTCTTGACGGTCTATCATGCTTGATTGTTAAGGTCGTATGATTTCGATCAATGGAACTATTTCCTTTCCTCTAAAAAAAACTTGGATATTTTTCATAGATGGAGTGGTACTTATCCCTCAGGCTCTGCCAAGTTGCCTAGTTTATGTTTTTAGAGCATCTCCAACAGCTTCCTCATTTTCATAAACTTATCAATTTTAGGGAATATAGAGCTATATTTTTAGGTTCAACAGCTTTGTCTTCTCATTTCCCAAAATAAGGATGGAGAAAAAAGAGAAGCATTCATTCCCCAAATTTATAGCAAAGCCTTCATTCCCCAAATTATCGAAATTAGCATTGTCATAAATTTCTCACATGCTCCAATGAAAAGAAAAGTATATAAAATATATTATTGAGTATTTATTTGTTATAATAAGGTATAGAATATTTTTTTTTGGTATAATTAAAAAATGATGTAGAATATTTAATTATAGTAATAAATGTCAAAATCTCTAAAATAAGGGAAGCTGTTGGAGTTAGAGTAAATTTTTTTTTTGTTATAAACTAAAGAATATGTAGAGAGAAATAAGAAGAACAAAATATAGGAGAAGGAAGAAGTGTCACTTTCATTCTCATTAGGCTCCTTTATATAGGAGTATGATTTACACGTTAAGGATATCACTAATGAGTATTTACAACAATTCCTCTTAGATGTCCATTCATAATATGATGTTGGACGCGCTTAGTGTTGCCTCGTTAAAAACTTTGTCAGGTAATAAAAACCATGTGGGAAAAAATAACACTGGTCGAAAGAGAAAAAGAGTGCAACACGCATATGTTCTAGGTAGCACACTTCTGGATGCTCCCTCGGATGAGAATCTCTTCCTGATTGTTGCAAGTTTCATATACCATAAATAACAGTTTGCTTTGTATATCACGAAAATGAGATATTCTGTGTTTTGCATACAGGGGCTCATGGTAAAATTTTTGTACCTGCAAAGTGAAAGCAATATCAACAAAACTATACAACTTTTAATTAGTCTTATCCCATTTAGTAATGTTAGAAACAATCTCACATGTTTAAATTTATACATTATGTAATAACTAAGCAGTAGAATCTAATTAACACATTACTAAGTATGGTTCAAACAATTGAAA